>CAOLHI010000513.1:0-608524 GCA_948474755.1 Ctenosaura bakeri | reverse complement strand
TGTTAAGCTTGTAATATACCAGGACACCAAGATCTTTTTCACATGTATGGCTGAACCTATCTTGTATCTGTACATGTGGTTTTTCTGATGCACATATAGTACTTTCTCGTTATTCCTGTTAAAATTATATATATTTTTAAGTTCTGGTTCAGCACTCTAATATATTAAGATCATCTTAAATATTGATTCTGTCTTCTAAGGTACTACCTATTTCTCCCAGTTTTGTGTGACCTGCTCATTTGATGAGCACACTCTGTACTCCATCATCCAAGGCATTTTTAAAGATGATAAACAAAGTGGTGGTGAGGACAGAACACCAAGTGTAGCACCCCACTTGTCACTTTTCCCCAGGATGTGAGGAACCATTGATGAGCACTGATAGCTAGAGCCTCCCCCAAGTTCTTTTTGAAGATGGGGACAACATTTCTCTTCCTCCAGTCCACAGGGACCTCCCTCCTTCTCCAAGAATTCTCAAAGATTACAGACAGAAGCTTGGGGACTGCATGTACAAATATTACCCACATCCACACGATGCACTCACAATCACGTGACACTGCGGGGTCTGGTAGGCACCGTTCGCACACTTTTTCATTTTCGGCTTTGAGCCGAAAATGGTGCATGATCATGCATCGCTCTGGGGGCCAGCACACACTTGCCATGCGTGCAGAGCTCTGGAGATGCGGTGCTTGCACTTCCTGCCACAGCGCAGCCTGGGAAACTCCCAGGCTGCACTGTGGAAGGAAGAGGCGGGGCTCTCGCGCCAGAGGGCAGCAGCTGTGGAGCTGAAGGAACCAGGATGCGGGAGCCTCTCGCTGGAGGCTGCTCGCGCAATCCCCGCAACCCAGCTCCGCGAAAAGGTGTGTTGCGGAAAGGGCCTTAATTATTCCCATCAGCTGGGGAGCTTCCTTAATTGTTGGATCTTGTTTTAGGCAGGTTAAGAAGGTTGGTGATGCAGTGTAGGTCCACAAAGTGGTGGCTACAACGTGGCAGTATGTAATGTCATCTAGTCCTTTCCAATCCTCCGACACTCCCAGACTCCTTTGGGGTCTCTTAGGTGCCTAGATCAAGGATCTAGACCTTGTGGATAATTCTCAGAGTCTTCTGTACCCAAGACAATTGGGTACAGCCAGTTTCCAATGTCCCAAATTGGCTCCTACCATGTCTAGCTTGTTCCTTAGCAGATCTCACTAAGGGACAAAGCCACATGGCACCATTTCCAACCTGGAAGTCACAAGCCTGTTTTCAGAATTTGATCTCTCAGTTTAGTAGGTACTGTGATTATTCTGCAGTGCTATGTGATTATTCTTAAGCCTAATGTCACCCTTAGTTTGCATCATATAACAGAACAATGATGTCAGTGTGATCAAAACTAACCTTTGCCAGCATTTCTTAAAATCAACATTTCCATGCCATTGACAATGATTAGCAATCTAAGGTAAGATTAGCAATCTAATAGGCCTCAGTTAAGAAACATGTACAGAGCCTGCTATCAGCTT
Source organism: Ctenosaura bakeri (assembly GCA_948474755.1). NCBI lineage: Eukaryota > Metazoa > Chordata > Lepidosauria > Squamata > Iguanidae > Ctenosaura > Ctenosaura bakeri. The sequence continues at coordinate 607,028 of CAOLHI010000513.1, read as the reverse complement.
TGATCTAAATGGTAGAATTGTTAGTCAGTGACTTTCATAAGGCTCAATCCACAGAAATAGATTTTCCTGCCACCTCTTTACTACAAGAGTTCATTTTACATCCACTTCCCCCCACAGAGCCTTTTTGAAAAAGATTAGAAGCATGTGATAATGTTATGCATGTGAAGTGGAAGACATCCTACTCTCTCATGTTAGGTAATTACCCAAGAAAGGGCTCTCTCTGTCCATGCTATAGTTCAGTGTTTTGCAATTTTATTTAGTTCTAATATTGTAAAACTATTGGATTCCTGTTCATTTTGCACTGCAAATACGAACATATACAAAAATGTGTTCCTTCTCTTATTATTGGTCTTGTTTAACTTTGCTGAGATGCAATTGTTCCTCACTATTAAGTAGCCTGGAGCAACATTAATTAAGTGCATTAAGCAGTAATTAGGGTCACTAAGTTCAAATTAACTTTCACCTTCACTGTCATTTATACAAATAGAGAAATTAAGAAGCTGCTTAACAGAGAAGTAGCACATTTTGGATGATTAAATTATTACAGTGTTTGTATATGTTTTATTTATTTCATTTTTAAAAAGATATCTGCAGGCTCATTTTGTGCATTTGACCTTGTGCAAATTGCACAGTGGTGTTAGTGGCCGTACTTAGCACTACAATTACAAACCAAAAATAATAAAATAAAATCAGAAAATCCTGTAAACATTAAACTTACACAGCAAATGTTTATTTAAATAGAAACAGTGTCATCAGAGAGGGTGTCAATCTAAGGGCCTGGAGCAAAGGATTCCACAGATTAGGCATGTCCATTGAGAAAGCCCTTTTTCTTTTCCCCATTACTCATACCACTACAACAGCTGGTACACAAAGAACGGGGCTCTCCTTAAAAGAGATCCTAGGGCAACAGCTACTTGGCAAAGAAGGGAATGCTCCCCACAGCAGCCTAAACCTAATATATTTAGGGCTTTAAAAAGTATCACTGATACTTTGAATTGTGGCAACAAGTGCATTCATTGCAGGATAGGTGCAATGTGATACTCTAAAATGAGTTCCCATAAACATTCTTGCTGCTGCATTCTGGAACAACTGTAACTTCTAAAGATCTTTCTGCGGTGACCTCATGTTGACTCCGTTACAGTAATCCATTCTAGTTGTAACTAAGGTTTTTGTCACCATGGTCAGGCCTGACTTTATCAGGAATGGATGCTGTTGGTGAATGAGGTAAAGTGCTATTAGTCATATCTTCCATCTTATCATAGTAGAGGCAAAGCCAAGTACCAAAAAATACCCCCAAATTGTGAAGTGCTTCAAGGGGAATATGACCCCATCCAAAGTATGTTGACTTCCTATCTCAGAAGTTATCTGTTTTCCAACCATGAACACTTCTGTCTTGTTTATATTAAACTGCAATTTATTAGCTGTCATCCATGAGTTATTACTGCCTCTAGATACCAGTTCAGAACCAAAACAGCTTCCCTGTTGATATATGAAAAAAAAAGTTGCATGGCACCTGAATATTGGTAACACAGAACTGTGTGGCACAGAAAAGTCTGGCATCTGGCATCTTTTTATTAACATTCCAGTTCCTAGATAAACTCTTCCAGTAGATGTTAGCAACACGGGGACTACAAAAAACCTTGGAAGATGCAGTGCACCAACGGCCAAAGAGTTGAACAAAAGTGTCCATTACTTTCTCAAACCAGCCCTTAAGAAAAAATAAAAGCAAAAGCAACTCTCAAGTCCATTCGTACCATACCATTCAGAAATATACCATGGTTGATGGTTTCAAATGCCCCTTGGATATTCAGTAGAACTTACAGACACACAATCCTTCTTCCTAGTTCCTGCTATGGATAATTTACCCGAGAAATCAAATTGTCTCCATATCAGGCCTAGACCTGAAGCAAGACTGAAGTGAGTCTAGAGGAAACCAATCTATTTCATTCAGGAAACAGAGCTGAGAAATTAATAACACATTGGCCAAGAATGGCAAACTTGACACTGTTTCGCTGTTTTAACTCCTCCTTCCACAGATACATTTATTATTTCTGTTGTTGTTGTTGTTATTTGCTTTCAAGTAGGTTCATGGTGAGCCAAAGGGGAAATTATCATGGGTTTTCTTGCCAAGTTTTGTTCAGACAAGGAGTTGCCTTTGCCTTCTTTTGACACTACAGAGTCTGACTTGCCCAAGATCACCCACTGGGTTTCCATGTCTGAACAGGGATTTGAACCCTGGTCTCCAGAACTGTAGTCAAGCCAGTACACCACTGTGATATAACAAGCAATAGTGATCAGAGAATGATCAATGCACAAATGTAATGTAGCCTAACACGCACAGTCCCCAAGTGAGTGATATTTAATCTCCTTATTTCCCCCTCCCTTCCTGGCTACCCTGTCTCTGATGTCTTGGATACAGGGAAAAACACCCCAATGTTCAACTTTATTCTAGAACTCCAGCCATCTTCTCACAGTGTACATCACACTGAAAGGTGAGAGGACAGAAGGCTCACAACATTCATAGTATAACTTCTGGCAACGTCTGTTCTCACACAGGTTTCTCTCTTACTGAAATCAGGGCAAAGTGTTATAAACTGCTAGCTTCTCAAGACGAGTGTTACATAATTATGCTGTGCAGTGATATGCAATTTGTGAAATTACACATCTTTTGTTTCCTCATACTGATTCCACTATTCCTCTACATGAGCAGAGGCAGTCAATCAGAGATGCAGAAGTTCTTATGTGTGCCCTAATTAAATATGAAAAATCTCTAAACACTTGACTTCTGAGAATATTTGAGAACTTTGCTCCCTGTCCTTGAAGTATTTTTGTGATGCCTTTCAGTTAAATTCCCATGGTGATTTACATCAAAAGGAGATAAACTAAACAGTTAAAACTGAAAGGGAACTAATCAAACAAAACATAATAAATGCAAAGACTAACGGCAAGAAGAAAAAAAATCCTTAAATCAAAGAAGTGTTAACATTTTCTTTCCTAAAAAGCCTGGGGGAAAAATTCTTCATTGTGGCAGCAAAATGATAGTAAAATAGTCATCAGGCCACACTGAAAGAGGGAGCTCTACTCATGGAAGTTGCTTCCACCTGGTAAGATTTCCCCATCCTCTCTCAGTCCCTCATACTACATTCCATACCATTCCTCAGTTTCTCTCAACCCTCAGAAAAGTATTTGGGGGATTGTTGGGGAGAGGAGGGGTAGGGATGTCAGCTTCTATCATAGCCAACTTTTGCCCCCATATGTGTATGGATCCAACCCATTATATACAATACAGCCATTATAAAATCAAATATATACTATTTTAAATTAAGCTTTTTTTTTTTTCCAGTTTACAAAAGCAGAAAATTCAAGTGCTTATTTTAGAATCATTTTGGACAAGAACCCTGAGTTAATGCCTTACATTGATGTCAAAGGGGGAATCAGGATTAAACACAGCTTAACTCTCCCACATGAAAATCAGTGAGACTTAAAATTGTTTAATCCTGGCTGTGTACTTCTGAAATTACATCTCAGAAATAAGCCTTTGGTTTTTAAGATTAGAGGTTGAACACTGGCCACCTTTTGCACTGAGTTCTTAATTTAGTTGTTGAATTACTCCACATATTGCTTGCCACATGATACTATTATCATTCAATGTGTAAAATAAACATTGTTCATTATGTGACTAATCGTAACATGTTATCCCCTCAATTACACAATGTAACGTAACATAAAATGTAACATAAAAACATAAAAGATCCAGGCTTTGAATAGAACAAAAACTATTCGATATTGATTATTCTTTTTTTAAATAAATAAATATTCCTTAACTTGAACATGAGAATGCACTTATGTTATACTATAGCAGTTATACCATAGCATAAATGATTAACGTAAGGTTAGCATAGGATTTTTGGCTCAGGATAAGAGTTCAGCTTAACATACTGAATCAACTGCAAAAACTTTGTTCACATCTTTAGTAATTCACAAGTTGACTTCTGATACATACCTACCATGATGCTAAAGGGTTAAGCTAAGGTTTGTGAATTGCAATTTATATTTCTATGGCTATTTTTAGGGAATTTCTCATGCCTTCCTTTTTTGGCAATGAAGGCATTAGATACATTCAGAGTCATGAGCCAAGAAAAGAACAGATTCTTGCTTTGACTGGCCCTATGGTTTGAAGGGGAAAAAAGGAGGGGGGGAGAAACAAAAGTCTATAGCTCTTCATAGGCATTCACCATGTGAGCTGAAGAGTCTGACCCCAATCCCTAATGAACAACCTACAATGTTCATTTTAAGGTCTATAGAAAGTCCACACAGGCAGCTGTAAAGATAGACTTGCCAATTATTCACAGAGAATCCTCCACAGCTGGAACCTCTACAGACATTTGAATTAATGCAGAAAGTATACATTGGGAAGGGAAACTGCCACCAAAATACTGTCTCCACATGGATTCATTATACATGTTTTGAATGCCTGTAAAAGGCTTTTATGTTCAGTATCCCACCATCTGGGCTTTGAACAAAGAAGTGTCTCTTTTCACCTAAACATGAAATAAAGAGCAAAATTCATATGTTTGATAGACAATTGTTGCATTATGAAGAATATGATTTTTCAGGGAAGAGAATCCCAGCATTTATGTCAGTCTTCAATAAGGATGGCAAAGATATGCATTAATTGAGATTTTTAATGGAGATCGAGATTTTTAATTTTATCCAATTTGTGGTCTCGTGACAGTTTGAATGAACATGCACACATTTTTTGGCTTCCTTTCACCAGGGGGAAACTGTGAGCATTGCATAGTTTTTCCAAAAACTTTTTTGAAGTACACACAAGTAAATATAAATAATACATATGTCTGTATTTGAGAACTGCAAACAGTTTAATCAACAGGAAAAAAAGGATAAAAATGCACAATTAAATGCATTGAAGGGTGTATGTTATGAAAAGCACACCTCAACACAGCAATTCATGCTAAGAAAAAGAAAGTATCTTGCAAGCCAATCTCAGAATGCTGGTGGGATTCTGAAAAATGCAAAAACTTAGTCAACAGAATTCTACATCCCACTTTATAGGTTCTACAACTTGCTTTATTATTCTTTATTAACCTCTTTAGATGTAGTCTGGAATGGCTGAGATCCTACATCTTGCACCTTAACTACCATAGACCAGTATCAAATCTTCATTTTCTGGGCAAAGTGATGGAAATGGCAGTTGCCTTGCCACTCTATGTAGTCTTGGATAATAACACATTTTCTAGACTCATTTCCAAGTGGCTTCAGAACAGGGTATGGAATTGAAACTGCTATAGTCACCTTAGTGGATGGTCTTTGCCTGAGTACTAACAAGAGGAGTATGTTCTTGCTGGTGCTTTTAACTTCTTAGTGGCATTTGATACCTTCAACCATGATATGCTCTTGGAAGGTTTTGGAGTTGGGAGCATTTGAGAGGTTTTAGAGTTCGGAGCACTATGTTTAAGTGGCCCAGGTCCTATTTCTCAGGTAGGTTCCACATGGTGGTTACTTTTTAAAAAAACCTGTTATATGCCATACCACAAGGTGTCATTCTATCCCAAATGGTGTTTAACAGCTACAAGAAACAACTGGGAGAGATTATCTGAAAGCACAGGTGAGGAGCTGGCAGTATGGTGATGAAACTCAAATATAGTTCTCCACGCCTTCAATAATAGCATCAGCTAAGGACAGTGTGCCTCTGAATGAATGCCTGGTGGAGGTAATGGGCTGGATAAAGAAAAACAGACTGAAGCTGAATCCAGATAAGCTGGAGGTGCTTACTGTCAAGAATCCTAAAGTGGGTTTGGAAGTGTATCAACTAGTCCTTGACGTGATTACATTCCTCGTGAAAGACTGTGTTAACAACCTGTGGGTGTTTCTGGATCTGTCACTCTCAGTGATACCCCAGACAGATATGACAGTCAGGAGTACTTGCTATCAGCTTTGGCTGTTATGCCAGCTGTGGTCCTTCCTAGAATTGGAAGGTCTAAAGGATAGTAGTGCATGTGAAGTCTGAACTTCTGCAATGTGCTATACATTGGCTGCCTCTGTACTAAAATTTTAGCACGAGCTTTTGTGGATATAAATTCATTTCTTCAGACACAGTACAGAGTTCTCTACTGACAGGAGGGTCCAGTGTTCAATACATTCCATTTGTGACCCTCCTCATATTTTCTTACTGCGACTTCATTCTTTTTCTCTTACAGGTGGGAAAATGTAACACTAATTCATTAGCTTCGCATTGTTAGAATCAGGAAACTGCTGTCTGGAAGCAACACAACTCATAGCTAGTGGAGCCTGAAACCAGTTCTAGTGGAACTACTTGCTATTCTACTCTGAGAATGGATATTTAAAATGTGTATAACATCTCTGAAAAGAAAGCAAATTATGTTCCAAAAGTAATCAGCAAACGTAGCAGGCAAAGTGAGCATGCAATAGCCAAAAGCAAAGTTAGACTAGTACCACACAGCCAACTTTGGAAAAGGGAAGGAAGCGAGGGAGAAGGAAAGTGGGACAGAAAGAGTGCAAGGAAGGAGTTCAGAAGCAAGGAGGTGAAGGAAGGAGAAAAAGAAGGAAGACACACTGAACGAGACCACTGGAAGCAGATTGCAAGTTAAAGAAAGGTAAAGCTCTCATTCAGACCTTTATAGGTAAAGGGCCTTTTCAGTGGCTGTGTTCAGGCTTTGGGACTCCTTCCCAGAAAACGCTCAGATAGTCTGTCTCTGTTGTCCTTTGGTGCTGAGTGGCAAAACATTTTTATTCAGACAGACTTTTTGGAGTTAACTAACTGCTAGGGAGATATTTTTAATGGAAGAGTACTGTAATTTTTAAAAAATGGATGTGCTTTTAAGTGGCTTTTAAATTCAATAGTATCTTGATGTTACAATTTGTTTGACTGTATTTTAACATTGTAATTTATAATTTAAATCCCAATTGCTAGTTCTAACTAGAATAGAGCCATTGAAACAATGACATTTACATGAGTAAGTGCATGACTTATGCATCCATAAGTCTCTTTTTTGATGGGTTGCAGGGAACTAGTCTCTGTTTTTTTGTGCATGAAAAGTTGCTGCTGCAAGTAGGGAGGGGGGAAAGGGAAAGCATTTAAGGTCATTTCCGCACTACACTCTTATAGCGCGATTATTCCACTTTCAACATCCTATGGAATCCTGGGGTTTGCAGTTCCGAAACTGCAAATCCCAAGATTCCATAGGATGTTGAAAGTGGAATAATCACACTATAAGAGTGTAGTACGGAAATGGACTCTGTCAACGAAGATGCAGGTGTTGTGCAGATGCTAAGCCCACTCTCCCCTAAAAAAGCAGGTTTTTCTCTCCTCACCTCCTGCAAAGCCTGTTTTCTTCTGGGGGGAAAATAAAACAGGGATTATGGAGTATTTTCTTTTGAAATTATGAAAAAGACAAGATGTTCACATATTCAGGTCCCCACAATAATTTCTAAAATCTATGTAAAAGGAAGATTTTTAGGTAAGACTATGCCTTATCATATTATAACTCCTGATCTCAGTTTCCTTTACTTAGTTCATTTCTTGGAAATGAATTCAAGGTGTCTGCTTAACACTCTGGAGAACTAGAGAAGACAAAATAATTGTCTCTGTTTAATCCAAGTTGATTATTTATTTATTTATTTCACCTGTACTTACTATTTAGATTCTAGGCCTTCCGGTCCTCTGTCTAAAGAGTTGTACATGATGTCTGTCTTGTCTCTGCTCTGCCTAGCAGCCTTGGAACTAGCAAGACAGTGTGACCCAGACAGCTAATAAGAAAACTCCTGGCTTCTCTCTCTGGGAATGCTGGAATGTTTTGGTTTAAGCAGTCACACAGAGCGAGGATTCAGTGAGAGAATCCTTGCTCTCTCTCTCTCTTTTTTCCCTCTCTCCTCCATCTAGCGTGCTTTTTACAGCCTGCGTTTTTTCCTCTCTGTGTCATGCCTGGGCGCAGAGAAGTCTAACGGATTTTGTTCTGCCTTTCTGATACCAGTATGCTACAAGTGAATAACTATGTTGTATGCAATAAACAGTAGAATAGTTTTTGACAATATGTTTTTGGCCTGGATTCTGTTCTTTTGACTCTGCTGGTTTTTTATTTGCCTGGCCTGAAGTCCTGAAGTTATGTAGCTGCCTTTGTGTGGGCCTCGCTTCTCCCTTTGATGTCCTCAGAGTACAGTGTGGCCCCTGGAAACTCTAACACTTACATCTGTACACTATACCTTTATTCTATCATACATGACAATTTTATGCCAAACGAAGTTACACATAATGAACTTTATGTTCCTAAAGTAAAATAAACAACAACAAAAAGGGGGGGCTTTCAAACTGCTTTTTTAGTTTTTCCAAAAAATCCATTTTTTTCTGAAACTTTTCTTAAAAATTTTTTTCCCCATGGCTTAAAAATTTCTATCAGTAGAGGGGTTATTTTACACTTCCACTGCTGTGATTTCCCAGGGGAAGCCAAAGAAGGGTGCACTCTATATAGGAGGATACCTTTGGTTCTTTCTCCTAAGATGAGACCAGCTCCTCCTTCATCAATTGCCTCTCCCCTATCTACTGGTTCTGCTGGGGTTGCCAGTTTCCACGATGAGAGAGGAGGAAGACATGGAACTGCATGAGTGTAGAGTTCCACTCCACCCTCTTGATCTATCTATGCAAATATCAGACAGAGTTGTAAATTCTGCTAGAATTCTCTCCCTTTATTTTCCTGCTGTAGCCCTCTGTTCTTCCCCTACATCCATTCCTACAGGCTGAGGAATCCCCTGGCATAGTATGGTAGGTAGTGAGGCTCTTAGTAGGAAGTGGAAATTCAATGCTACTATTATTCAATATTTTATCATTCTTATTTTCTGGTACCAAACATGCTAAACTGCTACATCAATTCTAAACATCAGTACTAATACTAGATACCTAATATATCATTCTATAACAGCTTACTTTAGAAGATTTGGCAGATTCCCTTCCCTCAAATGAACTGAAAAACATTTGCAGCTTCATAAGATCTGTCTAAGAACAACTTCTTTCAATGTGAACATATTTTTTAAAAATAATGTTGAGATATTGGTTTTAAAAATTGCACATTTCTCTCTCTCTTAAAATCTTTCTCTTTAAAATGAGTTATGAATAAATACAGCTGGCTCACAAAAAACGTGCAAGAGTTTCCTAAATTAAACAGAAATTCCACTGGAAATGGAAAATTTTAATGAAGGTAGACAAGCAGAAGAAAAGAGAAACACAATCGACCTTTGATGTACGATTAGATATGAACAGAAATGACTCATATCCCTGCACGCTTGCTGCATGATATTCATGTGTAAATATGTTGAGCTAAATCTTGTAATCTCCTTTGAACCATATTGAAGTCTGCTTGTAGGGCTGACACATAATGAAGGCTACATTCTATGCCACACTTGTACAATATTAGTACATATGTCACATGGAAGTATGATCTTGAGAATGTACCACATGCTCTTCAGAATGTTTGATATAGCAAATATAGTCATTTTCCTACTTCTCAGTAAAAGAAAATGGTTATGCTGACCTGTGCAATTATATTAACCGTAATGCTTGGAAGCACAGCCTCTTCTCTACGGAATGAACAAGCATAAACACATTATTTCTTGCTCTTCCTACTCTCTGACTATCCATGTGCCTACATATTTATCTATCTGTCACCTAATATCCAGTGACTACCATGAATACTCCCAAATGCACAGAGATTCAAACTGGGAAAGGAGCTCAGAGCAAAGTTGAAAAAGTTGATAGACCCAGGCAACAGACTACGGATGTCATGAAAGTGCAATGTACCTTATTAGTTATCCATTTGTGTTTTTCTCTTTTATTTTTATTATGAGGGATAAGGAGAGGAACTTGTAGGATATTTTTTGCCTCATGTGCCAAAATTTAATTTTCCTGCCTCAATTTAGACCACGTCTGCTTATGCAGAATTAGATGGAAGTACATAGTCCAGGGAACAGCTAGAGGTTCACAAAGTGATTCCTCTTCTATTTGTTTAAAAAAGAAAACCTTGCACAAGAAAGAAAGGAAAGGAAAGGAAAGGAAAGGAAAGGAAAGGAAAGGAAAGGAAAGGAAAGGCAAGCACAGGACAGAGACTTCTACTACTGCATGTCATTCTTTTAGTTTTTCACTTGCAACAATAGGTTTGGGTCTTTTTAAAAAACAAAACAAAGACAAGGGTATATTAAAAAATGTGAATTCTTCCAAGCTATATTCTAAAATGTCATTATCCACCCTACCAGCCCAGTCTTATCAGCTTATTCCCACATCATTCTACTGCATAAAAAGGCCAGATCTCAAGCTCAAATGATATTCATATGTTAGTATTAACTACGTCACTGTACTGAACTACCATGCACTTATCTAGATTAGTAGATTTAGAGTTCTTTTCTCAAGTATTCAACCATTTAAAAGATTTATCACGTTCTTCCACTTCTCTGAAGCAAACATTTACTGATGGTTGTATCCCTGTCTATCTAACAGTCTATTTGATCCATGTTCCCTACAGGAAAAAAATGTGCTTTTTTTCCACTTTAGATTATTCTAAAGTCTCTGTGTGTTTTTCTTACAAAAATAACACATCAACTATAATAATTGTGAGCTCTGTAATATCTATGTGTAGATAAAATTGTGACACTTGAATCTTTTTGTCTGTCATGGACACATTGTGAAAAAATGCAATAAAACCTAAATACAATTACACAGGGAGAAGAATTTTCAATGTATTTCTGTGTTACTGTAGGATATATTACTATTATTTTCATTCTCATATTTATTTTGATATAATACAAACCATGCTTTATGAGGGGTGGCTTAGGGAGCTGGGTATGTTCTGCCAAGAGAAGAAAAAGTTAAGAGGTGACATGATAGCCATGTTTAAATGTTTGAAGGGATGTCACATGGAGGATAGAGCAAGCTTGTTTTCTGCTACTCCAGAAACTATGGCCATTTCCGCACCACACTGTTATAGTGCTATTATTCCACTTTAAACATCCTGTGGAATTCTTGAGTTTGTAGTTTAGGGAAGGGCAATTAGAATTTTCAGACAAAGAGCTCTTTGGCCTTAGTAAACTACAAACCCCAGAATTCCACAGGATTTGAAAGTGGAATAATAGCACTATAACAGTGTAGTGTGGGAATGGCCTAGGACACTGAGCAATGGCTTCAAGCTACAGGAAAAGAGATTTCACCTAAACATTACGAAGAACTTCCAGACAGTAAGAGCAGCTGACAGTGGAATATACCGCCTTGGAGTCTGGTGGAGGCTCCTTCTCTGGAGGTTTTTAAATAGAGACTGAATAGCCATCTGTTGGGAGTGTTTTGATTGTGTATTCCTGCATGGCAGGGGGTTGGACTGGATGGCCCTTGTGGCCTCTTCCAATTGTATTATTCTATGATTCTATCTGTCCAATTCCTAAAATAACCCAAAAGCAAAACCATTTCTTCCCTCTCAAGAAAACCAGTGCTAAGAAGTTCACACCTCATCTCCCTCTCCTAAGCCTAGCCTATTAATTCATATAAATGTTCAGATGTAATTCTACCCAGTTAACAGCACTACTTGCCAATTTTACACTACTTTGAGAATATCTACAACGCAACATTTACATAAAAAAGACATGAGTATGTTTTGGCTAGTAAAACTAGCATAAAATTTATTTTTATGGATGTGGCACCTATCCATGCTTTTATTAGCAATGCAAAACCTAATTTCTTTAAGTCCAGTTATATTCTATTTCCATAAATGGATAACATAGTCTTAACTTTTGAGTGTTTTCCTTATAGTACAGTTCAAATGAGAGTATTCTTCCACAGACCAATTTTATACTGACATTACTCTGATATGACAGGAATATTATCATGTCACCACACAGATAACAGATAATAGATCCAAATGCTTTGGACCAAGATAAAGTGGCATTCTGTGGAGATTATGATTAAAAGTAAAAGAAAAGCATCTAATTTAGATAGAGGCCTTTATAAAAAACATAGAGCCATATGTTAGAGGCAGAAAGCAGAGCTCGGAACCATATCTCCAGAACTCGACAGCCTAGAAGGGGGAGTCTGGGAGTAGTAACCCCCTAAAAAAACTTTTCTAAGCTCTAATAGGAAAATAGTAGTTACTCTTGCATGTGGCACCTGAATCAAATACTTCTCACTAACTCATGACACACTATGGCCCTTTTCGCACCTTACCTTCATTGCGGCGGTGGGGGGCAGCGCTTGCGTGAGCAGCCGTTTGCGCGAGCCACTCATGGGGCAGGAAGCGCGACCAGCCCGCTCATCTGACGCACCGTACAGCAGGTAAGTGCACAAGGGCCCTGGGAGCATTGCGTGACCACGCAGTATTTTTGGCTCTCAGCCGAAAATAATAAAATGTGTGCGCACCCTGCTTTAGACTCGTGAGCGTCGCGTGAATGGGAGTGCATCGTACAGACCGACGCTCCCATTCACGCGACACTCAAGGGGCCCTCTCGCAACAGAAACTGCGTGCGAAAAGGGCCTATATGATAATTCCAATGAAATAACTCTGTTTACCATACTTTAATGATCATGTCTTACCTTCCCGATTCAAAAGTGAACCATGTTGAGTCACGCCCGTATCTCCTCAGGGAACTTAGAGGCCACATGACCAGTTTCACCTTAGCGTTGTGGATATCCCAGAGATAGATGTTTTCATGTGTGATCTGCATTGTACATTCCCCATAGATATCTAAATTTGGTGTAGGCATAAGGTATACGTTGAATCGCTCTAAAGAGAAAGGGAAACAAAAATAATGAAATTACAGGGGAAAAAATCATAAGCCAGCTTCAGTTATCACTATAATTCTTTTTCTGCCTAGTGAATGAGATTTATAAATAAAAACTTATTTAAACATATGAGTGCAGCTCCCATAGAGGACAGGATTGTGTTTTATTCATAGTACATCTGGAAACACAGCTGAGACCTCTTTATCTTTACTAACAGATACTCACTGTCATAATGAAATAGTTAAACATTACCATTTGTTATGAACTTTTACAAAGTGGTATCATTATCTTCCTTCTACGGTATTAATAATTTGAATGAGAAAACTGTTTTGATTGAGTTTAATATAATGGACTTATTTTCATAGTAAAGGAAAGAAAACATCACAGAGTACTTCGTTAACAAACATATACTGTGAGAGTAGAAGGAAAATGAAGAGAGAGACAAGAGAAAAGTGCACAATACAGAATTCACTTTTCCTTAGGCTGGCAAGTTCACACCTATATGTTTAACCTTCTTAAGAGCAGCTTCTCACATGTTATTGTCCCAAATAGATTCTTCTAAAAAATCAGAGGAGACCCTAATGAAGTACTTTTCACATTATATCTGGCTAATTGTCACTGAGAAGGCCGTGAAGAAAGTCAAATCACTCCTCATTCTGAGATTCTGTCAGTTGTCACCTCCACAGCCTTCTATGGATGTTTTCAAACCCCCAAAAGAGAATTCCTATAATTCCTTTGTGAGTAGATGCACTGTCTTAGGTGCTTCTGTTTTTCAAGTGACAATATGCAGTGGCTTGAATATGAACATGTAGAAAAGTCTATGGAACAGCCACATCAATAACAGTCCTCTTGTTGCTGTTAGGAGATATGACATGTAGTGTTCCAAAGACAGAGACTTGGCAAACAGTATTAGGGTTTTGCCTCTGTCCGAACACTTTTGGTTTTGTACTAGCTTGATCTAAGATAGGACTCTGATCCAGCACCATTACCATTCAATATTAATCCAGCCATTTTCTTTGAGACAGATTTTACAACTAACAGCCTAGCTTCTTATTTCAGAAAGACCTCAGTTACTGACCAGTCTCACCTCACAGAAGTTTCATAGCAAACCAGCAGCAACAATTGCTTTGCACCTCCAATTTTGGATAATCATGTCTAAATTCACTGCGGACCTAGCAACTAAGAGGATTATTTTCAAAAGTTCAAATGTTTGCGGACATTTAAACTCAGCATTAGCTATAAACTTGTTGCAGAGAATCATCAAAATGAATACAAAGGATTACAAAGGAGTTACAATGCAATGCATTCATTTTAGAATTATGTTTTAATGAGGACTTTTTGCTCCATGTTCACCAACAGCCCTCCATTTTAGCATAACTTTAAATCTTCATTTTTTATAGTGTCATGGAAGAACTAGTTAGAAATAAGGCACAGACTAATATTAAATGTTACAAACAGAACAGACACTGGGGAAAATTTGCTTGAGGAATCTGTGCAGCCAAATAACTATTCTATATGTTGTAAGATTAAAGATCCCACATGGTTATAAGTAAACTTGTCATTCTCAATACTTTTTCAGTCTCAGTCCATTTAATTTTGTCCCACTGATGGCTCCTTAGCAAAATCACTCAGTGTCACAGCTATCCATCCCTTGCTCCAAGGCTACATTTCTCATTAATCACACTAATGGGTGTCTAGCTTCCAACAAGTACTTCAAGCCTAAATTCCAAGTGATAAAGACTACCTGCCTATCAGAGAATGTCCTAAATTCACATTAAACAGTTCAGGCTTACAGCAAATTTGTCTTTTCAAACATTACATCTATATCTTCCTTGTAGGAGCCTGCATGGGTCAGTTCATACTGGTCACTGCCACTTTTGAGCTGTGATTGTCTACCACTCCCTACACCAAGGATGAGAATTTTGTGGCTCCCTGTTGTTGTTAGACTGCAGCTCACAGAAGTCCTCATTACTGCCTACTCTGGCTGGGTCTGCTGGGTGTTGCAGTCCAATGAAAAATCCAGAGGCCCATAGAAATTTTATTCCCATTCTGTATTCACTTTTTGGTTGTAAAATATCTTCTCTCTCAGAATTGTGCTGTTGTGTGATCCTATAGTGCTAAACTGAAAACCAAAAGTTAAAATGCCTGAATTACTGGGCAACACATTTGCAACTCAGGCTGGCTTTGGTGGTGGTGCCTCCACAGTGCTGTTCAGTTAGGTCTACCATGCCATGCAGTTTCCCTGCCATGTGCTCAGCCCTGCTGGGTACTTCCTCATACCCAGTAGTCTTTGCACAGCTGGGGAAAGCTCCCAGCCAATCAGTTCAAACCTGCTGGTTTGAATTGATTGGCTGTTTCTGCCCAGGCCAGAGCTTCAGAAAGTTTTCCCTCTGGTCCAGGTATTTTGTATTGAGTTGTGCTTTTATCTCCCCAGAGCTCAGTTCCTCTCTGCATGTCATTCCCCCACCTCTTCCTTTTCTCTTGTTGTATCCTGTGTACTGTAGTTAGGTTGTATCTTTCACTTTTATTGTCACAGCTTGTAAAGCAGTTGGCATGGGTTCTGGATCTGAGTCTGCTATTTCCCCAGGTCTCTGGAGGTGGTTGCCAGGAGGGCAGGGTTTGCAGTGGATACACAGCGTGGATTTGGATGTCCTCATCCCTGCACTACTGCGGGATCAGGTGGCTCGCACCTGACTCCAGGCAGTCCTGGCTTCGGGTATTTGGTCTCATCAGTAAACAGGCAGGTGGGCTGATGCTGAGATCCAGACCCCTGCACAAGATAATCCTGTTTTTGCTGTAGCAAATAAAGTTGTGGCCTATTTTCACCTAGCTTCAGTGTGTGGCCTTGTTTGTTCCTTGCATTACACCTCTCAGCCCTGAGCATGCAAAAGGAAATAGAAAGAGAAAATATGCCAGGAGAAGCATAAAATATGATCAGCTCTATCCCTTTTAAACAGGAGAGCATAAAGCAAATGTTAAAATTCAGTCTGCACTTTGAAGAGAAGGAAATTAGTTATCAAATTAAATACAGAATGGTTTAAAAAATAAGTATAAAGCAACCCAAGTAATTACTTTAGGCATACTGCCTTAAGCAACAAAAGAACCCCCCTCTGTGCGTGTGTGTTTGTGTGTTCATTCTATCAATGGCAAGGACAATACTGTTTCTCCAAATATGAACTTTAAATTTTGCAAGTTCTATTTTGAAAGGTACAGAAAGATAAGTTTCCTGATATTTACACACCTGACCCCTTTTCACCTTGATCTTCAATGTTTAGATTAGTCCTAAGAGCAGCTTATGGCTGGACTTTTGCATATGGAGGAGATTAAGAAATTATGAAAATGAATACTAAAAAAGTCCTGAAACCAAATGGATTTCTTATATCATGGTATTGTGTTTCTTTAAATTTGTAATTCCAAAATTACACTGTTTGTATAGGGCCACTTTTGAGTCCATTTCTTTGGTATCTACACTGTATGATACCTATACAATTGTGATTCTTAAGTCTAGCTAAGACTATACCCAATGTGTAAACTACAGATCCATTTCCTATATAAACACTGATGGTAAGATATTAAATGCTGCTCTTGCTAGCAAGCTTCAAGAAGTTCATGGATACCACTCCAGACTTATACAGCATAGACTTGTGCTCTTAGATTGGTCTGATAATCTTAAATTTGTTGTTTACTCCATAACTTTGCATAGTGAAAGATGTAATCAGCCCACTACCCCCTCACTACATTCTGAAACAGTCTTAGATGAAATATATTGGCTATTTCTGTTGCATTGGTAACATTTTTAGAAAATGGAATAGAATTTTCTATTTGTTTCCATGAGCTAGAATATAATGAAATCTTTCCTCTTTGCTCCTCTGTTTTCTCTGGAAACTATAGTCTTAAGTTTTGCTTTGCTAAGAGGTCTAGAGTTATGCAGCTGTTATGTATGGGAACAGGGTTTGTTTTTCCTTTTTTTAAATATATGATTCTGAATGGTTTTCTGTCTTTTTCTAATTTGTTAGCAAATATTTACACTGTAATACTTCCATCTAATTTAGTGTGTGTGCATACATGCATTACTGTTGTCATTGCAGTTGTTCTTATGTGCCTTCAAACTAACTCTGACTTATGTCAACCCTACTGTAGTGTTTGCTTGGCAATATTTATTTAGTGGAGGTCTGCTATAAACTTACTCTTAAGTTGAGAATGTGCAATTTGCCCAAAGTCACACAGTTGGTTTATATAGCTGAGTGGAGATTCAAACCCTGATTTCTCAAAGTCCTAGAGCAACACTCAAACTACTGCCTAGTTCTAAATCCAGCACCTGGCTCTTTGATTATTGCTACTATTGCATACTATTTGTGCTTGTGACTCTTCAGAATAGAGGATACAAATTTGGTCTCTTGTTTTTAAGAAACCCCAACAATATCCTTTAAAATCCTATTGGACAAGAAGAGGTCATGACAGTGCTACCTTGTAGAATTGTTACTGATCATTGTTAATGTACCTTGTAGAAAAGTAGACAGATAAACCATTAAGTGTTGTGGATGCTTGATATAGTGCATTGCTGTTTCTATCTGCATTATTTGCCTTTGGATGAGGTACCAAACAAGGACCACCACCTGTTACCAGACCGTACATGTCCACATTTTGATATGGTCTAATTGGCAAAATATATTAATTGGCATAAAATATAAATTGTGTTTATGGCTGGCAAAGCCATGTGGAAGAAAGGGACACTGGCTGGGAATAGATCAGAGGTGACTTCAGCATGGTCAAGTCAAAAGTGCACTGAAATTAGCCAAGAAAGCCTGACTTAGTGGTTCTGAGCTAATCCTATCAACTGCCAAACTCAGGAAACAATAAGGTGCCCAGATGCAGAGGCCAGGACCCCTACTGTGTGCATATCCTACTGCAGCTAGCCCAGAAACTCCCATTCAACCAAGACATTGGAACTCATCAGTCCATTCCAGACCCCATTGTCTGTGTTGCACTCCCATTGTTCACTAGGCTGGGAGAGCAAGCAACTCACACTCCTTCAGGGAGGGAAACAGAGTATATAAACCCTTGGTTTTGAGAAGTCAGTTGCAGTCAGATGAAATGTTGGTCTCCACTATGCCACTCTGAATTCTGATCTGTCTGTCCTTAAATAGAAGTCTAAGTTACATTTCAATTTCTTTACTACTCTTCTGGACTGGTAATTATAATCCCCCCCCAAAACTCGCACCCTCTCACCCTTCTGAACATCACTCCGTCTGGCCAATTCCCCATCCGAGAACTGCCCTTGGGTCCAGCACCTGAGCCACCTCATCTTGCTCTCCATTCCTCGTCTGATCTGGTAAATATCACCTGAATCCTTCACAGTCGCTCTCCCATTTTCCTTACTATCTCTCAGCTCTTATGTGAGTGTGTGTACATATGGATCACTGTATATGTGTGTAGATTTATTATAATAAAACAGTTTTGATTCCTCTACATCGCTGCGTCAGCTGAGTCTTTCCTGTGGGTGCCCGTAGACATTAGTAGCAAGATCTCACTAAGCTGCCCCTCTCTCATTAGTCTCCTTATTTTGAGCCAATTAATTCCCCACCTTTGCAAGGAGGTACTGGCATCACAGGGTGGCCCTTGTGGCACTTATGCTTTGGGGTAGCACACCTTCTGCTTTGATATTTATGCTGGTTTTCAAATATGATTTAGGTCCTTTCCACACGCGGGTGAAGAAACGGGGGAAACCACGCTGAAACGGACCTTACCTGAGTCTGTCGCCATGTGGAGCAGCACGTTTTTGCTGCTCCACACTCCTCGGCATCCTGCGGCGTCCTGCGGGGTCCAAAATGGCGGCTTATGACTGGCGGAGGCTCTCCACCAACCGGAGAAGCTTGCCAGCCAGAAAGCCCACCCCCGGCAGATCTGCAGGCACGCCCTTGCGTGCGCCTGCAAATTCACACCGGGCGCTGCGATGGGGCTGCATGCAGCTGCACGATCATGCTTTTTAAAACCAACTTGAAAAGTGGTTTTCAAAAAGCACGTGGCACCGCCACTTCCGAGCACCCTAGCATGGATTGGGATGTGGAACTACGCAAAAGTAGTCCGCCCCAATCCACTTTACAGTGTAGACGACCTCCGTCAGAGGTTGCTCTACACCGTTTTCAAACCCCCATGTGGAAAGGGCCTTAGGAGTTCTGAGTGTTTTCAAAATCTCCTCAACTTTTGGAAAAAATTATTATTATTATTACCTTCTCTTTTCTCCTCAAAAGGCCTCAAAGTGGCTTACAATAGTTTAAAAAGAAAACATAGTTAAAACTATAATATACAAACATTACAAGATACATTAAACAAACAAAACTAACTGATATCATGCAGAAAGAGAGAGAGAGAGATTCAAGAGTAATCGCCTATAAAAATATTGGCAGTCAATCAATATAACTTTCTGTGTTTTAAGAATAACTGGAAAGAAAAATTAGTGCTATTTTGCCTAATAAATTGATCTTTTAACTTTGTTTTCCCTATCTACTATGTCAAAATATTTTAAATTCTAACATATAGGGTAAAAACTATGGGGGGGGGGTTACTGGCCTCTCAAAAACATTTTATTTACTAAATGTTTAAATACCTCAGCTAAATCAAAACAGTGAGATTATAATACCTTTCAGATGTCTTTTAAACAGGTGACTTAGTATGCTTCTTTCGGAGGAAGTCATCTGCCAACTGATTTTGTTTTAAAGCAATGTTTGAATTTTGCAAATTTGTCATTGTTGTGTGCTTTCAAGCCATTTTTATGGCGATTCTCAAGTGAAAATATCATAGGCTTTTCTTGGCAAGGTTTGTTCAGGGGAAGTTTGCCTCTGATTAGCAAGTTTAGGTGTGCTGTTATATTGTTGGCCTAGATCTTGGAAATTGACTTTTGATAAACAGAAATTGGTTTTCTGTGTCTTTTTGATGTCTAATAATATATTTCAGCACTGAAATGCCTACCCCCTATTATTCAATGGAGTGATGACCTCGTAACTCTTTCAAGTGTGTGGCATGTGGATATCCGCTTCCTGCAGTCACTTGTTTGGAAGCTAGGTAATCTTTTTTAGATTTTTACGTAAGGATGTTATCTCACGGCTATACTTTTAGTTTATTACTATCAGCTCATTCTTTCCCACTGACTTTTCTCCTTCCTTCCTTTCTTCCTTCCTATTTTTTCCTTCTTCTTTTTCCTTTCTATTTTTTCCTTCCTTCCCTCTCTTTCAATACAGATTTTGCACAAAAAAAATAAAAAAAATAAATAAACCAGCACTATTTTAAACATTATAACTCTAAAACCAGCCAGCATCCAGATAATTACTGTAGGCACATCTAAAAGTTCTAAAATGTCTCACAGACTTCAATATGTTTTCCTTTGAACAGTTTAGCTTTATGTGATTTCACGAATGTACTTAAATTTTAAAGCAGGTTTGTGAGACCACCATGAATAAGACAAAAATTGTGTGAAAAGCACTGTGAGTTTTAAAAATTTGGAAAAGGTTGTAAAAAAATGGGGATTGGGGGTACAGGAGTGGAGGGGTGTAGCCCTCTGAGCTTGCACAGTAGGCCAGAGGATGTCCCAGTCTTTGTCATTTGCTCATCTCTGCCTTAGATACTCTGACTTCACTCTCACCTTTCAAGTCCATGGCAAAAATAATATCTTAATGGAAATGGGGTTACCACATTTTATTCCAAAAACAAGGCAGTAATTTGAACTAATAGAAACCAGATACTGGAAGAAAAAGCTAGACCTGGGAAGTAGCACATCAAAAGCAACTATGCTATTCACAGCATCTTACTAGAAAAATTGATGTTATCACTTTATTACATTTTGACATTAACAGTATAAGTATTATAATTTGTCCATAAGGAGTAACATTTACTAATCACTTCAAAAACATTATTTGGGGAGGATAATTGGCTTTCCAGTTTTGGCTATTTTGAGTAGTTTTCTATTCAAAATAATGTTGGTAATTCTATGAGTAGTGAGGAATAATACTAATCAAACATAGCCTGCATGTCAGAATATATGTGATCTGTTTTTTAATCATGTGAAGTAAAAAAAAATTACAAATGATACCTTCTAAAAATTCAACAGAAAAAAGGAAAACCCATAAGTTTCATTGAATTATTTGAAAATATTATTGAAAAAGAGTATTCGGGAAATGGTATTTTCAAAATGTGAAGACCCAATCAAATCAGTTATGGCCTTGTGTCCACAAGATCTGATCAGGGCTGCTGATAACAGTGTGACTTGGAGGTTTGGCATTCATAAGATTGCTATAAATTGAAGCAGACTTGATGAGAATTAACAACAACCTTAAAGGAATGGGAAACAGTGGCTAAAAAAATGAAACAAAATATTTCACAAAATAAGATACTATGTAGAAATAAATAACTGTCAATAAACATTCTAAGTAATAAAAAGATTTTGGAAAATCCAGCTGCATTTTATTTTACAGCAAAGCTGGCCCATATACACAAAGAAACACAAATCCTTCTCTTATTTTTCCTCTGTTGCAAAGACAGTAATAGACTTAAAAATCAAAGTGTTCAGTTAAGATGTTTAAGAAAATGGAACTGTGTTTTAACAAAGACTGTCATTCAACTGAACTATGTGTGTGTGAGAAAAGAGCTAAAAATTATCTAAATGCCACTGGCCCCCTTTCTCAATGATCACAGTGGATCTTGGGAAAACCTGACCAAAACATAAAAACATCTGAGAGGTAATATATAGAAACCAAAGAAACACTGGAAAGGTCAACAGCAAAACATTGCTATCAGAACTACTCTAACAGTTACTGGCTTTTTAAATTCTGACCCGGTTCCGTGCCAGAACATGATTCAGTTTTCAAGATCAGTAAAATAATTGATGGGTAGAAAACCTAGTGTATTTTATAATATGCTTTTAGGAATTATCCTGGAAAAATGTTCTTTAAGGATTACTGCCCACTTCAGATGATCAGCTTATTTGTGACATAAGTGACTAAAAACATACCATAGGGAGTTCTGGATTTATGTACTCACTTCAGTACAAAGCACAGTTGTACCCATATATAACATGGGTTGATATTTGTCACTTTTCATAAGATAAAACTCTTTGAGCAAAAAGAATGCACTACTCCAGGCACTCAACGACTCAAACCTTTGTGTGCATGTGTGCAGTTGGGATCAAATTTCATCATTACCCTAGACTGAGCCACACAATGTGGTTAACATGACTGTCTTGGGGAGGATGAGGGTGAAAAGAATGAAGCTGGGTGTCCATTTGTACTTCTGATCCCCAGCTTCCTGGGGCTACACTCCTGATAACGTGCAACTGCAGTTTGTTCAATAGAAAACGATGAAGTGAGAATGGAAGTTTGTCTGCTTGCAAAAAGTAGCCATGAGATCCTGAGTCTAGACCACAGTGCTGGGGGAACAGTGAAAAAGGATTAAGCCCCCTTCCCCATCCCATAGTCATGATCCAGATTCAGCCTGCCTATAAAATTATTTAATAACATTTAAACACATACATAATTACTGATGTCACAAATAATGATGTCCCTATTTTGGTCTTTGAGAGCCAGTGTGGTGTAGTGATTTGAGTGCTGGACTATGACCCTGGAGACCTGGACTATGAAGAAAGCCTGGCATTAGTATTTAAGCCTCACCCAAACTCTTAATTTTTTTTTTTTTTACCCATGTGTACTGTTTCTCCCTTATAAAGCAACACAGTTGGAAGTCAAAAGTCTTTTAGATTCATTTAAATCACTGAAGATGGAAAACTGGGTACACAATACAGCTATATGGTCAACTAGATAATGCAACAAATATCTCCTCTGATGTGCAAACAGACAGCTAGAAAATAGGAAACAGGAAAAATAGAAAACACAGGAGCGGCTTCTGGTATGTCACCAAGATTTCTCTTAGTCTACAAGAGGTTGGCCAGGGCAGATAAAAACTGTCTCTCACAAATGAGTTTTGCAACAGAAGTGAGACACCAGTCATCGCAAACTTTCATCCATTTAAATGTGGCCTGCAGAAGTGAGCAGACTGTACAGAATTTGATCAAAGTTCATGGTTCACATTTCTGTTGCAGGGAGACTGTTTTTCTCTACAACCAACTTATTTCTATCAACAAATAGTTTACTGCATCCCATGTACTGTCACAATGTCTCCTTTGCTTCCTATAGTTAAGGTGACAGCTTTAGCTTTCCTAATTTAAATGCAAATTTCTGCACTGGAGGATATTTATCAAAATTGCAATGTCTGAGGGAGTGTACCTAATGATTCATCACAACATATTACAGAAACATCAGTTTCACTCACTTCTTTCTTTTCAAGTGAGGCTGCTAATTATGCCTCTTTGCTTTCTTATGGGTGTGCCTTGTGTGAAGACCCAGTGCCTACTGGCTTAATTGTATTTGTTTCATCCCATTTATTTACTACAGGACAATAAACATTGTAATTATGTTCAGTTTCTAGTAGTTGGCAACTGTCAGTGTAATCAAATGCCACAGTGAAGCATCAGTCCCTGTTTCAGTTCAAGCATATGCACACAATGTTATCTGACCAGGCTGGTTTCTGAGTAAGCTTTTGATAAGCGTGGTGGTAGTCTGGAGAGTGTGACATGGAACTGTGAGACACAATATCCATCAATGTTTATACATTAGCTACAATAACTATAGCTGATTCAGGTCCATTCTGGGAAATGTTACTACCTAAGTAGGCCAAAGCAGGATTCAGGTCCAACACTGCCATTCCAGAGATTCACATTCAATTATAACTGTGACTTATATCCAATGTGATTCATTCAATTGCAGAGTATGTTCAATCAGGAAGGATTTTTCTATATATGCTACAGCAATGATTATTCTGCATTTGAGTGATATAATCAGGATTTTTTTTAAACCCCCCCCCCAAAAAAAACCCAGAGGATAACAGCCTATCCTCTGTACTATAATCCCACAACTTTTCCTGGTATGCCAATATCAGCTAACAGACATAATAAACAGATCATAAGCATTACAAATCCCATGCTGCAGTGCAATTGCAATTAAATATTCATGTGGAACAAATAGACGAGCATGATTTAGTAATTCATAGAATGTTAGGCCAACAAATCCATATCAAGATCTCATCAGAGAGTAATAAAAGAGCCCCAACAAACTGAGAGGCTACAGAGTAAATTGGCAGGAATTGCTGTTTCCAATTGTGAAGATAAGAATATTTGGTCAAATGCCTTCCAGTTGTTTCTGACCCACTGGCTTTCCATGGCTGAGAGGATTCAAGTTTGGTCTTCCAGTGTCCTAGTCAAGCCTAGTCAAATTCAAACTACTATACCATGCTGACTGCCCCATCTCCCAAAATATTTAGATTAATCGAAACAAGTGTAAACAAATGGCTCACCATTCTGCTCTCTCTGAACTCCTGCAGCGAGTAGATCAGGCTCTCCCAGGCTTATATCATTAAGCCTGGTACCCAGACATTCTATACAAAGATGTTTGCACCATTCTTCTGCTTCAAGTTCTGAAAGAAAAAAAAAAGGCCAATAAATAAATAAAATTAAGTTCAACCATGCAGTAGCTTCAGCATTCAATCCATTTTAAAAGAAGGCATCTGGTGACAGCACAGTTTGTTCACTGGCTGACAAATGAACAAGGAAGTGAAGACATGCACACAGACAGGTCTAAGCTTAATTTATAATTTATTTTGTCAAAAATTAAGAGGATATTAATTTGTATTAACAGTAGATGATAATTAATTGCAGTCTGTGCAGTATATGGAAAACCTGAGCCACAAAGGCATATCATTTTTGGTCCCCTAAACATTCATTCATACTACCAACATCTGCAGGCAGATAGATTTTGCAGTGGGAACATGCACCCTCTCAATGATATTGCTAATTGTCCTACCAACAGATATATAGCAATCCAATGATTTTGCTTCACAGATAAAATACTTCAAAGAAGAAGAGAAAGGGGTAGTGTTTACACAACACAACACAAGAGGGTGAATTAACACTGCAATAGTTGAAATATTTCATTGGAGAGGTCTAAAACAAGATAACATTTAAGGAGATAGGGCAACCCATTTTTGGCACTGCTTCAGGTGTATAAGGAATATAACTTGTACTCACACTTCAGATATTGCCTCTAAAACTGGCTGAAACCTCTCTTGACTCACTACCAAAGCAGCTAACATAATGGTTAAACATAAACACACTACAGAAACAGGTGAGGTCTGGCATGTTGCCATGAAATCAGAAGCAGGGTACATTCACTGTACTGTCAGGAAGAGAACTCTGAATCTAACTTTAACTATATATTCGTACAGTTTTGTGTGTTTGTACAGAATTGTGTGTTTGCCTTCATTGTACAGATTTTACTTACAGTTTATTTAGTTTTGTAAAATATGTACAGTGAGTGTTCTACTCTTCGTGAATCCATTTTGATAATTCATCCTGTGATCCTGTTGGAATCTGACGGATTTCTCAATTATGATGTCCCAATCAAAGTCCTAGTCCCATTGTTCAATAGACATCTGATTTAGGGCTCTATCACATGAGGCAGGTAAACTGCAATTATAGCAGGATAATAATGTGTTTGGTTGAGACTTATTACATTACCTTGTTCCTCTTCTGTTTTTCTCCTGTTGAGAGATGATTTGAATGGTATTTCTTTTACAAAGGAGGTTATTAATTCTTTGTAAAAGAAAAACTTTCCAGTCTCCCACCCTCCCACCAGAACAACAGAAAAGGAAAGACATCACATGCTAAATCCCAGCCAAGGATAGTATTATCCTGCTATAATTGTGATTGACCTACCTTATGTGATAGAGCACTTAGAAGCTGGAGGAATTTGCTGCTGAGCATTCTGCACTCATTGGATATAGCTGAACCAGCTCTTAGAGAGTTAGGTGTGGTGACAGTGACTCATGTCCACATAAACATATTCACTACATAAATATAGCAGTTCATTATGGTATTATCCAGAGTATATTTTAATCCAGTATTGTGAGATGAATCTCATTCCCTGCTAGTAGATTCACTGGAGCCAAATGAGAAGAATAATATAAATAGAATTAATGGAATCTGATGTGGGGGAGGAACATCTGAAAGACTCCTCTTCTGTGGAAAAGGAGTCGCTTTTCAGTTTTTCATGCTTTGCATACAGAAGGGATAGCTCCTGGTTGCAGGTATAAGGTTCTTTGCTAGGATTCAAATGTGTAACCACTTTGGCATCTTAGTCTAGGATAGAGAGGAACATTTCCCACAGGGATGGGCTCCTTTCATGAGTCCACGGGAAAGTTTTCTGCCCATGGGACAGAAGAAGGAAGGCAGGTGGGCAGGCAGGCAGGCAGGCAGGCAGGCAAATCTGGACATTAACTTCTAGTTTGGAAAAACAGGCTGCAAAAATGCTTGGGGTCATGTTTGGCTGCATTTAGCCACCCTTGATTTAAACCCAAAAGGAATGGAGGAATGTAAGTCTCTCTTATTACTTGGGAGGAAACTTCTGTTCACAGAAGTCGTAACATTTCTTATTTCTAGTTTTCCTGTAGATAGTGGTACATTAGCATATGTACTCTGTATGTGAAAGTTTGGTGGGATCAAAGAGATTTTTCAAAACTTATAACAGCCACTGAAGCAAAATGGGTATTAAAGAAGAAACCTCTTCTATGACTCCTCCATAATGAATTAAACCAGAATGCACACTCCTTCAACAAAGTGCTTTCATCTTCTTATGGAGAATCACCTAACACTTTCAACAGTGACTAAAGAAGGCAACTGCCTGCCCTTACTTTTTATATATATTTATATAGAAGGAAATCCAATATGACTTCAAGGTGAGTACAATTTAATGGTCACATATTTTCACCATGAATTGTGTGTTTGCCTTCATTGTAGTTCATAAGGCTATCTGACATGATTTGGAGCCCATAAATCACAGATCAAGGGCAGAACTAACGGCATCAGCTTGCCTTATTTAGGTCCTTGGTCAAGATGATGAAATCATCCAGAGGAAAAAGTCAATATCTTATACCTGTTTTTTCTCCCAGTTATCATTTGTCCTAAGAAAACACACGGAACTTCTAGTTGAAGTGAGAAAAATGCTAAAGGTGTTTCTTTTTCTTTTCTTTTTCTTTGTTATTGGTTTTGTTGGCATGAATTGTCATTTCATAATTACATTTGACCGAATGATTGGTAGGTGCATAAAAACTGAATTTATTTTTTTGTTTGCCTCATGAACAGATACCATGAGCCTGATAAATGTTGTTGACTTCATACCTTCCAACATTTTAGAGATGAAAATTTGGGACACACGTGATCAAACAATATCAGAGTGTGTTCAAGATGGGAAAAGTTATTAGTGAGGGAGAACATACAAACTGGGAGGGGCTGGAACTGTTTTCTTTTGTCTGAGTCTACTAGGAGTCTCCTCTCACTCTGCTGAGTCAATTGAATAAAAAATGCTTTTGCACTTTGAACTCAGTTTGCAGCAAGTGAAAGAAGAAATCAATTTCACAAAAAGGCAAACTGGTAATATTAAAAGACAAATACCTTGCCCAAGGTTTTGAACACACAGCGAAGATGGGGCCACAGACCAAAAATTCAAACCCATTCACAGTTTTGGAATCATTACTCCTTGATGCACAGACACAGACTCCAAAGGTCCAAAATCTTCCTATCCTAAACTCCCAGATCCCTGAGTCTATTAACCCCAGTAATAGTTCTGTGTAAGAATCATCCCGTGTGCCTGAACAGCACCATTTCTTGGTTTGTCTCACAGATTTTCCTAAATCTACTTCTCTTTGCAGCCCTTCTCACTTTATCCTTGGTCATCCTGGTTCTTTTCCATCCTAGATTTCCTTTCCAGCTATCCGCCAGTAACACTAATGCCATTTCCATGCTTTCAAGCAGTAGAACTAGGTCTTCCTTCCTTTTATTTCTTTTTTCAAAAAAATGACAACTGAGAATGATACAGAGGAATTCCAGCCACCCAGCATCTTTATATGCTTTGAAAGTCATTTTGTTTCACATGAGGCCCAAAGAAAGTCTGAAGAATAAAGATGGCATGCAGTTGGGAGTCTATCTATATATAAGAACAAAACAAAACAAAACAGAACTTCACATCTGTCAGTAGGGCAATTTGCCGATGCAAGGGAAGGAGCCCAAAAGGACATTTCCTGTAGAACTCATTTTCCTCACATCTCTTTTCAACTGTGATTAATCTGAACCAGAAGGAAACACTTCTAAACTCCTGTTTGTGGTCATGCCAAAGGAAGCATTCTTTAATGAGAAGATTCTATGTTGGAGCCAGGAAGATATCTGCCCACCACTGTCATTGTCCTTTGCCACAGGAGAATACTAAACATCTGCCAGAATGCATTGCCTATCGATGCAATGTGATGGAAAGGGACAACAGATCTGGCCTGGACTCCATCTAAACTGGGTATGAATATGATACAAGAGCTTCTACAGTGCATAGCATATATATCACTAACACAGCATATATATCACTAATGGAAACAGTCCCTTAAATGAGGCAAAGGTGAGTGACAACTTTTTAAAGTTTTTTTTAGTAATATTTTCTAACTTTTAAAGAGAGATTTGTGTTCTAAAACCATCTAGAATGTATCATTCCCTAGAAACTAGTTTTAAATGACACAGACTAATGAACAGGATGTTTGTTTGATGCTATATAAGTCCATGGCATAAATATTAAAATCCTAAGAGGACCTTTTGTTGATATTGCAAGTGATTCATATCCTGCCTTATTTTTTTTTTCTGGAGTAATGGATCATGGCATTTTCAAAACATGATTAAGTTTCTCATTAAATAGGTGTAGTAGCATGCAGTTGCAAATATTTACATTGATTTATTCAAACATAAAATACTATGTGGAGCATCTCTTCCTGTGAACTACTGTACCAACAAATAAGAAAAAAAGTAAAAGAAAAAAAAAGCAGAAGGTGAAAGACAGCTGCTATGCCAGTGTGGCATTATCCTCAGAGGTATTCTGTCAGTGTCTCAAGATAACATTGCACAAATACTACAGAACAGATATTACTTGAAAAACAGCACAGAGTATACAAAATAAATAGTAGGGGCCAGGATGAAGAACACAAACAAGTAATCTTCTCAGCAGAAAAATCTGTATTCCTTTCACAGTTGGTGGCACAAAAAGTTTCAGTTTTTGGAGGTTTTTGGATTTTGGATTTCTGGATAAGGGAGGCTTTCACAGTACTTGTATCATTTTGATTTCACAGTGGAATCCTGGGGCTTGTAGCTTGGTAAGGTACTAAAAGAGCTCTCTGGTTGAGAATTCTAAGTACTACTACCTAATCTACCAAACCCAAGGTTTTGTAAGGCACTTTCATGAATCAAACCAACTTGACTCATAGGTCCCCTGGCCCTAGACTGTTTCTATATTCATACTTGTTTGGTTTCCTACGTTATCATACTAGAGTCCAGACTCTACTCCACCTTTTACAATAGGTTTAAAAAGAAAAAACTAAAAAATGCATGTGGGGTCTACCATCTATCTAAAAGGAGGAAATGCTGTTATTGGAGGCATCCAGTACAGCCAATCCTCCCCCACTTTTGTTTTTCTCCCCATGGCAGTCTGAAACTAACAGAGCCAAAGAAGGGTCTACAGTAGGAATCAAAGCCACTATGGATTCAAACATAATGTTCCAGAATGCCAATACAAGCTGAGCTTCCCTTATCTGAAATGTGTGGGACCAGAAGTGTTCTGTATTTTTTGTTTGGAGGCAGTACCTTTTCAGAAGAGCCTCACATTTTGTTTGTTCATTACTTGTGTATGAGATGCAAGGCTCTGGTAAGACTGAGGATCTGTGAAATGGCAGGAATCCAAGAATAATACTTGGTGCAAATCTATACTTTCCACCATCTTAGTCTCTCTAATTTTGCCCCCAGCCCCAGCTTCCACCATCAAGGTGGTGACTGCAGTGCTCTTCAGACCCGAGAGACAAATGAGAAGGAGGAGCATTGCAGCTGCTGTCTCAAAGGTGGAAGTGGATGGCTGACAACAAAAAGAGAGAGAATGAAGATCTGAGAGACAACTGAGCAGGAGTGCCACAGTCACTGCTCCGAAAGTTGAAGTGGGCAGTTGGTGGCAAAAAAGTTACAGTTTTTGGAGGTTTTTGGATTTCGGATTTCTGGATAAGGGAGGCTCACCTTGTAATCAGTTTTTTTTTAAAATACTAAAAATGCACTACTGAAAAGTTACTATATACATTTGTTGCTGATCATGTCAACAGAACTTTAAAAATACTCCATTCCAAAATTTATGAGCACAGAGTAAGACCCAATGCTGGACTTCCAAAGACCAAACAGGATGGGGGTGAATCTGGGAAGAGAGTTAATTCCCCTCCCCCTGTACCCTTAAAAAGTCTGATCTGGAAGGATGGGAAAAAACTCCAGAGCTGATTCTGAGGTAGTTCTGAGAGGTGCACTGGGGTGAGGAAGAGAAGGAATTTCCATTGCAGTGGCATTGCAGCATCAGGTTGGATGTAGGCTATAGTTCTGCTGTTGTTTTTATTCAGAGGGAAAGCCTTATGTATCAGCTGAAATTTGAGAAATATTTTTAGAAATATATAAAAAAATATATTGAGGAGTTAGGAAGCAACGTAGTCTAAATTAAATATTTTAAAATAACAGATATTTCTCTGCTTAACATATGGTATGCTTTTTGTCTTATCTCTACTGCTGAAACTAATGTTAATGAAAAGTAGCTATCTTTAGTTTGATACTATTACTTGTTTTCCATAAGCTGAGTGAAAATTCCATTGTATATAAACTTGCTTTACTCTCAACAAATATTTTTATAGATTGCATGAAAGCTCATACTGAAAATTTCCACCAGAACGGTGGAAATTCAGCTGTTCTCCTAAAATTTGTATTAAATGACAGAATACAGGAATAATAGGGCAAAGGATGCTAGAGACCATTAAGGGTGAATGCACAGTTGTTGCTGGGGGAGGTATAGAGATATCCACTGTCAGTGTATATATATAAAAAAATATTTAGGAGCAAATTATAGCATTCCTGTTCTGCTTAAGTGCTAGTAACTTTCCTTTCTTATCACTTGATGTATCATTCCCCCCTCCTGCCCATCCTTCCCTCCAACTACAAGTACCTATGTGTGGCAGGAAGAGCTACTCTTTGGCTCATAATTCTTTCTTGGAATGGCTGATCTTTTTCTTCTTTTTATTGCCTTTTTTAAAAAGTGATAACATTTATGACCAATATGGTATATAGATACAATAACCCTCTGGTTTTGACTGTCACAGTAAGTCACTCACAATCTCATCACACTACACTGTTATAGCACCATATTCCACTTTAACTGCCATGGCAACATCCTGCAGAATTCTGGGCTTTGTACTTTAGTGGGGCCCAAAAGCTCTGTCACCCAGCATTCTAAATTCCCCTCAGTAAACTGCAAATCCCAGGATTCCATAGGATGTTGCCATGGCAGTCAAAGTGGAATATAGCACTTTGTTCCTGTCTTCAGTTGTTTTCTTTTAAACATCTAAGTTAAAGTAAGGTAAGGGTTGACATTTATTATTACTCTTTTTGAATAAAGCCTTAACACTCACTGAGATTCACTGGGCTAGAAGCAACCGATGGGTAGATGATCTACACAGCCCCTTGAACTTGATGGCCCTCTTTAAAACACGGAGATAGAGCTGCATCTGTCACAGAAATCCACCAAAAGAATCTGCTTTTATCCATCTTTCAGGTGTGACTCACCCAACAAAGAGAACAGAGAATTCCTTGTGACTGACATAAGTTAATCAAATCTAGTCTGGACCATTGCTGATGTGACATTTAAACAAAATTCTATTACCTCCCACCAAAAAATATCCTCACAAACCAGTTGGCCAAAAAGAACAGTTTCTTTCTCGATACAGGCAGAATTTTGAGCAGGAGCTTTGGGCTCTTGGGTCTTAAGATGATAGCCAGACAGCTGTTGTTATCTGATCTGATTAAGCCATGTCTGAGGGGGATAAAGAATACATCATCATCTTGGAAAAGGGGCACCAGTGAATGTACTTTTATCCCATGGAATGCCAAAATCTACTAATCTCCCTTGACAAGAAGGATTGGATCAGGGTTTAAAGCACAATAGCACAAACTGAACAGGAATAGAAACAGTATAAAAACAAGCAACACACGAATTCAAGTGTCTTAACAGATTCAGAATAAATATGTGCAAATAGCAATGCTCTCCAAAGACATAGAAGACAACTAAATAGGAAGAGCGTGCAAACATATATTCTTTTTCTTCAAAGAACATAAGAAAAATATCAAAAACAATGATATATTAATGATACACTGAACCTGACAATATACATAATTTTTCTTTTAATAAAAAAATGTGCATTTCATGAAATCATGAAACCAAGTGTAAAAAAGTATATCTTGCTCATTCAGAATATTTTCCAAGGATAAGCAACTATCTAGAATGGAGTAGGGATGTAAAAAGATTTCATTCCGTTGTCCATGGACACAACTGACACAAAGAATGTTGCAAATCCAATTCATAACTCATGTGGCAGAAGGGTGTTTTAATGTTGCATACTGTGCTTTCATCTTTTAAATTATGTTTTAAATGTGTTTTAAACAATTTTAACCATGTGATTTTAACAGAATTGTTTATTTATTATGGGACAATGCAGAAGAGCATTGTTGTGTGGAAAAAGCTTTAGTAGCAGACCCAGATTTGGACATACACATAACAGTAGTTGACTGAATGAGCGGTAGTGAACATCTTAACTTCATCTTTTTATTTCACAATGAAATGTTCATTCTGTTGTTTGTGGATGGATATTTTATGTAGTTATTATTCTTTCCTCTACCACAATTTGCTGTAATGTGATTGTTCTGAACTAGTTCTTCTGTTTGTCTCAGGCCCTTTCCACACGAGGCAAGTGAATCGCTCCGTGCCATTACTTACTGGTGGTTCTGGGTCCGAAGTGACGTGGACTTTCCCTTATGCCCTTCTGCAGGGCTCCTCCATTAGTCCAGGGCGAATTGGAGCAGTGCGAGGTCTTTAGATCCGCACTGCTCCGGCCAGCCCCTCCCGAAACTGCAAACCCCGGGATTCCATAGGATGTTGAAAGTGGAGTAATAGCGCTATAACTGTCTCATGCGGAAATGGCCAATGAAATGTTTTAATCCTATGCAAACCTCACCATGAGTAAGCCCTAATTAAACAATGGAGCTTATTTCTGAGTAAATATATAACTTCACTATCAAGCCAGAATCTACTAGGAAGCTTTAAAACACATATCCCTTTGAAAAGAATGAAATGCATAAAAAGACAACGTATTGTTTCTCTCACTGAAACATATGAGATAAGAGAACACAGAAAGAAAATATTTATGACCAGACTCCAGTACTGGGGAATAGCTAGTTATTTATTCATTTTGCTACTGTAATACTACTCACAGTAATTGGTGAGTTAAAATGTACTGGGAGCTATGCAGCTTCTCCTTTCACCTTACTGAAGAGACAAAGCAAAAATCACTTTTTCATTTTTAAAAGACCTGACAGATGCCACTGGAGTTTGAAGTATTTCAGATTATGCTCTTTGTAGATTAGAAGCTTTTTCATTTGGATTACAGTGCAGTAAGCAAGAAAGAAAATTGTTTTGTTTTTGGATGAGAACCATGAAAATACAGTCAATAATTTGAAGTTACAATGGACAGAAACAGCACTTTATTGAATATCTGTTTCATAGCATGAGATTTTTTTTTTTGCCTCAAATGCTATTAATAGTTAACATTAGTTCATTACTATTAATGGTTAACATTAGTGAATATAAAACCAGTATTGTTAGCACATAAAAATACAGAAAGATGCTAAACCCATACTTTTATGATCTCTCCAAGATAGTTTAAAGTTTCATTAGGAAAACAGAAAAATGTGTTTTTATGAGATCCTGAACTGCTACAAAACAAAGTTACCCTTCAGCAATGGGTATGCCTACATAGGAAGATTTGCTTCTAGGTTTCCTTTCAGAATAGAGAAAATGTTAAAGTTGCTTTGTCATAAATATAAATTCTTATGCAACCACAGAAATATTCTTTTTTTTCTAGCGAGAGAATAGATCATAATAGTTTCCTTTATATACTGTATAGGACTAAATTAACCATCATGCTAATGGAAATCGAACAGTACAACAGAACTTTCTCTCTCACCTCCCTTTTTTTTTGCCATTAGTGCCAACTGAAATCTTTCATGGAGGGCTTTACAATTTCCCAAAGTAAACTCTGAGATCATGGGGACAGGGTTGGGAGTGTCCCAATAACATATTTGGATCTAACTCCTAGATAGCTACCTGTAATACTAAGATGTAGTGATGTAGTGACCTATGTTTGGAACTACTGGCACACACAATTAGTTAAAAATCTAGCAATTTCTGGATTTATGAAAGGAAATATAAGGCAGATGGTCTTATTTCTAGCCCAGAATCTGTCTTACTAGGAATAATAACATTAATTAATAGCTCTGCCCCCTTTCTGCTATTCTATTACTAGCCTAGGGTGTTTTTTTTTGTTAAATCTGAGGTTTTGACCATTTAGGCTAATACTTAGTTCATCAACTGAAAGTACTGTTGATGTCTATAATCTATGGGGTATTTGAGTGTACCAGTTCCTCAAGATATTACTTAAATCATTAAACTGAATTTTCCTACAACAGAAATTGTTTTGGATTTGGAAAGACAGGCATCACTCAGATTAGATATTGGGGTTCAAATTAATACACATAAGAAGAATGTTTTACACAAATATTACATGCTCTCCAGAGACTATGTGTTCTCATTTTATATTCCTCAGGTTTATATTCAGAAACACAAACTATTCAGAAACACAATACTATTTTAAAATATATATGGAGGTCTTTACTATCCCAATAACTAAAAAGGAAATATAGTTACATATATATAAAGGAAATATATTAAATATTTGAAGGGCTATTACATTGAAGAGAGAGTGGGCTTGTTTTCTGCTGCTCCAGAGACTAGGACAAGGAACAATGGATTCAAACTGCAGGAAAAGAGATTCCACTTAAACCTCAGGAAGAAATTCCTGACAGTCAGAGCCGTTCGGCAGTAGAATATTCTGCCTCGGAGTGTGGTAGAGTCTCCTTCTTTGGAGGTTTTTAAGTGAAGGCTGGATGGCCATCTGTCAGGAGTGCTTTGATGCATGGCAGGGGGTTGGACCGGATGACCTCTGTGGTTTCTTCCAACTCTATGATTCTATGACTCTAGGACACAACTGTCATTTTCAGGAGGTGGATTTAATTTTCCACAGTTGCAACTGTATGATAATTTGTATCTCCTGACTTGGCCAAATATTTGACAAACACAGCCTAATTCAGAGACTCTCCATTCAACAATCTTGAAATCAACCTAACTAGATGTTGATTGTGAATGGACTGCTTTAGATTCAGTTCAACAAAGTGTGAAAACAAAGTGTGAAAAAAAAGTGTGGTTCCCTCTGCAATCTTTGCTGCTACAGTGTCTTGGTGTATGATGTTTTGCCATTTACAATTTTAACAATACGGTCATGCTAAGGTAACTCTATGGGATAATCCTAATTTGAATACTGTGAGATATCTCTTTACATAGAACAAATGGATTGACTGTGAGATTTATATTTTGGACTGACTGATTGGTTCCAACCAAGAATTTTTGCCATTTTAGTATTGTGGTTACTAGTGTGTCCATTGTGACAATATTTAACATTACAACATAGTTTGGTATCTATATATAGACCATCAGCTCAGAATGCCCCAGCAATCCTTGCTGTGTTGGTGTCCTGCTGCAACTAAACTGGTGGTCAGAGTCAGGGGTGTATGAGCTATGGATAAGGAAAGTCAGTTACTAGAAGGTCATGAATGCTGTAAGGAGAAAGGGTGAGGAATGGAGCCAAAAACAGTCTAAGGTTGAAAAGCCAGGTCACAAATCAATACTAAAAATCAAAAAAGTTCAGTAGCAAAGAGTTTCATAAAGTAATCCAAGAGTCATAAACAGTAATAAAAGATTTGAAGACAGGCAGAAGATAGATAGATAGATAGATAGATAGATAGATAGATAGATAGATAGATAGATAGATAGATGACAGACAGAAGTGGAGGCATGCCAACACTGGGATTGTTTCCAGGGCTGATTAGAGCTTCTGCTCAGCTTTAAAAGGCTCCTAGCCTCATACAGCGTCCAAATGTATTTAGTTACAGCATTCTTAGAGGGACTTCTCTTGAGAAAGACCATCATGCTGTTCAGACCCTGAATTGTCTTGTTCATCAACTGGCTGGTCTGACTGGGAATCTGCTGGTTCTCCTCCTTTACACATTGGCAAAGTAAATCTTGCTTGATAAAGACTCCAGGAGGGGGCTGACTGAAACAGTCATATCCTCAGAGAAACTGAAACCAACAACTCTAGTGTATTAAAGTATGTTAGAACTTTCTGAATTCAATGTTAATAAAGTTAAAAGTTCAGTGGAACAAAGAGATAGACACAAATTAAACACACACACACACACCTGTGGTAGCATCAATATCTAAAATCTCCTTAGACCTAAAACTACATTTGGTTTGGCAAAAATGTGGTGTTTTGCATGTATTAGACACCATACTGCCTTTTAAAAAAATGAAAAATAAATGCTGGCAATGCAATGCAGATAATGCTTCCTTCTGACATATGTGGTGGTAATGTTTAGTAGTTATTCTTTTTAGCTGGGTATATTACAGCTTGTTAATTTTGTATTAGAAATGTTTTTGACATTTGTAGGTTAACATGTTCTTTTAAATTATATTCATTTGAAATGCAATTTAACTTAGGTCAACACTGTTGAACCTTGCATATTTTTACTGTTGCAAAAAGACTTATATTCCAAGGTTGGGAAAGACAAATATGTACCATCTATCATTCAATGGTCAGAAGTTGTTGCTGCTTAGGGTAAGTACGAAGATGTATTTCATAGAGGTCAACTTCAAAGAAAGTCTATTTTTGGAATTACAGGGGACTTATATCTATGTTTATGCCTAGTCTTATATTTTTCCCTCCCTTCTTTCCCCCCTCTTTATTTTGTTTTTTCTTTATAGACATACTTTAAAAATTAAAAAATAAAAATATGTAGTGAATATTGTCCTTTGACCATTACCCTCCACAAAAGAATCCACTTCTAGATTATGGTATGCTCATTTTGGACTAGGTAGCAAGAGACATAAGACTGCTGCCTCTACCCAAAATATAATCTATTTATTTTTATATTTGTGGCTCATTCAATGTGATTACTCTTGTGAAATAGGAAAGTCCCACAAGAACCCAGGAGACTCTCCTCTAATGACACAGATATGACATCTATTAAACAATGTCATATTCTTGTGGCCATCTATACCAGTGACAGAGTCCTTTGGCTGGGCCAAAGATTCCTCTAATTTTGTGGGACACGGGGCAATGAATGTATCTCTTCATGAAGCAAACAGCAATGGTTGTTATTATGCACCTTCAAGGTGTTTCTGGCTTATGGCCACTCTTACCATAGTGTTTTCTAGGCAAGATTTATTCCAAAGAAGTTTGCCACTGCTTTCCTTTTAGGATGAAAGACCGACATGCCCAAGGTCAGCAAATGATATTCCATGGCTGAGCAGGGTTTCAAACCTTGTTCTCCCAGGGTCCTTGTCCAACACTGAAACCACTACACTAAACTGGGTCTTATGAAACAGTAAAGTTGTAATATTACTTTCAGCTAAAGCTGTTTGAAATTGTGGCTACAAATTCTGAAGAGGCCACAATGAGAAAGGTTCTGTTCCCTCATGCTGAAACCCTTTTCTCTTCTGCCTTTAAGGTGGTCTCTTGGAATACAGGGGACTCAGTGGCCTCACAGTATACTAGAGCCATCCAGTTCCCTTACTGTGACTGTGTGTTTATGTGTCTTCAAGTTGTCTGCCAACTTACGCCAATCCCATGCATTTCATAGGATTTTCTTAATCAAGGAATACTCACAGGTGGTTTTGCCAGTTCCTTCGTCTGAAATATAGCCTATAGCACCTGGATATTTGTTGTGGTCTTCCATCCAAGTACTAATCAGGGCTGAACCTGCTTAGCTTCCAAGATCAGATAGGATTCGGTGCCTTTAGAGTATCATGGCTAGGATGCTATAATATCTATGAAGGTTCAAATCATTACCACTTAAGGATGAGCTCTCTTTTGAAGTTCATTTTTTTACTGTTAAGTTTGTAGCATGGTACTTTTCCACTTTTCAAAATATTGCTACAAAGATCTATGTACCTTGAACATCTGCCAGTTCAGACACAAGTACAATGACAGATAATGGGACTGCAATATTCTAGTGCCTATCACCTCTGGGCTCAATTGAACATATGGCACATATCTACACTCAGGAATGCAAGTTTACATTTGAATTACATTACACAGTGGTATCCTGATCCTTTTAATAATTTTTCAGTATATGAATATGAATCTGGCCATTTGTAAGCATACATGCATCTAAGACTATCTGAGGAGATTTACTGGCCAGTGACCCATCACATGCAGAGTTGCCTTCTACATCCAAATCAATGAGAAAGCCTCACATTTGTGTTCCATTTAAACTTGAACCAGAGGAGAACTTCAGAAGCTACAATCATCTCTTTGTATTTAGGAAAGCATTCTAATCTGCCAAGATAAATTAATATGCCCAAGTCAGAAAACATACAATTTAGTAACACCACAAGATATAATTGTGTCAGCCTGCCGGTGGATATCTAGAATGTACACATAATGTCAATGATTCAAAAACCAGGAGGGGCTGCATAGCCCAACAATTTCAATATGACAGTGGCAATATGACTAATTTTCTTCCAAATTAGTATCTCACTGACAATGGAGACACAATGGAATATCAGCAAACAGCTTTAGAGCTGGGTTCACTGCTGATTTCCTTGACATATATGTTAGCTCTTAGGGAGAATTTGTGAAAGTGTAAGCCATACCATAACGTCTCATGTATTGTCCAACTCCAAAACCTCCAGTGAGAATAATGCACATTTAGAGACAGCATACAAAAATGACATTAATTTATATATGGAATTTGCACTATTGACAGATGATGTATGAGCTGCTGGGCCAGAGAGATTTCAACAAATAACATGGTAATTTACTGACTCTGACCTGAGAAAACAGGTCTATTTTTCATTCTCTGTTTTCTGCCATTGTTTGGTCTCACTTCCATTTTGCTATTTATGTTGTACTTGCAGCTATATTTATTTATTTATCTATTTATGCAGCTGTAAATAGATTAATCAGTATCTATTTATGCAGCTGTAAATAGATTAATCAGTTTAGGTCTTTTCTGAAAGGCTGTGTTCCTTCCTGGATAGAAATCTCCTTAAATGTCTGGAATATTTTAAAGCTATCACACAACACAGTTATTTGCTCTAGTAGTGAATTTGGATATGGTGTATCAACGGCCAGTGAGAAACAAGAGAAAGCTATCAGTATGGTTGGTGGGTGGCATAATTCACTTCTGGAGTCATAAGATTCAGACACAAAGTCAGAGTGCCAGAACTCTGGCTCCTGATGGTCTCTCCAAGCTTGAGTAGCTGGTGACTGAGACAGATGGGGGGCCTACTCCCCAGCAGGAAGTGGCAGACACAGTGCATACATCTGTGGACCAAAGGACAGGATTTTCTACCACTGTGGGAACCTCAACGTACCTGCAGGATCCTGTCAGGAGGAGTTCCTCTGCTTATGTCATGACAGTTGGCTAGCAGGGCACTTTGGTTTGCACAGCACTCTGCACCTCCTCACAAGGGAATTTTGGTAGCCTCAAGTCCAAGTAGATGTAGAGAACTATATGAAAACCTGTCTTGCCTGCTATTGTGCCAAGGACCAGCCAGGAAGGTCCACTGAATTATTGCAACCACTGCCTATGCCTTCTGGGCCCTGGACAATGATCTGATTGACTTTATTATGGATCCGTGCTTGGCAGCTAGTCACACTACCATTCTTGGTAGGGGTAGATTTGTTATGCAAAATTATTATACAAATTCATTCCCTGCTCGGTGTGTCCTCTGCTAAGGAAACAGCTTACTTGTTTATGCAGCTTATCATAGTCTCCCTGTGGAGATCATATCTGGTTGGGGGTCCCAGTTTATAGCTTGGTTCTTGTGGAGTCTACTCCAGAAGCTTGATATAAAGCCTCATCTCTCCTTGGCCCACCACCCCTATTCCGATGGTCAGAATGCACCTACCAATGCACGTTAGAACAGTATATCCATTATTACACCAAACACCAACAGGATAATTAAGCTGTGTTGTTGCTGCTGCAGAGTTTGCCTATAATAAATTCCCTCCACATCTCAATTCTACAGACTTAATTTTCCACCCACACATGGTTCTAGCCATGTCCCTGCCTCTTCATTGCCTGCTATAGGTCAATGACTTCACAAGTTAGAAGCAACCCAATCAATTCTGAGTGAACAACTGTTTTTGGCCATAAAGGAGCATAGGCACTTTGCAGATGCTAAGAGACAGCTTGGACCCCCTCTTAAAGTGGGGGATCAGGTCTGTCTCTTCACTTGCCATCTTCAGCATTGTCATCCTTGTCAGAAGTTGGTCTCTAACCCATAACGGAGCAAGTGAAACCTATGGCTTTATGCTTGCAGTTGCCAGCAGGTCTTCATGTCCATCCTGTGTTTTACTGCTTTCTCCTGGTCCCTGATACGGACATCTGTCCTGATAATGGGTCAATGATTCCACCCCCTCTAGTGATGGTGGAAAGGCAGGAGAAATATGAAGTAGATCATGCGTTAGATTCCAGCATGTTCTATAGTTGACTGCAGTACCTTATTGATTGGGTAGGCTACAGACTAGGGGAATGCTTATGGAAAGATGTGTCCTATATCCATGCTCCCCTACTGGTGTGCCAGTTCCACCACCACTATCCCACTAAACTTGGACCACTCTGCACGCAGGGGCATGTTTGTGGGGAGAGGAGCAGTGTCATAATTCACCCTCTGGAATCAGAAGAAGTCTCACTCTGTATCTGAGACTGACAGGAATCTGCAGCTCCTGATATTGGTGGTCTCCTCAGAAGGAGGTGGCAAAAACTGAAGACATGGTGAGGCCATTTGTGAAACAAAGGATAGATGAGGAGAAATTACACTGATCCCAGTGGCTGTTAATAGAAGATGCTGACAAATTAAATGTCTGGTACCTTCAGACATCTGGCTATAAATCTCCCAGAAGTGCTCTGGCAGCTTTGTTGGTTACAACCATCTGTCTTCATAACTGGCAGTACTTTTCAGAGTTCTTGGATTCTCTGGATCTTGGATTGGCTGCTATTTATGATTCTGTTTTACTTCTTGCTGGCTTTGTTTATTTGGACTACCGACTTGCTGTACAATTTCTAGACTGGCTGACATCGACCCTCTTGCTTCTCCCTTCATCCTGCTGGATAACCTGTGGCTGACCTGGACTGGCTTAACTATCTGCCAGCCCTTGCATTCCAACCAGCTGCTTCCTGGCACACTTAGTGACTGGACATAGGACAGCGATAGTCTAAAATTTGAAGAAGTAAAGCTCAGCTTTAGAAGAAAAGAACCAAAGGAGAAACACCACCCCTTTCCTCCAGCACAATGGAAACTCAGCCTGGGTACTAGCCTCAGAATACTGAATGCCAATTGTCAGGAAAAATAAATAAATAAAAGAAATCAAACAGGGATATGGAATGATGTATCTGAGAAAGGAATATGGCTGGTTGGAACCCTAAAGAGGAATAGACCACATTCAAACTTTCCCTTTCCAGTTTCCCATTATATATACTCCATTTGCACACAGTGTCAACTTTTTCATAGTGCTGAAAATATATTCTGATCACTGAAAAGCTTAAATCAGATAATATGTTCTTTGCTATTCTTGAATATGGCCCATCTTCTCAAGTGCCGTGACCTCTGTCTACTAATGTCTCAGTTTCTATGATGTCAAGTGGGAGAGCCTACTCTGCTCCTGCCGCCGCCAGGATTATTTGTTAACTTTAATCAGCTGAAGAATGAAGAGGAAGCAGTAACAAAGATGAAAAAGGAAGTCTTTTTTAAAATAATTTTTATATCTAGTTATGAAAGTATAAATCAACGTATTCAGTGAACATCAGCTAACATCAAACAAGGAGGTACATTTACAAGTAGGCAGGGTCAAGACAGATAGCACCAGCATTCAGTTTGCTAGTATGCTGCTCTAATTTTTTTTCCATCTGCAAAACCAGGCTCATAAAATGGCTAAAGAACATTCTGAGAATTTTCTTAGCATGTTGCTTCTGTGATCTTTTGTGAATAAAGGTCACACATTGCTGCTTTGGGGGTGAGACTCAGATTGAGCTTTCCAAATCCAGTCACTATCTACTACACTATGTGCTTAATGTTTCTATTTACACCAGAGCTATAACTACATTAAAATGTTAAAATGGATTCATTCTATGAATATGAATTAATTATTGGTTACATTTACCTACATCTCCACATATCTTCATAGGGCTAAAAACCAATATAGCAGAAGATTTTTTGTTTGTTTGTTTTTTGGTGGTGATGATGCACATATGTGTCATGAGAGGAACCTTTATGAAGAAGCATTCAAAATATCGTCTTTCTGAAAAAGTTTTTTTTCCATGCTGCATATCAATAAATAAGCACTCATTAAATGTCTTTTCTTAGACCTACCTTCTTCATATATATGTGCATCCTCTGAAACCAAATAAAATATCCATTCTCCTTCAGATATATCTATGGCCCTTTCCACACGGGGGTTAAAAAACGGTGCAGAGCGACCTCTGACGGAGGTCGTCTACACCGTAAAGTGGATTGGGGCAGACTACTTTTGTGTAGTTCCACACCCCAGTTCATGCTAGGGCGACCGGAAGTGGCGGCACCGCGTGCTTTTTAAAAACCACTTTTGAAGAGGTTTTTAAAAAGCACAATTGTGTAGCCCCGTGCAGCCCTGTCGCAGCGCCCAGTGTGGATTTGCAGGCGTGCGCAAGGGCGTGCCTGCAGATCTGCTGGGGGTGTGCTTTCCGGCTGGCGAGCTTCTCTGGTTGGTGGAGAGCCTCTGCCAGTCGTAAGCCGCCATTTTGGGCGCCGCAGGACACCGAGGAGTGTGGAGCAGTGAAAACACGCTGCTCCACGTGGCGACGGACTCAGGTAAGCTCCATTTCAGGACGTCTCAGGACGTTTTTCCCTTCACATGTGGAAAGGGCCTATATTTATATCTATCATAAGGTATGCAGATAGGGAAATGCAACCAGTATATACAGATGAGTTCTAACACATACACAAATTGCCTGATTTATCAGAAACAAACTTTTAGTTGATTAAACTCATTTTTAAAGCAACAATAACACTCAATTGATTAATCATTTAAATGCTGCACTCCTAATTTATAGCAAAGGCTTTCATTGCTTAACCAGAGTGGTACAGAGATCTCATACTTTGCCAGAGAGAAGGAGACATCCATAGCTAATTGTAATTAGAGAAAACTCACAGCTGAGAGAAAACTGGTTTGTCTAGAGATAGAAAGGGAATTCACAAATGATTTGAAATTTTGTAGTAAAAGATTCTGTATCAGAGGTCTTCCTTTTATTCTCTATGCTAGCCCAGTTGTAAAGACAACTACCGTAAGCATAGTTCCCGAATCTCATAGTAGTTCTAAGAATGACAAGCAGAACTGCCACATAAAGAAGTCTTGACATTACGAGTCAGCGCTGGATTCC
This sequence comes from Ctenosaura bakeri, assembly GCA_948474755.1. Lineage (NCBI taxonomy): Eukaryota > Metazoa > Chordata > Lepidosauria > Squamata > Iguanidae > Ctenosaura > Ctenosaura bakeri. The sequence continues at coordinate 563,451 of CAOLHI010000513.1, read as the reverse complement.
AGATAAAAAAAAGAAAATAAGAATGAAGATGAGGGCTGCAATAATTTATACATCTCCCACAAACATAAACAGCTTCTTTCATGAACTGTACAAAAAGATAGTGACACTTGGCAGGTAACAAGAATGTAATCAACAGTTAAACAATACAGTTCATGCAGTTTGGAAAGTTTTTAAAAAATCACTAAGTGCAATAACTAGGCCCCAAATGTACTTAATTGCAATTTTTCATTTTTTTTTTTAAATTACTGTTAAAAGTTTTATTTTAAAAATGCAATGAAACAATTACATTTCAGTTATTTTTTAGGGAGAGTAAGCTACTGGCTTGAGGTCCAAGATAACCATAACTAGTAAGGTCAAACAAACCCTATAAATATAAAATGAAAGCAGATACAGTAATACTACAAAAGGAATAAAGTTATTCCTTGTCATGTTAGTGTCATAATATTACTTAGTGATGCCTTGGTTATTGCAAAAAGAATGACTTACTTACAAGTAATTTGTTATTTGTAATAGGTTAGGCCATTTCCACACTACATTTTTATAGTGCTATTATTCCACTTTCAACCTCCTGTGGAATCCTGTGGTTTTCAGTTTAAGGAGGGGCATCTAGAATTCTCAGCCAGAGAGTTCTTTGGCCTCAGTAACTTACAAACCCCAGAATTCCACAGAATGTTGAAAGTGGAATAATAGCACTCTAACAGTGTAATGCAGAAATGGCCTTAGTTCCAAGCTCTGACTTCAGCTGGTTAAGATGTGACAACGGCCACCTTTTAGCAATGAATACAAAAAGGGAAAGGTCCCAAAACACAAGAACTTGTACCAAGTAAGATCACAACAAATTGAAATACCTAAAACAAATAACAGAACCAGTATGCAATATATTAAACCTATATGAAAAGATGATAACCTAATCTGATAGCATTAGACAACTCTCAAATATATTCACAAATAATAAATGATCACAAAATTTCAGGTTTATGGTAGATTACCAACTGCTCACGACACAAACTGTAGAAACACATAAAAACTATTAACACAATTTGTGAGAACACGTGATAACTCAAATCCACCTCAATACAGTTTATCAATGCTAGCAAAATTTCAGAAGCTATTTATAAACATACAACCTCTACAAATGACTTGAAAACAATTCTCAACAATCACCAAATAGCTAGGCTACAAAGTCTAATGGCTGATCTAATTGATAACCTACTAATCATGGGGTTTGGGATGAGGACAGGATTTTCAGCGTGTAGAATCTGTTCGGGTTCTTTGTACTCTATCGTATGGTTTATTCATCAGCCTGAGAATGAGATATCAATATTACTCTTTGATAACACAATATCAAATGCAATAGAACTGGAAAAGTCCTCCACACTTGCTGCATTTACAAATACTACCACAAATCAAATGGTTTGAAGCGTGGGAGCTAATTCTAATGTACCGTATCAATCTGCCCTCTTTTTTGCTACTTGGGCACATGTATGGAGGATTATGGTTTGTGTTGACTGAACTCATAAATGCAGGGTTATATTTAACTTCAGAATACATTAGAATACATTATCAGACTTAATCTTTTTCTTTCCCATGAAATTCACATAAAGGCCTTGTAAAAACATGATCTTAAAACAAGCTGGTTACCTTAAGAAATTGGCAAGAACCATACGCCAGATTCACAGACAGCCACAGAACTCCAGAATCATCACAAAAGTCTATATGCCATTTTAAGTAATTTCCCTCCAGGCTTAGTGGCTGACCCTGCCAAAGTCTGGATGGATTAGTTTGACTCTTGTTCAGCCTTCCAAACTCATTAACTGAACAGAGAAATATTCAGTCATTTAAAGCAAACGACAGTGCTTGCCCAAAGAGTAGTGTGGGCCAAATATTAGACTAGGGGGTGGAATACTTTTACCTCTCAGAATATAACATTATTTCTATAATCCCCCCCAAAAGCCCTCATATGGATCACAAGTCTTTTATAATTGTCCATGTTATGACTTAAATATATAACAATGTTACCCATCTACCACAATCTATTTATCTCTCTATCTGAAAACATTATTATGTAGTGTCTACAACTTAGTATTTTTTAAGAGCCGCATCTGAAGGCTAATTCAAAAAAGGAGCAGAAAAAACAACAACAAAGACATGAGAAGGATGGTGAGTTTAACCTTCCATTGATAGAAAAATTGATTAACATGTGTCAAATCTGTTAAAGAGCCAAACTTACTGTTGCTTGTGGATTTCTGGGCAAGGAATGCCAGGGGAATTTATGGTTTGTTTGCATTCAATGTGCCAACCAGAGTCAAGCTCTTCTTAGCTAATTTCTTGGCTGGGGTACACTGATGGAAAGTTCACTGATGGTTATATTTCACCCAGTACTTTGTGAATATAATGCTAGTCTCTGGTGTGCTTAGGGTACCCTTATTTATGTCAGGTTGATAGACATGAAATATTTTAGAATCACAACACAGACAGAATTATATGCAATATTTTATGGGTTTGGATAGAATATGCTGCCTCATTTGGCAAATTCGACTGACAAACATCAACTGTAACATTCTTATATGATCTTGCAATCAGGGTCAAAATATACACAAAAGCTGGCTTGGTAAGTTTTGTAAAACGTGACAGCTTTGAGGAAGGGCAAAAATGTTCTATCTGGTCATAAGGAAATGTTCTAATGGGAGCGGTGTTTTTAAAAGCAGTGTTTTTAAAAGTCAGCTTTCCTAACTGCAATATGTCTATCGCAGAACTGGATAAAGTATTGTTTTTTTACTTGCTTCTTCGTCATGTCAATTGAACTAAAGAAGTTTTGCATGCTTTTCCCCCCATCTGTGGCTAGTCACAAAAGTGGTGTAGAATGACTACAATCTGCAAAAGGAGGCTACCTGCACAGGTGAATCACAGTTCTTTCAAGTATGCAAGGTGAAATACAAAGGCCCAAAGGATACAGATTTTGGCTGTTTCGGTGCAATGGTTTTGGGGTTCAGTGATCTCTCAAGCTTTTGGAACCTACTGATCCTGCCTTGGATCTGACCTATTAGATTACAGGATTGCCTTTTCCTTCTTTGCTCAGATGATTTAATTATATTGATTGTTTTGTTTTCACATTGTTTTAAAAATTGAGATCTTTTGATCTGCGCTGAAATCTTTGGACACAGGGCCAAAATAGGAATATACTGATAAACAAATAAATAAATGTGTACTTGAACACTGTGTCATCCTGTGAGAAAATTCATTTATTTACACCAGTGAGTGAACAGTTTCTTAGAAAATGTTATCTTTCAGCTGATCACTGGTGGTGAACTTATATCATCACTATCATTTTATGCATTTACATTGTACTTTCTCCCCAACAGTGGGATTCAAGGCAGCCAGTACATATTAGAAGCATACAAAATCATTGGTAAAAATATCTGTATAAACATTACTTTTAAAAAACAATTAATCCATAGAGCTAAAACCAATTAAAAAGCATTGCAAGATATAACAGTAAATAATCAACAGAACAACAAAAATATATGAGTAGTCTGTGTGCTCAAAATTGTATTGTCTAATGGTAGTGTTATTGGAGTGAAACAGATCATAGATTTGTTTACACAGAGTTGTAGATCATCCTTATGATTAATAGAAGTTGCTCATTTAAACCCATTAACTGTGTCTTAGCTCTTATTTATTGTGTGTGGGTCCAAAATCATCACACATGCAAAGAAGTGCAAAAGTTACCTTATTATGGGTTGCATTTGGGTTTTTTTGGTAGACATGGCTACTAAGAGCCTTTTGGTAATGTCACAGAGTAGCCCTCAAGTTTTTCTTGCTTTGATTGATTAGCAGACATATTTGAGTATCATTTAATGTTGCCGTTTACATCTGTTTTTCCTGTTGTCTTAGTGTCGCCAAACTTGATTGTAAACTCTGGTGTGTGTCTTTATTCTTTTACTTTACTTATTTTTTTACTTTTTTTTTTGTAATTGTCACTGACTTCATCATTATGTAAAATCAGTTCCTCAGAAACCTAAAACTGAAAAGAAAGTGGCTGTCATGGAGTGATTACAACTCTTAATATACCCAATCAACAAAAAATGTCTTGTAGATCATGTATATTATGTATACTAGCAATAGGTACATTTTCTTCTTTTAAGCAGACAGAAACGCTGTGAAAAATTATGCCACAATTGTGGTGTCTCTCTTAATCCATTCTAAAAAAGTTTTGAAGTTTTGCTCTGAATGTAAAGTCAAAAATTAACAAAGTGCGCTAAAACTGAAGGCACATACTTTTGGAAATTTGATGAAGCAAAGTTCGTCTAGCTCTGGTCAATAGCTGGATGGAGCGAATTCCCCTGTACAGTACAGATGAAAGGCAGGCCATAAATGGGATACATTTATGAATTAAACAAAGGAATGGAACGAATTGTTCATATTGCTTTGCAATGTGCAAAGTGACTAATTGCCATTGAGTTCTAATTGCTGCTACAGAATCATTCCTTCATAGTTGGCTGCTACCTGGTATAAGCAATCTGCAAGAAGGGCAAAACAGGTGAAATTTTCAGGTTGAAGCCAGAGGGATTTGCAGCAGTGCCAGGGTAGTGCCCATATGATCTAATTGCCTTATTTCAGCCTCTCTTTTGCTCTTCCTCCAACTCCTGCAATGGATGCAACACAGCAAGGGGGCAGGGGGAATGGGGAAGTGGTTCTCAAACAGCCATTATACCACAAAAGGATAATTGCATTAATTTGGCAACATTAAACTTATTGCTTAAAAAGGGTGGTTTAATCTGCTTTATGTAACCTGGGCAACCAAATAAAAACCCAGTTCAGATATTATTTCCAGCAGTATCATCAGCTATAAACACCTCTGACTGAAAAACTGCCAACTTTTTACAATGCTGTAGGGATTTAAGGAAACAGCAGTGGGTAGTAAGTTGCAATAATATAGTCCTTGGCTGGGTTATTCTCTCTCAAGAGCCTATGAATTCACCACATGTGTGAATATATATAATCAACAAAAATTTAGTCCATTTGCTCTTGCAACTGTGCCTTATGGGAGTTAGGACAATCTAGACGGCTGGGAGCACTTTGCCAACATAGTTTTTGCTACTTAGATATCATTCCCTAGTCATTTATATCTGTAAGATTTACTTTGGCTTTGCAAAATGATCTGCCATTTCCCTCTCTGGCTGATATTTTCCAAGTGAAATCACCAATGGTTGGACACATGAACTGAAAAAATAATTCTACTTTTCTTATCAGAAAAATTACAAAAGATCTATTCTTAAGAAGTTTTATTTGCTTAAATTCCTTAATTTATGAATAAAAACCTTTAATTTTCTCAATTTAGAATAAAAAAGGTCTTAAACCCTCCTTTTAGGCTGCAATCCTGGCATCCCCCACAGGCTGTTCTGGAGGAACTAAAGGACTGCAACGAATACAACTGCTTGGTGATTGGAGATCTGACACTAGAATGGTATTTATACCCTTCAGAAGTCTTCTAATAATTGGCTGGCACAGATATTACACCAGTAATACAAGGAAAAACTGAGTGAGTCAGGAGTATGTTGGGGTCAGATGTAGATTTGTCACATCTGTAGCTCTTTTCTTTCAGTCACATTACCATGGAATCAATGAGATGCTTTGTCTGTCCAGAGAAGAGAATAGGGCAGGGATTGGAAAAGAAGTAATCTCTTTGCAGAACTCCCCCCCCCGCCCCGGCCACAAAACTATCCTCCTCCCCCATGGCTTCCAAATTCTGGTAAGTTTATACCTCTAGCCCAGAGGTGTAGTCAACTATATAGACAAGACAAAAGATGTTACCAGCTCCTGTTTTGACCAGAGAGAAGCAGCATGGATTTGAGTGACCTTCACCTCTTTAGCCCTTTCCATAAGTGAAGTTTAGGACTGTTCTACATATTGTCTTGCAAAAAAGAAAATGGAAAAGCCTTTCCTTGCTCACAGCCAGTCATGTCAAAGCAGGTTTCCATATTCAGAAAGAGGATCTCTATATGCCATTTGAATTCTTAAAGGTTTTTCAATTAATTAAAAAAGTTTTTAAATACAAAGTACAAAGAGAGAGGATAACATAGTTGTTAAATTACTATTGAAACAGGTAAAAATACAAATCATTGCTATATTAAAATAAATATGGCTTGAGAAGATGTTTATGACATTTTCTCTGTAGCTTCATGTGATTTCTTCCTATTTCCACTTCGGTTCAGCTATATATAAGTTACTGAATATGGAGATATTGAATTGTTTGACTTTAGCCTACTGATTAAAATGACCTATAAAGATAATAAAATCTAGAGAAGGTTGAATTAATGATGCCCTGATTCCCATGCTCTGAGAAAGAAACCCACAATTGATTAGGTTTAGCCTCATCACATTTTTGAATTGGACACAGCTGAAGCCTTTAAAGAACTAACTGACTTTGGCTTTCTCTAAGAAACCAAATCCATCTCTGTGTTCCATTATAATCTCTTATCACTTCCTTAGTTAAACTTTCACACCATTACTGCATAACAATATACTTCTCCAAATGATAAATCTCACCGTTCTTAGAAATTTCCCAAAGTCTTCAGCTTGGTATACTTCAAGTGTCTGCCAACAGTTCATATTTTTAAGATATGAATATATGCAGTGGCTTTGACTGGCATTTTTACAGGAGATATGGGAGTGATCCAGGGAATTATAAGCCAGCTAGTTTAATATCTGTGGGAGACAGTATTAGAGATAAATTCTCAAGGACACTAAAGAATTGGTAGTTCTGAAGTAGAATGACCATGACTGCTTTAAACAGAGGTTCTCCTTCATTGTACTTCTAGAGTTGTTTCAGAGGATCAATGAGCATGTTGTGGGGGTGTCAACTAGACGCAGTTATGCCCACCAGATTTCCAGGTACAGCAGCAGACAAGATCTGATGTGTAGGAAGGAGGAGTCACAGTGATATATCATGAGTCCTTTCTCCTACTGTGATACCCTGTTTGGAAATTGACTGGCAACAGGACTATGAGACAGGATGGGGAATCTGTTGGTACTGTCCACCCAACTGTCTCCCCACTTGAACTGCTGGAATCTTAACATCCATGCTGAGACACCTTCATCAGGGCCAGCTCAGGATTTCATGGCTCCATGGCAACCATGAACCCATGTCAGTTGATATCTGACTCTACACATGTAGCAGACCACACTCTTCATCTAGTTTTTGCTAGTCACGGTGATGGCAATCTGGGGATAGCGGGGTTTGAAAGAACACCAGTGTCATGGACAGGTCTGGGGCAGGGTTTAGACTTGCTACGACTCCTAACCACCACATGTTTGGATGAATATTCCTATTCTATTCACAATACAGATGGTGTTCTGAGTCTTTGCATGTTCATAGGAAGCTGGGAGGCTGGACCCCTTTGTCCAGCCTACAACCAAACTTCCGTAGGTACAGTGAGGTAGGTAGCATTTCTTCTCCTTCTCTATCAGTCCCCAAAGTCTCTTTAAAGACTTTGCAGATCTCTCAGTCTCTCTTGTGCCTTGTAGCACCATGTTTTATAACATCTCACCTTGGAAGCATCTCAAAGTTTCCACACTTGGGCAATTGTCCCTCATGATCTTTGATGCTCCTATGGTGGTGATGTTGTTGTTGTTGTTGCTGTTGTGTGCCTTCAAGTCACTTCTGACTTATGGCAACACTAAGGCCCTTTTTGTGCAGCATTTGTCATGCAAAAGAGCCTCTGGAGCATCGTGCAATTGCAAGGAGTGTTCCGTATGATGTCTTCGCAATCGCGCAACGCTGCCAGGGCCAGCAGGCGCCAATTGCGTAATATATCATTTTCAGCTTTTGGCTGAAAATGATGCGTGATCACGCATCACTCTGGGGCCCCGCACACACTTACTGCCTGGGTGGAGCTCTGGAGCTGCGGGCCTTGCACTTCCTCCCCCAGTGCAGCCTGGGAAAATACCCAGCTGTGCTGCGGAGGCAGAGCCCTCATGCTGCCTGCCAGCCAGCAGGCACCTGCTGTGGACCAGGAGCAGCGGGGACATGAGTGCCTCGTGGAAGAGGCTGCTTGTGTGATACCCACATGACCGCACCGGAAGCAGGTAAGATGTGGAAAGGGCCTGAGTTGAAGGTACCACAGGATTTTCTGGGGACTGAGAGTGTGTGATGTGCCCAAGGTCATCCAGTGGGTTTCCGTGGCTGAGTGGGGAACTGAACCCTAGTCTCCAGGGGCACAGTCCAGCACTCAAATCTCTACACTACACAGGTTCTCCTATGGTGACACTGACCCTCAATGAATATAACCTAGAACATTCACATCATTAACTTCTGGTTTACCTTGCAGAAAGACCATATCCCTTAGCTGTGTTGCTCACATAACAAGAGAGCCCATTGTCAGAACATATTTAACACATAATTGCTATACATCACACCACTCCACACAGCACTGCTACATAATTTACATCTCAAAAGCCTGCCTGAATAAAAAGATTTTTCACCTTCCAGTCAAAAAAAAAAAGAACAGGAAAGAGGGAAGGCGAATTTAGCAGTCATGGGATAACACAATGAGCTGTTATGGAACAGTAAATGATTAAACAACAGGAAACATAGCATATAAATAAACTGTACAGCCTCATAACAGAGGGAAATTTTCCTTCATTTAAAGCTCATTTATACTGGCCCATGACACAGCCCTTCTGCCACTCTATTTTCTCTCTGCTCACACAATGAAAAAAATGCCTTTCTACATCTCTTGTTCTAGATGACATGCTTTGCAAAGGGAAGATTCCAGGTTCATTCCTTAGAATCTCTAGATAAAAGTACAATTGTCCCTGCCCTATACCTTGCAGAGTTGTTTCCAGACAAAGTAGGCAGTGATGAGCCAGGTGGACTCATGGTCCAACGTGGTTTACACAGTATCCTCTACTGAAGGGGGCTACTCCAAAAATCAGTAAATGAATGAGTTGCTTTTTAACTTGTTCATAAGTTATCTGCTAAGCATGTAAAGTTCTAAATGATACAAAATCACCCAGGTGGTACAAACAAACAAACAAACAAACAGAAGCACTGCAAAGGACTCCAAAAAAGCCTCTTTAAATGGGAGACATAGGCACCAAACTGGAAATCGAGGTTCAAAGTGTGAAGTCATGTACACAATGGTAAAATCCTTAACTTCACTACATCCTGAGGAAATCTCAGCTGGTGATAGCTAAGAAAGGAATCTTGGGTTTGTAGCAGATGACTCAATGAAAATTTTAATCCATTGTGTAGCTGCTGTGAAAAAAGTTAAATTTCATGCAAAGATAGGGATATAATGTACCTTACAGCTCAAGTAATTCCCCTATAATGAAAATTTACAATACTTGGTATCATTTCTTTTTTAAAAAAATGCAAATAATAGAAGAGCATGTTGGAAGTACTCAAATTGTCTATGGTGTTTACATTCTCGTATTACTAGAATCTGAGACTGCTCAATAAACTGAAGATGGGAGGACAGACAGAATAAAGGAAGTACTACAGAGCACTATACAGCAGTTTCTTTAAGATATGGTAATTGCCACCACACTGATTGTGAAATATGCATGGAAAAGAAGGCTATCCATGACCATCAGTGAGGATGGCTGCAACATACAACTTCCAAATCAGAGGCATCATGCTTCTAAATACCAGCTGCTGGGGAAGAGGAACAAGTTAAGGGTTTTGGCCTTGTGTCTTCCTCATGGGTTTCCCACAGAATGCTTTTTGGGCATGTTGGAAATCAATGCTGAGCTAGAGAAGCCTTTGGTCTGACCCAGTAGGGCTCTTCTTATGTTATTAACAAATATGCAGGCATTATTATAAAGAATGATGGAAAATTAATTACAATACTAGATCTGCATCTCAATAATATAATTTATTTCTACAGAATCATGAATATTGAAAAATAAAAAACAGTACTCTGCTCAATGGCAAGTGATTTCATGATCTGTAAACAGCAGATCTATTTTATTCATGGTACTGAACAGCTAATCTAGCCATGAACAATTTCAAGCTGAAGTTCAATGCATCCTGGAATTTTAGCTGTTCTTTGCTGCTCTAGCAGTGACAGGATTATTACTATCCTAGCAAATGCCTATAGCAACACTTGGCAAATAAACGAGAATTCACATCACCGCTTGTCTTAATAACATCCCATAGGCATTGTTTACTCAGTTCTGGAATTTTAGCTGAAAGCCTCAAGAGTCTTCCATCCAAGCTGGGGCCAAATCAAGACAGAAGCAAATAATAAACAAGGATAAAAACTAGTATTTTAAAAATATGGAAGATACACACGCACACGCACACACACATACACACACACACACATCTAGCCCTGCATGCTAAGAAAAGATATGATGGCACTTTCCCATTAAGATAAGACACTCTGTTTAAATGCTGTATCTTAATCCATCTGATGCTTTGTTTCATAAGCAGCTCAATCTACTCAAGCTGAAGATGCAGTAATAATTGCTTACCTGACTCACAGGCAAATGTCTTTGACGTTTCATCATGAAAGATAATTGCCACTGCATGCTTCTTTGTCTCTCGAGGCAGTCTAGTTATGTTTTTGATGTTGTGCAGCTCAGTTACCTTAAAATGAAGAGATATAGAATGCAATTGAGTTTATAAATAGTAGGATGAAAATGTACAAAATATATGAATTATAAGTTGATGGACAATGTGCACGTATTTGCACACAGAAGTGTATGTGTGTTTGTGTGTGCACATGTGTGCAATCAAACATGCACATTCACCCTCAAATTTCAGAATTGATTATAGAATAACCATTCTGTCACACATGGTTTATTTAGCTTTTTTATACTTTATGAGAACCTCAGACAGAAAAAATCAGCCAATATATTTTCCCCTGTCTTGGCCTTGTGAATAATACAAACTACTTGTCTCATGTCCCAAATTGGCAAATCTGTTGCAGAAGTAGCAGCAAACAGGTTTCCATATATATTTAAAAAATGCTATAGCATCAGCAAGAAGAAAGTTGGCTCATCCATCACGACAGTTAGCACCATGGACCTTTGCATTGGTGTGGTCTTCTATTTTAAAGTGAATTGAAAATTCTAATGATATCCAGGTCTGAATCAGAGTACTTCAGATGATTCAGGTGTAAAGCTCAGCACAGGAAATGTCCATGTGCTGTCTTAATTTAGTGAGGAATCAATTTAGAATGTTACCTCTCATGAGTAATTTCTTCTGTTATTTGTTAAAGAGTGCTTGAAAAGTAACCCTCAACTGATGAAGACAAGTAACTTGTTATGTTGTTTGCTGCTCTACTCATTTTTTGTCCATAAATTTCTCTTGCTCTTATTATTTTAAGAAGAAGAAAAAACTCCTTAAAGCTAAGAAAAGTTGTCAAAAATTCCACAAGAAAATATGAGTGGAAATACCTTTTATAAGTAATCTTTGAAAGCAGCATTCCTTGTTGCACCAATTTGTTAAAGGTAATTGCACTACTTGGAATTCATTGCTTCCAAGCTTTGGGAATAAGCAGAGCTCAGCCTTTCTGTTTATTCTGTTGTTCACAGGAACTACATTCTCCAACAGATTATTTTTAAGAATCTAATCCCACAAAGACAAGATCTCTTGTCTTGAACACAAGCTTAACATATAGCACATTTAAGGCTGCAACTGTACATTGCATTCTCCTGAACTGAGATCCCTCTCACACTACACTGTTATAGCTATTATTATTATATTATTATTGTAACTCCCACTCTGTGGAATGCTGGGTTTTGTAATTTGGTGAGGCACTGGAGCTTTCTAGCTGAGGATTCTAAATGCCTCTCTGTAAACTGCAAATCCCACAATTTCATGCAAAATTGTACTTCAAGTGGAATAACAGCACCATTAACAATGTAGTGTGATAGGGTCCTAAGTATTGCTGGGCTTAATGTGAATTACTTCTGACAATACTTGTCAGAATCCAGAAGTTGCTAGTACAGTCACAGCCATATCTCCCTAAACTTTTGCCCTGAATCATCTTTGAGATACAGGCCCTTTCCTGCATATCAACAACAGTGATAGTTCATCAGAATGTATCATTTATGGGAAGCTCCATTTTCTGTCCAGTTACAGTGGGGGGTTGTAGCTAGACTCAAAACTGAGAGAGAACAGGGATATCCAAGGCAAAATGGTAGGTGATGGCATATTCCTTATTAAACGCTGGCCAGTTCTGCACTGGACTGTTTCAACATCCTATGGAATCTTGGGGTTTGCAGTTTAGGGAGGGGCATTTGAGGCTCCTCCCTAAACTGCAAACCCAAGATTCCACAGGATGTTGAAAGTGGAATAATAGCACTATAACAGTCCAGTGTGGAAATGGCCCCTGTCTCCACTTTACCGCTAGGCCAGGAACCAATCCTTCTGGGAAAGCAGCCTGTGATGAGGGGAGCCATCCTTGGACAGCTTCCTTCACAGCAGGATTCCTAGGTGAAGGCTGAAGTTAAATTTCCTATTCTCAGAAAACTGGATAAGGATTACAACAATTGAGAAACTTTAAACTCATCCTCATCACAGCAATCATGTTCAAGATTGCCGGCTGGCAGCTGAGCTTAAACCTTTGCTTTCTCCCAATGACTGTGACTGCAATACATCATCTCACTGATGTTCTAAGTTAGAATGAAAAACAGGAATTTGCTCAAGAACACTCAAATGAGCACCACAGATCGGCAGTAACTTCAAATTAATCATTCGTTGTTGAAATCCAAACCCACATTTACTACTTTTACAACTACTTTCAGATTAGTTGTAAAAAGTTACAGAAGCAGTATAATGCTGGTAGCATAATTTTCCAAGCGGTTTCAAAGTCTGTGGTCCTTTGTAACTTTAATAATGCAATCCATTGCTTATGTTAAATGCTCTTGGTTACAAACCTCACCATTGTCATCACAAGTGCCAATTCTAGTTTTGCTTTTGTTTTTCAGAAACTACATTTTCTAGACTTGAAAAGGCCATGTAGCTCTCCATTTTCAGTTGGCTTGAGCAAAAAAATACTGCTGGAACATGGAACTAGGGGACCATTGTCTGCTGTGGAAAGATAAAGAAAAGCTAGAGTTGCCTTAGGGCAGCTGCTATTTCACAGTTTTTAAAGTAATAAAAACAGTGATTCTTTTCCAAGGATGAGGGTGAAAAGAGAGCTGTAGCTGCAAATGTTTTTGCTTTGGTTACATGGGCGAGAAAGAAAGTAAATGAGTCCCTATCTGGAAAAAGAACTGTGAACAAGCAAGGGCCTTCTCTTTCTATGGATCCAGATTTCCTGGACTTCTACTACATTTGTAAATGTGTTTCTAAACTATTATTTCCTCTTATCCTTGTGTTTGTTTTCTGTCTGTCCTCTTACATAGCAAATCCAGACTGAGATTCCCTTTTGAACAACACCACCTCTGACACATCACAAACAATAAACAGCAGCAGCAGAAACATTTTGAGTCTTTCTGTAGTGATATCAGTGCAGAAATCAGAAAATGCTATCTTACATACAATCAGGTATTTGACTCTTCATATGCAATGATGAGCATATGAGCAGTGTAATATAATTTCATAAGCCTATGATTTTTAGATTTCTACTCTTTTTATCTTTTATTATCTTTTTGGCCCATTGTTTTTATCATGTCACCCGACTTTTGATATCTCTTCATTGGCTCCTTTCTAGTTTTCCAAGTTTCTTTTTCTAAATGTTCAAAGCACAACCTTGCTGCCCCCTATCTTTCAGCCCTTATTTCTTTTTGCAAACCTGCTTCAGATTTGTGTTCTAGGAACTCAAGGCTTCTCACACAACCAAGAGTTTCTTCTTCCTTGACTCAGCTTCTTCCTTGACTCAGCTTCACCCTTTCTCACTCACTGCTCCCATTCTCTTGGAAATGCCCCCCTGAACATTAACAGACTGATCCTTCCCTCATTGTTTTTCAAACTCAGTTAAAAACCTTCTTGTTTTCAAAAGCTCTTGGAGTTTTAATTTAATATTGTTTTAGGATCTTGAATAATTAATTTGATTACATGTACTTGTCAGTTTGACACACACACACACACACACACACATGATACACCTTTGGCAGGACCCACTGTTTTTGCTTGTTTTACTTGTAAAGCTCCATGTACATAGATAGCACTATATAAACAAGTGATGATGATGATGATGATGATGATGATGATGATGATGATGATACTATAGATAACACCATCTGAAGTAACAAGAAACCAAGGACACAACAGCGAAAGAAGAAAAGTCTGTCCAAATTCAAGTACAAGGCCTTTTCCATATTTAGAAAATTTTACTTTTAGAGTATGGACAGGTTGCTTACTTGTTACTGGAGTTCTTTGAGTGGTCATCTGTGACTCACAAAAGTTGTCTGTGCCTGCACAGTGCTGACTATGGAAATTTCTAGAACTTAGGCCTAGCATTTTGGCAGTAACTCTGCCCCCTCCCCTAAGTGCATATAATAATAATAATAATAATAATAATAATAATAATAATAATAATAATAATAATGGTTTAGATGGGTTGGTGGGTGGGGAGGATTGGGTATGTTTTTAATGTCTTTTAATGTCTTTTAATGTATAATGTATTTCATGTTGTTCACCGCCTCGATCCATGTGGAGGGCTTGTGTGCCGCCTCAATGACTCGGTGAACAGCTGGAGGGAGGGAAGTTACTGGAGTAGATTCCACACTGTCAGATTGACAGCGGCGATGTCCGGGTGATGCACAAGAGGTCAAGAAGTCCGGTTTGAGTTAAAGCCTCTGATACCGAGATCTTGACAGAAGGAATAGTGGGGCGAACCATGGTTGTCATGGCCACCATGGGGTGATGAGGATAGCTGATGCATCATCCTGATGAAGTTTCTCTAGCATTTTTGTAATTAGAGAAAATGGAGGGAAAAAGGTAGGTCACTGGGCCCTTCCAGTGGAAAACAAATGCATCTCCCAGGGGCTCCAGTCCTCCTCCTCCTCTCGAGCAGAAGAGTTGACATTGAGTGTTGGATGCCGAGGCAAACAGGTCAACACCTGGAGTTGCCCAAATGGCGAAGATCTCTCTGAGGACTGATATGTTGAGCCTCCAGTCATGATAAATCATCGGGATTTGGCTGAGGTGGTCTGCTGTTGTATTCTGGATCCATGGCAGGTGGAGGGCTACAGGATAGATCTGGCATGGAATGCACCAAATCCAAAATTTGAGGGTTAGATCGAGCAAAATTTTAGATTGCGTGCCACCTTATTCGTTGATATAGTATACAACCGTAGTATTGCCTGTCAATAACTGCACAATCTGTCCGGTGACCACATCCTAGAAGGCTCTCAGTTCCTTGACGACTGCTAGCAGTTTGAGCGTGTTGACGTGGAATACACGAGTTGATTTTGACCAGTGGCCTCTGACTGTCAGATGTCAGGAATGGGCACCCCAGCCCTCTAGAAATGCATCAGTTGTGATTGACATCATGGGTTTTGGAAAGTGGAACAGCATTCCGGTCATGGTATTTTGAGGGTCTTTCCACCAGATGAGGGATCGAAGGACTTCCCTTGGTACCGAAAGGCAACTGTATGGACTGTCAACAAGGGATTGAAGGCACTCAGGAACCAGTTCTGTAGGGGCCTCATATGCATCCTGGAGAGAGGAACAATGGCTGTCAGCAATGCCATGAGGCCAAAGGCAGGAAGGCAAGTTGTTGGACAAAGCCAAGAACCGGTCCAATGAACTGAATGTGTTGTGTCGGTTGGAACTGAGACTTGTCTGAGTTGATTGTGAGGCCTAGTCGTCGAAGAAGATGAAGAGACACCTGAAGGTCATGGAGAAGTTGCGTTCTGGAGTGGGTGACGATCTGCCAGTCATCTGTGTAGGGAAAGAGGACAATCTCACATCTCTGAAGAGCTGCTGCCATTACCAACAAACACTTGGTAAAGACCCCGGTGCCATGTTCAAGCGAAAGGGAAGAACTCGAAATTTGAATGCTTTTTTGCCAATTGTAAAGGCAAGAAAAATCCTGTGTCTTGAACAGATGGCAATATGAAAGTATGCATCTTTTAGATCCAGAGTGGCAACCCAGTCTCTCTCCTGAAGGAGGGGAAGGATAGACTTTAAGGACACCATCCGGAACTTGAGAGGTCTGATGTATCTGTTTACACCTTGGAGGTCCAGGATGGGATGCATGCCACCCCCTTTCATAGAATCATAGAAATGTAGAGTTGGAAGAGACCACAGGGGCCATCCAGTCCAACCCCCTGCCATGCAGGAACACCCTTTTTTGGAGACCAGAAAATATCTGGACAAGAAGCTGGTTTTGAGAGCAGAGAGTGGAATCTGTTCTATGATACCTTTCTGTCAAATAACACAAATCTCTTTCAGCAGGAGGGCTGATGGTGGGGTCACATGGACACGACCTACTGAAGGTCTCAAGGAAAACTTGATTGTATAGCCTTCTGCTACAATCTTGAGTCTGTTGTGATGGCTGATCAGGTTTCAAAGTGTTCTCTGAGTATGGACCCGAAGAACGGGGTGGGAGTCTGCTGAGTGGGTGGAGGTGATGGTGCGGCCATCTCGATGTCTGTGGGATCAGGAGAGTTGGATGTGGATGACCCTGCAATGGCAGTGTCTGGTGTGGCGGGATCATCCTTGACACTGTCAAACCCTCCGCTTGTGAAGGTCAGTCTTCTTCTTGTAGAAGGCCTTTGTAGGGCGCGATGGAAAGTGTTGGGAAGGCTGGGTCGGTGGAGGGTGAGACGAACACTGGGGCAGATAGGGGCTATATGTGTGATGAGTTGAGGGTCAGTACTGGCGGTATCAGTATCTCTGGGTTTGCTGATGCTGCGGCTGCATCCTGTACTTTCTGATGGAGGAGCACATCTTGTGTGTGTGTTTGAGTTTTTCATCAGTGGCACTACTGAATAGCCCTGCTGAGTCTAATCTTCGCCCAGAGGCTGAGAGTGCTGAGAAAGTCCGGAAGAGCAAAGCCATGAATGGCATCGTAGCAATACCGAGGATACGAAGGCCTTGTAGGCACAGTTGACAATATGCCTCACCATTGTCATCTGTTGATTTGTGAGGTGTCGGACTTCAGCGAGGAAAGCCTCTGCCATGTGTCGTTCCTCCTCTGGGAGTCTGGTGACAAAGACTCTGGTTTTGTCTCATAGCCATTGGTCACATGTGGACATCCACGCTGAGTAATTTGCCATTCTGAAAATTAGGGCCGAATTGGAATAATTCTTGCAGTCCATGGCATTCAGTCTTTTCTCTTCCTTGTCAGGTGGGGTGGTGTACAGCGCCTGAAAAGTCTTAGCCTGGGCAGCATTGACAATGATAGAGTTGGCCTTAGGATGGTTTTGGAGTCAAAGTTCCTCTGAGTTGATCACCTTGTATAGTGATTCCAGTCTGTTCGCAGTAGCCAGGTCAGATGAAGATGTTGACCACGGCTTCTTAAAGACATGTAAAAGGTACGGTAGGAGCGGGATGGCTGCAACCATCAGTGCTTGTTGTTGAGGTTAGTGGTACACCAGATGATCTATGGTCTCCTTGGAAGCTTCTATGGGAAAGTTAAGGCTCTTCGTCACCCTCACTATCAACTTCGAGAATGCCCTGACATCACTAGATGGTGAGATGGGTTCGCCTTGGGAGACAGCAGGGTCTGGAGGTTTGTCTTCCTTATTTTCTACAGAGTCAGTAGAAGAAGAAGGGGATCTGGATGGTGAGTGACAGACAGAAATGTCAGGCGTCCCTCCCCTCACCTGTGTACTACTCGGGTGACAGGTGTGGTACATTCTGTTGGCCTTGGAGAGGACAAAGGAAGCGGTTGCTGGGTAGTCGCTCCTTGTGTTGCCTCAGTGCGGTGACATTTTAGAGATGGAGAAGGCTCCAATATAGAGTAAGTTGATGTCAGTGATTGGTGTCAACATTGAGAGGCAGCCTCTTCATAATAACCACGGTGTCTATACTGGTGCCAGGGGATGTATACCTCTTCAGTGGAAAAGTTGCCTGAGGGTCCAGAGGGGGAGTAGTACACATGGGTACATAAATGGTGAGATTGAGACCGATCGTGGTAAGTATGCCTCCGGCGTTGAGGGTGACAAGGTCGACCTGAGGATGATTGGAACTCCAATTCCAAACTCTGTTGATGAGATTCGTGGTGGCCCTGTCAACATGTAGGAATGGATCCGAGAGTTGAACACGATTGGCAGTTTGTAGCCCTGAGAGCCAATGAGCTGCGAGGGGTTCCCCTTGGAGGGAGGGAAGGTGGGTGATCCTCGGCTGACCCTTCTCCAGTGGCTATGTCTCCTGCTTGAGTGATGTTGCCTGATTCTCGAGGAAGCTCACTGATGTTCAAAAATTTCCCCATCTGAGGGTTGGGAGCAGTTTGAAGGTGAGTGACCAGGTCAGCTCTCTAGCATAGGGGCTCAGAGGGATGTATGCCTCTGTGGAGAGTCTCCACACAAGATGGTATCTATCTCCGAGACAGTCACCACCATAAGAAGTTCGAGCTGAGGTTAGAATCATAGAAATGTAGAGTTGGAAGAGACCACACAGGCCATCCAGTCCAACCCCCTGCCATGCAGGAACACCCTCAAAGCACTCCCGACAGATGGCCATCTAGCCTCTGCTTAAAAACCTCCAAGGAAGGAGATTCCACTACACTCCGAGGCAGCATATTCCACTGCCGGACAGCCTTGACTGAAAGGAAGTTCTTCCTGAGGTTCAGGTGGAATCTCCTTTCCTGCAGCTTGAATCCATTGCTCCTTGTCCTGATCTCTGGAGCAGCAGAAAACAAGCCCTCTCCTTCCTCTACAAGGCATCCCTTCAAATATTTAAACATGGCTATCATGTCCCCTCTTAACCCTTTCTTCTGCAGACTAAACATACCCAGCTCTATCCTGGCGGTGCAGTGGTTAAATGCCAGTACTGCAAGCCACAAGGTTGTGAGTTCGATCCTGCCCAGCTCCAAGGTTGACTCAGCCTTCCATCCTTCCTCAGGTCGGTAAAATGAGTACCCAGCTTGTTGGGGGCATGTATAGAAATGTTCGAAATACATGCTATTTGTAAGTTGTTCGCCGCCTTGATCCATATGGAAAGGCAGGATACAAATAAATAAAATAAAATAAAAAATCCTCCTAGGGCATGGCTTCCAGGCCTCTCACCATTTTGGTCGCCCTCCTCTGGACTTGCTCCAGCTTGTCAATATCCTTCTTGAATTGGGGTGCCCAGAACTGGATACAGTATTCAAGATGAGGTCTAATCAAAGCAGAGTAGAGTGGTACCAGTACCTCCCTCGATCTAGACATCATACTCCTATTGATGCAGCCGAGAATTGCATTGGCTTTCTTGGCTGCCGCATCACACTGTTGACTCATGTTCAGCTTGTGATCTATGAAGACTCCTAGATCCCTTTCACATGTACTGCTATCCAGCCACGTGTCTCCCATAGTATATTTCTGTATTCCATTTTTTCTACCTAAGTGCAGGACCTTACACTTCTCTCTGTTGAATTTCATTTTGTTAGCCTCGGCCCAGCTCTCCAATCTATCCAGGTCATTTTGAATTTTGATCTTGTCCTCTGGCGTATTAGCAACCCCTCCCAATTTGGTGTCATCGGCAAATTTGATGAGCATGCCCTCTATTCCTTCATCCAAGTCGTTGATAAAAATATTGAACAGCACTGGGCCTAGGACAGAACCCTGTGGCACCCCACTAGTCACTTCTCTCCAGGATGAAAAGCAGCCATTCGCGATCACCCTTTGGGTTCGATCGGTCAACCAATTACAAATCCAACTAACAGTAGCCCTGTCCAGCCCACATTTTACCAGCTTCATTGCAAGAATGTCATAGAATCATAGAATCACAGAAATGTAGAGTTGGAAGAGACCACAGGGGCCATCCAGTCCAACCCCCTGCCATGCAGGAACACCCTCAAAGCACTCCCGACAGATGACCATCAAGCCTCTGCTTAAAAACCTCGAAGGAAGGAGACTCCACTACACTCCGAGGCAGCAGATTCCACTGCCAGACAGCCCTGACTGTCAGGAAGTTCTTCCTGAGGTTCAGGTGGAATCTCCTTTCCTGCAGCTTGAATCCATTGCTCCTTGTCCTGGTCTCTGGAGCAACAGAAAACAAGCCCTCTCCCTCGTCTACGTGGCATCCCTTCAAATATTTAAACATGGCTATCATGTCCCCTCTTAACCTTCTCTTTTGTAGACTAAACATACCCAGCTCTCTAAGTCTATCCTCATAGGGCATGGCTTCCAGACCTCTCACCATTTTGGTCGCCCTCCTCTGGACTTGCTCCAACTTGTCAATATCCTTCTTGAATTGGGGTGCCCAGAACTGGATACAGTATTCAAGATGGGGTCTAACCAAAGCAGAGTAGAGTGGTACCAGTACCTCTCTTGATCTAGACACCATACTCCTATTGATGCAGCCAAGAATTGCATTGGCTTTCTTGGCCGCCGCATCACACTGCTGACTCATGTTCAGCTTGTGACCTATGAAGACTCCTAGATCCCTTTCACACGTACTGCTATCCAGCCACGTGTCCCCCATCCTATATTTCTGTATTCCATTTTTCTACCTAAGTGTAGGACCTTACACTTCTCTCTGTTGAATTTCATTTTGTTCGCCTTGGCCCAGCTCTCCAATCTATCCAGGTCGTTTTGAGTTTTGATCCTGTCCTCTGGCGTATTAGCAACCCCTCCCAATTTGGTATCATCTGCAAATTTGATGAGCATGTCCTCTATTCCTTCATCCAAGTCGTTGATAAAAATATTGAACAGCACTGGGCCTAGGACAGAACCCTGTGGCACCCCACTAGTCACTTCTCTCCAGGATGAAAAGCAGCCATTCGTGATCACCCTTTGGGTTCGGTCGGTCAACCAATTACAAATCCAACTAACAGTAGCCCTGTCCAGCCCACATTTTACTAGCTTCATTGCAAGAATGTCATGGGGAACTTTGTCAAAGGCCTTACTGAAATCGAGATATGCTACATCCACAGCATTCCCTTCATCTATCAAGCTAGTAACTCTATCATAAAAAGAGATAAGATTAGACCGGCATGACTTATTTTTGAGAAATCCATGTTGACTTCTCGTGATTACCGCATTGCTTTCTAAATGATTAGAAACTGACTGCTTAATGATCTGCTCCAGGATCTTTCCAGGTACTGATGTCAGGCTGACTGGGCGATAATTATTTGGGTCCTCTTTTTTACCCTTCTTGAAGATGGGGATAACATTTGCTCTCTTCCAGTCTGCTGGAACTTTTCCTGTCCTCCACGATTTCTCAAAAATTATAGCAAGCGGTTCCGAAATGACCTCTGCCAGCTCTTTTAATATCCTAGGATGCAATTCATCTGGCCCTGGAGACTTGAATTCATCCAGTGTGACCAGATATTCCTGTACCACCTCTCTACCTACTATGTGCCTCATTTCTCCTACTTCCTCCCCTGCCCCCCAACCACCAGGTTGAGTGCTTGTATCCTTCTGGGAAAAAAAACTGAGGCAAAGAAGGTGTTAAGTAGCTCTGCCTTTTCTCTTCCCCCTGTGAGTAATTCGCCATCTTCTCTGCGCAGAGACCCTATCGTCTCCTTCTTTTTTCTTTTGCTGCGGACATATTTAAAAAAGCCCTTTTTATTGTTTTTAATGTCTCTGACCAGCCTAAGTTCATTCTGTGCTTTAGCCTTTCTGACCTCCTCCCTACATCTCCTAGCTACTTGCTTAAATTCTTCTTTGGTGGTTTCCCCCTTCTTCCATTTCCTATACATGTTTCTCTTAACACTTAGCTCAGCGGAGAGTTCTTTAGTCAACCATTCTGGTTTCTTCAGATGCCTTCCATTTTTCCTCCTTATTGGCACAGTTTTAGACTGTGCCTTCAGTATCTCCTTTTTAAGGAACTCCCATGCCTCCTGAACTCCTTTCCCTTCCACGGTTCCTGACCACAGAATTCCAGCCAGCAGCTCCCTAAGTTTACGGAAGTCCGATTTTTTTAAATCTAAGATGAGTGTCTGGTTACCCTTATCTTCTCCTTCCCACTGAATGCCAAATTCCAATAGAGCATGGTCACTCCCCCCTAAAGATCCAATCACTTCTACCTCATTCACAAGGTCATCCCTGTTGGTCAGGATCAGATCTAGAATATTTGATCCCCTTGTGGCCTCTTCCACCTTCTGGACCATGAAGTTGTCTGCAAGACAAGCAAGAAACTTGCTGGACCTTGCTGTCTTGGCAGAGTTTGACTGCCTGCATATATCCGGGTAATTGAAATCTCCTATTATTACTGTACCTCTCCTCTTTGAATGTGCAGTCATTTGGTTGAGGAAGGCGTCATCGAAGTCCTCAGCCTGGGTTGGAGGTCTGTATTAAATCCCCACCAGAATATCCCTATTGTTTTTCGCTGCCTGAATTCTTACCCAAATGCTCTCGACCTGGCTTTCTGGGTTTAAGTCCTGGATCTCTTCACAAGTGAACACACCCTTGACATACAAGGCTCCTCCTCCTCCTTTCTTGTTTGGTCTATTTTTACAAAATAGACTATACCTCTCTATTCCTATATTCCAATCATGAGACTCATCCCACCAGGTCTCAGTGATGCCTATCAAATCATATTTATTTTGTTGTACTAGGAGTTCAAGTTCATCCTGCTTGTTTCCCATACTCCGTGCCTTAGTGTAGAGACACTTAAGTCCCCGGGCCCTTCCTGCAAGTCCTGTACTATTGTTTCTACTCCTCCCATCATGTCCAGTATCATTTGGGCCTTTCCCCGCTGCGCTCTTCGAGTCCTTGCCCTGAATAATATTGTCTCCCTCCCCAGTGGAACTTAGTTTAAAGACCTCTTAATCCTTCTTGCAAGACTGTTTTCAAAAACATTCCTGCCAAGTTTTGTGAGGTGCAGCCCATCCCTCGCCAGAAGCCCACATTCATGGAAATTCAGGTCACATTCCAAAAATCCAAACTGTTGCTGGCGGCACCACATGCGGAGCCAGTTGTTGACCTCTGCTATTGCCCTTTCCCTACGTGCACCATATCCTTGAACAGGGAGGAGAGACGAAATGACCACCTGCGCACCAAGGTTGTGGGGATGGTTCCTCCCTATCCTTGCTCTTAGGGGACCTGGCCAGGTCTTTATCTAGAGAATGGCCCAGAGTTGGTGGGGGGTCTGTGGCTGATGGTCTGGAAGAGGAAAATTTTGGTCTAATCGAGGAATGCTTCAAGTGAGATGTTGATGGTGCCAAGGCTGCACGGTTGCCTTGGGTCTTCTTTCACGAAGAGTCCGAAGGTGGAGCCTTAAGTCAGGGTGGTTTAGAGGTTGCCTTCGAAGATTCCATTCTGGAGGTCTTTTTTGAAGCAGGTTTGCCCATTGGAGGTGAGAAGGCGGCCAAGGCTGCCAACCGAGAAGGTGAGGTCAGGGGCTTCACAGCTTACTCGTATAAAAGAGCTTGAAGTCTGGCCTCACGGTTTTTCCTGGTTTGCGGAGTAAAGGCCTGACAGTGGATACAGGCTGCAATGTTGTGGGTTTCCCGAGACAGATAGGACACTTGGAGTTCCTTTTGCAGTCTGGGATCTTCACGTTGCACAGGCAAGAGTGCTTGAAGAATGCTGTTGATGCCATACAGTGAAAGCCAAATCGCAGAGTTGAAGACGAAGTGAGACAGAATGAGGTTGATGTTGACAAAGACGCAATGAAGAATGGTCAATAGAAGCTCCTGTAGCCAGTGGACGCAGTGGAAAAAAAAGGAACTAATGGCAAGTGTGCCAAGGCCCTTATATGCGCTCAGGGGAAGGGGGCGGAGTTTGCACCAGAATGCTAGGCCTAAGCTCTAGAAATTTCCGTAGTCAGCACTGCACAGACGCAGACAATCCACATGTGGGAGTCACAGAGACCATGAGGAAGAAATAAGAAAACTGGTAAGAAAGGGATTAACTGAGCCAGAGAGCTCACTCCACAAATTCCAAGTGCACAGCTGGGCTACACATTGCGTATGAAAGCAGACAGCACACAAAATAGTGACAGGAGCATCAGTTATGGCCCAAGAGCCTGGATCAGAACCCAGTCATATTTGGCAGCATTTATTTCTTTCCCCTTTTCAAGCAAAGTTGAAATATCTGAATTACCACCAATCAATTTCTAGGATGTACGTTTCTGGCAGAAACAGTAATATGCCATACCAACTGTCTTCCATCTATCCCCCTGGAGTACTCCATCAGTTTAA
Organism: Ctenosaura bakeri; assembly: GCA_948474755.1. Classification (NCBI taxonomy): domain Eukaryota; kingdom Metazoa; phylum Chordata; class Lepidosauria; order Squamata; family Iguanidae; genus Ctenosaura; species Ctenosaura bakeri. The sequence continues at coordinate 539,251 of CAOLHI010000513.1, read as the reverse complement.
AAAAAGAGAAAGGCATCTATGAGCTAAAACGTGACTTCAAACACACACTGGCAACTTATTTTTGAAGGGGAAATGAGTGGATGTATTGATTTGTCATCCAAAGTTCATTCCCCAGATGCATTTTAAACCTCTTTTTAAATTTAAAAGGGGGAAACAGAGGGAGAAAAAAGAATAAAGATTAGACCGCAACTTTTACAAGCTCTAAATAGTCGTAAAAGTTTTTTTAAAATCATTTCAGTCAATGATGAAAGCTCTATTAGATGGATATTTTTTTCAATTAATTGAGAAGTTAATCTTGCAAAATATTTTCTAAGTTTCTATTCTCAAGGTATATCGGGAGCACAAATGATCAGAAGCTGAAAACTGCTGTGCTGCCTTTGACCGAAGGCTCCTTTCTCTGCTCCTTCCAGATAGCCTAGGGAAGAAAGAAGCCAGGTATACTGTTGAGAATTATTCCTTTTGGTCTTTTAATCAGAGGTATAGTGCTATTTCACCAGTAATAATTCTGCTTCACCAAACTGTGATATATAATGGTAAGATCAAATTCAGACTTTCAGTCTTTCCCACATACTCTTGGTTTTAGGGGTTTACTTATTAAGACATATTTTCTTGGCACATGAAAAGCAAAGGCTCATTTACACTATACAGTTATACTGCTATCATTTCACTTTAACTCCCATGATTCTATCCTATAGAATCTTAGGGTTTGTAATCTGACTAGAGTTCTCTGGCTGAGAATTCTAAATGTTCCACTTCAGACTGCAAATCTCAGGATTCCACGGGCTGGAACTCTGGCAGTAGGATAATAACACCATAATTATCTAGTGTGAATGGACCCCAGAAAACTGAGCCCTCCTTCCAAATGGACAATTTTATTATACCACCATCCTTCCTCACACATCTGACTTTACAAAGCTATCACACAATGTCATTTCTTCACTTGTAATTCTCCCTTTGTTCTTCTACTACTTGTTCCAATGTTTTTCCTCTCATCGATCAATCAATCAATCAATCAATCAATCCTATGTAGTAGAAAAAGAGACTATAACAGCTGAGTGGGCTGTTTCATGCTACACAATTATAGCACTATAACTACAGCACTTGAACTGTCGTGGCTGCACCCTACAGAATTCTGGGGATTCTAGTCTGGTAGGGGACTAAGGTCTCAGATTGGGAATACTACATATCTTTTCCATAAACTGCAAATCCTAGGATTCTATAGGATGGAACTATGGTAGTTAAAACAGATCATAGCACTATAATTCTGTAGTGTGGAAAGACATAGTGTCAGATAAGTCACAGAATGGGAACAGGTCTTTCATATGGAATTGAATGAATTGGTTTGTTTTGATCATAGACCAGAACATATCTGGAAATGCCCTAAGATAACAAGCTAGGATAAGATGTGGCTTGCAAATCAAAAACATATTTAACCTTTACTCCTTCACCAAGCCTGCAGCCTATTACTTGGAAATTAAGCACAATGGCCACTTCACCCAGTCAGATTTTTGGATATTTCTTTCCTTATGTCCTTAATTTTGTACTGCCTAGCCAAATGAAGAATTCTAGAAAATACAAAAGCATGACACTTTTGTGGACATAATGTAGGTGTGTAATATGGATTTTTACTCAAGCCAAAGGTTTCCATTATGGAGATCATGAAATATTGAGGTTTAATGACCTTGAGCATTGTTTTTGGAGCAAGCACACAAGAGAAAGATAAGAAAGAAATACTGAATCTCGTTCCTCATTCCAGCTCCCACAGGCTAGGCATTTTCCCTCTCAATGAGGTCATATTATTTCTGCATGCCTATAGTACCTCCTTTGTTTATCATAACTCTTTATCATAACTCTCATAACATTTTTTTCAAGACAGAAACTATCCAGATTCATAAGCAGATCCTCATATGGGAAAGATTTCTTTTCCATGGTCCCATTATATGTTCCTCTCTGTACTTCTGCAGTTCTGCAACCTTTAATGTGACGAGGCTATCAGAACACCACTAGACGCAGTTCTAGGTTGACACTACAGATTTCTACAAGAGATTGACAAACTCAGATTATGTTCTTAACATACTCAGAACAACCAGAGGTCCATAAAAGTAAGCCACTTTTCTTCTGTGTCATAGAGGTATGCCTAAATGTACAAGCATCAGGCCATGGCTATTTCATTTTCCAGTGATCCTGTGCAGCTCATTGACTTTTGAAAGTTTCCTCCTAGGATTGCAAGATCTTTTTCCTTGACTGATATGACAAATACAAAATTCATCAGTAGATATATGACAGGATCAAGGGTGATGGGCAAAATGACGATATCCCAAATAAGAATTCTGCGTCCCATGAAATTTTCCTTGTCTAGCATTACAGAAAGTAAGACCCTGAAAAATATTTACACCTAGAACGCTTGTATTTGCTGGGTTCTTATTCTCTTGCAATCCCTGTCCTACTTCTGCGGAAGTTTAAACTGCATTTCTAAATGCTTTAGAAGTTACTGCGACATTAGAAATGTGGGGATGAAAAGAAAATTTCATGAGGGAGAATTTCTTATTGGGTGGGAAATGTCTTCATCCCCTCCATCCCAGTAGGGTCATCCCTCAATGTGATTACAATGTTCGTTTTCAAAGGCTATTACCCATTCACTCTGTTTTAAGGTATACTTTTTAATAGTTATAATAGGTGGAGATAACTGACATCTATCAATTGGCAATGATCAACTCTGACACCCAAGTAATTTATGAATAAGTAGTACCAGTCCTAATACAGGTCCTTGCAAAACACACTGGTTTGCTTTGTGAATGTTTATTGAAAGAATAGCAGGTTCTGTTCCCTTAATCCACACTTAATACAACCAAAGTGCAGTAGCAATGAAAGATTCATGGTTCATCAGTATTGGTAGTTCTTAGAGATGCTCAGTGTGAGACTTCAGATCTTTTCAAATATCATTTATGGTAAAATGGGTTTGGCAGTCTTTAGATCAGCAGTTCTCAACCTGTGGATCGCGACCCCTTTGGGGGTCGAACAACCCTTTCATAGGGATCGCCTAAGACCATCAGAAAATACCTATTTCCGATGGTCTTAGGCTCCATTCCCTCTTCAGTGGTGGTGCGCAAGCGCGAGCCACGCGCTCGCGTCCTCCTGCCCCCTGTTCAGAAGGGACTGAAATCGCTCCCCTTCTCCGCTACTGGGAGAACCTCCCGTCTGACGGGCCAGCTTGGGGGGGGCGGCGGCAGCATGGGAGGCAGGCCCCCTCCTCGTCACGGCCCCTGCCCCACTCGCCACACAGGGGGGCACTGCGGAAGGGCTGGGGGCCACAAGGCGGTGCTTTTCTGGGGGGGGAGCTGCACCCAGTGCAAAAGACAAAGGCGCTGGGATTCCTCCCCCCCCAGCCAGGGTTGACACTCTGGAAACTTTTCCCACAGTGCCCCCCCAGCGGAAACGAGAGCGAAGCAGAAGCAGAGCCTGGGGGGGTTCTCGGAGTTTTTTCCTGGGGGAGACACGTGGCTCCTCTTTCCTTCCCTGCCCGGCCCCCCCGTTCCTGGCCAGCGAGGCGGCCTTTGCAGGGGGGAGGCATTGTAAATAATAAATAAATAATTTTATGGTTGGTGGTCACCACACATGAGGAACTGTATTAAAGGGTCGCGGCATTAGGAAGGTTGAGAACCACTGCTTTAGACTAAAGACTTATTAAAACTCTTTCAGACTGTGTGAAGGTCCCTCATTCCCTACTGGTTACCTAAGCTCCTAAATTGTGAACAATGGGATAAGCAAAATAGGCAGATTTAAGATCAACAGTCTACTTAAGTACTCTTTAGTATTGGAATTTCATGATATTTGATATGGAAGAATGAGCAGGCAGCTTAGTAATCTTTTAGGCTATATAATAATATAAATATAATATTATATTTATTTTATATAATATAAAGAAAATAAAATTCTTACTGTCTAGGCACCAAGCTTTCCATGTAAAGCATGAAAGAGTTTATATTCATCTTAGGAAATATCTCTAAGAGGCAGCCATATAGATGTACATTTGTAATGAATTATACATCTTACATAACACTATAACATAATAACCTCTTGCTGAATTCTATATATCATCTCTTGTACCTCTAACAGGCATCCATGGAGAAAATCACACTTTTATATAGGCTTCACAATACATTGCAGTATCTGTTACGTATCTCTATAACAGTCATTTATTTAATAAAATAGAAAGTATACTTTCAAAATAGCATATTTAATATTTAGAGAAGAGGTCCCCTGCTTCTAATAGCAGTGTTTTAAGGATATTTATCAGCCAGGAACAGCATCAGCAGCAAAATGGCTGTCAAAAACAGCTAGATATAACCTTATGGGAGGCTGTCATAAACAGTCTTTCTGGTTTTTTAATACAATATTTAGACATCTATTATCCACTAATGGGGAATAAGCTGCTAGCCTTGTTTTCCACAAATTAGAAGTGAGTTTTAGCTGCCTTGGATCCTGTACAAGGAGAAAGGTGAGATGTTAAATACATAAATAAATAAATAAACAAACAGATAAATTGTAAACATTGGCCTTACGTAGATGACAATAAGTATACAATCACATGAAAGTGCAACTGGCCATCTGTATGGGGCCACTAAGTAACCAGTCACCTGAGAGTATAACTGGCCTCCGTTATTCTGGTTAACTAACATCAGATGATTGCTTCATATATGATTCAGCATGCTTAAGGGCTATAATATCAGTGCAGTGAAACAGATGTGGTTCCCTATCCCTATCTCTTTAGACGGAAGGACTGAGGATCCTTTGCCATTCACCAGCTAATCTGTTTCTGTCTGGGATCCTTCATTACCTTCTGGCCACATGGGTGTACAACTTGTGATGGTGGTGAAATCCAGAAAGGCAGAGTTAATACCAAGACTCTGCTTAAGCATTCTAAAGTACTGAAGCCTCAGAATATTTATAGGAGAATGAGCAGGCTCCCTGGTCATTTTTTTACACTATGTATTACAAGCAATTTTAGATGTACACAAATATACACTCTTCTGAAGGAGAAACATAGACAAATTAACATCCAGGCACCTTGCTTTCATAACATCGTGCTGTACTGCATGTAAGGCATCAAATATTCATAACATTCCAGTATATGGTAAGAAAGATTTTACACTTTCATAAAGACTGCACCTTTATCTCTGCATCTCTTAAATGTTATCATTTTAATATAGCTCAATCATTCATCCATTAAAGAATATCATCTCATCTGTTAAGGAACTATATGTTCCTAAACAGGCAATTGTGAACATAAAGGCTTCCAAGATTAATATCCTTGAGCACTGCTATATCTAGCAGTGTCCATTACATATCTATAAACATTAATTAATGGGGATTTATTACAATCATAATTGGAAATATATTTATTTTCTGTAGCCTAGTGTCAGCAGTACCAGCAGTATCTGCCAGCATGTCTGGATAGCTTTATCAGAACTGAACAGCACAGCTGTTATTAAACAGTCTTCTTTCATACATTGCAGACTGTCAAAGCATTTGACTTCTGTCTTCCCTCAGCTGATTTTATAATCTCTCCAGCCTCTGCCCACTCTATCAGGCGCCCTATCATCTGATCCAAAGAGATAAGCGATCACTAGTGAATATGTAAAAAATCAGTCTCTTCCCCTGGAGACAATATAACATTACTTTTCCTCCAATCAGCTCCTGGGAGATAACATAAAGAAACTGGGGTAGGGTTAGATCTCAGCATTTGGCTGCCTTCCATCAGATTACATCAGTCAGTTGATTGGATTAGCCACCATGGCACTTGTTATGACTTTATTTTCTGTCAAGTCTGTTCATATTTTTCTTTACAGCTGAGTAGATGTTCTGCCTGGAATAAGACTGTCCCTATGTTCTCAGTAACACACACACATGCTACATTACACCAAACTTTCTGATTTCTATTTCATATATTGTACATATCTTGTGTTTGTGCCTTCAAGTTGCCTGTTGACTTATGATGGTTCCATGAAGTTCATAGGGTCTTTTTTAGGCAGGGATACTCAGAGGTGGTTTTGCCAGTTACTTCCTCTGATATGTAACGTAAGAACCCATTATTTAGGTTTGGGGGGCTCAAGTTTAGCAAATTTGTCCCAAATCAGCACACAGTCTGTATCAGCAGTATACTGTTTCATTTCTTTTCCTCTAACTGAATCACCTGTTCATTACATTCTCCACTATGTTTTTTATTAATTCCCTTATTTTGACTTAAATGTTTGAAAGTCCAGAAGCAGAAAATAAGCCTGTACTTTCACATATCCAGTCATTTGGCTTTTTACTCTATGAATACACTAATTATACTTACCCCCTTTTCACCTTCTAGTATACAGGCTTCAGAGGCTTAAATTTTGTAAATGCACAAAAATATACTGGCCACCCTATGTGCGTGTGGCTCCAGCAGTAGAAAAGGCAATGGCCCTAGACTTTAGTACCACACTGGCTTCTTCAATTTGGCTCTTATTCAAGATTTTTTTACTCTTGAAAGTAATTACATAAGTATTTTTATTTAAAGAAACTTACTATCAAAGTAATATTACAAAAGAAATTTTTTTACACTGTTTTAGTGTTACAAAAATGTAACCATTGTCTTTACCCATTACGATTATTTTTAAATAAGGAAATAATAGATGAATAAGATGGGTTCCTTTTTTTTTTTAAAAAAAGAGTGCCATAAAATCTGAAAAATCCCTGTCAAAATTCTTCTCTAAATGCCTTTTAAAAATTAAATTTTTAAAAACCAACTATAAAGCACTCTTTATTGCCCAAGTAGGATAACTTAATTTCCACTCACAACATAGTTTTTGCAGTGTAATTTTGTTGTGTTCTTTTTAACATAAATATAATACGATGCAGAAATTTTCATTCTTATAACGAATTCTGATTATTTCTGATTATTTCAGACCACATGGGGTTCCTCCATACACATAGGCTTCCTCCAGTTAGACATCTATGGCCATTTCTGCACTACACTGTTATAGTGCAATTATTGCACTTTCAACCTCCTATAGAATCCTGGGGTTTGCAGTTTGGGGGGGGGGCTTAGGATTCTTAGCCAGAGAGCACTTGGGTCTCAGTAAACTACAAACCTCAGAATTCCACAGGAGGTTGAAAGTGGAATAGTAGTACTATGACAGTGTAGTGTGGAAATGGACAATGAGTTTGTGTTGGTATTAAAAATAGAGGTGAGCACAGTGTGGTCTGCAAGTTGCAGGCAATCTCTGGACTCCACTTTTGCTGCCCCAGTCCCCCTCAGCAGTTCCCCCCAAGTCCCTAAGCTAATTTTTTTTAACAAAAAGTGTGATTTTTGTGGGAATTTTCATCCTCAGACTACACAGAAACCTCTTCTCATGTGGTAAAACGCATGAAAATACACCCCACCCCACTATCACTAGCATTACAGAACCCTATACTATCTGCAAATGCCTCCATTTTCTTCTGTAGTCCTTCCCAAAACAGTGATAGGAAGTGATGTGGCATTCATTCTTGCCACTATTTTTGGGGGGACTGAAGATGAAAATGGAAGCATTTGGGTACTGAAGGTGTGTATCCTATGTGCAGGTCTGGGATGGAAAAATTGTTCCCTGACCTCCATACAGTTGCCCATATTGCATTAAAAGTTCAATGAAAAAGTTCAATATAATATAAAATAAAATAATAAAATCAATAAAATTAAATAAATAAATAGTTCAATGAAACACCAGGGGCTAGTGTGATGTGTCAAATATTTCTTTGTCAATCAAGGTATGTAACATCTGTCTATAATTAATCATACTAGAATACAATACAGATATTGTCAGATACTTTGACTGATTTACTAATGACAAGACTTCCCTTTACAAAACATATACTGATTCTCTGTAACACCTGCTGTTTTGTATGTTTAAGAACTCTAGCCAATGCTTTCCATAAATTTATCTAGGCTAAGAGACAAGCTGACAAGTAATAATTTTTTTTTGGATTTCCCCCAAATCTATATAAACATTGGGAACATGTTGGCTGTCGAATTTTAGAAGTTTGAGATGGAGGCTGCTTTTCGTGATCAATTACACATTTTAGTTAATAGTTCAGCAATTTCACGTCTTGGTTCTGGATAAGAGCCATCTGGCAGCTGACTTTGTCACTTTTATGGGACACACTTCTGCAGTGCAAAACGCAAAGAAATATGGTTCAGATGTGCACTATTCTCCAAGTTCCTCTGCAGAACAAACTGACTGGGGTGGGCGAGGGCTCTCAGCAAATTATTCTCCCTCTGGTGCCACCCAGGAATTTTCAAATTATACCCATGCACTAGCAGCCGAGGGCTGAGGTCAACACTAAAATATGGAGGTTGACTGCTCCTTGGATTGGTATTTCTTGTAACCCTAGTCTGGAAATGAACAGGCCATTCTGAAATTGCCAAGCTTGAGTGGAGGTGGGAACAGAATTTGTACTTCATATATTGTACAAGACACACATGCCAAACAGCAATAATTCATCCCCACCATTTTAATCTTCCTCAACTGGACCACTGAAAAAGCTGTACTGGAAAAAATAATCAAAGAATGGTTAATAGCATCCCCCGGGAACGGGAGAGGATTGGCTAAACTGGATGCAAGTCTATATAACACCTCCCCCCACCACACAAACACATTTTTGTTTACGAAAATGGAACTGAACTGATGCTCTGTCTCTGTTTTGGAAAATAACCCAAAATAGGTCCATCCACTCCATGGCAAAATAAACAATCACATCCCCTTGGAGGATTGAGGAACACTTACTGGTGAGTGGGGACTGCTTGTTCACACTCTTGAGAGCTACATATTTATATGTATATTTGGAAACTTGAATATTTTGGGGAATTGGTGAAATTGTGCTGGAAACTGTTTTGCCTTGGGAGGTGGCGAAGACTTGCAAGAAGGGTTGATACCTCTACCAGTTTCTTCAGTCCCTATCCCAGCCAAGAGCTCTGATAGCTGTGGAGACAGCAGTACCAGACAGAAGCTCAGAGAAAGAGCCCTAGAGCAAGGGAGAGATACAGAGTCAACCTTTTGTTTATTTTGTGGTTGGAGACATTTTCCTCTCCTTTTGTGGGCTGGAGAAATTGGGGAAGGGGGGGGCAATCCCATTTGGATCTAATCAGAAGTAGATTCCACTGAGTTCAGGATGAATTGCTCCCAGGTAAGAAGCTATAAGTTTGCCATCTAAGGGAGAAAAATTGGGGACAGAGTAAAGTGGGAAAGGGTTGTGTATGAGAGATGGCAGCCATTTTGTGACTAATTTTGCATCACTATCTCATCTGAGGGAGCTATTCATGTGGTACCATCAATATCTTTTCAAAATTCCAAATGTGAAGATCAGCTACCAAACGAAAGTAAAAAAAAAAAATGCAATTAGAAACTATTTATCTGAGCTATGTAATTGCTGTCATGTAGCATGAAGTCCACATATTTAAGAAAAATAAAAGTCCTCTCAGGTTTTTCAGACCAGTTCCACAACGCTTTGCATTGGAACCAGGTTCTGTTCTGTCCTCCCCAGCCCATTCCCATCTTTTTCATACCACTTGGCAAGAAACCAAACATATTGCTAGAATTATAATACTTTTTTTTCAACCCTCTTTCCCTATTCAATATTAAGTTCATCATTTGTAAGGTTGATAACTTTGACTTGGATAAATAGTCAATTTTTGCAGGAAGAACAGCTTTGCATTCTTGTGCACTCAAGAAATTACAGAGAATTGTGTGTACCTATCCTAAAACCTTGTGACCAAAATATAATCTGGCAAAGAGTGGCAAAGATTTCCATGTAAGCACATGGAAAATGGCCAAGAAACATTGATACATTTTCCATTATTGCTTCTGATGTAACGACATTTTTACACATCGTTGCTTTATTTCATGTAATGTCTTATCAAAAATTTAATCTTTAAATAATAACACATTTGCATGTGCCAACCTATTAGTTAATATGGTATAATCTATATTCTGAAAAACTACCGAAGGACCTTTCATCAGTTCACTTTCATAGCAATTGAAATCAGCTATCAACCAATTTAAAAGAAGTTACTTCCCCCTTCTTTCACTTAATTATCTCAGAGGTGAAGGCAATTAAGCACTCAAATTACTGAGATTTTTTTCCCTCAAGGAAGACACACAGTAACTAGAAATCCTACTTAAAATCTCACATTTGTTCTAATGACATCTTTAAAGCCATACTTTTCTGTGTAGGATTTAACAGAATGCATTCATAATAGTCCAAGATAATATGTATGTACATCGGAAGCTAGAATATAAATGGAGAAAGATGTCTCAGTGATCAAACGAGTATTTTAGTCATTTTAAAAGTAATGTATGCAATGAACCAAGACGTCCAATAAAATCTCTCTACCAACATAATTTAGTGAGAATACTTACCGCTTATTACTTGGCTAGCAGGACAAATTGAAAGCAATAAAAAGTATATAGCTGGATGACTTGACTCCTAAACTTCTGACACCAAAGCCCAGAAATCCTAACCTGCAAGCTTTGAAATAATCTAAACCACACCAAGATACAGTGTCCTTGGCATCCCTGGGCAGCTGTTCCAGGTGCCCTGGGAGGGCGCACCAACAACCTCTAATGAGTATGAATAGCAGCTGCTAACATGGTCTGCTCTATTCCTCCCCTTGCACTGGTCCCACCTGGACTGATTAGGTTCTCTTCCTTTGGGTCCTATCAAAATCATACAACACCACACTGTAAGTAGCAAAGGCTGTCATCTCTTGGTTCAACATGTTTCCTGAAGTACAGGATTACAGTTATGTATCAAATTTATGAACTGCACATTTCTAAATGCAGAAATGCTACAATGAAACAAGACAGTAATACCTACAGCATACAATATAGTCTTCAAATGTTGTCTCAGGCAAACTGTTGTATGTTAGGGATGGAAATAAAAGTGAAAATAGTTGAAAGATGGCCAAAAAAATGAATTTCTTGAATGTCAGAAAATTCTGAGGAGAAGAATCTTTGTCACTAGGGAAAAATGTTTATAGCTGAGGAGTTATCCTCCATGAAAAATGCATTCTGGGGCAAGGAAACAGCATTTTCTACAGATAAAATAACAGGTCTTGGCACAAGAGAAGTTTTCTGCACATAAAATAACATTACTGAACAGAATCTGCTATTTACTACAGGAAACCTGCTACTTCCCAAAACCTATGTACATTTTTATAAACATGAAACAACATGGTTTTGACAACTTTGTCAAAGTGAGGAGAAAAATAGCAAAATTATCCATTCTTGCCTGTGAGAATGAAATTTATGAAATTTGCATCCAGTCCACATAAAGTTTATGTAAAGATTAGGAAAGATCTCTATTTAACAGACTAGACTGCTGCTAAAAGCGGTATGTGTGTGAACTGGGTGAGACAGATCAACAGTCTGACTGTTAGATGTTGAATTATAAGCTTGTTCTCACTAAAGTCATTGTTATCCATGTCATAAAAATAAAACTGCTTTATTATTTTATCTGCCCTTTTCAGTGTCAGCTTTTGCCTTAATTTTTAAGACACAATGAAACAAAATCACCATCTACATTGAAAATTATATTGACAATTCTTGCTTCAGTTTGGAAATTGTCTAGAACTTTAACATTGCTGTACAAGGAAAAACTATAATTAATTGTTTTTAACAGCACAAGCTGCAGGCAGTGAGTTAATATCCTCCAAAACCACAACTCTACACAATTCTTAGCCAGGCATTTCCCTGAATGTGTGTGGATAGCTAAATCAGTGGTAGGGATGTAGGTGCACAAATTTCCTCCACTCCTGAACACTCTCATGCAGCCAGCAAGCCTTTTTAACCACACTGAAGTTAATACAGTTACAGAACTTCTGTGATCAGGAAACTTGATAAAGCATTAAAGCTTGCATTGCATAATAAAATTTTTAAAAGTCATTTTATCTTTTCAATTTCCTCAATGTTAAAATTTTCTTGAGGTTCTGTCAACTATGCACTAGTTCTATTCCACTGATTCTTTAAAAAGTACTTCATTTAAAAAATTAAGGATGTACCGACATGGATTCTTGCTTTATAAGAAGCCACTAGGCTCCTGTTAAGACATTTTAATTATTAGCATAAATTATTGAGCGAGACAAGGCTACAAAATGCCATGGATAACCCTATTCTTCCTTTATATGATAGGAAATCATATACTATCATAAGAAATCTGCTCCTCAAAGTTAACTCAGACATTAGTGTTTATCGATTGATTCCCCAGCCATAGAAATTTTCTATTTCACTAAAAGACACTTTAAAAAAATAAAGTATATGACTTTCTTCTGTGGCAGAAACAAAACTAAATAATCAATAATGTGCTTTTACAGACTTTACATCTGTAACTAGCGAAACCTTTGGAAACAGCAATCCTTCCAAATGTACATAGCGAACAAGTTGTGTGCAATTTCTTTTTGTCATAACAATCTGCTGCTAAAGAAACAAAATGTGAATTCTCAGACCAGTGAATAAAATAAGAATTGCTCACAGCATGAAAACACTACCCTACGTGTTACAGTGTTTACTTTAATAAAGTAAAGTTTAGTTCAGTTTTTTTTTAAAGATGTAAAAGATGGCTCCACAAAACGTCAGACAGCCATGGATTGGCACAGGTGTGTTAGTTTATTAGCACTTGATGTTTTGGCCAGTATCCACTGGAGGTGTTGTAAATTGGGAAAACTAAAAGTTATATGATATACTTTCCCAGCAGGTCTTTGCTTACTAAGACATGTAAAATTACTTTTGCCACAGTACCTTCCTAGTTCCTATCTCTGTTGTTGATCTTTCCATTCTGGACTTTAAAATAAAAATAAAAATCCAGAGATACTTACCAGAAATACACAGATGAACACTGACACAGACATTCTCTTCCTCAGGACACACACATAGTGAGTAAGAATTATTAAACACTTAAAAAGAAACATTTTACCTTCCTAAAAATAGGAAACTAAAATCAGCAAACTTTACAAAACAGGAGCACAAAACCATGAACTGACTAAATTCAGTTCAGAAATGTTAAGTATTATAATCCTTTCTGAACAGTAATACACTACTTCAAATTGTGTGTAATTGAATATTTGAATATTCTCCTATATTCAAATCCCCCTGCTATAGAAAGATAGCATGATAGAAGCCTGGTCTTTTCCTTACTAAGCCTACAGGCAGATTTTGATATAAGGTGAGCACTCCATCTCAAGCATTCCAACTGACGAAGGCTGTATCACGGGATATCTCTGAGGCTGTACCTGAGACATAAACAAAGCGGTGAGGAAGTGATAACACTGTCACTGCACTACCTTGCAGCTTCCTCTATTTATAGGAAAATGGGCAAGTGTCAGTGTAGATCCAAATGGCTTTATACCACATATTAAATCTCAACAGAGCAGAGTACTATGAATGTTCCCTTAAAAGCTGCTCTTCACAGCTGCTAGTCAGACAGAGATTTTTACGTGCATATGTGAAGAAAGACTGGATTTGATAAAGAGGCCTAAAGACCAACATAAGCACTGTTAGAGTTTTAATTTTATTTAAGTTCTATTTTCAGTCATATCCAACCCTTCTTTCTATGAGAAATAAATTTGTCTAGAGGCAATATTATAGAAAGGTTGAGAGTCTATTCTCTCGAACAGTTCTCACAATCGTCTAGCTTGTGCTAACATCCAGCTGTTCCCAGTGTCTGCCAGGCTGTCACACTATCGTGAACTGAATTCATTTTTTTTAATATTACTCCAGTCACTACTTAAAACACAGATTAGCTGTAGCAGATGCACACAACTCGATCTGCAAAGGGCAATGCCACTCTAAGTCAGCATGGAATATGATTTTCTTGCAGCTGCCTCGGATTGAAATATTAATGAAGTCATGCTGGATCTGTGATATCAGTAGTTTTTCCAAACAAAGCCTGTTTGAATTTCTATACCATGAAATGTAGAATGCTGTCACAGAAGCAAAAGGTAGATTCTCACGCTGGGGGCACAAAATTATTATTTTCTTAGGAATAATTCTGAAGGAAGTTGATAAGCAAAAATGTGTATGTGCAGAAGTAGAAACAGCAAAAATACATTTTCCACTTCTTCTGTATAAGGTGAGACTTCCAGATTTTATCATAAGAATGAAGATGGACATAAGAAAAAACCCTGCTGCATCAGACGATAGGACTGCTTAGTCTATCATCATTAATTTTCAACAAAAAATACTTCTGACCTAGCCCAAAAGGACAACTCCTGGACAAGATTGCAGTGGGGCCAGGAGTGCTTATCTGTGTGTAAGATTCTGCCCACTTAGAACCTTTTCCATCTGAAAGCTAAATTCTGCCCCTGAGACGTTCTTGGGGACTGCATTCTAGTTGTGGGTGAATCAAATGGTAAAGGTGTGGAGCAAAAATACCAGCATGTTTTAATTTATACTGCCTTTTAAACCTTGAGAGAGGCACTTCAACATTACACAATGGAAATACCCATACAAAACCACCAGACAGTGTCATGGGGGAGGGAGCATGGTGTTTTGGGGAACCCCAGAAATCCAGGCTATTTCTGCACTAGACTGTTATAGTACCCTCCCTAAACTGCAAAGCCCAGGATTCCACAGGATGTTGAAAGTGGAATAATACCACTATAACAGTCTAGTGCAGAAATGGTCCCAGATGTGGGACTGAAAGGACTGAGATTCCCCATCACCTCCATGATAAAAGGTGGCTTTTTGCAGCATGCATTGTTGTTTTAAAAAACTGCAGTGTGATTTGCTATTAATATGAAAAAGTATATCCCAGTGGCCAGGGAATTTCAGTAACGGATATGCTGATTCTATACAAATTAGCTCAGAAGACAGACAAAATGAATTTCAACACGAATTTCAACACAAATCTTTTGTGCATGGTCTGATTTCTCTATAAATTATCTTATTGTTACAATACTAATATGGCAAGACTGGATTTCACCTCCAGTTAGCAGAAAATATTGATTAGTTACCAAGCTCTGGCAACAGTTTATTGATCCCCTGAACAGCATCTTTCCTAAAGAAGCAAACCAAACGTCATATAACAGCAGAATCCCCCCTCCTACTGTTATCCAAGAACAGGCATTTGGTAGAAAACTGCCTCTGAATCAGGTGATCCTATATGGCTCTCATGATTAATAGCAATTAGCAAGCTTATGCTTGATGCCTTTCACAGTCCTTTCTACAGAGTATGTAAATTGATTCACTGATTCTCTCCACCGGCTTTCTGTTCCACCACTGTATTTTCCTTGAAGTCATGTCCTTCGCTCCAAGATAGGCATCTGCACAAAAGAAGAGAAGCTGTCTTTTGGGAGCCAGATGCTGCAATCAAAGCTGTCAGCTTCCCCAGTACAGCAACCCTTACTCAACCTGTGGCTACATCTGCACTTTGACACCTGTCATCACCTGTGCCCTCCCTCATGGTCACAGAGATGAGAGACCCTTAGTTTAAACAATACAGCAAGCAGAAGTACAATTCATCTTCTCATTTTCCAAGTTTCTGTGAAAAGTGATATTCTGTGCAGAAATTCAACATAGTAATAATCAATTCAGAACCAGCTTGATATAGTGGTTTGAGTGCTGCACTATGGAGACCAGGACTTGAATCCTCGCTCAGCCATGGAAAACTACTGGGTGACCTTAGGCAAGTCACATATTCTCAACCACAGAAAGCCCCATGATAGGGTTGCCTTAGGTCAACCTAAGTCAGAAACGGCTTGAAGTCACGCTACAACAACAAACAGGAGGGTTATTTTAATGGATATTAAGTATTTATAACTACTAGTATTTAACTATTAAAATATGAAATTTGTTACCAGATAAATGATGAAATGTACACTTTTGGAGCAAGCCAGTGTAATCCAAAGTATTCTTGGATGAATGGCTTCCCAAATGTTCATTTGATTTAAAATAAAAACATGCGACAGTTACTCTTCATAGAGTTACATCATAAAAAGTCATTAGCATTTAAAACTGGTGAGAGAAAACTGTCTTGTCAGAATGATGGTCTTTACGACCTCTGTACACAGATATTACTATGCAGAAAACCAGACACAGAAGATGCCCAACACAATGGGGGGAGGTGTTGCAATTTGTTTAATATAATAAGAACCTGGCCTTGATGTTTTTACAGCTCCTCCTCAGTTTATCTATTGTAAAAATCCAAAGTTACTTCCTCTTCTACTATCTTTTCCACTGCCCTGGTGTCACAGAATTCTTCTCCCATTGCATATTGCCAAAAAACCCCATTGTGCTCATAGAGATTTTCACTACTGAACAATGACTAAGATTGGGAAAACCACAATACAACACAGACAGAACTTGTCAACTTCTGGCACAGTTAAAACTATATGAAACAGTGCATGTTAGTCCCCCTTTTCGTATGAAATCTAAAAGGGAGTGGGGAGCCCTCATTTGGATAGCTCCGTTATTTTGTACATTCTGTATATTACTTGAGAAAATACATAAAGCATTCTGAAGTCTCTGTATGCCAGGACTGCCAATGAACTTGATCAGGACAAATGATTCATGTTGGAAAGCTCTTGCTAGACAAGAGATAGAGTTTCATCAAGCCAAGTTATTTCACTTTGGCCCTTTTCGCACACAGTTTCTGTTGCGAGAGGGTCCCTTGAGAGTCGTGTGAATGGGAGCGTTGGTCTGTACGACGCACTTCCATTCAAGCGATGCTCACAAGCCTAAAGCGGGCCGCACATGAATTTTTTTATTTTCGGCTGGGAGCCGAAAATACTGCGCAGTCGCGCAATGCTCCCAGGGCCCTCGCGCACTTACCTACCGTGCAGTGCGTCGGACGAGCCGGGCCGGTCGCGCTTCCTCCCCCAGCGCAGCCTACAGCTCCCAGGCTGCACTGCAGAGGGAAGGGGCGGGGTGCTAGCGCGATGGTTGCACAACCAGGAAGCGAGCTGCGGGACAAAGGAGCAGGGAAGTGGCAGCGTTCCTGCTGAGGCTTTTCGCACAACACCCCCCCCAGCCACGCAAACGGGTAACGTGCAAAAAGGGCCTTTGTCTCTTGAATCACATTGTAATAATGCTGCCAGAATTGGAAGAATTGCTGCCTTATCGGTAAAGTCTGCCAACACAGTTGAGGCTATTTTCTCCTAGTCAAGAGCACAGCCAAAGAACTCCCAAAGTTCATAGAAATCATAGAAATTCAGAGTTGGAAGAGACCACACAGGCCATCCAGTCCAACCCCCTGCCATGCAGGAACACCCTCAAATCAATCCCGACAGATGGCCATCAAGCCTCTGCTTAAAAACCTCCAAGGAAGGAGCCTCCACTACACTCCGAGGCAGCAGATTCCACTGCCAGACAGCCCTGACTGTCAGGAAGTTCTTCCTGAGGTTCAGGTGGAATCTCCTTTCCTGCAGCTTGAATCCATTGCTCCTTGTCCTGGTCTCTGGAGCAGCAGAAAACAAGTCCCCTCCTTCTTCTACGTGGCATCCCTTCAAATATTTAAACATGGCTATCATGTCCCCTCTTAACCTCCTCTTCTGCAGACTAAACATACCCAGCTCTTGAAGTCTATCCTCATAGGGCATGGCTTCCAGACCTCTCACCATTTTGGTCGCCCTCCTCTGGACTTGCTCCAGCTTGTCAATATCCTTCTTGAATTGGGGTGCCCAGAACTGGACACAGTATTCAAGATGGGGTCTAACCAAAGCAGAGTAGAGTGGTACCAGTACCTCCCTCGATCTAGACACCATAAACGTATTGATGCAGCCAAGAATTGCATTGGCTTTCTTGGCTGCCGCATCACACTGCTGACTCATGTTCAGCTTGTGGTCTATGAAGACTCCTAGATCCCTTTCACACGTACTGCTATCCAGCCACGTGTCCCCCATCCTATATTTGTGGATTCCATTATTTCTGCCTAAGTGTAGGACCTTACATTTCTCTCTGTTGAATTTCATTTTGTTCGCCCTGGCCCAGCTCTCCAATCTATCCAGGTCATTTTGAATTTTGATCCTGTCCTCTGGCGTATTAGCAACCCCTCCCAATTTGGTGTCATCTGCAAATTTGATGAGCATGCCCTCTATTCCTTCATCCAAGTCATTGATAAGAATATTGAACAGCACTGGGCCTAGGACAGAACCCTGTGGCACCCCGCTAGTCACTTCTCTCCAGGACGAAAAGCAGCCATTCGTGATCACCCTTTGGGTTCGGTCGGTCAACCAATTACAAATCCAACTAACGGTAGCCCTGTTCAGCCCACATATTACTAGCTTCGTTGCAAGAATGTCATGGGGAACTTTGTCAAAGGCCTTACTGAAATCGAGATATGCTGCATCCACAGCACTCCCTTCATCTATCAAGCTAGTAACTCTATCATAAAAAGAGATAAGATTAGTCTGGCATGACTTATTTTTGAGAAATCCATGTTGACTTCTCGTGATTACTGCCTTGCTTTCTAAATGATTAGAAACTGACTGCTTAATGATCTGCTCCAGGATCTTTCCGGGTACTGATGTCAGGCTGACTGGGCGATAATTATTTGGGTCCTCTTTTTTTCCCTTCTTGAAGATGGGGATAACATTTGCTCTCCTCCAATCTGCTGGAACTTCTCCTGTCCTCCAAGATTTCTCAAAAATTATAGCAAGCGGTTCCGAAATGACCTCTGCCAGCTCTTTTAATATCCTAGGATGCAATTCATCTGGCCCTGGAGACTTGAATTCATCCAATGCGACCAGGTATTCCTGTACCACCTCTCTACTTATTATGTGCCTCATTTCCTCTGCTTCCTTCCCTGCTCCCCAACCGCCAGGTTGAGTGCTTGTATCCTTCTGGGAAAATACGGAGGCAAAGAAGGTGTTAAGTAGCTCTGCCTTTTCTCTCCCCCCTGTGAGTAATTCGCCATCTTCTCTGCGTAGCGACCCTACTGTCTCCTTCTTTTTCCTTTTGCTGCGGACATATTTAAAAAAACCCTTTTTATTGTTTTTAATGTCTCTGGCCAGCCTAAGCTCGTTCTGTGCTTTAGCCTTTCTGACCTCCTCCCTACATCTCCTACCTACTTGCTTAAATTCTTCTTTGGTGGTTTTCCCCTTCTTCCATTTCCTATACATGTTTCTCTTAACTCTTAGCTCAGCTGAGAGTTCTTTAGTCAACCATTCTGGTTTCTTCAGATGCCTTCCATTTTTCCTCCTTAATGGCACTGTTTTAGACTGTGCCTTCAGTATCTCCTTTTTAAGGAACTCCCATGCCTCCTGAACTCCTTTCCCTTTCACTATTCCTGACCACGGAATTCCAGCCAGCAGCTCCCTAAGTTTACAGAAGTCCGCTTTTTTAAAATCTAAGATGAGTGTCTGGCTACCCTTATCTTCTCCTTCCCACTGAATGCTAAATTCCAACAGGGCATGGTCACTCCCCCCTAAAGATCCAACCACTTCTACCTCATTCACAAGGTCATCCCTGTTGGTCAGGATCAGATCTAGAATATTTGATCCCCTTGTGGCCTCTTCCACCTTCTGGACCATGAAGTTGTCTGCAAGACAAGCAAGAAACTTGCTGGACCTTGCTGTCTTGGCAGAATTTGACTGCCTGCATATATCTGGGTAATTGAAATCTCCTATTATTACTGTACCTCTCCTCTTTGAATGTGCAGTCATTTGGTTGAGGAAGGCGTCATCGAAGTCCTCAGCCTGGGTTGGAGGTCTGTAGTAAACCCCCACCAGAATATCCCTATTGTTTCTCGCTGCCTTAATTCTTACCCAAATGCTCTCGACCTGGCTTTCTGGGTTTAAGTCCTGGATCTCTTCACAGGTGAAAACATCCTTGACATACAAGGCTACTCCTCCTCCTTTCTTGTTTGGTCTGTTTTTACAAAACAGGCTATACCCCTCTATTCCTGTATTCCAATCATGAGACTCATCCCACCAGGTCTCAGTGATGCCTATCAAATCGTATTTATTTTCTTGTACTAGGAGTACAAGCTCATCCTGCTTGTTTCCCATACTCCTTGCATTAGTGTAGAGACACTTAAGTCCCTGGGCCCTTCCTGCAAGTCCTGTACTATTGATTCTACTCCTCCCGCCATTGGCCACTTGTACTACTTGTCCAGTATCATTTGGGCCTTTTACCCCTGTGTTCTCTGAGTTCTTGCCCTGAATAATATTGTCCCCCTCCCCAGTGGAACTTAGTTTAAAGACCTCTTAATCTTCCTTGCAAGACTGTTTTCAAAAACATTCCTGCCAAGTTTTGTGAGGTGCAGCCCATCCCTCGCCAGAAGCCCATGTTCATGGAAATTCAGGCCATGTTCCAAAAACCCAAACCGTTGTTGGCGGCACCATGTGCGGAGCCAGTTGTTGACCTCTACTATTGCCCTTTCCCTACGTGCGCTGTATCCTTGAACAGGGAGGAGAGACGAAATGACCACCTGCACACCAAGGTCCTTAAGCTTTGTCCCCATACATTCGTAGTCCTTTGCAATGTGGTTTAAGCTGCTCCTCGCAGTGTCATTGGTTCCGACATGAACCAAAATGAGGGGCTTATAGTCAGTGGGTTTGACTAGCCTGGTTAGCCTCTCCGTTACGTGGTTGATCCTGGCACCAGGAAGAGAACAGACCTCTCGATTGAGCTTGTCCGTTTTGCAGATTGCTGTTTCAGTTCCTCTTAGCAAAGAGTCCCCAACAACCAGAACTCGCCTCTTCTGAGGCTTCCCCTGGGCTCCTCGATAAGCGTGTTTTACCAGGACTGCCTGAGCATTCTGTTGAGGCTGGGAGCGTTGATCTATCATCACCATTCAGCATATGCTTGTTGTAGATACCTAGTTCTTTTTCAGATGCTCAAAGAAGTAAAGCATTTAGAGGTGAGACTACACTGAACAATTCATAGACATCTTATAAAACAGTTATTTAACCATTTCAAAATGCAGTAAAATGTATTCAGATGTCTTTAATTTATTTTCCAGTGGTTCTTTTAACAAAAATGTGATAAGATTGACATAATATTTCACAAAATAGGATTCTTAAACTCTCTTTCTCCATCATAAATGATTGCACTAAAGCTATATTCAGCCACTAGCATATCACTTTTGGTGACATGAAAGAAAGGGGTTATGTTCTTTAATACACTCCTCCTTTGTTTGCCCAACAAACATGATGAGGTGAACAACAGAACTACAGGCACACCTCAGTTAACAAAGCCTCTGACAAAGAAGCCCCTTTTTATAAAATCTTTTTCTTTTTTTGTCTGCCTAGCCCCTTCTCTCTGTCTATCTGGAAGATTCTTAGCCACATTGACTCTGGGAGGATGCTGAAAGAGGGTGCAGAAACACATCTTTTCAGGTTCCAGCAGAATGTCTGCAGAAAACAATGCACTGAAGCTTGAGTTGGGAACAAGTGGGGTTCTACTCTAGCTGATCCTAGTTAGCTGTGTGTTCCTCTCCCTACAACAGACAAAGTATGTAGCAGCTGCCTCCAGAATCCCTTACTGAGCTACACCCAGCATGTTTGAAAGGCATAGATCTACAAGACTGGCCACCAAAATGAAACTGGAGGCCAAGGAAGGGGGCAGGGGAGACCCAATCATGGAGTCTTCTGGGGCTGTGAGTATATTATAAGCTCAAGGTCAAACTCACCCAGTGGGTTTCCATGGCTGAGCAGGGAACTGAACCCTGATATTCAGGATCATTGTCCAATGCTCAAACCACTATACTTCGCTGGCTCTCCCACTATGGCCCTTTCCGCATGAGGCGAGGGAATCGCTCCATGCCGTTACCAACTGCTTCTTCTGGGGTCCGAAGCAACGTGGACTGTACCTGAAGCCCTTCCACAGGGCTCCTCCTTGGTCCAGGGAGAATCGGAGCAGTGTGAGCTCCAGCTTCCAAAATGGTGGCTCCGGCTTCCAAAATGGCAGCTTCCAGCTTCCAAAATGGCGGCTTCTGATTGGTCATGGGTCCCGACCAACTGCTGAAGCTTGCCACGCCTAAAGCCCTCCCTCCACAGATCGCAGGCTCGCATTGGTGCGAGCCTGCAAATCTGGCCTCTGACTGTATTGAAATCTCCCAATACTAACTTAACTGATATCTCAGATTGAATGTAGGCCCTCTGACTCTGATATCATCACTATTTTGACCCTGTATGATATTTAACATCTTTGCCTGATGAAGAAGCCAGTAAAAATTCAAAAGCTTGCATAATGTATTTTATATTTTGGAGTTGATCCAATAAAGCTATTGCTGCTTGTGGATCAAAATTTCTAGTTTTTTCAGGTTTTTTTTAATAGCTAAGCTTACTATGAACCAGCCTAAACATCCTAAAGGCACCAGATCCCTTCTTATCTTGGAAGCCAAGCAGGGTCAGCTCTACTTTGTACTTGGACAGCAGACTGTTAGTGAACCAGATACTGTAGGCTATATTTCAGAGGAAGGAATTGGCAAAACCACTTCTGAGTATTTCTTGCCCAAGAAAACCACATGAAATTTTGGAGTAACCATAAGTCAACAGGCAACTCAAAGGTACCTACCTACACGTAGGGCTATTACACTGACTGTGTCCACTGGTAAAGTCATATCTGCTCACAGTGAGATATGAATTCGTTACATCTCATTCGAACCAACTGTGGAACTTTTCATAAGATACATCTACTTGCCATAAGATATGGAACTCCTTCCTATGAAAGATTAATTTGGCTCCTGTCAACTTCCCTTCCAACAGCAGGCCAAGACCTTTTTATTTAGGCAGACCTATGGTTGTTAACTTGCTACAACAGAAGGAAGCGTGTTAAGCTTTCATACATTTCATAAGTTTTGATATGTTTTTTAAAAAACTTTTTTAATTCAGTGTTTTTAATAGAAATGTTTATTTAATGTTTTTTAAACCTTTGTATGAAATATGTTTCAGTAATATTTTGTTTTCATTTGGTCTAAGTTGCCTTGAGTCCAGTACGAAGTGAAAAGAAGAATATAAATTAATTTAAGAATGAATAAAATTAAAAAAGAATACTGTGACATACTTGGCTGCCTTTGACACTTCAGCTGGTTCAGAACAGCACTGTAAGTTCAATGACTGGATCTTGGTGTTAGGAGAGTATGACTTTGAAAGTATAATAGTGACCCTGGCTGCTAATCTCTTTTTACATACAATTTGAAATGCAGCTTATGACTGACAGAACCTTACACAGTTTGAGGCACTAGGTTATTCTCCTCTCTGAGACTGTTACTATTTTTGAGACAGACCATTCTTACCATTCTTTCTGTCCTAGCAATACGTTAAGCACAGTTAGAAGGAATTTGTGTAATGACCTTTTCAGTGCCTGCCACTATGCTCTAGAACTCTTTGTCAATTTGCCCATTTATACCCTTTTATCAAATGCATTTTATATATTCCAATATGCTTTAGGCCTATAAGCTAATCTTTAAATATTGTAAGCAAGCTGTTACTAGTTGCAACTATTTTTTCTTTGCTTTTCTTTTAAATCTTTTAATTTAACTTAATTATATGTTTACTGCATTTGTAATTACTGTTAGCCACCTTTAGCACCAATTGGTGAAAAGGAGGGATACAGACATAATGAACAGAAAAATAAAGGCACACTTTCTACTCCTACACAGCTAATCAAAATGCCTTTATCCTTAGGAGTCGACTATGATCTAAGCTACAATATATATCTTCTAAGGAAGCCATGAGCAAACCATACATCTGATATCTTTAGTTCATAACTGGACTGTTATATTGTGAACAATTATTTCCAACTGCCAACTCTGATGAATTAATGCAATATGGTAATAATAGTCTAGAGTCATACTTGACAATAAGTCCAGTGTGAGTGCCTTAAGAGCTTATGAGATTCAGCATGGTTGGTTTCATGTTCTGTTGGTCAACCAAAAATGTCACAAATAGAGCTTTCATTTTAACGTATTACATATCCATGAAACCCACCAACTCCTCATGCTTTTTAACTATTTCTGGTTAAATTCCTTGTTGGTCAATTACTCTAAACATGTATCAAGGCCTCCTGGGACATGAGCAAAATGAAGCTTGGTATTTGGAAAATGCAACTCGGAACAATGCTTGATGAGTTTAAACTGCAATTTGTTTGAGGCAACTCCAACTTTAATTGACACTAATGGTCTGTTTTAGTAAAAGCCATTTCAGTGTGGTTTTTTAAAAACCTGCTTTTAAATTAAATGAGATTTATTGGTTGATGATGTGAAAATTCTTTTAGTTTAATTGTCATAAGGGATAAATTTGTTTTGAATATGTTATCAGTGTGTGCAGATCCATTTTCAACCTTAATGCATTTTTAATAACTTTTTCCATCTGCAAATGTTTTGAATTTTAAATTTGTCTTTGTAGAGATCTAACTTTCCACCCTCTAAATTTTAGCGCAGCTGCCATAATAAATGCTTATTTTTATTTATCCTAAAAGAACATCCTTGTAGTCAACATATCAGTTGCTTCATCAAGCTTGAAAGCAACCATAAAAAGACTAGCACATCTAATGTGCTGCATTAGGAAAATAATGCAACAGACCCAGAACTCAAAGAGTTAATTCAGGAATTCACAAAAAATCATTTAGGCTCTCTGGAATTGTTCCAGTTATATTTAGTATATCATAATCTGCTCTTTTGAATATCCTATATTTTCAAGAGGAACTTGCCATTCGATTCAGTGTGTATGCTTTATTTCTAAAAAAGCAGAGGTCCAAACTGTGCTTGATCATACAGAACTAGTGGTATGCAATTGCTTCTGCTGCTCCTGCTGTTGTCATTTTCATTTTTTCCAGTCACTTTATTGATACCATCATATTGCTCCTAAAACATTTGGAAGGCATGTTTATAGACCTCTACTGCTACAATATTTCATTCAATGACTATCCTGATTCCCTATTTCATCTATGATTATTCTTTTAAATGCAATGCAAGTTTAATATGGAAGTATTAAAATTTAAAACTGCACACATTTTAATAGTTTGTTAGCAAACAAAGAAGTCTTTGTGTTTTGAGCAAGTTTTCATTGTTTTCAAGTCTCCTGATCATACACAAAAGTGGTTTCCCCAGCACTGTTTGTTCTCCTTGAGGTTCTTTAAATGCTACCTCAGTTGCACTGATTTCTAAATAATTTCAAACACTCAGCCTTGGCTTAGACAATGTTATAGTAGAGTCTGATCAGTAACAACAAAATCCTCTGGGGTGTAAACAAGCACAGACAAAAATTATAGAGAACCCTCAGAAACAATATACTTTGATTATATATTTTTTTTCTTGCAGAAACAAAATATGCAACATATGCTTCCTACAGATTATAGTTATATTCACAAATATAACTTATTGTTCATATAACAGGTCCTTACAAGGACTGAACTGTGTACATACAATAAAGATAATTATGCAACTACCCCCTAGAACTTGTAATCCATCCTTCTGTGGTTCCCCAAAGTCTACAGTCAATTATTCCAAGGCCAGTTTGTAGTCAATTCTTCTTCTTCCTCTTCTTCTGACGAATTAATTGGCCTTAGAAGAACTGAGACCTTAGAAGAACCAACTGGCCTTAGAAGAACTGTAGAGTCTGAGACAGAAGCAATAGCACCAATCTGTGCTAATGTATAACAGACTCCTTTCCTAACTAATCTGTACACATGCATACAGCTTTTGGGGAGAGGAATTTTCTAGTTGCCTTAAAATGACTGGAAGGGTTGGATGGAAAGTGGGTGTGTGCATGTGAATGAATATAGAGAACCTAAAATATCTGTGAACATACATACTACTGTAATGCAAAACCCCAAACCTACATTTTTGTTCTCCATTTTCCACACACAGACTGCATGAGTTGAAATACAAATCCTGGAACCAGAAATTAAAGAAAAAATGCTACATCAATTTAATAATTTGTTTTTGTGTGCCCTCAAGTCATTACCGACTTATGATGAACCTAAGCCAAACCACACATTTCACAGGACCTTCCAAACACTAGACCTCAAATTATTAGGCTGTCTAACTTCATTGATAGTGATGGTACTTTTTTCTTATTTTGTTTTGTTCTTGTCCTGAGTATCAGAGAATGTTGAAAGGCACCACTGATACTACTGAGGCCACCTGGGCATCAAATAACTGATATTTCTTTGATATTTGTTATTTGAGAGTACTCAAAGGTTACAAGCCTCTTATTTCTGATTCTGTCAGAATCCCATCCAAAACATGTTGAACATCAGTACCCTGTATCTCAGGATTATTTACCTGTAGTGCTTACAACTTGAAAGGACTGGGGTTTATTTTATCAGCCTTCACCCAGCCAATTATTATATTCAAGCATCAGTTCAGCATCTTTCTGGCCTTGTCAGGTAAGGAGAAATACCTCTAAGTATCAGCAACATTCTGATGGCATCTAATGACATATTTGGAGCATCATATTCAACACATTAAGGTCTAAATTAGGAACATGGTAGGAGGTAGAGTTTACGTGCCACTCGATTACCAGCTTTAAGGATGGGAATGTGGCAAATACCTTAACAGGTCCTTTAAGGGTTTTGCTTTTTGATTGTAGAGTTTGCTGTTAATATCTGCTGTTGGTATCCTACCCCTCTCCTTTAAGAAAATGGACTCTTCATCAGGTACACAACTGAGAAGCTAAAGTATTCTTTACAGAAACCTTAAAAGAACTTCAGATACCTGATGGAATGCCTTCTCCTAAATATATTCTTTAACTAAGACTGAGTAGCAAGAGTTCAGAACCCTCTTTATCTTTTCTCCTACTCCACGATGCTTTGGATTTAAAATAGAATAAAATAATGTAAGTAAAAACAAATGCAAAGGGAAATATCTCAAGGAACTCAGTATAATATGCCCTTAAAGCCTAAAATCAGCAACTTTGAAGAAGAAAATCCCAATTTAAAACACCAGTTTAGATTACCATAATCCACTGAAGGTATCAAGTATTCTTTCACAGTTCTTATGTGAATATGGAAGTATTCTTCTGATGTACTCTGGAAACTTGAAAACGATCTAGCTCATGTGCATGAATTAAGCCTTTTTTATTTTTAACTTTTAAGTGTTTGAATACACTGGCCAAGATCATGCATTGGGGAGATACAGCATAAACATTCTACAAGTGAAACTACAATACTTATCTCCTGTTATGCCTTCCACGACACAAGTTTTAGCTGCTGCAGCCCCCACACCATTGTTGTCTTTTGTTTTTCAGCCACTGAATTTTATTTGTCTCATTATCATCTTTTTTTTTGGGGGGGGGAATTGTTCATAATATACCTCCTTGGTGTTATGTTGTTACTGTTTTTGAGATTTAACTCTATTAATTCTGAGACCTGATCACACACTATTTTCTTTTATCTCTTTCCCTTCTTCTGTAAGTTCTCTGGATTCAGCAATTTCTTTAATAAACTTTACCTCTGGATAGTTTTGCCCCATTGCCAACATGTATGGTCCCTTATTACCACGCCCAGCCTTTTAGCCAAACAGAAATATTAATACCTCATTGATTCATACTAATGCATAGTATCCACAGTGTTCTTTTCTACCTTTAATTCTTTTTCAAAGCCCTCCCCACCGTACCTCCTTTTTTCACTCTCTGCTGAAGATTTTACACCTTTTTAAAACTAAAATTGAAACTATCTGGTCTGATCTTGCTGTTTCTGAACCTCCTTCATTACCAACTTACTGAATATCTGTTTATTCTCCTTCATTCTACTCCCCACCTATCTTGTTAGATGAACTATCCAAACTGCTGATGTCTTTAAATTCTTCTACCTGTTCTCTTGATCCTGTACTTTCTCACTTCTGAATTATTCTGCTGCGTCTGCCACTCTCCATTCTCTTCTCCACATTATTGATGTGCCCCTTTCTAATGGGTCATTTCCTCTGAGTTAAGTATGCTACTGTTTCTCCAACTCTTAAAAAGCCTTCACTTCATCCATCTTCTCTTTCTACTTATTGGCCCTTTCCACACGAGGCGAGTGAATCGCTCCATGCTGTTACTTACCGGCTCTTCTTGGGTCCGAAGTAACGCAGACTTTCCCCTGAGCCCTTCCGCAGGGATCCTCCACTGGTGCAGGGCGAACTGGAGCAGTGCAAGGTCTGTAGATCCGCACTGCTCCGGCTCAAAATGGCAGCTTCCTGTGGCTTCCGGCTCAAAATGGTGGCTTCCAGTGTTTTTGTGGGAGTGGACCAACCGCTAATGCTGGCCACTCCCACAGCCTGCCCTTCACTGATCGCAGGCTCACATTGGTGCGAGCCTGCACATCTGCACAGGTAAGTAGGAACGCAATGGCACGTTCCAGAAAATGTAAAGACCTGATTTTTCTGGTCTTTACTTAGTGCAGGGGAGGATCACTTGGGGGCGGGTTGGATCGGACTGAGATGCGGAAATAAGTTAAATAGTCCGCACCTAGTCTGATCCAAGGTGCGGATGACCTCCGTGCCAGGATGCCTTGGTCCGTTTTAACTGCCTCGTGCGGAAAGGGCCATTGCTCCATTTCACTTCTGCCTTCTCTTTTCAAAGTTTTGGATTGTGCTGTTTATGTATGTTGCCTCAACATGGGCATCTTTTAATCTGAATTTCAGTCTTCGCATTCTACAGAGACAGCCCTTACAAGATCACAAATGATATCCTTTTGGCTAAGTGAAAAGGCCCATATTCAGTCCTTATTCTTGATCTCTCCACAGTGTTAGACAGGATACATAATGCTCTTCTGTTGAATTCTTTCATGACCTAGAGATTGCTGATTCAGTCTTCAGTTGATATACACCTTATCTCCTAAGCCAGTCATTTGGTGTGGTGGCTGGAGGTCATGCATCACCTTCTTTTCTTCTCTCATTTGGGGTTTCACAGGGTTCTGTTCTGGATACTTCTTGTTATTTCTTTATACACTATCTCTAGATTATCTTACTCATTCTTATATATTTTTTCAGCATTGTCCTTATGGTGATGATACTCAGCTGTATTTTTTGACTCTAGAATTTTTTTCCTGATATTGAACATTTTATTACAGCAGGTATTTCAACTGTCTCAGCATAGATGTTTTCAAATCTTTTTTTATTGAGGTTCAAATTCAAATGTCACCAAGTCCATTTCAATCATATTCGAAATACACAATTCTAACAGTAAAGAAATAAATTTAACACAAAGGATATTTATTTACCCTGCTTTACATCTCCCAAATGATCAACCTTACCATATATACCAAATCAACTTAACACCACATGTCTCTCATTTCCCTTCTTCTAATTGTCCCTTAATAAATGAACTTGCTTATCCGACTCAATTCAATCTCCGATCTTTCAATTCTGTCTCAGCATAGATGGTTATCTTTGCCTAAAACTTAATATGGCAAAGCCACAACTACTTATTTTAATTCCAAAACCTTCTTTGCAACATATATTCACTGTTACTAACATTCCCCTTTAGAAAACACTGACATTGTCTACAGAGACTTCCAGGACCTCTGGAGTGTGAATTAATACAGAAACCAGTAGGTACTTTATTGGTGGTTTGAGAATAATATTAAATGTTATATTATACTCACGCTGCACTTTATGTCCACTATCTTAAACCAATGATAGGACAATTGAGAAGTACTGTTTGTCTGTGGCAGGTGGTGCATAAGAAAGAAGAATTACATTGAACACCTTGGCATCCTTTTGGTGAAGAGGGGGGCTCATAATTCCTTCTATAGGTCCCGAGACCCAAGGAGTAAGGAAGGAGACTGTCCTTGGGGCTGCCCTAGGGCAGGGGGCTTGTCCTCACTTGTCCTGCAATTTTAGAATGGAATCCCTTGGGCCTGCCTTTCATTAGAGCACCAGATGGGGAGCAATCTGGCTTTTACATTGCTCTCAGGGCTCAGGTGGTTCTCTCAGGGGATGGATGACAAAGAAGTGACACCTGGCTTCAACTGATCTCACGCTAGGCTGCTCCCCTCTCTTGTACTTTTCCAGGTTCAACACAGTTTAAAATAGGATCTAGGTTAAATAAAGTGGCCCTTTTCAACCCAATTCTCTAAGTCTGGTATAGTTATTTCATGATTAGTCAGCAAATGCCAGATCGAGATTGCTACATAAGAACTTGAGTCAATTACAGATGCTTTGTTAAGCGGAAGGTAAAGTTCCAGTGAAATAACATATAATCACATATTGAACATCAGAAGCTGAATAATAAACATCCAAGTCTAAACTGTGAAATTTGGCTCTTATACATAAACACTTAAAATCCTTGCAATGTCCAAATGGTGCTAAGTATGCCAATTTCTTTAAAGAAAATGAAATCACACATTTAATCAATCTTGTATCTTCTCTTCTCATATTGCTTCTTAGGTAATTGACAGGGATTACAAGTATCATCCCCTTCCAAATTTCCTCACAAAGTAATATTCACATGTCTGTAGCAAATACACGAACAAAGAAAACCCACTATTTAATTTAGAAAGGTAGATCTATCCAAAGTCTCTAACGATAGTATTAAGGGGTGTTACTGTCAACTTTAACTGCTTTGGAAATATATTTTGTTCAACTTTTTGTCTG
This sequence comes from Ctenosaura bakeri, assembly GCA_948474755.1. Taxonomy (NCBI): domain Eukaryota; kingdom Metazoa; phylum Chordata; class Lepidosauria; order Squamata; family Iguanidae; genus Ctenosaura; species Ctenosaura bakeri. The sequence goes on along the minus strand of CAOLHI010000513.1, from coordinate 508,729 downwards.
AGAGCCCACACTTACAGATAATGCTTCCTACCTTGTGAAAATTTCTGAAATATGCTGCTTTCTCATCTGGAAATTTTTCTAGCCTTCTGGGTCCTTTACTAGAAGCTTTTTTGAAAACCAGCCAACATCTTCTGAAGATCTGCAAGAAAAATTAAGGGAATTATATTAATCCTTGTTCTTACAACAAGCATCTTATAATTTGAAAAAACTCACACAGTACATAGCCACCTGGATGTGATACAGCTCTTCTGCCTTCTCTTTTAAAGTGCAAGGTAACCCCAGGGAATCCTAGTTGGAACAGGGCCACAAAACAGGGGTTACATCTTGCCTCTTATATAGCCTTTTTTGTTTAAAGTCTTCCATGACACTGCTGTTTGTATGTGTTGGATGCAGGCAAATGAATCTACACGGAGGAAAAGGAATAAATCTGGCTGGAATTCTGTTTGTATTTATGTTGGCTTAATTATAGTAGCTTAGCCAGTAGTGGCAGGAGGAAGAAAGACTATAGGCACAGTGGATATGAAGGAACTACAGCACTGGAGAAATAGGCTGCTTAGTGCTAGATGTGTTTGCTTTCTGTCAACATCATTTTGTGGCCCTGAAAATAATGCAACTGTTAACACAGAGCACTAATAGGATTCTGATATGTCTCCTAAGTGCCACAGCCCTTAGTTGCTTTCAGTTGAAAAACACTTACATCAAGTTGATTATTCAGCTGAAAACATACCCAACAAAGGAGTTATCGAGTATTGACAGTGCTCCAAGCTGGCCTTTGCCACTGATCTATCGAATTGACAAAGTATTTACTCACACACCGTATCAATGATATATTCTTGTTTTTGCATTCAAGCTCCACATTTAAACAAACAGAGGACAACTATGAAAAGCCCTGTAGTTAATGATGCAATTGGGAGAAAGCTGAAAGGACACTCAGCTATTGACATGTTCAGAGGGCAAAGGAAAGTCCAAAGCTGCTCAGCACATATTATAGGAACATGGAATGTGAGAAGCATGAATCAGGGGAAGCAAGACATAATAAAATAAGAAACAACATATAAACATCAGCATGCTTGAGGTGATCAAACCAAAATGGACAGGAATAGGACATTTGAGTCAGATAATTACAGTGTTTTACTCAGGAAAGGAAAATCTAAGAAGAGATTGGGTGGCATTAATAGTGAGGAGAGATGTAGAAAAGAAGTCCAAAGATATAATGCAAAGTCTGACTGAGTAATATCAATAAAACTTCATGGAAAACCCATCAGTACAGACCTCATCCAAGTTTATGTTCCAACTACAGAGTCAGAGGAAAAAGAAATTGAAAGATTCTATGCTGGAGCCCAGGAAGAAATTCAACACAAACCAAAACAAGATTTGTTGTTAACCGTAGGTGATCTGCCTGTGAACGGAAACTAAATTGGCTCCACCTTTGTTGTCCTTCTGGCAGTAGGAACGTTTATTTATTTATTAATTTTAAAATATCAGATAGTTCGTTGGCATCTAAAATTTATGGTTGAAGGAGTTTCTAACTGGATGGGATATTTACTTCTTTCTACTGCTATGTTTGTATGGAAACAATATACTCAAAAGTATATAAAAGAGAAGAAAAGGTGACAGATCCATTTAAGAAAGAAACACCTGAAGATGAACGTACAATTTTAGAAAGGGAAGTGGAAGCTGCTCTCAGAGCATTTCGGAGAAATAGATCACCAGAAACAGATGGTATACCAATAGCACTGCTTCAAGAAGAATCTAGACAAAATCTATATTTAATTCTAACTAAACTCTGTCAACAAATATGTAAAACAAAAGAAAGGCAAATGGATTGAAAATATATATTCCAATCCCCAGGATAGGGAACACTAGGGACTACAGTAACCTTAAGACCATTGCATTAATTTCCCATGCAAGTCAAATGATGCTCAAAATTCTGCAACAAGGACTTTTACTACATATGGAGTGAAAAAATGTCAAGTGGCCAAGCTGGATTCAGACACCAGGGATCAATACTGCAAACATACACTGGATAATGGAGCTCGCTAAAACATTTCAGAAGAAAATCAGCCTATGTTTTAGACATTATGGCAAAGCCTTTAACTGTGTATATCATGAAAACTATGGATAATTCTTAAATAAATTGGTATGGCAGAACATTTGATTGTCCTGATGTATCACTGGTACACAAGACAGGTTGCCATCAGGACGGAATATGGAGGAATGGAATAGTTTCCAATTGGCAACAGCATCAAGCAAGGATTCATTTATCACCTTATCTATTTAACTTGTGTGTTAAACATATCATACACAAAGCAGGATTAGACCTGGAGGAAGGAAGCATGAAAACAGGAAGACCAAACATCAAGCCATGCAGATGACTTCACACTATTCGCAGAAAATAGCAAAGACTTGGAATGATTACTGAAGAAAGTCAAGGAATAAGGTACAAAGTCAAATTTACAGTTGAACATTAAAAAAAATGACTACAGATGATTTATGTACACTTTAAAGCAGACAATGAAGACATTTCAATAGTTCAAGATTTTCCATATCTTAATCATTAATCAAAATGGAGACATCAGTCAAGCAGTCAGAAGACTAGGAGTTATAAGGGCAGCTATGAAGGAACTAGACAACATCCTAAAGTGTCAAGATATACCACTGACTACTAAAATTAGGCTGGTCCTATCATATATCTAATTTCTATGCATGGCTGTGAAACCTAGAGAATGAAGAAAAGAAGAACAGGAAGAAAATCAGCTCATTTGAAATGTGCTGCTGAAGGAAAGTTATATAGATACTGTGGACTGCCAAAAAGACAAATAAAATTAGTCCAAGAAAAAAAAATCAAGCCTGATTCTCACTAGATGACTAAACTGTTGTACTGTTGTACAACTAAAGATGACTGTTGTACTTTGGATATATTGTGAGAAGACACAAATCACCAGAAAAGACAATAATGCTTGGTAAGGTAGAAGGCAATATGAGAAGAAGAAAACTGCATTATAGATGGACAGACTCAGTCAGGGAACCCATGGCACTGAACTTGCAAGACCTGAGAAGAGCTTTTGATGATATGGTGATGTGGAAGTCTCTCAGTTATACAGTTGCCCTTAGTCGAAGCCGACCTGACAGCAGTAACCAACAACAACTCTACATTTGCTTATTCCTATCCTTGCTCAGACAATATTATACTCTTTTTTCCCCAGAGCTCAGAAGGTTATTTTAAAGACTAACTACTTACATATTCCAACACCCCAATGCTTACCATTATAGCCACAACAAAATACAATATCAACATATCCAATGTGTCTGGTTAACAGAAAAGTATTAACTGTTTTGGGAAAACAAAACATCTTGTAATACGAACTCCTACTCGAGAAATTGTCATACAGCAACAAATATTTACAACCAGAAGCATTATCAATAAAGCTGCACTGAAGGAAAGCTCATTTTACCATTATATACACAGTATTATCCTCAATCTGAATTGCAGATTAATTTATAACCTAAGTGGTTTTTGATATGGTTACCAAAAGACTGTCTTATACCCATATGAACACATCCAAATATCTGCACCCATGGAAACCAGAAAGCTGAGCTTCCTGCAACATCTGTTAGTAGAATTGAAAGAGAATTTGTGCCACCCAATGAATCAAGCATGGCTCCTCACCAAAAAACTGGTTCTAAGGCCTTAAAGACTGCTTATTCCAAGCTTACCTGAATGTGCTTTATAAAGTGATTTTTACTGCTGTAATTGTTTCAAACATTTTATGTTTATGTTTTAATTAAGTCTATGTTGTACTATCGTCTTAACATTTTTCTTCATTACCATATTGCAGAGCGTTTACCTTGAAATCCAATATACAAATGTTATAAATATAAAGGCAGGCAAACAAGCAAAAAGAACCTCATTCATATAGCTCCTGTCAATTAAAAATAATTCCTATTATTGCTTTTGTAAGTTTGTGATTGAAATAAAACTGACAAGATTGCTACCTCATATGCCTCCATTTAGCTTTCACAGTTGGCTTAAAAATCCATTTTCAAAGTGCTAATGGCTTCAGCTAAGCATTCAAAAGCTAGTCCAACCCCTAGCAGCATATAAATTAGTTGTGGAAATTTTCAAAAGACCAGGTTGCTGTCCACATGAAATGGAAATTTTGCAAACAGATATCACGGTGCTCTTCCAGGGACAGCAACTTCACTCTACAGGTTTATCTCTTGGAAATAATGTTACACCATGGCAGATTTCCAGGAAAGTTAGTAGAAAGTGAAAACCTGGAGGTATTAATGTTCTTCCATATCTAGAGGGGCTCTTTCAATGGATATTGAATTTACAATGGTAAATTCCTGGTCCTTGCATAACAATAAGTGGGTCCCTTGGGAATTTTTATTCTTTGTTTTTTTCTTTGTTTTTTGTTAATGTACCCTTTCTGTTGTCTCTCATCTCCTTTACTCAGCTTCTGTCCCTTTTAACCAAACAGGGCCTGCTTATTTAGATGACAATAAGAAATGCAGTATGTAAGATATGCTTCAGGAATCAGTTTAATTTTGAAGAATAGATGAGACTAAGGAATAGAAGAATTTGAGAAACAAATGACTGCTTAGATTTAATGAGTTTAGGTAATCTTATATGAAGTCTGATCTAAGAACAATTCTTACATTACAGACATAGTAAGAATTTCAGTCTTAATACATGCAATGTAACACCACCATAGGAATGCAGTTTTAAAAAAGGTGTATTTACATAACCACACATGTTGCTTCTGTAATCTGATTTATCACTCCATAAGCTCAAAGGGTATAAGATCTGAATGCTTCTTTCCACTTTTAACACATAAAGTCATCATATAACATTATAACTTAACAAGCAGCAGAAAGCTGTGTACTAGAGAACAGAGTTTTCTCTTCAAACTATATGCCATTGATGGCAAAATATGAGAATGTTCTTTCAGGAAATCTGTGGCCCTTTTCGCAGCACCGGCGCTCGCGCGACGGAGAAGGACAGCTCGCGCAAGAAGCCTTCTCCGGGAGGCTGCCGCTTCCCCCTCCTTCCTTCCGCAGGCGAAGGAACGAGCGGGGAAGCGGCAGCTTCCCGGAGGCGGCGGCGGCGGCTCACGCGTCCGTCCATCCATCCCCCCGTGCGCGAGAAAGGCGCTTGTCCCGTCCACCCCCGCGCACGCGCGAGAAAGGTGCTTGTTGCGTCCGCCCCCCTGCGCGCGCGCAAAGCAGGACGTGTCGCGTCCGTCGCGCTAGCGCCCCGCCCCGTCCCTTCCTTCCGCAGGGGCGGAGGGAAGGAAGCACGATCCGGCCGGCTCCCCAACACTCCGCACAAGAGGTAAGTGCGCGCGGGCACCGGGAGTGTTGCGCGAGCGCGGGTGATTTTCGCTTAGAAGTGAAAATCAAAAAACCCGCGCTCGCGCCGCTTCAGCCCCGTGAGCCCGGCGGAAGTGGGAGTGCGTCGTGTGGAGCGACGCTCCCACTCCCGCGAGGCTCACGGGGCTGTCGCGCGAGAAAAGGCCTGTGCGAAAAGGGCCTGTGTTAGAGACAAATTCTGACAAGGATAAGGGGAAGTTTTTAAACATTTGTTTTAAAAGTAGCACAATTTATGAAAAAATGTCTAGAAGATACACTTAGATTTCCTCACATTTATGTTTCTGTAGTAATTTAGAAAAGGTACCATCACACCACATAAAATAAAAAAAATATACTCAGGTAACCTCAAATTTGTTCTTGTGCTCCTTCAAATTATTTCCAACTTATAGCTACAATAAGGCAACCTACTGTGGGGTTTTCCACGGCTAAGCATGGATTTGAACACTGGTTTCCTAGAGTTCTCCTCCAGCACTCAAACTATTATACAATGCTGCTTCCAACTTTAAATACTTATTAGTTCATTTCTATTACGTTAGTGTACTTTATTTATGTGGGTTGCAGAATTTCACAAAGGTAACTTTGTAGTTCCTGCTGGGAGAAGAAGGCTGCTAGCTCCAAGCACGTTACTTCTTCAGTGCTGACCTTCTAGAGGATTCTTACAGAGGGGGAGAGCTTTGACAGGGTGGCTTGCAAAATTGTCTATGCAAGCGGATAAGCAATTTTACAAGACACTATTCTCAGGGCATTTGCAGCTTCTCAGAAGGTCAGCATCAAAGAAACATACTACTACAGTAAGTAGCCGTCTTTTCCTAGTAACAGTCATGAAGAATCTGGCATTGTTTCTTTGCAATCTGTTTTTTTTTTAAGTCTTGCTGTTGCCACATATACAATGCAAATACATATACCAGCTAGATTGAGAACAGTATCTTGACCAAAAGGCTCAAACTGAACTGAAAGGTGATGTGAGCCAGAGGTCACATAGAACTTAAATGTGAATTCGGCCCTAGGGACGGGGTTCTATGTATTCCTTATCCCTTCTCTAAACTTCTCAATTTCCAATACATTCCTAGATCCATTTGGGATCTGAAAATTATGTCCATTTACCATTTTAAAAAAGAACAGAACCAGAAGGTGGACTGGAAGACACCTTTGTTGCATCCCAATGTGGCCTGCTGAGGAACCAGAGGGGGTAAAAATGCCCACCAACTTTCACAGTGCACCCATTCATGATATAAATCAAGGGCACAGGCTGAATACAACATAAGAAAGGAGATACTGACTTGAACTTACTAAGTGCCTTCAAGCTGGCTCCAAGCCAGGGCAACTCTGTCATAAACATGAAAAACTCTGATAGTAAGAGATGTTCAACAGTGAAAAGGACCACACAAGTGTGAATTCTGCTTCTTTGATGTTTTTAAATAGGGGCTGGATATCTGAAAGGGATGCTTTATCTTTGTATTCTTGCCTAGACAGAGGCCTGGACAAGGTAACATCTGAAGTGGTTCAAACTCCAGTTCAGTAACCTGTGGAACATAAACCTGTGAAAATAGTCTGGACAGTAGCCAGTTTAGACTAAAGCCACCCCTGTTCTCTCAGGGGAAGGGGATGGCAGCACAGGAGACAGGTAAAGGCTGATCTTTAATGCCTTGGTCCAGTTCAAGGTGCTGATAGTGATTTATTGCTTTGACCAACTTGAATCTGCCCTAAGCAGGTTGCCTTCTACCATTTTCTGCACTGTGGCCTTTTCTGTTAATGTGATTAATATACAATATTTGCATTTAGATGCTTATTTGAGTGGAGACAATAATACTTGGTAAAGTGGAATGCAGTAGGAAAAGAGGAAGACTGTATTCTGGTAGATAGACTCAGTCAAGGAAACCGAAGTCCTGAGTTTCCAAGAGCTGAGCAAGGCTGTTGATAACAAGGAGACTTGGGGGTCCTTTCATTCAAATGTTTGCTATAAGCCAAAGGCCCTTTTCGCACGGCATTTCTTAAGCGAAAGGGCCCCTTGAGCGTTGTGTAAATGGCAGGAGTGGTCTGCATGATTCAAGAGCCTCATGTGCAGCGCATACACACCTTTTTATTTTCGGCTTTTAGCCAAAAATGGTGCATGCTTGCGCACCAGTCAGGGGCCTGGGGCGAACTTACCTGCCCTGCAGAGCCTCAGGAGCCAGGCCGGTCATGCTTCCTGTCCTCAGTGCAGCCTACAGCTCCCAGGCTGCACTGCGGAAGGAAGAGGCAGCGCGTAGGCGGGGTGCTTGCACGACCAGGAAGCTGCTGTGGAGCCCAAGCAGCAGGGATGCAAAAGCTTCTCACGCAAGCGCCGCCCCCCACCTCCGCAAAAAGGTAAGGTGCGGAAAGGGCCAAAGTTGAGTTGAGAGTAATTAACAACACCTGAGTGGAGATGTTGTCTGTCTATGTACACTGCTCTTTAAAAGCCTACATGGTCAGACTGATGGACTGGGAGTCAGGAGGCTCACATTTTAAAGCTCCAGTCAGCCATGAAGCTAAATAGATGAACTCAAAACAATTGCAATCTTACAGTTCGACCTAACACAAAGATTTGTGAGGTTAAAATGTATTCCACTGAAAGCAATGCAATGTCAAAGAATCAAGTACACTCAGATCAACCTGCATTTCAGTCTGCAATCCTATAAAAATGATGGACTGTGTTTAAGCAAAATTTCCTAATCTGATGAAAGTGCATCTTTGTTGATTTATAGACTTTAAAAACACTGAATATTTTTTTAAAGGCTATAAATAGGAAATCCTTGTAAACTGTAATAAATAAATAATAAGACCAGGAAGATAGACACCACTAATACATAGTAAATGAATGCATATTTTACGCAAGACATCTTGTTGTCACACACAAGCCCACTTAATTATTTAGGAATAGTTAGCAACTCTTTTATCTCTGGCCTACTTCTTGTTGCCATTGGTTGTAATCAAATACAGATCAGTTACTGTGGGAGATCATTGATAATATAACAGCAACTATAGAGGAATTCAGCGCCAGCCTTTAAATAGGCAAGAGAAAAGGTACACAATATAGTCCAGTCTGACTACTTTTCCAGAAAAGAATATAGCATTGATATTAGAAAAATATATATGTCTTTGTATCTCACATGCAGCCCAATCCAATTCACATTTAACCAAAAGCAAATGGTGGGGCTGCAAATGAAATGTTTCTATGTGGAGAACTCTTCTTTAAATTATTTAAATTACTGCAGTCAGTCAAATATGACTTCACCTGAGAAAATCTTCTCTGCTCTTCTCCTCCCTATTCTTCATTTCTTTTTCTACCCAATGGTCATTCAATGTATAGCGAATATGCTTGGTCCTAATAGGCTGGAGTATTGGAAGTTGGTGCTTTTTAGGGTGTTCCTTGAATATTTTTAGATTTTTTTTAACCTTTTACAAACATTGGAGTTCTCCTCGTAGAGGTTCTCCCCCCGCCATCTTTGTTAAAGCACTCTATCAATCCACTACAGAGTTATATACACATTTACACAAAAGCAAATCACATTGGCCTGAATCTTTGTAACTGTGCAAACAAGAGTAGACCCACTGAATCAATGGGCTTGCAGAAGCGTGATTTAAATAAGACTCCTGTGGCACTTTGAAGACTCTTTCACATCACATGGGCCCTTTTCACAGCCTACCTTTGTCCTGGTGGCATCCGGTGATAATTGCAGGAGGGGAGAGTGAGGGAGCGCTCCCTTCCACACTGGCTGCTTCTGGACCCAGGAAGCGCAATGGTCACACCTTTTCCTGCTGTGGCACAGCCGCTTCCAGGACCTCCACAAACAAGGTAATTGTGGGCATGCAGTAGGAGGGTGGCACGATTGCCGGTCATTGACAGGGAAAACCCATCCATGATTTGCGGCATGACTGTGAGTGGAGACAATAATACTTGGGGCCTCAGTCCCGGTCCCATCCTTCCCTCATGCCCATGGGTGCATCAAGCAGAAAGGGACATAGTTATAATGCTGTGATTCCATGTTAGCTGCCATAACAACATCCTGTAACATCTTGGAGTTTGCAGTTGGTGACACACTAGACCTATCTGGCTGATAAATACTCCTCCCTATACTGCAAATCCCATGATACTGCAAGATGTCACAATGGTATAAAGAGAAATTTCCCCTCCCTAGACTGCAAATCCCATGATTCTGCAAGATGTCACAATGGTGTAAAGGGCATTATAAATAAATGTTGTTATTATTATAATAGTTAAAAGTGGTGTAACAGCATTATAACTATATGGTATGAAAAGGCCCTAAACATGTTTTGATTGATGCAAAATTTGTGTACTTCGCCCACTTAGATCATTGATCAATAAGGCTGATGTGTATACCAAATTAACCTTGTTAATTTTTAAAGTGACCCAAGACTCTTTTTCATTTCTTTGCTTTACAGTGTTAAAACCTGGCTACAATTCTGTATTCATTTAGCTGAGAGAGTGTTCCACTGAGCTCAGTACAGCTAACTTCTTAGTAGAGGTCTACAAGATTGCACAGGATTGCTCTGTCAGATACTTGCAGAAATTGAACATAAGCAAAAAGTAACTAAAGAATCACTGGCATTACTTTTTGTGAGCAGGATGGCTCTATTAAGTATTTATCCAAAAAAAAAAAAAAAAGTCCTAATATGAAAAATCATTTCTGCTACTTTCAACTATTTTCATGTGTGAAATGTTCCAAAAAACCCCCCAACAGTGGCTCCTAAATTACACTATCAAATTAATTGTCCACCCAATTAATAGTTTTATCCAACTGTTATAGCTCTGCATTCCAAAGCTGTTTTTCTCTGACCCACTGCCAGAGCTTCCAATAAGATTATTTAAAAGGACATTATAACAACACTTTGCACCAACTGAGGATAAAGCATCAAAACCGTCATGATAAAATTGTATCTCCTATGATTAACAGGAAATGCAGAAGCTACTGCAACATGACCTACAAAAGAAGAGTACTTTTCATCACAGGTTGCCATTTACTCAAACAGGACACCACAAGAAATGAATAAAATTTATTGAATCTTTTACTAGGGTACAAAGGAGAGTTCTTATGGAAGGACAGTAAGCACACATCTTTCATACGTAGGTAGCTCAGTTGCTTCTTTACACAAAAGAAAGTATCTTTAGGGTACCATGCTCTATTCACACTTTCTGCTATTATCAATGTTTTTGTTGTCTGGGAAAAAAAAGACTAGAGTTTTAGTACACAATGCTATAAGTTTCACCTGGTTCTGAAAAAGCTACTCTGACTTCAAGACATATAGTAGAAATTGTGGTGATATATATACGTCTTTCTTCACAATTTCAGCTTCATGTCTGAAATCAGAAGAGGGGAAATTCATAGTATTGTGTATGAAAACTTCATTACAACTAGAGTGGTGCAGTGGTTTGAGTGTAGGACTACAATCCTGAAGACCAGGATTTGATTTCCCACTTGACCATGGAAACCCACTGGGTGACCTTGGGCATGTCAACACTCTCAGCCCCACAGAACCCCATGACAGGTTCGCCTTAGGGTCGCTCTAAGTTGGAACTGATTTGAAGGCACACAACACCAACAATGTAAGTCTTTTACTAACTCTTTCATGTCTTCCACACATAAGGAAACCAACAAAACACTTGTTAAAATTCTCATTGTATTAACATTGTAACAGTTGTTGAGGTGTAATGCACACACCTGAAATCAGAACAGAAAGAAATATACATTCTAATAGGAAAATTCTGTGAGTGTTCCCTTTCTTGTTTTGCTTTTTTCTTTTTAAGCAGTGCTGATCCTGTTTTAGTACTGGCAAATATAATTTTGTTGATTGAGGACAAAAATTAAAGAAAAGTGAAGGCCTAATCCTGTTGTTTGTATCATAGTATCAGTTCTCCGTGATTTTGTAGAAATCTCCAATCTCTTGCTCCCAAAGTTTACATAACCTCTTTGTTTGCTTATTGCTGTAAAAAGAAGAGTGAACAAAAAAATAAAATAAAAATAAAATACCAATTGGAGCAGCATAGTACAGGGGTAAGAGAAATTATGGGTATTTCAGACATTTGAAAAGGGGTTTCACTAAGACAAGAAAATTCATGTTTAAACTTAAGTTTTGTAACACCAGTGAACAGAAAATATTCATTAGCATTTGAATGGACAATCTCTACTTTCTCTGTCTCTCCTCATCCAACAGGATAAACACATAAACAGACAGAGACTTATTACTACAGTAAACAATTATTCCGACCACAAATTGATTCAGGTTAATGTATGGATCCTGCTGAATCAGCCCCACATCCTTTCCTTCAGTATCAGTGCTTAGCACTGGAACATATGATAGAAATAATACATCCCAGGCATACAATAAGGACATATTTCTGGGAGTGCATTATGCACCCTGATCACCATGTAATAACAGGAATGCATGCAACAGTCAAGCTTGATTACACTCAGATTCTCATCTTCCCCCTAAGTTTCTTCTGTCCCAAGTCTGCACTCACTGTATTGCAGCCTTTTTGGTCCACAAGAATATGCATACCAATTTTCAAACATACTTTCCACGCGTATACATTTTTGTATGCCTTTGTGAAAATTTGCAAGCAATTTTCAATGGCATGAAGGTTTCCCCCACCCCTGCTTAGTTTTCCCAAATACATGTCATTTCAAATGCAATTTCTAGGGGCAGGGAGAGACACTGTTCCAAATTTACATGGTTTTTGCACTACTTTGCAAATCGCATAGCAAAATTCACAAAAGTATGGATTTTAACCAGCCTTGCACCACTAGGTAAACAAATTCAGCAGAGAACATAATTTTGTTCACAGGAGCAGCAGCAGGAACAACAAAATTCTAGAGGTTTTGGAGTTCTCAGTAGGTCTTTTGGGAGAAGTTAAACATCAGTTATACTTCTTTCTCTAAAGTCCTCTACAATGAAAACAAGAATATCATACTTTATACACCTCTCTCCTGATCTTCCTTTGGAGAGATGCTTTATGCTATTTTATTGATCCAAGTAGTCTATATCCTACCTATTTCCCTGTTAGGGAACTTAGTGCTGTGAAAAAAGCAGTTTTTAAAACACTGTATAAAAACAACAACTCCTCTTCTTCCTCAATCATGTTTTTCCCCCAAAATTGGAAAATTAAAAGAACAGTACAGTTAAAAATATACAAGAAGAGAATGTTAAAATAGAATTAAACTTTTCATAGTAATCAACAACACGGCTAAAAAGACAGCAGATGAATTCTAAGGCTAAAAGACACTCAGTAGTATTTGAGTTGTTAATGAAAGTGTTATTGTTAATTTTGATCACAGCCTGGAGAATACGAATAAGCCTTTAAAATCCCCACTACAATGAAAAGTATGGCAAGAGGGTGAATTCCATCTTGTGATCTCAGCCTGATCATCTGTTCCTGCTCCTCTTGTTTTATTGTACACTTCAACAGTAAGTGGCAAAAGGAGATGACAGGCAAGGCTAGATCAAACGACAGAAGGTATAAGTAAAGTTAAAATCACCAATGGCTGACCAAAAGGGGGACAGGGATGCACTCTGTCCCAATGCAAAATATAACAGGTTGCAATGGTAGCTCCGCACTCCCTGCACCAGAAAACAGAAGAAGGGCTCCGCTGTGAGGAACAGGAGTTGAGCAGCAGATACTGGCAAGCTGCCTCAAGGCAAGCTGATCTCCTCCCTCCTTCCTATTCTCCTTGTAATTTACTTAAGGCAGAAAAGAAGTGAGGGGACCATTTGTTGGTGATGGCAGGTGTTGCTTCCTCTTAAACATGAAACCACTAGTAGTTCTAATAAACTGAGAAATAAAGGAATAATATTGCCACCTCTTTATGACTAAATAATTTATATTTTAGCATAAGCATTTGTGGATATCAATCCACTTCCTCAGATGCAATGGCTGAGGAAATGGATAGATAAGATATCCATAAAAGCTCATGCTAAAATATAAATCATCTAGCCTTAAAAGGACTGTAGGATTCACTTTTACCCATCTCCTCTGTTTTCCTTTTCATTCATCCTCAAATGGAAGTTATAATCTTTATTCCATGTCTTTTCTTCCATGCAGAAAGATAGTAGAGATTTCAAAAGTTTATGGGGGGCATTATGCTTATATTGTAGGACTCCCATAAGATTTCGTTGACAAGATTAAATCCAGATTCTAGACATTTTCCATGGTAGCCATTAGGGCTATTAGCTAGCTGGGATTTTAAGATTTCATTTAAAAAAAAAAGTAAGGACAATATAACCATAATCCAAGATTATGCTCACCTGCAGATGCAGAAGAAGGAGAAACTGAAAGATTCTATGCCACGGGGAAATCGATCACACATCAAAATAGGATATGTTGATAATCACAGGTAATTGCAATGCAAATGTAGGAAACAGAACAGAACCAAAGATTGTTGGAGAATTTGGCCTAGGATCAAGAAAAGCAGCAAGACAACAACTGATCGAATTTTATGAGGCCAATATTTTATTAACTGTAAACATAATCTTCAGGGGGAAAAACTGTTTACGTGGATGTCACCTGATAGCTAATATAGAAATCAAATAGACTACATAACTGGAAGCAGAAGATGGAGAAGCTCTGTTCTCTTTGCAAAAAAAAAGACCAGGAGAAGTTGTGGCACTGACTACGAGCTGCTAGTGTCAAAAATAAGAGCACAGCTAAAGAACACCATATCAATCATCATTCCAAAATTCAACCTGTAGAATAGTCCTGAAGAATTTAATGACAATGTTAAAAAAAAAGAGTTGCACTGTTAAGCCTACTTAACTGAGAGTCAGAAGAAATCTATACTGAAGTTAAGGACACTGTGAAAGAAGAATGCAAAGATACTATCCACAGCCAACAAGAAAGAAAATCCTTACTGGATGACAGATGAAACTCTTTATAGTTAAGATTATAGATGGGAAGCAAAAATAAAAGATAACAGAAATAGAGTCAGAACCCTTAATGCAACTGTTCACCAACTTGTGCACATGGACAAAGAGAACTACTGTAACACTCAATCCAGAGAAATAGAAGACAACAAAAAGGTATAACTAGAGGCCTCCTCCACAATATCTGAGAAATCCAAGTAAAATTTAAACCAAGAGTGGACAAGCTAAATGACCACCAGGAGAACATTCTACTTAAGGAAGAAGAAATAAAAAAGATTATGTAAATAATACACTAAATAATTATATAAAAGAGATGAAAGGATGACAATTTCATTCAAGGAACAACCATTTGAAGATGAACTCACAATTTAAAAAGTGAACTAGAAGCTGTACTCAAGACAGTTGGAAGAAATATATCACCAGGAACATATGACATATCAATAGAACAGGTTGAAGCTACAAGGATAGAATCCACTCAAATTTTAACTAAAATATATCAAGAAATATGAAAAACAAAGCAAAGGCCCACAGACTGGAAATACTCAATATGAATTCCAGTCTGCAAGAAAGAGGACGTCAGGACTGCAGTAACCATTAATCTCCAATGCAAGCAAAGTGATGCTTAAAAAAAAAAAAAAAAAAGGCCGTGACCATATATGAAATGAGAAATGCCAGACGTCCAAGCTGGATTCAAAAAAGGAAGAGGTATTCAGGACCATATTGCAAATATATATGATGGCTCACTCTTAAAGAAAAGGGTTTGCCACAGTTTTCATTGTCCTGGTGTGTAGGTTACACTTAAGACAACAGGTCATTGTCAAGTCAATATACAGAGAAACAGAACAGTTTGTCATTGGCAAGGGGACTAGGCAAGGCTGCATTTTATCTTCCTACCTAATTTATATACTAAACATACTACAATGCTAAACATAACATGTAGAAAGCTAGACTAGTTTTGGAGGAAGAAGTGAAAACTGGAGGAAGGAACATCAAGATATGCAGATAACACCACAGCAAAAAATAGCAAAGACTTGGAATGACTATTGAAGAAAGGCGAGGAAGAAAGTGCAAAGGCAGGGATACAGTTTGTTTAGTAACATTAGGTTCTCAGTATCCACTAGGGTTTGCTTCCAGACACCCCCCCCCGATACCAAAATTCATGGATGCTCAAATCCCATTATGTATAATAGCAACTCTTATATAAAATAGCAAAATCAAAATTTGCTTTTTAGATTTTTTTTTTAAATATTTTCAAGTGGTGTTTGGTTGACTCTGTGGATATTGAGGGAGAACTGTTATTTTTCCTGGCATGACTGTACATACCAAGGTCAATAAAAGAGAATGTCTACTTTGTGTTTCTTTTCTGTCTATTATTATTATTTATTTGGTTTTATGTTTATTAATGAAAAAAACTGTTATACAGACGAGGGAAGTGTTTAAAAATTATTCACATTGTGAGTCAAATATATAAGATACACTATAGAACAGCACTTCTGCTTTGTACAGATGGAATACTGTCTTTCCAGGAGCCCTGGTGGCGCAGTGGTTAAATGCCAGTACTGCAACCACAAGGTTGTGAGTTCGATCCTGCCGGGCTCCAAGGTTGACTCAGCCTTCCATCCTTCCGCAGGTCGGTAAAATGAGTACCCAGCTTGTTGGGGGCAATTAGCTAAAACACATTATAAACCGCTTAGATAACACTCAGTTGATAAGCGGTATAGAAATAAATGCTATTGCTATTTCCTACTTGCAAGGCTTAAGCTTTAAAATAACATAAAGTTATTTTATGTTTGCGATTCTTTGCATTTTCTTTTTGCTTGATAGTTAGAAAATGCATGTATTAATGTTAAATAACAGTATTCAGTGAGAAAAAAATACCAATGTTCTCCCTTTTTAGCATCAAATTGCCACATTTTCTGGGTTTTGCATACTTCCCACCATTTATAATGCCATTCTGTACCATTTTCATTCAAGTAAAGTGGCATTCTGTTACAAACGCTTAATACATTTGCATGATATTGGTACCTGTTACCTGACAAGATAAATGTTGTTTACCGCAATGAAAGTGTGTGTCATACTAAGTGAACACATAATTATTGAGAAACTGCATCCTCCTTTCTGACCTTCGCATGCAAAGTAAAGCACAATATTTATAATAAAAGATGGTACCTACCTTCTTAGATTTCAAGTATTGTATGTTGGGAGCAAAGGGATTTGTCAAAATAAATATTACATTATCCAAACCATGCAACAGAATATCTCAAAGTAAAGCAGAGATTCTGAATAGAATAATAATCACAGCCACCTGTTCTAAATCACTGAAGGACAAAAAAAAAATCATTTTTACTGCTCTAATTTAGAGATTTACAAGCTTAAAATGAACTTTGGGAGCAATAAACTTGTTAACGATAGCTGGTCTGAGACTGGTTTGCACACCTGACCTTCTTTCTGCCAGTGTTACTATACTGAACCTATTAGTTAGTGACAATATTCTTACTGTCACATTATCTTCAGCTGTTTAGAATGACAAATCAGGTGAAAATAAGGGCCTAACTCTGAATCCCAAATATGTTTCTCACTGACATGGAAAACTGAATATGCAAGGTAGCAGTGTTGTGAGATAAAGTCATGTCATAACTGATTTAGTTCCATTTTTGGTATGGGGACACAGAGGACTATTATGTCCCTAGCCAAATTCATGAATGTCTTTGTAGGCTTTGTAGGTGCCTCAGCAAGTTATGAAAACCCTTCATCTAACTCTGCTATCTTAGGGTTGGTTATACATCTGGCAAAATCTGCCCTGTCCAAGAGAAAAAAATCCCTCCCTTGAGACCAAAAGTACCATTTGACTTACTTTAAGAGCCTTTCTTTCAGCACCCATTCAAGCCAAATTAACTGTAGTGTAAAGAGTAGAGCTGGGCCATGTTCACTGTCCCTGTCTTCCTTCCAGGAACAGAGCTTGGAAATAAGCCATTATAAACAGCATGGGTATTTGTGACTCATTACGGTTTAGGGTAAATGAGGGCCTGATAACATTCTATACATCAAGGATAGGAATGATACTATTTTTGTGTATATAATGAGTGATACTTTATGTGACTTTCCTTCTACTTCTAAAGAGCATTTCTAGGCATTTTCAGGGGTGTCTTGAGTTGAATTGTTAACACCATTCTCTTATCAACAAGACTTCACTCTGCAACAAGCAATGAGAGTGTGTTTTTTTAAAAGAAGAAGAGGAAAAAAAAAGAAGGAAGAGGAGGCAGCAATTTATATAATGGATAATACAATGAGCCACAAAAACCCTGAAAGGTTTGCAATTTAACAGTTTAACTGATGAATTGCTGTTGGGGTCTTTGCAATGAACTACATAATGATTAACACAAGAAATTACTTTTATTTACAAACTTCTCAAGCACTAGTCAGGTTCAGGATTCTAAATCATTCTAAGGAAATTATATGTGCAAAGCCTCATTTCCCATGGCCAAACAGGATGGGGGAGACATGCTATACCCAGAATAAAGTATTTTTAGCTTGCCTAATGTCACAGTAACTGGACTCATGATTTTAATTTTCTCTCCAAGGTAAGAGTAAAGTACAAACTACAGCCACGAAACCAAACAAAGTTAGTTAAATTCTTTATGTAAGAGTAGCTTGCCGAACAAAGAGGCTAGATAATTGAAGCTCTCTCAGCCCACCTCTACATGGGTAAAAAAAGTCTCTGGAAATCCCCGGTTTTGTTCCCATATAAATTAATTTTATTTTGGAGAGCTCTATGACATTTTCTTCTTCCTAAAATATTTCCTGGGAGCTTCTACCATAACCAAAGAGTTTTTATTTCCACTCCCCAGGTTAGGGTAAATAAATTCAGTAATTTACAAAATGAAATGTTATGAGTTGATTGTGTGTTTCTACTGCTTCCAATTCAATAAAGATGGCCACTAAACATTACTATTGTTTCCATGGCCCAGATTCAACAGAGATCGTGAGAGAAAGAGAAAGGTGTGCACTACAACAAAATGATCCTAACGCTTAACTAGTATACTATTGCTAAAGCACTTTTGCACTGTAACTCCTATGTCGTTGCTGCTGCTGCTGCTGCTGCTACTGTTTGGTTTTATCCGTCTCTGTCATGTTCCCCAGTTACCATTTTTCTAAGGCTCAAATACTGCAGCCTTTTTTTCACAAAAGTACTGCTCCATTCCATTCAATACATATTGTTTCCTTTATAAAAAATGGGAAAAATACAATTTTTCCACTGTACATGTCTGTTGCAAGATTATATTTAAAATAGCAGCACCTACCATCACCACCAATGATAACACCATATTAGTATGGCCTTCACCAGAATAAGACAGAATTTTTACCACCATATTACTAAAAAAATAGTAAAGAAATTAGAGAATAAAAAGATAGGAACCTGTGCATGCTATTTAAGAAACCTGCTGTAGTTCTTTGCATTTAATCCATGATAGCAAGTTAATTTTCTTTTCATCCATACTTCCTCATGCACAACTGAGGAGATCTCTCTTAGAATTCAATCTGATATAGAATGTGTTGAAAAGGAAAAGATAAGAGAAAGAGGATTTGGCCCAGAGGAATCATTACATTCATGAATGTCACTCCTGTAGCTCTATCTTGGAGGCCTTATGGTATCAGATAGTTTTTGATGTGTCTTTTAAGCGACTTTATTTATAAAGCAAGAGTCAACCAGTTCACAATAGGCAATCTTACTGAAAAAAAACTTCTAAAGGAGATGTGTATTTTACAGTGCAAAGGAGTTATGAATGAACTACTCACTGGAAAGAGCCAAAAGGGGATTAAAAAAAAAAAAGACAAGAAATAATCCCAGATAAAAAGAGTTCAAACATTTGAGGCCTGCTTGTATTTGTTTCTCTTTTTTTTTTCTTTTCCTTTTAGGAGAAACAAAAGAAGGGGAATTTCAATCTGAGATCCTAGGATTATGAAATCATGTATTTCTAAAGCCAGCCTGCAGAGCTTAGTTTGAAATCAAAGGCCCTCTACAGATGTTTGCTTTAGACAAAGGGACAAGGGAAAGTGGGAACAGGGTTGCATTGGCCAGCCCTGTTTATTGTCATATGCACCTACACCACCTATATGTGCAGGGAGGCAATGTTCACTCAGTGCCTTAGACCATCTGGGGCCTGAAGGCACAGCTTCTCCTTTTCTACTGTACTTTAAATCCCAGAGTCTTTTAAACCACAGGGGCACCCCCATCATTGCAATTCTTTAAAAAAAATGTAGTAGGAAGTCTGCATTCCTGAGGAAGTGCATCTTCTGAGACTATCCCACTTTAGTTGCAAGACTGTCAGGTCTTGATGTTTCCTTGCCATAGTACTGTTTGGAAGCAGGTATGTTACATATTCTGTATCCTATATTCTGCTGAACGCTATGTTCACTATCATGTATAAGAGTGTGTAAATTACCTGTATGTACTGAATTACTACAATGTATGCAGACAAGTGGGAGTGGATTATGAGAACAAAGTGTTGTTGCCATAACAGAGAGAATTAAGAGAAAGATTCCACAACTGCTCAAGGTTGAGAAACTCTGGGGAAAGCCTGGGCCAATACTTTACTAATCAATGAAAGTTTAGTATGTGTGAATTAGTAATAGAATGCTTATAAGAAAATGTAATGCTGCTGTACAATTCAGTTTTGGCAACCTCTGTGGAAGTGTGCAGGTGCTACTCATGACCTTTTTAGATAAATTGCTGTTAACGTCACAGTGTGTTCTTTGGAGCAAGGGGTTATCCTGTACCTGACAAAGACTGAAAAAAAGCAAATGAGAAACCAAAAATGCAGAGGAAATAGGCATATGCAGCCCTTGGCTCTGCCAATTTGGATTATGCCAACATTCCTTTCCCTGCCTTTTGTGACTGTTTTATGATCACCTAACTACTATAGATAGGTAGTAATCATATGAAGTGCATTACTAAGATGCCAAAATCTTCTGTTGGTGAATTGTGTGCTGCTCATTAGCATCCTGTGTGGTCATGTTAAACTCCTCTAGAATTTTTTGGGAAACTTTCATCTTACTAATGTGAATTTGCTAGACAGAAATTTATGTCTTGATTAGTCAACAAAAGGATTGTTTTTCCAGGTAAAACCCAAATATATTTCAAAACAATTGTTCACCCATACTGCACAGGATGCATATTATTTAGATGCTATCTGAAACCACTAGAGGTCAGAAAAAAGTATAAAATTTCACTGCAGTAGAAAAGAAGAAGAAAAATCCTTGCTAAAAACCACTGTAAAATGCTGCAACATGCATAGGATTGCACTGTGAGCTGTTAGTAGCATATATAGGTGTAGGTCCACCTTGCCCCTGCATATATCATATGTCTCCTCCTCCTCCTCCTCCTCCTGTCATTGAAGAAGTTGATAATTCCTTCCACCCTCCAATGTGGCCAAGGCCCTCTCACTGACTTACCACTGAGCCTGTGGAATACGCCAGAGGATTTCAGAAGCTGATGTAATCATTCTGTGTCTGGCTACAGGGACACAGCCAGCTGTTTCTTCAAGCCCTCCTCCACTTCCCACCAGCCACCAAATGGTCATATGTGAAAGTGGAGGCTGCAGCAGTTCAACAGTAAGTCCAAGGGTACTGAATGGCCAGCTGTTCTGTCTGGGCCACACAAGATCAGCACATGCCATACATTGTGCCATTCAAGACTCAGCCTATGCTTGTTAAGAATTGTGGAGATCAAATTTATTCAAAAGGAAAATGATACTGCTATTTGTGATTTGTGCTGTACATCCATCTACAGCCCTCCCGAGCAAGTTTTGATGGTATGGGGCAGGTGCCTGCAGACCTATCATCAGTTAGACCTCAATGGATCCCATACAATGCACATCTTTATATAGAAATAATACACAGATGTAAATTCCCCCATGGAAGCAGTTGGACACTTCTGTCTGATGTAGAGCATCAGCATTCAGTTCAAGGTTTCAGATGTGAAGTTGAACATGAGGGGCCATTGTACACGCAGATGCACATTTATGTGCATAGGATCCACATGAATATACACTTGCACATTTGGTTGAACATTTTGTCTGTTTTCAGTTGGACAACACTGCCATTCAACGTAAGGCTTGCACAGTACAATCAATGTGTAACTGCACATGCAGAAATTTACATTATACAACATCAGTGTAGATCTTGGCCATAAATAATTTTTCACAGAACTTAGAAAAGTTACTAATTTTTAGACTACAACTCCAATGGCCATGATAACTGGAGGACAGTTGGGAACTATAGTCCAAAAAGTAACTTTTCTAAGCACTCATCCCCCCGGTACATTGGTTCTACCAGGGTGTAGGTTTAGCTTCAAAAGGTTCAACTGCTACTTTCTTCTACCACAGTCCCTTTCATGCAGAATTACATGAAGCAATGCATCTAGATAAATTGTCCTTTAAATACTACTTCAGGCTGTAGATGTGCAGATATGCATTTCTCCACTGAATTCTAATGAGGGAGAGAAAAAGAATCAAGTTCAAACATCTGAACCACCCTTAAGAGTTCAGAGAGATAAGGAAACAGATTACCAAATGCTTTCCCACTGTTATGTGTCTTTGGAAATGTGCCATTTCATTTCTCTGTCGCCCATACAAATCCACTATGAATTAATGTCTCTTGCTTCTTGTTCTTTTCACTTAAACTCTTACTTCTGTGACTCTGTTTAAGCTTGTTTACATTTAGGTATTTCTTCTCAACAACCAGTTTTATTAATGTAAATTCAACCTGGCTGCTTTCCCTACCTTCAGAAAACCAAGTGGGGATCTGATATTCAGTAACATGATGTTTCTATTAATAATTTAGCTTGGTAAACTAAAAACATCCAGTTTCTAATTTAAAGGGCTATTTCTCTACCATATGCTTCCAAAGTATAATCTCCCAAATATAATCAGAACTAAGTGAAATGTAATGTATGACCAACAAAAGGAACAATTTAAATGAACCAAACTTGCAGTTAATGAAGACATTATCAGAGGGATGCTGAAATACACCTCTGTTTTATAAACAATAACCATAAAAGGAAAGAATCTGGTTCTGGACTGGAGCATAGAAGGAGAACCCTTTGTCTCACACAATTTTTCCTGAAAGACTATCCTGCTTTAAAGAACTATTGCACTGTAGTGATTAAAACATCACACTGGAGCTTGGGAGATCCTGACTCTAGTCCACATTGAGCAAACTTGGACCAGTTATTCTTAGTCAGAGTTATCACTCCGGGGCGTTAGAGAGGACAAAATGGGGAGGAAGAGAGACACATACGCCACATGAAGCACATTCTAAGGAAATCAGGACACAGTTGCCCTAAACACAGAGAAAGAGAGGGGAGAGAGACAGACAGACAGACAGACAGAGACAGAGAATGTTTATTATTTTAGTACCAAGTACAGTTTAGTATCTTTGGGGAAAGAAAGGATTTTCATCTATAAAGGGGGAGGGGGGAAGCATAAAAAAGGTGTCATCCTTCATAAATCATAATCCCAATCCAGATTCTCAGTTGCTCTCCACAACAGCTGCTCCTTCAACTTAATATCAGCTTTGTATTATTCAGAATATTTTCAAATGAAGAGGACACTGTATCTACATATCTGCAAAACCCAGAGAACATAAAAAGTAAAAGTAAACATTAAAAGTCCACTTATTACAGCCCTTGTTTAGATGACTTTAACATATTTGGATACAGCAGCAGGTCTCAGAGTACAGATGGAAAACAGGGTGGTATCAGAAGTATAATCAACCATATTACATTTTCTTAATGTGCCTGAACAATATGCCTCTATACAGGCTAGTAGCAAATCCAGTAATCTGCTTACAAATGTGAGATCCATGTATAGAAATGTATACCAAATCCTGATATATGGGAAGAACAAATCCAGAAAATTATTCTTTAATCATATTGGATATGGATGCCTTCATATGAAAGAAAATGACCACCATAGCTAGGGAAATGGAGCCCTGGACAATATGCCAATTGTGCCAGCTGTGGCAGTAATACGGCCTAAACATTCTGAAACACTGAAGATAGTATGAACACAGAAGAAATCTGGAAGTCTCACCTAAATGTGGTTATCTCCTTTCAGTTTCTGGCTCAAGATGAAAATGTGTAACCTACAGCTGATGTTCTATGCCACTGTATGTACTTCTTCCATATATGTGCTAACTATCTGCAGTGCCTGTGATAAACTGGCAATGTCTAACAATGTTTAAACTAAGTTTAAAATACGTTTCAGTATTATCATTATTATCATCAAGGGTAAAATGTGCATGGAAGCCTATGCTTTCTGCTGACGATCAGCAGCTCCTCTTACCAACAGACTGGTTAAACTTAGGCATATAAACAGCAACAAAGGAGTTAAATGCAGTCTTCTAGAAAGACAGCTGTTGTATATTTGGGGCTGACAAAAGGATTATACACCAATTTAAACAGAGTATGATACACTGTCATCATTGTTCATGATACAAACTACATCTGTCTTCTCGCACTTGAAAAATTATTTCATATTGTTGAAATGATTTCCATATTCAGATTCAAAATATCTTTAACAGTTCAGCAGAACTGTGGCTTGAAAATAAATCATGTTACTAATACTGTGGGGATCATTGCAATAGGGTTCATTGCCTCCTTCATAAATGCAGGGGAGGTATTTGCAGATTTACTCATTTTGACATGTACAAGAACCATGAGAAATTATTTCTGAGATCTCTCTGGGCAATTTAATTCCGGCAGGGTGTCAGCCTCCAGCAGTACAAGATGGGTAAACAGAAGATGGGATCACAGGTACCTTGACTGCTGTTCCTTTTGGCACAGGAACATTCAGTCTTTGGTATTTTCCGAGACCAGGAGCCCTTTCATCTTATAGAATTATAACAATTATTTCATCTTAACTGTAATCCTGGGATTTGTAGTTTGGTGAGACATCACAGCAATCTGGCTAAGAATTCCAAATACCTCTCAAAACTGCAGTTTCCAGGATTCTGTAGGATGATGCCATGACAGTTAAACTGGAATCATAGTGCTATAATTATGTAGCGGTAAAGTACTCTCTGGAACCAGACCTAGCCAGACACATTTTGAGAACTGAATACTTCTCATTCAACCAAGGGTAAGAGAATAGGAAAGATAAATGACTGAGGAGAGAAATGAAGGTTTCCTGTGCTAACTATGCTTTCTGTGTCAAACAAATAACAAAAAAGTGATCAAAGGATATACCAAGGACTTAAAGTTAGGAAGTTTATTTCTAATCAGCTGATGTTCCATGACCCAGAATAATGTCTTGCAACTAGGAGGAATTAGAAATTGCTTAAGGGCAATATTTGATGCATTTTTTTGCAACCTTTTATCTGACTGTTTGGTTCAGGATTTAAAAAAAAAAACCAGAATAAATGTGTATGAAATCACTACAAGAACAGCTGTGTCTACCACCAATAAAGCAGGCTTCCCTGAAGTGGCCTGATTTAAATGTGACTAATCTTAAACAAACAAACAAACAAACAAGTAAATAAATTCCACAGAAATGTTTACAAAAACCTTATGTGACAACCTTTAAAATTTGCTTTAATGCTGATTGTTTATATGAAATCCATAGCAAACTTAGGTGATATGCAAAACATGTGATTATATCTAACATGTCTAATTTTTTTCTTTTCCTTTTTAATCAACAGAAAGCACTCCCCCCTGGCCATAGGACAGGAATGGTGTTGCATTCCCCATGCCATACACCAAGGCTGATGCCCTGACGTTTATATCACAAGTACAATCACACTGGTCTATTTAAGCCAGAACGGCCTTGTTGAGGATGTCTTCATTGTTCCTGCTTCCATCTGACTTCCCTATATCCAGCATGGGATTTTCCAGTTGCTTTTGGGGCCTGAGGAGGAAATTTTTTGGCATGCCCTGATTGACTGTTGGAAATTGTTGTTGTTGTTTTCATTTACTTCCTGATACACATATAATCTGTTGTTATTCTTCTTTATCTGTATTTTATCTTTATCTGGATCATTGGCTTCAACTGCTGTTTGCTTATTTGTCACAACTTGTGGGATGTGGGCACTTGGTTTCTAGTTGTTCTCTTGGAAAGCTTCCAGTATCAAAACAAAATAAAAAAGTTTGCCTGTTTCCCAATCACTGCCAACTGGCTTGAAGGGAGATGTGAGGTTCATTCTTGTCCCAAGATGTCTTCCCCTTCATTAATAGTATAATCAAGACCATCTGGAATGTATCCCTTGGGATCTTCTGATCTCTTCAAGAGATCAAGCTAGGAAGAACCACAGGGCCTTATACCCTGGGTTCGGAGCTCAGAACTCACTTATTTTTGTATATCAAGCTTAACTGGGCTACCACAGGCAATTTCTGTCTACATATCCTATTTGCATTGAAGATCCCTGTCTCAAATAAAGTTGTCACCTTGATACTCAATTTCTGCATCTGCTGTCATAGTTTGGGTCACCAGGCAAAGTACTAGGAGGAGTCCTGCAGAATGCAACTCTTGGCCAAGAAAAAAAAATTCCTTCAATACTCCTAAACCAGCTGTTCACTTGAGAGAAAAGCCCTTTTTAGTGCTAATGGCAGTGTCTCACCTAGGTTGAAGAACAATTTCAAGTATGATTTTTATCAGCTTTACAGCAAGGGCAAGGCTTATAAATAGGTTTATAAATATCTGTCCTGCTGCACCATGATCCCAATCCTGACTGAACAGAAATATACCTCACAGATGTTGCTCTAACAAAAGAAAAGAAAAATGCACCCACAGAAAAATGCAATGACACATCTAATGTATCATCTAGTTTGACTGTCACTGGCTGCCCTTCCTGCCAACCCCACAAGCTCCTAGTATTCCAATTCTCACAGCATGAACAGCAACATCACTGTTCATGATACAGTAGCAACAATGATAACACAGAACGATGTGGGAAGAGGAAAGAGTTTAATGGTTCAGACTAATGAATACGAGGGCAAATGTGTTAGCAGCTATTTTGGGAATTGTTCTAGATGTGCACAACTTCACAGTATGTGTGAGAAAGCTCTGAAATGTTAATCATTCACCAATCACTTGTAATACTCTTCTACTTAATCTTCATTTTACATCTGACAGTACCTTACGGAAAGTATTGCCTAAGACCCCAGTATATCAAGAAATAAAAGCAAGCTGCAGGACGACACAGTACGGATGCAGCACACATTGCTGCTGCTGTGTGCCTTCAAGGCATTTCTGACATAAGATAGACCTTAAGGCAACTCTAAAATGGGGTTTTCTCAGCAAGGTTTGTTCAGAGGGTTTGCCACTGCCTTCCTCTGAGGTAGAGAGACTGTGGCCATTTCTGCACTACACTGTTATAGTGCTATTATTCCACTTTCAACATTCCATGGAATTCTGGGGTTTGTAGTTTACTAAGGTCAAAGAGCTCTCTGGCTGAGAATTCTAAATGCCCCTCCCTAAACTGCAAACCCCAGGATTCTATAGGATGCTGAAAGTGGAATAATAGCTCTATAATAGTGTAGTGTGGAAATGGCCTGAGAGTGGCCTATCTAAGATCACATAGCGTGCTTCCATGGCTGAGGGAAGACGTTTAGCACTCAAGCCACTGCACTATGATGGTTCTCACCATTTCTTTTTGATCACAGTTTATTTAATTAATTCTATTATATTATAATTTATATTATACTAGTGTATATACCTGGTGTTGCCCAGGATTTTATTTTCTCATAAGTAATACTTGTTAGAAAGATTAGAGATTCTGTGTCTCTAATTCCACACACAGTCTTGTCCAGTACCTGTAACTTTTCCTCACATCCCCCAATGCAATCTGTATTCAGAGTTATTAACATACAGAGGCTGGGTTCCTGAGGGAATACACTGTCCTCTTTCTTGCTACTAGGCCTCATCTCCAAAGCAACTGGCCTATGCAAGAGCTCTCCAGCTGAGAATTCTAAAGGCCCCTCTTTAAACAGCAAACCCCAGGATTCCCTAGAATCTTCTTAGGCAGCCAATTGTATGAGGTTTTCGCCTGACACACACAAACAGACAAACTTTGACTTTTTTATATTAGAAGATAATATTATATTTTACTAAGTTACAAACATAGCACTCTAACCTTGTTTACTTCTCAAGAGTATTTAATAAATCTATCCCTTAATGTGGTTCACAAAGGTTCACTGAATGAGAACTAACCAGACTCTTAGCATTAAAAGGATGGGACAATCAGTGCTTCTGTCTCATGAAGGAAATGATAAATGGATATTCATAACATTGCGACCATACAGGGAGTCACAAATGCATCCCAGCTTGCAACATAGATCTGGAACTTTTCTGATGTCTCTCCTGCTTCCCCTCCCCAAAAGGAAAAAGGTTCACCTTATGATTAACTAACAGAAATTCAGGTAACATTTGAAATGTATACAAATGTATAAATTAAAATAGAAAAAGAAAGATTTATATTCTTTCAAAAATAAACTACTTTAATATGCTGTATTTCTGTATGACCTGCCCAGTGCTGGATAACCTTAGATGTTCCTGTTACTCTTTATTCAGACAAAAGAATTCATTCAATATGCATTTGGAATTTTATGTGAAAGCTATACAGAGTATATGCAAATGTTGCAGTTCTAAAAATCAGAAAGTAGAGGTTATATAATCCTTGTTACTCTAGTTATCTAGTTTTTCTGTGAACAATGGTCTATATTATTTTACATTAAAAGAAGGGGAAGATATACGTGTATAGTCCTTTAAGTAGCATTCATGTACTACATTTTCAATTGTAAACATGTATTTGGGGTATACTATTTCAGACTAACTCTGACTCCTACATAATGTACTACTTCTTTTTGATAATAAACAAACAAATAAAAAACTTAATACCCAACAATAGCAATTGAAGACTTTGTGGTTCTTGCTTTCGATGCAGAAATCAGGATCAGAAACATCAAAATGGTTAAAACACTGGTGAACAATGAAGTCCATGGTTGTGGCCTATTGATATCATATGGGGCACTGAAGTGCCATGAAATAAATGGGGTTTCATTCAATGGAAAGCTATAGGCTGGATGTTCTTCAGCAATCTAAATGTAAATAAAAAATAATAATTCTCAATATCCTTTGACTAATCCTTTGAGTTACACCCTTTATATTGAAACATTTCTTATACATTCCATTCAGAACACAATGAATAAATGTGAATGAATGAACCGAATGAGGGATTTCAGTCAACCAGTAACTGGTTCTCAAAATATGCTTTTATCTGACATAATTAGAAGATGTTTTGTACAGAGGGGACAACCAGATTAGATTGGCACTGCATATAATTTGAATGTTTACTGATTTTTGTACTTTTTAGTAAAGAATAAAAACAACTTTGCATAACGTTGTTATATTTCTTTTCCAATAGGTTCTAGATTTCTCTAGTTTCTTTGAAAGCAAACATTATCCCCTTACAAACTTTTAACAATTTTTAAGACAATCAACAATGACTATTTTCTTCTGAACCCATCTCGGACATCTGACATTTTTCATTCCATATATGGCAAAAGTACTTGTTGCAGGATTCTGAGCATCATTTTGCTTACAAAGGAGATTAATGCAACGGTCTAGTGCTTACTGCAATCCTTCATGTCCCCTTTCTTGGGGACTGGAATGTATGAATATTGAGTGTTTCCAATCTGTGGGCCATTCTTCTGTATTCTGTATTTGTTTAGACATTTTAATTTTGATCCCATTTGATCTTGGAAGTTAAGCAGAGTCAATTATGGTTAATACTTGGAAGACTGCCACTGAATACCAGGTGCTGTAGGGTATATTTCAGAGGAAGGTACTGGCAAAACCACTTCTGTGTACTCCACACCTTAAAAACCCTATGAAATTCATGAGTTTGCAATAAGACAACAGGCAACTTGAAGGCACATACACACACAGTGATAGTAGTGGGGGCTGGTGGCTTCCATCTCCATAGGGTTGTGATACTCAGTTGTAGTTTGAACTTTAAAAGTGGTATCAAGGGTGCTGAATACTACTCCCAAAATCAGAGGTTCCTCTGGTATAAAAACTAAAGTAGCTTCTCCATTCCACTGACATGAAGCCACCAGTCATCATCAGTATAGGAGGGGGCAAAGTGTGGTCTACAAGGCCTTCGATCTAGCACACCTACTTTATAATAAGTACTACCAAGTCTTAACATCAAAATATTAGCATTTCCCTGTCTAAAATGTGCAAGGTTGTTAATTTTTTTTTTTTAAAAAGCTTAATGTAAAGAAATCTGTAATATGTGTTGTAGCTATAGTTTAATAAAACGGCAAAAATATCATTTTCATAGAATCATAAGTTGGAAGAGACCACAGGGGCCATCCAGTCCAACCCCCTGCCAGAAACAACTCTTCACTTATTATATGGTGCTACTGGTCCTCTGTTTTGGGTTGGTGATTTTGCTGAAGTAAGAGACAATAACTCCAAAATGTTAATTGTTGCAAAGTGCAAACTGGCTTTAGAATGTTGTGAACAACAACCTTGCAGTGCAGTTAATTGTTATGCCCTTAATGCAGGTTGTAGAAGTTCTGCTGAAACAGAATAGTTTACAGAAGCTTGTCAATGTAGGCCAATACTACAAGCCGGGGGAGGGAGGTGAGACTAAGGCTGATTTGGATTCCAAGTGAAAAATTACTCCCAAGTACCTGATTATTACAATCAAAAAGTGCCAGGTTTCATTTATTAATCCTTTCTGCCACAGTAAAAATATTTGGCAAACTCCACAGTGTTGTGTACTCTGCATACATCCATGTGGCAACAATGCACACTAAATCCAGGTTGCAACAGAGTAGAATACAGAAAAGTAAAAGGAATGCACCCTTCCTTTTTGGTGGTGAACTTCTCCAAATCAAAGGTCAATTTATTTAAATTTAGGGATGTGAATGAAACACGGACTTCATATGTATATAAGTTAAATCTATTAGGTTCATAATTTTTTAAAGTATAACTAGCCCAACTTGATATAGCAGAGTTTTATTATTTTAGTGATTCAAAGCAAGATTGGCTATGAGTTAACTCATATGATCTGTACCTGCAGAATATTCACATTCTGTATTTAATGTGTGTTTGGATGTTTGCTTCCACAATTTTTTACTTTTTAAGTAAAATGTGAGTGTTTCATTTGTAAACTGTGCATATAATAATTTGAGTTTGGTTTTTGTTACTGTTTCCATCTTTCCTTTTCAACAAAAGCAATTAGTTTAAAAGTTTGCACATGAAAACCAAGCATGTTTTAAGAAACAGCCACATTGTTTAATAAACACTTCTTCAATGTTTTTTTATTTCCTCGCTTGGGCCTTGCCATTTCTTTATGGATCAGTTATTGAATTTATGGCCAAGATTCTTCTCAATTCTTTCATGAATTTTGGGGGAGGGGTTAAATTAATGTTTAGATTGGATACTAAGTGGCATGGGGAGGGTCACTGGAAAGAAAATGAGTCTATGGATTCCACATCAACACATAATCTAAGGCAGAAGTGAATAAACTCTGGCCTGTGGGCTGCATGTAACCATTGGCCCCATTTTTGTGACCACTGAAGCTTCTCAATTCCACTCCCCAAAATATTATAATTTTGGGAGGCATTTTCTTCAGGAAATGTTTGCCCCCAAACCATGCAGAAAGCTCCTGGAAGACATGAAAACATGCAAAGATAACCCTAGACCCAACAGCACCCCATAATGCTGTATTATTATGTATCTCTGCTTTCCTCTGGGGCCCCTCTCAAAATTTTATTGTTTTGAGAGAGACTGCAGAAACTTGGAGTTGTTGTTCAGGGAGCACTGAAGCCTGCAGGTGGGTCTTGGAGGGAATTGCTCCCTGATCTCCATGCATTTGCCCACTGTCAGTATACAGGAAGCTGGACAGCATGTTGATACTGCAAGTCATGCAATGGAGGAAGAGCTCAAAAGATGAGAGAAGCTGCCTGGAGTGGCTGAGCATTTAAGATTACTATGGTGTTGATGGAGGTTTTGTCTTTTCCTTTTCCTTCTTTAAGTTGTCATTTGGGAGTAGTGTAAGCATATTTAGGAAAAAGAAGGGGCAGAACAAATGTTTAGCTACTTCCTAACTATGTACATGTTCCAGTCTGCACTGTGATTCTACAAGGGTACTTGTAAGCAAAGGAGGAAGAAGCTTCAACTGTATATTGAGCATTTAGCACAACATGTAGTTTGTCCTCAGGGAAGGAGGTTTAGTCAAAAAGATTCTATATTTAAATAAATGCAACACAGCACACTAATGTTACTTTATCTGTGCAATGGAAATAATCAGAGTGTCCCAAATTATGATTACATTGTGATTTCTTCCCAGGAAGTTTGTAGAAACAAAGAATTTTTGAAAGATTTTTTTCCCACTGTGTATTTCCAAGTTGCCACAAACAACTCCTTATTTAGAACCAGATCTGACAAGATCAGTGTAAGCAACCAACAAAAAGGGCTTTGGGGGTGAAGGGAAGCAGGAGGGTGAAGGAAATCCAAGGTCAGTAAATGTTAGTTATTGTTGAACTGTGTTTTAGAGGAACAAGTGTGAGGATAGGGGATTCAATTTGCATGGGGCCTAAGAGAGAAGAGATTAGTTCTGAAGTGGCAGGCAGGTTAAGGGCAACCAAAAATACTTCAGAGACAGCACTGTGAAAACACTATTTTCTCTCTTCTGTCTGCCCTACCCTGTAAAATGCAGCAATTACTCATTCTGAAGGACAGGGAGGATAAAATGTTAGCCACTGTTTTTCTTCTCACTTCTCTACTAATTTCATTTTATATCAACTCTTCTCTGGACTGCCAGCCTCGCTCACTGCACAGCACTTGCTACAAGAAAAAGAGTGTGAAATGACGGTAATTCCTATGCTTTTGATGTACTAACACCATCATCATTCTGATCATATCCTTCACATGTTCATCTTGCTCTCCTCATGTACTGACTGAGACATGAAGCAAGAGAGGACGTTACATACCACAAACAAATATACCTTCCATTGTGGCTTATAATGTGTTTGAAAGTTTCAAGAAATATAAACATCTTTGTCTGGAGTTGACAAGTTGAGCCTTGTCAGGAAGAATATTGAAGAGAAGAGCAACAACACTGGAGAAGTCCCTGGTTACTTTCTGCTGCTCTTTCATAAGATCTCAGTGTACAGGAATTGTGTTGCAGAAGTAATGACACAATGCCACATTATTGCCACATTCAACTCCCCACTCAATCTAATTTGTTAATTTCTGTCAAGTTGACTTCGATTTGTGATGACTCTATGAATGAGAACTTCCACATTATGTTATCAAGTTATGTGAATCATCTTTGGCCATCATTTTTGTTTTCTTCATGATCAACTTTAAACCTGCCTTTGTACTTTCTTACTTGGCTTTCTTCAGTAATCTTTCCAAGTCATTCTGATTTTATTCTAGCAGTATGGTGTCATCTGCATATCAAGTTCTGTTTTGGTGTGTGACCAATTTCCCCTAGACTCCAGCATACACTCTTGTCAATTTCTTCTTACTATGCCTCTGTAGCTGGAGCATGAACTTGCATTGTGGTTATTTTGATAGGTTTCCCTGAAGTTTTATTGATATGATTCAGTCAGATTTTGCATTGTATCCTTTGACTGCTTTTTCTACATCTCTCCTCACTATTAATGTCACCCCAGTTCTTCTCAGATTTCTTCATCTGATTAACTGAGTCAAAATGTCCCATTCCTGTGCACTTCAGCCCACTCATCTTTAGTACTGCAATGTGTCTACATTCCATTTTTTGTTTTACTATGTCTGGCCTCCCCTGACTCACATACTTGGGCAGCTTCAGACTTTCCTTTTACCTGTGAGCATTTCAACAGCTAACTATCCCTTCTGCTTGAGTCTAAATGCATCATTAGCCACAGCACTACTAGCACTAGCACTTCTGCTCTACTCCAGGAGTCCACTGAACGCTTTCATCTTCTGGCAGTATCTCTTGATTCATTTTGGATTGTCTCATTATAGGTTTCTCATGGTAAAAAACATTCAAAAAAGGTTTACCATGTCTCCTTCTGTGCAAGTGTTACCCATGGTGCTACTGCCATTGTCTCTGAGAGAACCTCCACCAGTGTTGCCCCCATTACTGCTACTGCTGAGTAGTTGTTTGGCACGTTTAAGTCTGATTCCTCAGCAAAAGCCTGTCTGACATGGGAAACCCTATTAGTAGCACTGCTGCCACTGCTAGCCTCACAGAAGCACTTAATGCCGC
The DNA here is from genome assembly GCA_948474755.1 of Ctenosaura bakeri. Taxonomy (NCBI): domain Eukaryota; kingdom Metazoa; phylum Chordata; class Lepidosauria; order Squamata; family Iguanidae; genus Ctenosaura; species Ctenosaura bakeri. The sequence goes on along the minus strand of CAOLHI010000513.1, from coordinate 475,195 downwards.
TACTACAAAAAGACATGCTATTCTTTCTTCTCTGCTTGTCTGTATGTTCTTTTTTCCCTTTTTTTCTTCTTCTTTTCCTTTTTCTTTCTTCTTCTTCTTCTTCTTCTTAGGGTTCTTGTTTGTCTTCAGGATGTTTTTTGAGAGATACTTATTTGTTATATTGTGTCTAGATCATCGCTTTTGTTTGTTTTTAAAAATACTAATACAGATTATTTAAAAAAAACATGCCATTGGTAGGCTGAATTTGAATAATAATGTGTATTTTCCCATTTACTGAATATTCCAGCACAAATTCCGTATTCTGATCTTCTGTTTTACTTGTATGTCTGTATGTCTGTGTGTCTTTAAGTCACCTGTTAATCTATGCTGATCCCATGAAATTCATAGGAATGAATATATACATATAGATACACACACATACACACACATATGTACATACAAACATACACACACATATACATACATAATGAAAGAAACTTTCAGAGGTGGTTTGTTGTTGCCTTCCTGAACTCAGCCTGTACACCTAAAGTTTTTATGCCTCTACTTAGTTGTTGTATTGTTGTTGTTGTTGTTGTTGTTGTTGTTATTGTATTTGCCACCGTATAAGACACACCGGCATATAAGACACACTCCATTTATATGTCAGCAAATACTGTATTATTATTATTGTTGTTGTTGTTGTTATACAATGACAAATTACATTTGAAGGACATATATTTGATCGGTACAGCACCGCATTTTTAAAAAATGTAATCAGTGCAAAATCATTCTTATCTTTAGATTAAATATTTACTCCTCTGCCATTTGTAGTACAGAGATTATCTGCAATGCCTTACAGTAAAGTGATATTTTGCTATGCTGTGGTCTACTGACAACTTAAAACTTCCAGAGAAACAAAATAAAATTGCAAAAATGAGACTGTCAAAGCTAAAGCAATCTCTTCTCCCCCTTCTTCTCCATTGTCTTTCTCACACAAATGTGGTTTAAAGGTTAATGAAACTTTGTGTTTAAGTCTAGTTTGTTTTTCAGTTAAATTGATATTGTAACAGCCAAACTAGACAGTAAGGTAAATGAACACACTTTTTCATTTCATTTCTTTCTCTTAAAAAAAGAAAATAAATCAGCCACTAGGCCTACTTTACATTTAAGCTGGGGGTGGGGTGGGGTGGGATGGGGTGGGGTTGAGGCGTGCTGAAAATTAACTCTTTGTTTTCATGTCACTTTCCTGATGAAAATCATCCATGGTTTCCATTCATTTCCTATGAAAGATGCTATGGAATAAAAACCCCAGCAATTTCCCTTTCAGGGCAAACAGTGACTTGTGAGGAAGAAATGATTTTTAAGTCAGTTTCTCTGTGACATAAGTACAGTACATAAATATTACTATATATTTAATGTTTCCTATGACAAAAACCCATTAGGCCCAGTTAAAAATTCTAGAACACTGGAGCTAATGCTACTAAGGCTAATCCAGAGCTGCCATTTTGGAAACATCTGTAACAAAATCATCACCTTTATGTTTTAATAAAGTGAAGAGTCACAGATAATTGCAGTGAACAGAAAATTATTTTCATTCTTACACCTTTATTGTTCAGAATTTTTTTAACTTGTTTACAAGAAGAAAACTAATTTAAATATTGAATATTAAATTTTAAACTGGATACTGTTGGGGACTGTTTAATTACATAGTTTCTATAAGCTTAATCAAGGTAACTAATATGAAATCAGAACATTATAATTAAGGATTAAAGTATTTGTGATTAAGTAGAAATAAATTCTTTACAAACTGAAAAACATTCGCTTTCTACCAAGAAAAATGAATGCTTTGATTCAAATAATCATAATGCGGAAGACTGTTCAAGTTTAATGGTTTATTCAGTTTAAGTTTATTAACTTATTCAGGCTTATTTCCAAACTAGATCAGACATGTTCAGTTTCTTTCTATCACTTCATAAATTGAACATTAAACAGAAGGCACTGTGATAAAACATCCCAATTTACATGACCAAAATGACTGCACAAAAGCAAACACATGGGGCCAGTTACTAACATGACTTTCTGAGAAAGGTTGTCAGTAGTGATACCCTAAATGTGATGGGGCTGTGTTTCCTTTCCCGTATAGGAAAGTGTTGAAAGTGTTGCTTGTGCACGGTTCAAAAGCAATTTGATTTTATTCTCTTTTTTGTTCCCTTCAGTATTACAAAACAACATTTCTCAGAATTTTCTAGATCTCAGACTGCCTCTGATACAATTCAAAAAAGTAAAGATGTGGCCCTTAACTTCAGATATTATTCTTGTGGGAAAACATGCTCCGTTAAAATCCAAGTAAAATATGCATACGAAATGTCCAAATGTTCCTACATATACTATGAACATCTTATTACACACATGCGCTGTGCACTGAAATTTGAACTTGCTCACCAACACATATGATAGGGTACATGCTTCACTTTATAGAGGCAGAAATGATATCAAAACAGCAGAGCTATTCTTTCAACAAAACAGAAAATGTGAGCAGGCCACATTCTTGTAAACATGACTAGGACATGTGCTAGACTGTTTCTAAGACTGTTTTAAGAATGCTTTTCAGAGTTTTTAAAGAGTATTTTTATGCATTTTAAAATGTTTTTATCTTTTTTTCTTTTTTGCTCATTGCCTCAGGGGTGCTTGTGGGCTGGGAGACAATAAAGAAATACAATAAATAAATAAATAAATAAATAAGTAAGTAAGTAAGTACATAAAGCCGTAGAAGCTGCTAATAAAGGTGGTAAAACCTTTAGCTGGCAAGACAATATGATCTGTTGTAGAATAAAGCACTTCATATATATTATCATGCCATCTTTACATCAAGTCCCTGGCAGGAATTGGCTTCCATATGTTCCAAGAACATATTGGGAGGAGAGAAATGATGAAATGCCCAGGACTGTAAAGCTAGTGTGTATGATAGAAAATGATAATCCTAAACATATATGAGCAATGAATTAGATGTCTGCTCTCCCAAGTGCATAGAAGGAGTCACTAAAATCCCCTACAGTCAAGCAACAGTGCATAAGGGCATTTGTCACTTGGCCATAATTAATACACATAATTGTCCCAGTGCCACAAAAGGCTGTAACTAGAAGTTACCCCCCCACACACAAGAAATTTGAAGGAATTTAAATGAAGGGAACTAGAAGCAGATTAAGATACCTGACAAGAGACTGCAGAACAAAACTCATCCTACTGGGCTGAGGGAAATAAGGTTCACAAGTTATATCCTTTCAAGTGTAATTAAGCCTCATAGATACTGAGAATCAGAGAGTGCTAATTTGATCTTAGGTCCTTTGCCAATTCATTAATATGTTTAAAAGGAAAAGAAACCATTGTGTAATGCTATGAGGGAAATATAACCCTGGTTCAAATCAATATTAAAAAGACTGAGTTATGTTAGATTTTATACCATTCTTGCTTCCATTACAGTATTTCTTTGAATATCTGTACAGCAAATATTTAGGTTTTTTTTTTTATAATACCAAATGGAAACTGGCCAAAAATTTTCTGACAGAAAAAAAAAAAGGAATAGACACCCTGCAAGGCTATTTTGCCTTCAATTTACTTTTTGAGCAATGACAACAACACTTTATAATAGCACAGTTTATCAAATCACAATGTCATCTAGCTAGTTGTTTACACTCTAGGAGTCTGTGGCAATAAGGTTACTTTATTTTAAGTTTTGATTAACTTCCTGCTTGCTGTGCCTTCACACTCACAAGGCCAATTATTTGAAAGGTATAGTCTCATTTCCCCATTATTTTCTTTGAAGACTATCAAACTGACACTTGAAAACTCCATGCATGGGCACTCAAATTATTTGAGCAAAGCCTATTTTCCTGGCTCTGTTTATGCAGGAAATGTGTACTAGTGTCTATCCAACACAATTTTAATTGGCAATTACAGTTCTGTAAAGAAAATTATTTTGTTAAATTGGGTGGAAACTCTTTCCAATAAAAGCCAAATGGCTCCCTAAATAAATGCATCCCAACAGTTTCATTTCCCTTCTTTAATTCCTCTTTTTCTAGCTTGGAAGTAAATAACTCCTTTACATATATAGGAGACAGAGAAGCCAGATCTAAACATATTAATTTTTTTTTTTAAAAAGCAGACACATTTGTAACATTTTTCTCTCTCAACACTAGCATTGATGCTGCTTTGTCTTCCCAGTATAAAATGCAGCCTTGTTCAGTAAATAGTTTTTCTAGTGGCTGGCTTTAAGAAGGAAATTTCAGTAAATGTTCAGAACCTCAGATTCACCCTCCTGAAAGGGGTTTGCTAGTAAGTTCTCTGGCCAAAGACGCCATTTCCTCCAAGTTGACAACACTGTGAGGGGAGCAGGTAATAATCTTCTGGGGTCAGCATCTGATGCATTTGCCTCTAGTAGTTGAACACTGAATGCTCAATTATTGGCTGGTAAGGTACAAACTTCAAAAAACATGGAAGGATTGTTGATAACGGCTGTCCCTGGATAACATTCTATTACTGTTTTTGTAGTTGTAATTGCTTAAATAGATAATGTAAGAGAGGAAGTTGGGTGACAAACTAAGGGTAGCTTATTGCCACCCAACCCACGAAATGATGAGATCACACACAGAGCTTGGGCTGAACTAGGGCAATTAACATAAAAGGGGAAGTGAACTTGAACTTACATGAACTTGAACTTGAACTTCTGACCTGAGAAAAGGGGGGGGGTCCACAGCCTGTGCGGACTAGGGCAAGAGTCAGCTCCCGACCATCTTCCCTAGCCCGTTGAGCGAGATACCGGGCCCCAAAGCCAACCGCTGAAGGTGCATTATGACTTTGGCCAGCCCTTGCCTGGAAGGTGAGCCCCAACGCCCATCCCCCCGCCGCACGAGTGGAGTGAGCCCAGGGCCCTCCTCAAGTGCCTACTAGCCCCGCCCCCCACCCCCCCACGAGAAGGATCTCTTCTTGTGGGAGGGCGGCAAAGACCATCCCCCCTCCACACGTGGTCACGTGGGCGGTGCGGGATGAATTCATTCTCTTGTGACCTCTTGACTCTGCCTTACCAGTCTGGCAGCGACCAACTCTTACTAAGCTCCCCCATTTATACCTGTCTTTGGCCTAGTATCATCTTCAGGAACAGTCTCCTGCAATATAGAATAACTTCCACAGTAAGACTTGCCAGGTACCTTACATTGTGATCTTATCAGAATCACACGAAGACCTTTTTGTTCTCTCAGCTTTTTAGTCCTTAATTTTTTTAAGCCTGTGATTTTCATTGTATTGTTCTTGTTTTTATTTTTGCAGGAATCAATGTCATTTTGTTTTTACAGTTTAAGTCATTTTTTTTACCCTGATTTACGTACTACCAAAGAGCATTAGCTGTTGGTGTTAAAAACATGCCAACACACATAAACACACATACAAATCCACTTCAGATAACTCAAGGCAGGAAATCATACAGCCTTCTGAACCTTGTTGGACAGAGATGGTGGAAAAATCTTGGGAGTTTCACTCCAACAATTTCTAGAGGGCTACAATTCCCACACCTACACTAACAGAATATTTAGCCTCAGTCTTACATCCTATTGCTAGTAGTGATTCACAGGGACAGTGTGAAGGCAATGTCATAGTTTTTCTTTAGCCAGACTGTGAACACTTTTAAATCAAACCAAAGTAAGTAATAAAAGCTTTCCCTCCATTCACTGTGTTGCATTGCATGTACAAAGCCAGTGGAATTAATTATGGTACTTAACCAAGAGTTTCACTGCACTACAAACATTTAAATGGAGACAGACTGCAGTTAGCTAATGGTCTTGGGTGAACATGTAAAAATAACAATGCAGCTATCAAATACACATAGGACAAAATATCGGTATAATGTTTTTATTGTCCCTACTTCCCTAAATTTTTGAAATAATTCTCTCCTGTTTCACGGATAACCTACTGAAACCAGTAAGACAATGATTGCCTGGATTGTAACTTTAGCTTTTATGAGAGAGGAACTCTGTGACTCAAAATACTGGTAAAAGTCCTGCTTTAAAAGATCAGTCAGGTGAAGTGACACCCTTTGAAACAACCATTTCCACTTTGCACTATAGTGTGTAAAACAAGTTTATATTGAGCTGTGCTGGCAAAAACTTGCTTTGAGCAAATATCCCTGGAGAAAGAAATATAATAACAGTCAAATTACAGATATTTAATTTTTCCCCTTATGTAAGAATGAAAATCAACATGACACACTGTTAATTAAAACTCCTGATTCATTCAGTTCTCATAATCAATCCAAAAGCTCAATGCACAAAATTATGCATACACTACCCTCTGCCCATATTTGAAAGCTGGTAGGGTTGCAAAGAAGTCTAAATAAACTGAAGAGAACAGATCCTGTCAGATTCTTGGAAGTTAAGCAGAGTCAGTCCTGGTTAGCACTTAGATGGGAAATTGCTAACAAATACCAGATGCTGTACACTATAGCCCTTTCCACACCCCACCTTGTCCCGTCATGCTCTGGTGGTGCTCACCGCAGCAGCTCTGCTGGGAAGGGAGCACGATGGCAGCTCTCCTTTCCATGCAGGACCGGTTGCCTGCAGAAGATAGCGTGATAAACACACCACTTCTTTCCTCAGTGCAGCCAGATACTTTCTCAGTCTGCTTTGGTGCAGGAAGGGGTGCCATCATACTTCCTGCCCTTCTGCAGGACAGGTAACTGCAGGATGGTGGTGCAATTGCATGTCACTGATGGAGAAAACCTGTCAACAATTTAACCTGTGATAGTGCCACCTGAGGATGGGAGATGAGTGAGACTGTGACGATGTCATGCAGAAGCACCATCGCAGTCCCATCCTTCTCCCATCCCCATGGCAGGATAGGAGGGTGCTGCGGAAAGGGCCTATATTTCAAAAGAAGGAATTGGCAAAACCACCTCTCAGTATTCCTTGCCTAAGAAAACCCTATGAAATTCATGGATTCGCCAAAAGTCAACAGGCAATTTTAACTCAGATACACACACACACAGGGTTTCAGAGATTGACGAAGCACCCATAAGCAACTCTTATATTTAGAGCTGGATAGAATATTTAAAAAATATTCAAAAAGTGGTTTTCAAGTTCTGAGAAACTTATACAAGAAGAATTCTAGATTGACAAGATTCTTCATAGCTCAGGACTTATTCTATGCAAAATTCACACATGATTATTTTGTGCAAAAAACAACATTTTCTACATAAGAACAGCATTTCCTACATGCAAATAATATTTTAAGGCAGAAACATTAATTCCTGCACAGAAAATGCCACTTTCTGTGCATAAAATGTTGTAATCAAGGATTTATTCTGTGTAGAATTCACATATGGTTGATATGCCTAGAAAAAAGCATTTCCTTCATGAAAATAGCACTTACTGAACAATGATTAATATTTGTGTTGAAATATTATTTTCCATGCAAAAAAGTGCTGTTTCCTACACAATTTTTTTTGCACAAAACAACCATGTACAAATTTTGCAAAGAGTAAGTCCATATTGTAGATACCCTTCAAAAACTGCATAGTTTTTGAAAAAAGTTCTCGCAGTAGGAAAAAAACTGCTGAAATTACTCACTTCAGGAAGAAACTTAGTGAAGAATTACATCACTACTTATATTTAAAACACCAGTCTTCAATAAACTAATGGTTTGTTTACATCAACTGATCAGGGCCTCCCCCCCCCCCCCGCTTATGTAGCTCCAATAGTTGTTTGTTTCTTTTCAGACTAGCTTTCTTCGGAAAACAATCTTCATTCTCAAAGTACATATTTTCGTGCTGACATAATCTGAATAAAAGTCATAAAAGTGTGACTTGCTCAGTGGCAATGACAAAGTGATGCCTACTCAAGATGAGAATGCTTACACTAGGGACCTTTCCGCACCTTACCGCCTTCCGGTGCTGGGGTGCAGGGATCGCACGAGCAGCCTCCAGCGAGAGGCTCCCACATCCGGGGTCCTTCGGCTCTGCATGAGTTGCCTGCTCACACGAGAGCCCTGTCTCTTCCTTCCACAGTGCAGCCTGGGAACCTTCCCAGGCTGCGCTGGGGCAGGAAGCACAACCGGCGTGGCTCCGGAGGCTCCGCATGCCAGGTAAGTGCACATGGGGCCCAGGAGCAATGCGCGATTGTGCATCATTTTCAGCTTCTAGCCAAAAATGAAAAGGTGCATGATCAGTGCCTGCCCTACCCTGGAGCGTCGCACAATTGTGTGTCATGAGGATCACTCCTCACAATCACGTGACACTCCAGGGGCCCTTTTGCATGGAAAATGCCGTGAGAAAAGGGCCAAGATGTACAACTGAGTTCAATGCAGCTTACGTACAGGTAAATGTGCATAGGAGTACCGCCTAATAGAATCACAGTGACCAATCCGTACAACAGGCAAATCTGTCCAGCTATTGCTAAAGAGCAATCAGTATATCAAATAAATGTTCTTATTTTAATTCCATGGAAAATAATAACAATACATAAGATAAGTATTGTCCTAGGAACTTCCCATTCCTAACATAGCAATCCTTTTGTGTATGCCTTTGCCAACACTTAACTGAAAGTTAATGCACAATGAACATTATGAAAATTACATTTGTGAGCTATACAATCTATGTTGGGCATGAGGGTGGCAGTATGAGACTGTCACAGTAAATACTGGATTTCTGCTGTCTAGTCACTGGACACTATGCACAGTACTTGTATATTTTAATAAATTTTCCAAAGAGAACAACCAAACCAAATCACAGTATCTCAAAAACTCACAGAAGCACAGAAACAAAGATGTGTTTTCTAAACAATGAGTGGCAGAACCAACTGATTGTGAGAAAAAAGAAAGTTGTCTGTTTGCATATGTGTGTGTGAAGGAGTAAAATACAGTACAGTCAGCCCTCCACATTTGCAGGTTTTGCTTTTGTGGATTTGATTATTCACAGATTATTTGCTGTCAGCTCTGTTGCTGCCCTATCCCATTTTTAATAGGGTCTGCAAGACTGAGAAACTTCAAAGAAGGCTAATAAGTTCCTATTAAAAATGGTGTGGGGCAGCAGTGGAGGTGGCAGTAAGCCCCACCAGCCACCCATTTCTGACTTAAGAAGGAACCCTGATGCCTCAAAGGAATCCATGGTGGGTTGATTACGGTGATCACACTTTTTTGTGTGTTAAATAAGGTTTGGGAGGGCCTAGAGTTATTCACAGCTTTTTTCACTTTCACAGGGCTCCTCCGCCCCTAACCCTAGCAAATGTGGAGGGATGACTGTACACCACTTCAAGCCACAATAGATATCACTTGTAAATATGCTCTGGGGAGAAAACAGAGTGGAATGACATGCAATGCAATGCAATCAATAGAATGAATTCAATCCAGTTCTGTATGACAATCAGACAGCACACACACCCAAAATGATACAAACCAACCAGCCATGGTGTAGCAGAAGCTGAGATCTGATGTTCTTCTCTTTGTGATAAGCATGAGGTATTCGGTGGTCCTGTAAAGAGGACATTTAAGCTGGAATGCATCCTCAAGTCTTCTTTCCCTGTTGCCTTTTTTCTGCTTCCCCTGCCTTTTGTTCCATTTTAAGAAAGAGTGAGGCTAAAAAGGAATAGGAGCTATGTAATAAAATAAATAAATTAAAAGTACAATCTGAGCTGGTCCTATCTCTACTGATATTCACTTCAAATCCAGTTATTCATAGAGGCTAATTGAACATTCCAAACATTTTTGTTTTGTGTACATGGCTGTGGTTTTTTAGTAGCCAGAAAATGCAAATGTATAGCAAGTTTACACTAGCTAGAGTGCATCTAACAATAGAACCATGGACATATTTGTAAGTATGTGTAATCAATTAATTTGGATTAAGATCAGTCAGAAAGGAACATCACCCTCATAAGCCTCTAAAGGAAAGCAGGGGACAAGGGAGTTACTTGAGATTCTAAGCAACGACATCTATTTTATGAATTACATATCAACGCACTTTCTTCTCTGTCTCAGTATGTGTCATTCCCTCTCTTCTCTGAACCATTTTTTCTCTTAGTTGCATTATGCCATACATCTTTAATTTTTAGTATTCAAACTACCTGCCTTTCATTCATCTCATAAGTGAAGTCACACAGATTTAGTCATCATTCTTAGTTACAAAATAGAAGAGAAACTGGCCTTGAGTGTTCCATTTATCTTTTAATTAGAAAGAAATGGACAGTATATCCTCTAAAGTATTAATCTCCTGCAAGCCTTTTTAAAATAGGCAGAGCTATTTGTGAAAAGTTCTAAAACTCTTTCATTGCCTTTAAGACACTGCTGATTTCCCATATATTCTTCCTCTACACACAGGATCTTTCATAAAGGCAATCTGCTTCTCCTCACTGACTGCAGTGAATGAGTCAGGAAAACAGATTGCAGAATGTATAGATAAAGAGAGTTCCGTATTACTAATACTTGGATTTATTAATAATAGCTATAAGAATGTGATCATATCAATGTGGTGCAGCAAATTAGTATCTATAGGGCCAACGTAATGACACAATTAATGCCCTGAATTAGTGAGATTCAATACTTGTCTCAACTATAAGTGCACAAGCAGCCATCTTGCCACAGCAGAGCTGTGATCCTGCTTGCCTATTACGCTGGCCGCATTTGCTACTTAAGTACAGATCCTTCCCAAACAGGCAGGGTCACACAGGGGGAGTTCATTCTGTGCCTATTCACCATGCTTACCCCAAGTATCTTGTGGACTTTTCCGTACCTATGGGAGCCATTCCAGCATGCATAAAAGATTAATGGTGACACATGTTCCCTGGAAAGCAGAGCAAGTCAGCTCCGATTTCTCTCAGAAACAAGGTTTTTCGGACCACATCACCTTTCAGGCATAGTAGCCATATTGGTATGAATTTCAATAATACATGTTGACAATTGGTTGTGAGCATACCATCAAAACTTGAGCTTGTAAACAACCTCAATAGCACTACAGATACCAATTTGTACTGTGTACTGAATTAGCATTACCAGTGTGTTACATTAGCATTGGTGTAGTTAGTAAAATATACGATCATGATATTGATGAGTTGATAAAAAAGCACAACAGAGCTGTCACATATTGAGATAAGGATACGAATATTCAACTACTGTTGGCCCTCCACATTTGCGGGTTTCACTTTCACAGATTTGATTATTTGTGAGTTTCTTCAACTTCTGCCTCCCCACCTCAACTGCTTCTTTTCTGGGGGAACCTTCTCCCTTGGCAGCTCCAATCAGTCCATGCAGTACCTTAAACACCCACCTCCAGTCCTCTTTCTCTTTCTCCACCCGCATGGCCAGTTAAGGACAGCTCACAGCCCAATTTCTCAACAGCATCAGAAGTCCTCTTCTGATGACCCCCATACCCAAGGAAGGAGGTGGGGGAGAGAAAGGAAGTACTGAGTCATGACGCCGATGACCCACCGTCTTTCCCTCTTCTTTCTCTGACCTGTTTTAGACCCTGGATTCTTCACACCATGCCTCAGCCCCCTTCTGACAGACACACACATACATTTTGGTATTTGTGATTTTTCACTTTCGTGAGGGTCTTCTGCCCCTAACCCTAGAGAATGTGGAGGGACAACTGTATTTCTTTCTTACAAGTGAGGAAGAATAATTTCCACCATTTTCTTCTTGCTGTAGAGAAAACAAATATTTCTGCACAGTTTTGCCTAGTATTCAAACACTCTGAAGTATTTCTGAAGAAATACTTTGGATTTTTTTTGTGTTTGAGAAAGGGAGGGAAACAGCAAAATCACTGTTTCCAGATAGCCACAGGTACGTTTTGTGCAAAACTGCTGTCTATTGTACAAAATCCAGCAATGCTATGCTCGTAAATAAATAAATAAATAAAATGCCTATGTGGTTATATTTTCTTTGTGTAAGACTGCTGTTTTGTGCACAGAAAACATCAAACCTGCACAAAAATGTCACAAAAAAATATGGCATATAGACAAAAATCTTGAACACAAAACCTTGATATGGCTATTTTTTGTGTAAGACTACTGTTTTTGCATAAACAAAATGATCTTGCACAAAATCATCTTGCAAAACCCCCAAAATCTTGCACAGAAGAATTAACTCCATGGTTTGTTTGTACAAGACAGCTATTTTTGCACAGAAAACAGCAACCTTGCACCAAAAAAAATGGCAAGTGAGAAACTGTTTTTGTGAGGAAAATGTGGAGTTTTTACATAAAAAATACATTTATCATACAAAGAATCTATATGAATTTTAATAAAGAATGATTTCCCAAGCAATTTTGGGATTTAATACCAGTTAAAACTGCACAAAATTCTTGTGATTTTTATATTCTTCCTGACTTTGTTTCCCAACTGTTGGAAACCCATTTTTCAGCCTGGAAATGAATGAACATTCTTTCTATCCTATGTTGAGAGGCCTTTACCCTCAGTAAAGGCCTCAAATATAAAAACTGAAAACAGCACACATATGCTGTCTAAGAGATAGTTGCAGTATTTTTGTGCTAAATGAAAGTTCCTTTCAACTGGTTCATTGCACTTGGCACAGATATATTCCTGAGTATCCAGCAGCCATGTATTTTCTAACTGATCCTTATAGGCCTTGCCAAAGAGGGTTGTTATTCATGCCTTTGTGCAAATTCATTACTGAGCTTGTACACCTCCCTGACATAATGCTATCATTTAATAGAGCTTCACTTTGTTGATTTTTTTAAGGTTTAGAAGAAGCTATGTAATTTGCGGCTGTTGTCATCTACAAATGGGTGAGAAATACTGTCACCGTGGATAGACCATTAACTTTATTTCTAGCCCAGTTTTAGAAGCAGGAAGAAGGCAAAGGTTTTCAAGTATATACACAACTCTGTTACTGCATATGTTTCTGGCGCTTGTTAACAACAATGAAGCCAGCTGAAACATCACAAACACAAGAGACCAGGCACCTCTCATAAATATTAATTATTCCAAATCCACACCTGGAAGGTACACATGGATATATATAACTGTCAAGTTTGCTGACTTAAAACACCTTTGTCAATCTCAATTACATTTCAGCAGAGTATGGAAAAATTGCATTTGGACAACAACTTTCAGAATTCTCCCACCATCCTGCCAGCTGTCTGGCAGGGTATTCTGGGAGTTACAATTGAAAAGGTAACTTTCCCAAACTCTAGATTTCATTTATAAAACATTGCCAAATTTTGTTTTAATGTTCTCATTACCCAATTTTCTCCCTTTTGAGAAGTATTTACAATTTGCAGTCTAATCCTTTGTTGACATTCTTTTTTTTTAATTGCTTCTTAATGAAATCCTCACAAGAGCCTTGAAAAAATCACAATGGTCTGTCTGCCAACATTCTCTTACATCTCTTCGATAAGCTGAAAACTGGGATGGCTCTTTTCCAACACTTCTGGCAATATGAGCCACGGGGATGCCTCCTTGTCTTGTGTATCATTTTAATAAACTGTATGGTTTGGAAAGATAAGCTGAAAATTATTTAACAAAGAGAAAAAATTGAAGATTATAATCAGCAAACATTATTTATTGTTTACTAATATCACTGCTTTAACTACTACCATCACACCACCATTTTGAAACTAATAAAATCAATCCCTAGACTAACCAAACACACCCACACATCACAAATAGGCTTACAGCCTCCCTAAAATACATAACACAATATAAAATAAAAAAAGCAAATTTAAAAATAAAACAACAGTAGAAAACAAAAAAAAAACTAATACATGTAAGTCTAACTAACCTCCTCAATATAAAGAAGACTTTATTCAGCATTGGAAAAAATAAACTATCCTCTTTTTTGGAATTTAGTTTGGTTCTACAGTACAGCAAAATAGGGTCATGGTGTGTTTGCACTAGTCAGCTTTGCCAAAAGTTTAATAGTTCAATTAGGATATGGTCAGGAGGATTAGCCCAGGAAACAATAGGGTAGAATCTTCACCAAAGGTCAAAAAACCAGGCAGGGAAACAGAGTATTACAAAACTCTCACAAAATGGGTACAAGAACAACATCAACAACTGAAAACTGAAAATTAGTTTGGTAGATGAAAACAAGAAATAACGTGATGATTGTTTTCAATTGGGGAAAGAAAAAGAGGAAGAAGAACAGAAAGGGTGAGAGAGAGGATTTTTTTTTTTCTTTTAAAAAATCCTAGAGTGAAAGGATGAAACCTGCTGGAACAGGCGAACTGACTGAGATGAATGAACCAAGAACAGTAAGATACTACCTGGAGAAAAGAGCTCCATAAAATGGAGACATGATCTAGTTAGGCTGGCTGAATATGTTTATCTCCAGTTCTTTTACTATCCTGTTGAACTGTTATCTGAAAGTACTGATGATCATGGGGGAGGTGAAAGTAAACTTGGAACAGAAAGGTGGAAAAGAGACCATTAGGAAGATGCACTTGTTTTCTTGCCAATCTGAAATGCCAGGACAATGAGCTAGGACATAGGAAGATATCATGTGGAAGGTATAAGAGAATTGGAGGATAAGGAGGAAGCATTCTGCTGTATAATTAAGGCCTTGACATATGGGAGGGAAAGAATACAAAGATGGGGTGGGGTTGTGGACAGACTAGCAAAAATGAGTAGATACTCCTTAGACCAACTCAAAGAAATAAATCTGTGAAAGGGAACAAGAGAACAGAGGGTTAGAGAGAGAGGACATGAGGAATCTAAAGGACCTATTTAAAAGCTTCTTTTTCTTTACTCTTTTTGTTCCACTGCTTCATCTCACATTATAGAAAGGTGTGGGGATTTTAGCTGGGCTGCCTGCTTTGTAATTAACAGTACTTTATGCTCACCTGGAACAACCAGGAAAGGACCTGGGCTATTGCTCCTGGCAATCCCAAACAGATTGCAGACTCTTAAGGAAACAGTATATCTCTGCTCCTACAGTGGTAATTCATGAATAGGTTGACAATTTGAAATGGGGAACAAATTCAAGCATACCTCTGCTGTTTATACCATCACCATTAGTGTATTCTTGCTAGGTTTGCCACCATTGTACTGCCTTCTAATCAATTGTAAAATTACAAAGATGGCTAAGCAGCACAGGGGTGGCAAATGTAGAAAAGAAGGATGATGCAAAGCAATTTGCAGCTCTTAATGGGAGTGAGGAGGAAAGAGATGACTTTCTCCATCCTAAAGGCCAGGTTAGAGAAACAATGGCAAGTGGTGGGAGATACCAGCAGGGGTTCATGAAGAAGAACATGCAGTAATGCATGGGAAGGAATGCCACCATCCATACCAATCTGCCAACAGATTTGTCATTCAGTAGCTATTTGTAGTAGTTAAACAAAATAGAAGACCAAGACTGAGACCATTTCTGGATGGTGTCACAGTCCCATTATGGGGATGGGATGGCAGTGGTCCACAGGTCATGCTTTCACACAACATTGTTGCAGTCCCACTGCCATCCCATCCCCATGCATTACAATCATGGGATATTTGCTTAACAAATTACATCTGTTAAGCCTCTGTGATCATGCAGTGCTCCCATACTTACCTGCCATGTGGAAGGGCAAGAAGTGTGATGGAGGTGCCTCCTTCCTGAGTGCAACATGGGAAAGAGCTCAGCTGTGCTACAGAAGGCAGACACGTGTCCCTCACACTCCCCTCCAAAGGGAACTGATTGGGTGAGGAGGGGATCGTTCTTGTCATGCTCCCTACCAGCAAAGCTGCTGCTGGGATTGCAACAGGACGCGGGAGAACGTCGTCATGCAGAAATGGTGTGAGTCATTTCCCCAGTATCATTTCTTTATGTTAAAGTAACAGGCAGATGTACAACTGCTGTAAAACAGTATCACTTAGATACATACATGCCAGGTGCTCCACATCCATGACCAACAATATTAAAGTCCTCTGAGAATAATTCCTTTGAATATACTTAACTTGAATACTTTTTTTTTATTTTTGAACATGTGCGGAGTAAGGAAATGGTTTATTTATATTGACATGCAATTGTCGTTGTGTGCCTTCAAGTCATTTTCAACTTACAGAGACCCTAAAGTAAAGTTTATGGAGTTTTCTTGGTGGGTTTCCTTTTGCCTTCCTCTGAAGCTGAAAGTGTGTGACCCTCTCAGATCACCCAGTGGGTTTCCATGGCCAAGCAGGGATTCAAATCATGATCTCCAGTCATAGTCCAATGCTCAAATATGGCTACTTAAAAGGCATAGAAAGCACAAAGTCACGGAGAAAATGGAGTATAGCCCTTGTAATCCATCCACAAGAATGGCATAAAAGCTCCCGGTATCTCCTAATCAGACATCTAAAGATCTGAATACAATGGTTCTGTTTAGCTGTATTACCAGTATTAATTTTTCTATATATTTTATGGTAAGGAACTGAAAGAACTAGCTATGAGTATTTCTTGACTTAAAAAAACCCATGAAATTCATGGGGTCACCATAAGTCAACAGACAACTTGGAAGGCATACATATACAACATACATTAGGTTAAATCAGAAAAAGGAGTGGGGTCAAATTATTCTTTTTCATATTGTTTTACCTACTAATACTGCCACATTTTTCCCTGAACAACATGCTAATTCTATAGTAATGTACTAATTCTATATGAACTTAATCTTATCTACAATAGTCCATTCAGACATCTGCAGTTACTTTATTTGACAAAAATGATTTTTGTTTTTTTGCACACCCTTTCACTCCTGCTGTTGAACAATACATTGATTAGCACTGAGTTCTATGAAGCAACTGATTACAATATTTCAGTCCCGGAGAAACAAGAATATATTAAAAATGCCTCCCAAATAATATATATATTTCCAAGCCATTTTGGAATGCAGAAGAAAAAATTGCAGTAATTCAGCACGGCAGTCAAATCTCCTTGGTATGGTGATTTTTTGAAAGCATTTAAAAAGTAATATCTTAATTTGGCAGAAAAAATATTTGTGTAAATATCTTTACTTGAAAACATACATCACCATTTTTTTTCAGGACTTCTCTATCCCATCTATTCTTTTGACTTGTTTTTGGTCGTGTTTGCAAAAGGAATAATATATTTTGATAGCGGTCCAACAGAGAATTGATCATTAGAATGAGAATTAGTATGTAACGGCAAACTCTCAAGACAGAATTCCACTTGAAACACACTCCACTTCACATGGGAGGAGAGATCATTTTTGCCCTTTCCTTCCTTAGCCTTATATAATTTTATCTCTTTCTTCTTTGCCACCCCCACCCTGCCAAAAAAAGACCATTCTTATAAATATTGCATGTAAATATACACATTAAAGAAGAGAGGGTAGTTTTGGAGGCTCTTGGGGGGGGTACTCTAAAATATAAATGAGCTCATCATATGAACATTATGCTCAACTACAGGTCAACTGTGTAATCATCTTCAAAAAGTTCTTAATCTTGACAAGCAATCAGATCCTAAGACAGACAAAGTACTATGGAGGGAAGCCTTTAATTAATAAGACTCAAACTGGGAGGTTTCATCTAATAGTGACACTGATTTGAAATATAACAGGCTTTTAAATGACTCAGGCAGTTTTGCTCTGTTGAAAATGTTGTACTCACTAAAAAACACAGAACAGAAACAATGCTCAAAGCCTCATGACCTTTTCAGACACTGAGTCACTGCTACAGCTGATTAGATTCCACAAGCACAGATGGTAAAGTTTGCTGAGCTTCTTTATCAAAATTTACAGACATTTGCTTGAAAATACACATATTAAGGCTTTCAAAGATGTTCAGCCAATATCTACCACTCAAACATGTTCTGAACCTGAGCATGTACAATGACACCATTACATACATGGCAAATTAAGTTCTCCATTCAGTCTCTCAGCCATTGTGCAAACCATGGATTTTAATACAACCTTCACTGTCAACATGCTTGTGTTTAAGAATCATTTTTGAGAATAAAGGAAAGGGCAACACAGATTTTAATATAAATATTCACAAGTCAAGGATCCTACATTTAAAATAATATGAGTAATGCTGTAGTAAGTCTGTTATAATAGCATGAAGCCATTTAACAGCAGATAATAAAAAAATTAAATTTAGAAGTATGTGTGATAATTGAAGCCCCTGTTAGAGCTGATGATGATGAGCAGCAGCTGTTGGTCCCTGTTGCTCAGGGTGGAGATGAGTCCTGCAGCTCAAGAGCTCCCCCTGCTGCCATGGACCAAGCAGGCTTGGACGTTCCTCTGCCTGCACCTTTAGGGCAACAAGGATTCAGCTGTGATCCTGAGGATGCCCTGGGGCCTGCATCAATCAGCAAACAAGGCAGAGACTCAAGAGAGCTGAGCAACAGGGAGGCTTCCTTGATTAAGTTCAAGAAGTGGTGACTGGCCACACCTGTGCCTGGGCTATATAACTACCTGCCTGGAAGCTTTCCTTTGCTTGTGGCAAACTTTCTACAAGCTCTCTTCTTGCCTGTTTCTTGCTTCCGGCACCTGGCTCCTGATACCTTGGATTGATCTCTTGGCTTCTGACCCCTGGATTTTGGACTCTGACTATGGCTTTTGTCACTCAGGCTTAGGTAAATGGACTCCCTATGAGTAATTGCTTGCTTTGACTCTTCCTGGTGGGACTCTGCTATCTCTCCCTTCTCTGGGCTGGCTTGCTGCCCAGGTCTCTGACCTTGACAGTCTGGTTTTTCCCATTCACAATATTTCTACATTTGGAATGTATCCACCCCACTTATCTAAACACTTTTATTCAGCTGTAGAACACAGCCCTACAAAGTTGCTTTAGAGGTCAGTTATTTGGAAAGCAATTTTTAACTTGATGGCAGATTGATGGAGCCTGGGGTTGCTAGGCAATGGGAGTAGTACCTTAAGAGTGAAATCTAGCACAGTAGTGTGCATGGGAGGGCCTTGTGGATGAGAGAAATTATATATAAGGCAGAGATACCATTTGGAAAAAAAAATAAAAATAAAAAAAGGCTTCAGTGAGATCTTGACCAGTGAGGGTGGCTGGGTTGTGTTTAAGCAGCTGAAGAAAGGACACAGACAGCTGATGTCTAAGGCTACAAGTTATTGGTATAGATTGTCATCTGAACTTAATATAACACTGTACTTTATATGAATCTTAACAAGATACTTTATTTGTAATATTATTATAATAAAGGATATAGATTGTGTTACAACTACTTACTTGGCCTGAGTTGTCTAAAGTCACTGACAATAAGGAAGAACATGCTACCATAAATAAACTATTTGGTGCTGAGGGAACATTTAAGACCTTTAACATAAAGGTGGTGCTTAAAAGATAGAGCAAGGGCTAAGTGTCAAAGCACCTTTTTGGGTTGGAACTACAAAAACAATATAATGAGAAATAAGGGCCTCTCACAAGTACATATACGACCTCTTCCTGCACGTTACTACTGGAAGGTTTTTTATAGGTGGGAAAAGAATGCAACATATTGCTTTGATCAGACATGGTTCCATTTATCTGGAAGACAGTGAAACATTTACTGCTCCTCTTACTCAGTTGGACAGCTCCCTCCAGCTGTCTTATAAGCCAAGAATACACAGATTTAGTACACATGTGGTGGCTCTCACCTCTCCAAGGATCCTGTCCATGTCCTCAAACTGCACAAACTGAAATATATCTAATAGAACAGACCCTGTATTAATCATAGTCTCCAAGTTGGAGTGGATGTCCTTTTTTGTTGGAAAATCCTACATAGTTGCCCCCCATCAACATATATTAGTGAAGAATGAAACTGAAATTAAATATTTTATGACAAAAAATAAAAAAATGAATTGTATCTTATCTAATCTTCATCACATTCCAATGACAAACAAGGAACATGTTGGGGCTGGAATGCCTCCCACAACTCTCTATAAGTACCCCTGCTTTTCTTCTTCCTATTTTTTTTCCAAATACATAACTGGCTATGCCAGGAGGTAATGCCTCACAGCCAAAAAGTCAGGCATCAGACTGTCCATTATGATCCTGACTGTCCATGATAAAGTTGTGGTGAATTATAATGGGAGCACCAGAACACACTTTCCAACACCTGTTAACACACATCAGGACACAGGAAGCTGTGGCATCAAGATGGACTTCTATCAAACCCAACAAGCCAAAGTGCTGGTACCAAGTCCATTGCAATTGAGATCTAAAATCTGGAAGCACTGCGTGATCCAAAATTCTGAACTGAAGTAATTCATTTCAGAGTGCTTACAGCAATGCCAGCAACTGAATATTCTGTATTCTCTTTCATAAAATTACTCGTTTTCTAATGTATTTCCCAACTCTTAACAGGAAATTCTGTGGCTCAAAGGCTGGTAGTAAATTTGTCTTTAGTATTCACTAGCTTTTGTTGACTTACGTAACCATTTCCTTGAGTAAAAATTAAGTGAAGGATTTACCTCAAATACTTCCTTTCACAAGAGACTTAATCACCACCAATATGAATGTGTAAGACTTTGCAAAGGATTTAGTATTTTGGCTTGTCTTCCTTTCAAAAAAGCTCCCACTAGAGGAACAGCTTACTTAAAATGAAATGGAATTAATATTTATAGTGTCTCCTTAATAATACAAATTTAATTCCCATCACATGCAATCTCTCATGCATTTCTTGATAAGTCTTCAAAACTAACCAGATTTTTGTTAATATCCCAAGGCAAAAAAATGATTCTGGAAAATATAATAAATGAAAACAAACAGAGCTATTCAAAGTATTTAATATGGCAACTTAGAGCTCATCTGCATGCAAAATGATAAAAAGTCTTCACTTTAGAAAAATGCAGTAACAGCCTGCTTATACTTATCCATGTGCCAGGTCTTCCTGAACAGAACATGATAGCAATGTCTGCAACAGCAGGGGATGGACAGAATGCCCAGATAAAAGCTCAGTGGAAGCAGTCCAAGATGCATGCATGTGCGCATGCCAGTTCCAACAGACTGCTTTGATAATGGAAGCATCTGTAACAGTACAAAGGAAGGAAAGAAAGGATACTGAAAAGATGGAAAGGATCACAGGCCTTTACCTTGACATGCAGTTCTACCTATGTCATATATTGCATTTCCCACAGAATCCACAACCAAAAGAATCCACATTACAAGGAAAATAGTACATGAGAAGTTTACGGCAGCTGGAGTACTTCTCAGAAATTCCTTATGAAAGCTCAAGGTGAAGGGGAGGGATATTGTTTAAACTGACACAAGGAAGAAACAATATGTCTTCCAAACTGAGTGACTGTTGCAAACAGTAAAAGTACTAGGCACGTCTGCTTTTAAAACAGTGCTTTAAAAGGGAGGGTAATTGTCTGACTTACATGTATAATGAGGAATGCAGCTTGCACCTCCTCATCCTCCTCAAAATAAATTGAGATTTTCAGGTATTCCATTCAATCACTTGAAAAACCTTGAAGAGCTTATCAATTGCTCAAAGTGAATACTTGAAAATCTCAATTTATTTGTCATTCCCACTATTTAGCATTACTTTACCAAGCCCCTCCCAACCTTATCTTGACGGAGGCCAGAGGAGACAATTGAAGTCCTATCAGCATAGAAGAGACCCTTGCACTGGTAGAAAATGATTTGTGAATAAGCTTTTCCTGCATGAAAGCACAGGTTTTGAGTACATGGAGATAAACAGTACTCTTGATTCTTGCTAAAATACAATGCTCTGAGCATCATCTGCAGCCAGAAAAAGTCCTTACAGAGATTCTTCACTTGTAGCAAAGGTAACACATCACTTGTTGGAGTGCATATGAAGGATGTAGTCAAACCCAATTCACCTCCGCAGGGAAAGATGCACCATTCATCATTACATCCACGAAAAGGCCCCATTCAGCCTCTCCTATGTTTCACCAGAACCTCTGCCACACCCTATTCCATTTGTTAAACCCTTTCACTTCTGCTCTCATGGGAAAGGGGTGGTACTTGAAAGATACCCATGAAAAGACAGAAATAGGGTAAAAGCTCCAATTCAGTTCAGGCGTTACCATGTTCCTCCCCAAATTGAATTTAGAATAGTTTTATCTGAACTTGGTGGGAGAATGCACTTTTCAGTCCAGTTTTGAATATTCATTCTTTCCTTTTCTCTTTACAGCTATGTTCCCATAGCTTTATAAAAATGTTTTTTAAAGGAAAACATTAAGATATAATCTCAACAAATGTTCTTAGAATGTACTACTTTGTGCTATAATCTTTAATATAGCCAAGAGTGGGTCTTTAAGCCTGAGATCACCCTCCTGAGCAGTTTCAACTTGCAACAGGCTGCAGGGGAACTGTTGTTGAAAGATGTAACACAGAAAGAAAAAAATCTATCTGCAAATAAATCTCTTTTCTCATTCTTTTCTGGAAGAAAAAGTCTGTTTACAGACCAATAAGGAACATGTGTACAGAAAGAGTTTCATATTCTATGTTGACCAAGAATCACTGCATTTTAGTGCTGAAAGGGATGTTAAAGCACTCTCTGCTCTAAGGTGGGCAGTTTCTGGCCCTCAGATAGATCTTATGTAGTTATCAACCTAATTTTAACATCTTCAGCAAGTAAGCAGTCCAGGCCTGTGTCAGAGTTACCTGCTACTTCCCTAGCAGTCCACACGGGAAAGAATAAGAGGAAACAAAAGAAACGAAAGGCAGAAGAGAAGAAGATGTTAGAAAGAGCTGTCTGGCACTGGAATATGCTGCCTCCGAGTGTGGAGGAGTCTCCTTCTTTGAATGTTCTTAAGCAGAGGCTGGATGGCCATCTGTTGGGGTGCTTTGATATGTGTTCCTCCATGGCAGGGGACTGGACTGGATGGCCCCTGTGGTCTCTTCCAACTCTATGATTCTATGATTTGAAGGAAAGGGGGGGCATTGCTTGCCTAATTGTGCCTGTGATTCTGTCCAGCACTGGCTTCAGCCCCACCACCAGTATGTGGCCAACACATTAACCCTGAGGGAATGTTGACCTCAACAAGAGAGAAATGATTGTTGTTGTGAATCTTCAAGTCTTTTCTGACTTATGACGACCCTAAAGTAAACCTATTATGGGGTTTTCTGGGGACTGAAAGTGTATGACATGCCCAAGGTCACCCAGGAGGTTTCCATGGCTGAGCAGGGAACTGAACCTTGGTTTCCAGGGTTGTAGTCCAAAGCTCAAACCACTACACCACTCTGCCTCCTCAAGAGAGAGACTGCATGCTTTTAAAATGAGGCACTGAAAACTGGACACAGGACTCCAGATGTAACCAAACAACATAAAATAGAGGGGATGCTTGCCAATGAACTACTGGGGTATGTGAGGAACACAAGAGTCTAAAGCTTGAAATATTTTGTTATATAATTTACTCAAATTGAAAGGATGACCTACATATATTTATATTTAGCATAATAGCATCCCAGTGATGAAGAAACACACTGATAGAGCATGTTAACAAGGTAACAGGAGAGTTCAATTCAAGGGAGGAAGCTTAAAACTATGTGGGAGGATTCTGTATGCCTGAAAGAAGAATGTTGTCTATCCTTTTAAAATCCTGTCATATTGAAAGCTAAGCCATGCAAAATGTAATCAGGCTTCAGTTTCAATGCTTTACTGAATACAACAGGATTCACTTCTGAGTAGCTATGGATAGGCTATCACTATTAAGAAGATCAAAGTTATAAAGTTTTTGAAACAACCGAACATATAGGTAACAATGGTGGGATTATGTTCATCCAAAAATATTCATTAATAAAACTCTACAACAGTGAGGAAGAAAAGGACCTCCAGCCCAAGTTTAGCTCTCACAGTACTTGAATCTGGCCCCCTCACCAAGTCCTTCCCTTTTCACAAGCTCTGCTCCCTCGGTTACAAGGTAGAGGACAAGAATTCCCCCTTTTCTTGCCAATCAGGGATCACTTCAAGAAGGGAGAGGTAGAGCCAAGCTAGATCCTAGTTGAAGCACCAAGTAGAGAGACTTCACCAAGTCCTTTGGCTAGGGACTTGAAGTAACAGATGTGGCCACACTACTTGCCATGGTTCAGTCTGTGGACAGCTGGGAAGGGGCATTATCTGCTTCTCATGACAATATGACTTCTCCAGCTCTACAGCAAGCTGTTTCTTTCTTCTTCTTTTTTTAACATAATCAGTTTCTTAAATGTATTTGTCATGAGAAGTCCTCATTGGAGAACAAGATCCAGGAAAAAATTCTCCAGACATTCACAGGCTGAATACAAGGCTCTAACCAATGGCCCTCTGGAACCTCTACAACTGAAGCAGAGCCTGGGACCTCCAGAAAAGATTCACCTTCCCCAAGGAACAGGAGTAGACTGAAGCAGAGGGTCCACCCTAGCCCTAGAGACATATAGTGTAAAGATGCTCATTGATGAAGTTTAATTAATGTAAAATACCAACATTCACCAAGTAATGACACAGTAATAACTTTGTTACATCCAAGAGAGCTGTCTGCAGTAGTGGCTGCATACAAAAGCAATATAAACAAGTTTGATTTCAGAAATGTTCTGACTTTACTGTAATCTCTACTAGCCTGACCCTTGCTCTCAGCATTACTAGCTTCCTGTAATCATGCTTCCTTTTCTTCTCAACTTTGGCACTCTTGCTGGACTACTCTTGGGTGAGCAGGGGTGAATGCATTGCTGATAAAGCACAACAAATTGGAGGAAAACAGCCACAACATTATTGATTACAGAGCACAAAGGGGTTGGCACTCACATGGATCTGGATCTGATTATTGATCAACCTGCCTGTTGACCAATCAGCCAACCTTCCAGTTCCAGTACTGAAATCCCAGGGAATGGTAGGGTAGCCCATCAATCGTGAAGCCCTGCCAATGTGTGTGTGTGCGCGCATGTGCGCATGATGCAGTAAGTGACTTCCCGAGTTGGCCACTCCCTAAACCATCTAGCACCCCCTGAAACACCTGATATACCTTGTACCAATGCCAGCAGGCCATTGGTACCCACCAACCTGAATCCAAGACTCATGCGACCACCCCAAAAGTTGTGACAAAATTATGAATTTTAACATTAAAAACCTGGGGAGGGTTGGGTGGGGAGCAGCCAGAATGAAAGAGGTCCTATCCAGAGTGGTGGGGGAATATATATCCCTCACCCACTGTTAACCAGGCATGCATGGTCTTGCTTATGCCGAGCCCAGCAGCCAATGGGGCTCTGCCAGGCCTTCTCCCCCTGGTTGCTGCATTCGTGGGCATCCGGGTAGTGCACTGGAGGGAGGACCAATGCTGCTCCATTGACCCCCCTGCAAATGGCGCCATGTGGCCAGGTAGGTCATGCAGCACACTTCTGGTTTCTCTTTGAATTATGACTCAGTAGGATGCTTCTTTGTTTATCTGAACTTGCCTTGTTTACTGACAAGCAGCTGTCACTGCTCCTGCAAATGATGATGCTCACATGCACTTTGGGTATTTACCCAGACCTGACTCAGACTTCTCTCATTTCTGCTCCCCTGACACTATTGCCAAGTAAGAAAACTCACTGTGTCTGTTGGGTCACTTATAGATACTGAAGACATATAGTATTTTTACACCCTCTGGCAAAGTATAGGTAATAACAGTAGTGGAAATAGGAATGCCATAATTCCAACTTCAGTGAGCAGAGGGAAATATGATAAAGGGGGCTTGATCATCCAGGTGAGGAGAAATGAGGCAGACTATGTTAAGGTCACCTAAATAAACACACGAGCTCATGCATTAAGACACTAAAGGCCAAAATACATACAAAATAGAAATTTCTCCATTGCTACTTCTCTCATATGGTCCTGTATTATCCATCACATTAAGGATAAATATGCTCAAGTAAATTAATTTCCCAGCAGGAAGCAAGACCTTTGGCATTTAGCATCTCTCTAGTTTATGTTTATAAGTTATATATTTGCAAGCACACCAAAAAAATAGATAAAAACTCAAAAATTTCACATACATAAAAATGAGCATAGCCCCTTGCCCATATTAACAGCTAGTTTCAGCTCTCTTCCATTGGACATAACAGGGCACTTACCTTATCACAAAGGGAAGCTAAGTACCACCCTAACTTGCATGAAGCACTCAAGGCTATTTTTACAGTCCCCTCTCCACTGCCCCTAGGAGGATGCTGAAAACAATGATGGTGGCAGTAATGATGGTGAAGGTAGTGAAGCAGAATTTCCTACCTTCAGAAGCAGCCAATCTCCTATTATGCAGGTCACAAGTCCTCCCTATACTGTTTAATGTAAAATTATCCAGTTTTCAAAACCAGGAGTGGGTATTTGGATACTTCCAAATTTCACTTTTTCCCCTCACTTTTTGTGATGAGGATAGTTTGTACGTCCCCAATCCAGAGCATCTCAAGGCCAAAAAAACTGTCCCCAGATCTGTCAAAGTGGCACATTCCATCCCTAACAAATCAAATTCTTCAAGTTCACGAGAAATTTAAACACTAAGTCCTTATTTCCCTTTCCTACCATTTTTACTGTAGAATCTCCATAATGAACTCATTAACCCATTTCATCATCAAAGTTTGTTTGTCTGTGTCAGTTGAAGACCTCATATAATTGGCTGCCGAAGAAGATACTATGGAATCCTGGGGTTTGCAGTTTAGGGACGGGCCTTTAGTATTCTCAGCCAGAGAACTCTTGGGCCTCAGTCGACTGTGTCTGTCTTGAATAGGTCGGTTGCCATGGAGATGAGGCCTAGCAGCAAGGAGGAGGGCAGTGTATTCCCCTCAGGAACCCAATCTCTGTTACATTAATAACTCTGAATACAGATAGGATTGGGGAATGCGGGGAAAAGTAACCGGTACTGGACAAGACAGTTTGGGGAATTAGAGAACAGGATCTCAAATCTTTCTAACAAGTATTACCTATGGGATAAAAAAATCCCAGGCAATGCCAGGTGTATACGTGAGTACTTTATATCTAAGCGAATCACCTCAGTTGTCTTTCTCTCTTTCTTGAAAAAAAAAAAAAGCAAGAGTCTATTACAAAACATTTAGTCAAGTTTTTGCTGAGACTAATGAAGGTACATACCCCAATGGCTGAAGATACAAAGCGGACAAGATCTCTTTAGCATCTCTCACCAGCACCTGTGTATGGTACTCTTTGGATGCAAACCCAAACTCTTAGAAAAATTACCCAAAATCAAAAACAGGAAAACCACAGGAGTCCTATTGGTTCTTGGTGACAGCCAACTTTTTCCTCCACAATTCTTTATCAATATGAGTCAGTAATAAAATCAGAGATATGAATCAGTAATTTTTTTGCTGTTACCATTTTTCTGCAGAGTGTAGCTGTCTCACATTTAACATGCTTACTACCTCGTATCCATAACTGTTATTGCTGTCCTTCTGGAACTATCAACAATGACTAAAGAAATACTTCCAAAGCACGACACAGTATCAGCTGGTGCATATATGCTGGTGTCCTCAAGAATACAGTTCAGTGTGGAACAGTTTTCATATCATGAAACCACACTGCTTGTTGTTACATAAATGCCAAATCCCTGTCCAGCACTATTTAATGTGTACTGAAAGTGATAATGATGCCATGAACAGAAACATGGCATCACTGACAGCAAAATATGCTGATTTCTTTTTGATACCCTGCTTTATTTGCAGAATTAATCTTCAAATAATTTATTCTCAAGATTGGCATACAATGCATCAGAGGGCTAACATTTTTTTGAAGATTATTTTCTTACAAGCTAGGTCACAGTACATAGCTTTCTATATATACTGCAATAATATAAAGATATCACCACAATCCCAGTGCAGATTTGTAATATAGCAAACAAAAGTGTTTCACAACAGGAAGAAAGAATGTACGTGGCAATGACGCTTGTCAGTAATTTATTAATCATAATTTTGTCTGATTAATCTCTAGAGTATATATATGTTTTGTTTTAATTTAATTATCACAAGTGGTAATAACTCTGGAGGTATATCAGCAGGGAGCAGGTCATTATTAGAAGATGTTAACTTATTAACATACTTCAATACTCTTCTAATCTTTCAGCAACTGAATTAATTAGCTAGAGTAGGTGATGTACTGAAATCATCCCACTGAGTAAATTCAGATGCAAATAAATAAATAAATGCAGCAATATTTTAATTGCCTAGGTAATACTTCAGGAAAATCTTGGCCTCAAAACTAATCACAGTAAATCATTTTCCTCCTATATCCAACAGTTTATTTGTGGCAGAAATGTGTTCAGAGCAGCACTCTTAAAGGGATACTTGAATAAAACGTAATTTGAAAAGCTGAAAAGAGTAGATGTAGGAGAAATTCTATTTTCTCAACATATACAACCTCTGACTACACAAAGCTCTCTGAATCTGAGAAAATATCACTTTATAATGCAGAATTCTGCTATTAATATTAAATATGAGCACAAATCAAATATACTTTCCCTATTACTGAAAATGGAAAAAGAACACCATAAAATTATAGAGTCAGTCAGGTTTTCATTCAGAACACCTCAGATTTTCTGATTATCGAAAGAAATCAAGAGTTATTGTCATTCAAGCTTCTGTTCCTCCATAGCAGGGCTTCTACTGTTATTATTATTCTTTGGTTTCCATGCTGTATTGTCATCTACTAGTCTGCACAGTGTTTGAATAGGCAAAAAATAGAGAGAAATATTTTGTTTCTTTGTTGTTATATTCATCCAGAGTGTCTTTTCCACAGATAAGTGGGATAAAAATGTTTTAAACAAACATTTGAGATGGCAGTCATTCATTTAAGAATGCATATAGCATAAAAACAATGTAATTAAAACAGCAGCAATCAATGAGCTATTACCTCAGGGTGAAATTTTCTTTATTAAAATCAAAACAGAAGACAGATCAAACTAATCAAATATGATTGACAATTCTAGTAGTCTAAGGGAGAGTTCATGGAACAAAAATATCATATTTGCTAGCATATAAGACGCACCAGGGTATACAATGCACCACATCTATATGTCAGCACATTCTATTTGCCAGTGTATAAGACACACTCCATTTTCAAACAGCATTTTTTGGGAGGGAAAAGTGAGTCTTATATGCCAGCAAATACAGTAATATCTTTAAACCATTTTAAAATGCTGTATTATCTTTAAACCATTCAGTACTGTTTATTTATTCATATTTAGAGTATTAAAATGAGTTTAAGGGCAGTATTTGTTCAAGGCAGCATGCCAACACATTGAATGAGTAGATATGCTCATGTGCATAACATTACTGATTCCCCATGTTACCCTAGAGAAATCTGTCAATTTCAGTTTCTCACATTCTCATTTTTTCACATCTTAGTTTGTTTCACCCCATTTTTGCATCAGTTTGTGACTTTGTAACATGCTTCATGCACTTTGTCTGCATTTACTCCAATAAATAAATATAGTTTAGCATTATTTCTCCTAATATGCATTTTTGTAAGTGCATATATGATATTGTAAATATCTCCATATATATATATATATATATATATATATATATATATAGTAGATTTCCCTAACATGCTTTTGGGCACACTCTCTCCTGATATATCTACCCCATTCATTGGCATATAAGACTCACTTTTTCCCCCTGAAAAATACTGTTTGAAAATGGGGTGTGTCGTATATGCCAGTGCATCTTATATGCCCACAAATTGTATTTCCCAGCATGTAAATGGGGTGCATCTTATATGCTGGTGCATCTTACACCCCAGTAAATACGGTAATTTCCCCCATACTACTAGAACATAAAATACTGATAAGCATGAAATGTTAGCCACTTTCTAGTTCACATATTGATTTGAGAAGTGCAAATTTGTTAAGGTATCTGTCATTTATGAATATCAACAAAACCAAATTCTCATTGCTCTTCCAAAAAGCAACGTTAGACCTCCTGTTCAAAGGACAACTTGACTTGGTGAAACGAGGCCACAACTTTATTAACTCCAGGAATCTAAAATGTGGCAGCCAACATGATATGTTATGCATGAATCTGTATGGGGGAACCTGGTTAAGACAGATATCCCAACCAGGGACTTTGGAGATTGAAAGCCAGCATGTAGATCCTGTGGTTTGTCATAGCCAGATCCCATAAAAGGATCAGAGTCGGTTGGTGGTGCCGGTTGGCACTTTTTTCTAAGGAAGTCATCTTTGGAGAAAAATCCATCTCATATAGGTGAATTCTTTCACTTTCTGGTGCCACCGAGAGCCTTCATAGAGAACCAATTCAAACTAAGTGCCCATATCCCATGAGTTGTGACATATAAGCAACACTCAACCAAGTAGCCAGAACAATATGTAGTCAATAGGCTCCAACATTATGTAGTATGAAGAAGGTGAAGAAAACAAGTTTTCAGCCAAACCTGGTATGGCAAAAAATTCCTACTCAGCCCCAAAAATGTGACTAGAAATTCCTATATAAAGGCAGGTGGTTGGTGAGCAGAAATAGTGAAGAGACCCAAATCAGGGCTGTGCATCCTAACATAGTGTAGTCTACCCTACTGCCAGTTTAACAGCACATCCTGTCATGGCATTTGGCCAATGGCTTGGAGAGGGCAAAACTACTCCAGTCATGAGGTGGGGAAGTCCACCTCTCATTCAGAAGACAACTTCTGTGACCACAGAGCCAATGAGGGGCAGCAATATCTGATGGCAGAGCAAACTTCACATTTTCTCACAAAACAGCACTTCTGCAAGAATGTATGTACAGACTAGATAACAGGTTGTTAAAACAGAAAAACACATTTTTATCAAAATTCACTAAAAGCAAAATGGGCACTGAATTATGACAACAGTGTAACTAGTGTAACAGTGTATTAGGAAATAGAAGAAAGACATCAGCATACCGGCATAACCTCAAGAATTGCACAAGTAGGGAGAAAGCAGGGAGAAAATAAGAGTAAAAACCCCAAAGAGGTTAAGAAATCCCAGAGCCCGTTAAGGACCAAGAATACTGAGTGACCATAAAATGCTGAGTGTCTAGAATTGGTGACTGGAAAAGGAGGAAGTGACTGAAAAACCCACAGGCAGCAGAGAGGAATTTTTACCCTCAGAGGTTGGGGATGGATACTTAGAACAAACAGTGAACAGCAACACCCACCATGTTTTATTTATAAAATGCTTGAATACCTGCACCCACACATTCAGATTATATCTGGCATCAGATATTGTATGGGTAAAAAGAAAACGGAAGCATATCTGAACTTTCGGCAGGAGCTTAAATATGAATTTATTTTCAACGCAATGCCACAAGCAACTTTCATTAATCCTTCTTGAAAGGGAGTTAATGCAGGAACTTCTCTAGAAAGCACAGATGTATTGTTGAAGGTCAACAAGATCTAATGTCTGACAAGTAGTGAGAAACAAGTGAAGCCATCATTTGTAAGCTGTCATGGCTGTGTGACAGCAAATATGTCACAAGGAATAATAGATAAAGGTTCTGAAAAGAAAGAAGATAACTTCAGGGAGAACAGAACACCTACAACCTTCTTACATACAATCATTAGTTCTATCATTTACCATACATCTTATTTACCATAGTTCAGTTATGTTGTACAGACTTTTTTATGCTGCTGGATAGCATAAACATAAAATTTGAATGTGTTTTAACAAAATACATGCTAATTATATAAATGATTTCTCATGATATTTCTGCCTTTAAAAATAGGACTGTTCCCCAATGCAACTATATTTCTGAAAGACATATTATACAAGAGGAAGAGATTCCAGGTAAGAAAATACTAGATAAAAATTTCTGATCAATGATGTAGCGACAGCTGTTGCCGCCCCAGGACGGTCCCTGAGTTTGCCACCCTCGCAACACGCACCAAAAATACTACAAAAAGTCAAACAATATATAGGGAAATATATTAAAATACTATGTTTATTTTTGAAGTAAAACTTTAATTTCAACATTCTAAAATGTTATTTTTCTTCATTTTTCTGTTAACAAAGTTGTCAATGACATTGTTGAAATCTATTTGATCACTCAGTTGCTAGACATAGAAGTTCCGTATTACAACATATTACAATTTTTGAATGATTTGCAATACAATTCTGGCCTGTGCTCAAAATGCTGGTGATGATATCCAATGCCCTATAGAAGGAGTCTCAGCCTCTCTCTTTTCTCTCTGCCTGCCCAGGGATCAAGGGGTAATGGAGGGGCCCTTCTCTGTATCTCATCATTAGGAGAAACACACAATGAAAACCCATGGGAGTGGGGGCCTTCTCTACTCTGGCACCCTGGTTGTGTAATGCACTCCCCAATATCAAATTGGTGCTGATACTGGCTTCATTTTGGTGCCAAATTAAAATGTAGTCGTTGGGGGTCTAATGGTTTTATTCAGTTGGCTTTAACTGTTTTAGCTTGTTTTAAACTGTTAAATAGCGTGTGTTTGTGTCTTCAATTCACCTCTCAACTTATGACAACACCATGAATTTCACAGGGTTTTCTTAGGCAAGAATCCTCAGAGGTGGTTTAGACAGTTCCTTACTCTGAAATACAGTCTACAGCACCTGGTAGTCCTTGGTGGTCTCCCATCTAACTGCTAACCTAGGCTGACCCAGCTTGACTTCCAAAATCAAATGAGACCTGATGCCTTTAAGCCTTATGCTTCTCTTAGACTGTAACTTATTTGCTTACTTAAAAAAAAAAAAGAATTAACTATTTTACTTACAACTGAATTTAACTACAGACTTCTCTCAGATCTCTGGATACAGGACAGGATGAAAATATTTAAATAAAATAAAAAGGATATTTCTTGATGTGAAACAGAATAAGGGGGCTAGAACCTATTCTGAAAGATGAACTGCCACTTCTAGAGAGGAGCTATGCTATCAGTGGATGCTGGGAGCAGTAGTCCAGCACGTCTGGAGGGGGGCAGGTTTTATTCATGAATGGCGGTTTCCTCCCCAACAGTGAGATTCCAGCCCTATGCAAACTTCTTCGGGAGCAAGCTCCAGTGAGCCAGGAACCCAGCAAGATGATATTCAAAGTGATTTCTGTCATCTGGACTCTTGTACTGTATACAAGAGCAGTAACAGCCACCGGCCACTCTGAATTTAATTGATAAAGGACAGGTAAGGTTTTTAACACTAAAAATGAAGGAATACTGACTCTCAAATGCACGCACATGGTTCGTTCACCTGGTTCAACATGCAGTCTTTGCAAGCCACACACACCACACACTTGCATGCCCACATGTGCCTACACACACACACACACAGAGTCACACACGCGCACACACAAGCAACCTTGGAAATCAATTCAATAAGCAGGCAGAAGATAGCTAGCAGGGGCCATTTGTCTATCTTTGCTGATAGGAGGAAGTGGGGGAGAGAGCTCCAGTGAGAAAGGCAGAGAAAAGAAGATTCAAATCTCCATGGCCAGCCAGCTTCTCTTCCTTCTGTCCTCACCCCCTTCCTCCTCCTCCTCCTCCTCTTCTTTCTCTCTTTCTTTCTCCCTCCCATAACCCAAACGAAGGACTCTCTCTTGCTGAGCTAGAGAAATAATCAGTTTAACTTTTGCAAAAAGGAGGCAGGATCACATCCCCAAAGCATTTTAATAAAACAAACAGAGGGAGAGGGGGAGAGACAGAGTGATCAGCTATGGAGTGTTGTTGCAAAGGAGATGGCAAGGTTCTCACTCACTCACTCAATCCCCTCCGCTGCACCTCTAATCTCAACTAGATTGATAAATTATTCCATTGTCCTACTTTAATTATGTATGTGGTATGCAGAATAAATCCAGCAGTGTCCCCCAAAAAGTGCCACAGGGGCAAACCACCCCCTCTGTCCACCCTCCCTTTGCCTCTGTTGCTGATTTAACACAGAGAGACCTCTGGTTCTTTTAACCCACCTTTGCCTAACCTGTGAGCATTCGCCTGGCAATTATTTATCTATCATAATGTGAGCAGGTACTTTAGTCTAGACTGTGTTCAACTATTCCCAAGCCCTTCCCTCACTGCATGAGCATCAGGCTCTTTACTGGTTTACCGGTAGTCACAATCATGAAAAGGAAGCTTGAACTCCCCATCTATGCAATGGCTAAGCTGGCTGAATTCCTTTGGCACTGCAGAGTTGGTGTTCCTACCACAGCCAGACCTTGTGCCACCATGAGTAAACCTGGAGCCCATCACACTGATGGAAGCCAGCAGGAAAATGAACAAACTAAGGAAGCAAATGCTGGCTAGTTGAGCATTCCATCATTCGGCCGCAGCCAGAATGACAGAAAGCAATTTCCCCTTAAGATTATAACACAAGGAATAGAAAAAGGCTATAAAATGTAACTCCTCGGGCAAAGAGGCTTTAGAGCACACACAGGAGACTGAAAACAGGTGGCTTGCAGATGATGGTCTTTAGAAAACATTTCTAGATCAGGGTGCCAGGAAGGAAGAGATGAGGTGACATTAGTGATACTACAAATGATTATTCCTCTATTTGAAATATCTATTTTAATTGAGTACTTATTGATTTGTTCTCTAGGCTGCTGGTGGGTTTCTCACATCTGTGCACAGATTCACTCATTTCTTGGGTATTTGGTGCAGGCAGCTTTTAATCATGAGGCTACTGCAAAATTTTGGTTTTCTCTTTAGGTTTTCTAACATGACTTTAAATAAAGCTTGATTCCCACAGTGAATATCTTCTTGTTTTGCACAGCCTAAAGCCAGATGGCAGATGGTCATGCCATACAACAATTTTGTAGGGAAAATGTTCCAAAGCATCTTAGCAGCAGAATGTATAGTCATATCGCTCCAGCTATCCAAAATATAAAGCTGGAGATAAAGAACAAGACCTTAATAGCAATTTGTATATTGGGTGGTCATAGATGGAATTCTGTTTCCAAAGTGACAAGAATTTTTGTTTAGTTTGCAGGATATGGACGAAGGAGGAAAACCAAAAATCATCCTTTTCTGTCAGCACTTGTATTACCTAGAATACTGGTATTGTGAACAGAACAGGTATTCTAAGCACAGTGTTACAAAAGGAATATGTTGTAAGCTGTTTTATCCAAGTCTACACTGAACAAAAATGTTATTTATACATTCTGTTACAGATGAATTAATTGTGGAAGGCCTGGTGACATCATAAAATTCAAGAAACCTATTTTAGACTCCACTCACGCATTTTGTCCAAAAACAATTCTCTCGTGTAGAATTTCTTAGGACTTACCAAGATATTTTTTCTAGATATACCCCTTATTATACATAACTTAAATAATTCTGGTTCACTAGCTTCAAAAGTATTGTAGTTTTGTTGCTGTGTACCTTCAAGTTGTTTTCGACTTACGATGACCAACCCTAAGCTAAACCTTTGGCAAAATCACAGGGTTTTCTGGTTTCTGAGAGTGTGAGTTTCTATGGCTGAGCGGGGAATCAAACCCTGGTCTCAAGGGTTGTAGTCCAAAACTCAAACCACAACACCATAATGGCTCTCCCGAAAGTATTACTTCTCTACAATGCAGAAAACATTGAAGTACATTGAATGTTTCCTTTATTTGTTAATGGCAAACAAAACTGTTATCGTTTTCAGCTATTGGATTGTATATCAAAATACATACAACTCTGTATGCCATAGAGGCATTTCTGAATATAACAACATGTCACACATAGAAAGAGTGCATGCAGTAGCTAATAAACACAAATCAAGACTATTTCTTCCTTATTCAGCCAAAACATGATTAGGTCTGTTTTCATTGCAGAAATTACAGGAATTCTGACATGCATCAATCTGAATTAACGAATGTCAATTATCTGCCTGACTTAAAAATGACAAGAGAGGGATAAATTGTTTAGACTGGCAATTCTAAACATAGAACAACTGATTCTTGCTATGTCACATATATTTATCTGATCCACTCTGGAAAATTCTAATTCAAACAGTATTTGTTCCAAGGCATATATGAACCTATAGCATGCAAAATTCAGTGCATAGGCTACACTGTCCCCTCGGTATATACTTTGGAACTGCATTCTTTACAACTTTGCTATTTGAAATATTAATAAACATTGTCATACAGCCAAAGCAAAATACTAATACTCAGCCCATTTAAAAATACTGCTGTCTACAAAGCAGCATTTTTTAAAGAACCATCATTTTATTATACAAGCAGAATAGGGTGAAAAATGCAAGACTAGAAATAAGAAAGGAAAGTGTGTGGGCATATTGATATCACAGAATAAATGACTGCTAAAGAATAAAGTATCAATTATTATGTATTCCAAATAACAAACCTGGAAAGGAAGATGATTTCAAAGTGACTGAAACATGGTGTGCAATCTAAAAACTTATGTTCATGATAAGTAATGTTACACTGAGTGAACCCTTCAGTTAAACAAGAAAGGGCTGGATGAACCCCTCTGCTAAATATTCTTTTATAAATGACTACTCAAAGAACAGTGACTGAAATGAGTGTTGAATCATAGGTCCGTTTTTTTCTGTAATATACAACCCTGTTGAGACACTAGAGTACTCTGGCTGAGAATTCTAAAAACCCCTCCCTAAACTACAAACCCCAGGATTCCCTAGGATGGAAACATGCCAGTTAAAACAGAATAATAGTAAAATATCTATGTATTGTGAATGAGTCATTCCTTTTTCTCCCATCTAACCTTGTCTTCAGAATTCCCAAGGCAATGATGCCAAGTTCCAAGGTCTATTGTTTACAAAGTAAAACCCAACCTATTTTTAATAACAAAGCTTGAAACAAATACAAAATTGCGCCCATGGCCAACATCACCAAACAATACAGAGAGGAGAAAAACAGATTCCTGTATCTGTTATGAAACGGGGGGGGAGCATTGCTCTTTGCTTTCTGCTGAGAGCCAGGTAAGTATACATATAGTGCACTGCAGGAAAGAGTTCTTCTCCCTTTTAACAACTACTAATGCATCAATAGGAGGACCAATTTTTTTCCTTGAGAATTGTGGCTCTATCTGTTCTGTCTCTAAATGTACTTAGTACTAGATTTTGTGCAAAGCATAAAAGGTATTTTAAAAAGGAATGGAATAACACTGCTTTTAAAGACTTTGTGAGTACAAATAAGAGTTGCCATAAAACTGAAGCAGCTTGCTCCAGAACTATAATCAAATATGATCATATGACCAATAATATGATCAAAGGTTAGCCATAAAGCAAAACCATTATGCCTGCTCTTCTCCAGGATAGAATCTGAGATTATATACACAAAGTATCAGGTGGAATATTCCATTCCTTACAAGAATATATGATATATAGAGACAATTCCAAATACATCTGAAAACAGATGTCATCTACAGTTCTTCGCAGCTTTTTTAAAAAAATCTTCATTAAAAATGAAGAACTGTATCTTGTAATGATCAACAGTTTGATCTTTGCATATTATAAGTAAGAAGATATAAATGTTGTAATAAAATGTGAAACTGTAACACAACTTAAATGTGAAATTTTCAGATAGCACTAGTGCTGGCAGTTCCAGATAAGGCATCTCCAGGAAAGTTCCAAGCTCATTTAAAAATTAATAATTATTTTAATGGCTATTTTAACTGCTATTTCCCTGGCTATAGATTTATCATACCTAGGGACAGGATTAATGTGCTCCTCCAGATGACGGTATTTGACTGAAACTTCTGGCATTCCCATACCATATATGATGGTTAGGACTGCTGGGACTTGCTGCTCAACATCTGGAGAGCCACATGACTGGCATTCCTACCATCATCCAATCATAATATTACAAATATTATTTCCACTGCAGCATAAACAGTTATCTCTTAAGCCTCTAGCAAACAACTGTCAGTATCTTTTGAAATTCTAAAGACCAGTAAGTACTCTGTCAATTATTTTTTTAAAAATTCTCAATTAGTTACCTCCTCTTGAAGGGGCTATCATTCATGATTGTTGGTTTGACAGTATACCACATTGTTGTTATTGTGTACCTTCTAGTTCTTTCTGACTGATGGTGAACCTTAGGAGAAACTATCACAGGGGTTTTATGGCAAGATTTTCTCAGAGCCTTTGCCTCCTTTGAGGATGAGAGCATATGATTTGCCAAAAGTCACCCAGTGAATTTCCATGGCTGAGCAGGGATTCAAACCCTGGTTTACAGAGTCACAGTCTAACAATCAAACCACTATATCACACTGGCTTCCGTTTACCATTTACAGGTTGCTTTTGGAAACATATGCAGATGTTTGGGCTAAGCACTATTCATATTCCATCAATATTATGGAAGATATCATGGCTCAGTACTACTCCATAAAGGTATTAAGTGTCAGTGCTGGGCGGTGGACAGGTGGAGGCAGGGGAGCTGGGTGGAGGAGCAGAGCTTTAATGCAGCCAGCAACCAGGAGTACAGCAAACTGTCCTTAACGCAGGCAGAGCTTACACAGTCTTTAACAGAAATAAAGGGTTGTGCCACCCAGGAAACAAACGGTTGCAAAGAAACAAAAGGCTGGTTACTTCACCAAGGCAAGCGGAAAGGCTGGACTCAGGCGCGGGCAGGAACAAGGCACGGACAGCAGGACCACGGTAGACTGACGGTTGTTGCTCCGTGCCTCCTCCCGCCTGGCGCCCGTCTCAAATAGCCCTCCGGGCCAGGCGCCGGCCAATCTGGCGTGGCCATGCCGCTGAGGGCTTGCAGCTGTGCTGCGCCTCACAGCTGGGAGCTCTCCGCCCGTCGCCTCCTCTCCAGCAGCCGCCGGGACCGGCAGACAGCCTCCTTGGCCTGCCGTCACTGCTGGAAAGGAGGAGGCGAGGCGGAGACGTCAGCCTCCTCCAGATCAGGACCGTGGGCGGAGGCCTCGGCCTCCCACGGATCGGGGCCGCGGGCGGGAGAGGCGGAGGCTTCGGCCTCCTGCGGATAGGGGCCGCGGGTGGGCGGAGCCCCGGGAGCAGGCCCGGGACCCGCCCTCCCCAGCGAGCCGGCGTCCGCCTCTGCCCCCATGCCCGTCGGCGAGGGATCTGATCCTGCAGCCTCCCGGTGAGTTGCTTCAGGCCCGGCGGCCTCCCCCGCGGCCTCCGGGCCCAAACCATCAGCCGTGGCGGCCTCCGCGGCGCCCGAACAGGCCCCGTCGGCCGCGGCGGCCTCCCCCGCAGCCTCCAAGCAAGGCCCGTCAGCCGCGCTGGCTTCTGCGGCGCCTTACGGAGCCTCCGCCGCGTCCACCGCAGCCTCCGAGGCGGCTTCAGGGGCACCGGCGGGCCCAGCCCGGCCTGTGCCCCTGACATCAACAGTACTTCAGCTTCTAATGACAGTCCAGAATAATTTTCTGAAGCGCAATACTTTCACATTGTTATTTTCAGCTGATGAAGAGGAATGTGATTCATTCATCAGCTGTAAGTACAAAAATGTTTATAGCAACATGTAATACAATCAGAGGCACAAGACATGTAAAATTACATGGTGTAGATAAACATGAGCATACATATGCTTCTTGGGATAAGGAAATTGCTAAAAAGTAGCAAATGTGGATGAAATCTTCATAGAAAAAGACACATGACACAACTCTTGTTTTTCACTCTGATGTAAAACAGGACTTTTGAAATAGAAAAATTATGTATTTATATAATGATC
The DNA here is from genome assembly GCA_948474755.1 of Ctenosaura bakeri. NCBI lineage: Eukaryota > Metazoa > Chordata > Lepidosauria > Squamata > Iguanidae > Ctenosaura > Ctenosaura bakeri. Next base: position 435,755 of record CAOLHI010000513.1, on the reverse strand, counting down.
TAGTGCTACTGGTCTCCTGTCTCACCTGTAATTCCATTTCTGGTGTCTTCTCTCCCCAGTTTGTATCTTAGCCATCTTGCAGAGTCTTTCTCTGTAAAGTCTTCCATAAAAGATAAGACCGTGCTTTTAACAGCACAGCACACCCTCTTTCAGTACTCTGCTATGATAACCTGATTGCAAGTCTGAGCTTCAGACCATTCCTGATCTTGTCCAGTTCTCAGACCCTGACTCTGTATACTTGAACTTCACCATAGCAGCATTTTTGACTTCAAGGCATCCTTACTTTGCAAGTACTATATTTATTTGCTTTTAATCTTAGCAAAACACTATTGTTAGAACTTTTATTAAGACGTTTTTAATTAATCTTTTGTACAAAACATTGTGATGGAACTACTCATGACCAAATGAAGTAATATATCATTTAAAAATAAATTATTTTAGTTACACTGTAAATGAGAAGTCTTACTTGGAGAAACAGATTCTTCAAGAAAAACTGACTTCCTTAAAACTGACATTTTCGCATTTTACTTTTACTTCAAAGGTTCACCCAGTAGCAGCAAGAAATCACTTTGTGATTTGTCACAGGGTGAATCTACGGTTTTGAGGCAGAATGGAGCATTCTGGTGCTTCTTCCCAGAATTGTGCAGGCTTTTGGAAGAAGCAGAGACTACCACCCAATGGCTTTGAATTCATTGGCTGGTGGGCAGGACTGAAGTGAGCCTGGGATAAGGCTTTACTCAAGTTGGGTGCTGCTGTATATACAGACTATGCCAGTGGTCCAGCATTCAGCAGTAGTGAGTTATAAACACAGTTTCAAAATATGATTTCAGTATTCACTGAAAGGTAAAATATATTTTAAAACTATTAATAACTGTCAGTACTTGCTTTCTGCATATACTGTAAATATCTGACCAAAATGTAGAAAAATATAAATGAGGTCCTTTTTCAAATTTCAATTAAGCATGCAACAGGGCATGGTAGTGTGTCACAAACTGTGTCACTGCACAGTGTGCAGTGAAAAAAAAGTGTCATCCTATTGGACATACCTGCACATACTGCTGTTCTATATTCCCGAAACTGCCTTAGGAGCCATATTGAGAGGAAGGCTGGATAAATAAAATAATAAATAAAATAATAAAGTATGGAATGCCTCTACAGCACTGATCCAACCTAGAACAATATATGGAAGTGACCTCTCTACAAGGGAAAAAAAGATCCACTAGAATCCAGTGATTCAAGCCAAACTACAGCTAATTCATGTTGGCACACCTCAGAAATACAACTGCCTGGAAAACGTAGGTTCACCATAGTAACCTGACTGACTAGAGAGGTGAGAACCACCACATGTATACTGGATCCCGGCTTCCGAAAGCAGCCAAAGGGGGACTGGGTGATTGGGTAAGGGGAGTGGTGAATACCTCACTGCAGCAAGGGAAGTTCTCAGCATGTTTAAAAGAGGTTGTGGTGAGGCCACTGTTAAAAAAGCCCTCCCTGGATCCCACCATTCTGAATAATTATTAGCCAGGCCCCAATATTCTTTTCTTAGGCAAGATTCTGGAACATGTGGTAGCCTCCTAGCTCCAAGGGCTTCTGGATGAAACTGATTATCTAGATCCATTTCAATCTGGCTTCAGGCCTGGTTATGGGACAGACAGCTTTGGTTGCCTTAGTGGATGACCTATGCTGGGAACAAGACAGGGGGAGTGTGTCTCTATTGGTTCTGCTGGACCTCTCAGTGGCTTTTGATACCATCAACCATGGTATCCTTCTGGGCTGAATCTCTGGGATGGGACTTGGGGGCACTGTTTGCAGTGATTCTAATCATTCCTGGAGGGGAGAATTCAGAATGTGGTGCTGGGGGACTCTTGTTTGACTCCCTGGCCATTGGCCTGTGCGGTTCCTCAAGATTCTGTTTTGTCCTCCATGCTGTTTAACATCTACATGAAACTGCTGGGAGAGGTCATCTGGAGTTTTGAGGTTTGGTGTCACCAATATGCTGATGACACCCAACTCTATCTATCCTTTCCATCTGATTCCAAGAAAGCTGTCTCGGTCCTGAACCAATGTTTGCTGTCAGTAATGGACTACATGGGGGTAAACAAATTGAAGCTTAATCCAGATAAGACAGAGGTGCTCCTGGTCAATTAAAAGGCAGATCAGGGAATAGGGACTTTGCCTGTGCTGGACAAGGTTACGCTCCCCCTAAAATCTCAGGCTCGCAGCCTTGGTGTTCTCTTGGATTCAACTCTCAACCTGGATGCCCAGGTTTCGGCAGTGGCCAGGAGTACATTTGCACAGTTAAAACTTGTGCACCAGCTGCGCCCATTCTTTGAGATGTAAGACCTGGCTTCTTAAAGATGTGCTTTGATTACATCTTGGTTGGACTATTGTAATGCACTCTACCTTTGGAAACAGTTCGGAAACTTCAGCAGGTTCAAAACATGGCAGTTAGAATGCTGGCCTGGGCCAGTTACAGGGAGCATATAACTGTCTTGCTAAAACAGTTCCACTAGCTACCTGTTTGTTTCTGGGCATAATTCAAAGTGCTGGTTATGATCTATAAACGGCTTAGGTCTAGACTATTTGAAAGACCGCACCTCCCTGTACAAGCCAGATAGAACTTTAAGATCTGCCGGGGAAGGCTTTCTCTCTGTCCCACGACCATCCCAGGTCCACCTGGTGAGGACACCGGAGAGAGCCTTCTGAGTGGCTGCTCCCACCCTGTGGAACACTCTACCACAGGAGGCTAGACATGATCCCTCCCTGCTCTCCCGTTCACTGACAGGCAAAAACCTTTCTCTTCAAACAGGCTTTCATGTAAGCCGGGTAACTTCATTTATTAACTGTTTTACTGGAACATCCTTTTACATGTTTTTATGATTTTATATCTGTTTAATGTTTTTAACTGTTTTTAATGTGTATTTATTGTTGGAAGCTACCTTGGGTCTCAATTCCGGGAGAAAGGTGGCCTAGAAATACAGCAAATAAATAAATAAATAAATAAATAAATAAATAAATCATTATGATATGGGGATGAAATGAAATATTAATTTTGGGCTACTCAAAACTGCAGGAAATATATTGGCTTTTATTTTTAAGATCAAGAGCAAAGTATACATACAATTTCCATGTAAGAGGGGTAGCATTCCAGACAACGAACATTTGGCAAAATAGTTCTCATAATTTAAAAAGAAGTCTACCACCATTTTAATATTTACTATCTTATATAGCTCATGTATCTTCAAAAGATGAGGTAATCTGGCTCAAGGCAAATCTCCCAATGAGCTCCTGATTAATCACTGGTTTAAATATAGGCTGTGAAAGTACATAGCATGATCCATCTGCACATACTGAAAACACAATTTGGAAAGGGAGAATGCTTTAATTGGAAGGAAAAGAATTACTGTCATAGCTATTGTGTTTTTCAAGAGGATTAACCTAATTTGTTTCAAAGTAATATACCCCTGAAGAAAAACAGAAAGACCTCAGGAAAGGGTACAGCTATCTTTCTGACTGACCAAAACAAAAAGTATATAATGTCTGATCTTTTTTTGTACATCCATGTCAACATCAGCTACAGAGTGATCATCAGATGTGCATGCAAGAACTCTCAATAAACTTAATACTCATTTTGTATCACCATGTTACACCAATTTCATGAAAGAATAAGACTAATTTTCATAGTTGGATTCATTGCCTGAAGATTTATTTTAGTGAATAGTGAAACATTATGGCCCTTTTCGCACGGCATCTGCCATGCGAAAGAGGGCCTGGAGCCTTGCGCGATTGCAAGGAGCGATCTGCATGAGGCCCTCGTAATTGCTCAAGGCTCCAGAGGCCGGCAGGCAATGATTGCGTACCTTTGCATTTTTGGCTTTCAGCCAAAAATGCTGCGTGATTGCGCATCGCTCCCAAGCCCCGCGTACACTTACCTGGTGTGCGGAGCCTCAGGAGCCGGGCCAGTAGCACTTCCTGTCTCAGTGCAGCCTGGGGCTCTCGCATGAGCAGGAAGCTCATGCAGAGCTGAAGAAGCAGTGAAGCGAGAGCCTCTCACGAGAGGCTGCTCACGCGATCACCGCACCCCAGTGCCAAGAAAAGGTAGGATGCAGAAAGGGCCTAAGAAATGCATTTGTGATTTAAAACCATGTGATGCATGTGACTCATGATCACCTTGATGAGAGTGCATGATACAGACATCATAGTCTACCAGACCAAAGGGTTTTGTTTTGTGAGTTGCAGTATGCAGGTCCGTCTGAAACAAGAATATGGTACAAGCAAATGATCAATTTTTCTGAAAGCCCAGATCATTCTATATCTGCTTTGTTTTTGCTTCAAGTATGTGGCTTCATCACTCTATTTGAACTGTACTGACCATTAATAAAAGTTATATGTTTTGTTATTCTCAACATTCAACATGAATAGAATGACAATATCCTAGGGAAAATGCAGAAAAAGTAGTCAGCAATTCCTAAAGATAAAAAAAGATCTGCAGTATTCAAACTGACAGGAAACCACAAGAGGCATAAAGGCAAGGCACAAGTTTGACATTTTTCTTGCGCTGTTACTTTACATATTTCTTTTCTTGAGACTGCAGTATAGTAAGCAAGGCTGTGAATCACACATGTAAAAACAAAAGCCATTTTTTCCAGGTTAACAAGTTTAGGAGATGAGATTTCTGAATTACAAAATTGACTTTCACTGAAATATTTCTAGTGCTGAAATATATTTAGGAACATAGGATCACTGATTCATATAACAAAGTTCTGTCAATACAGACTGGTAGCAACTCTCCAAGGTTTTAGATGGGAATCTTTCCCAGACTTTTCTGAAAATACCAGGATTGAATTTGAGAACATGTGATCAGCTACAGAACTACAACTCTTGCAATACTTGTATCTTCTACAAATCAAGGCTGCTTTATAAATTGGCTGCCTTTCTGGCCATTCATTTGTCATGGTCATGCGTAAATAAACTTCTGTTGAAACCAGGTTTTTGATCCAATAGTTGGTCCCATCTATAAGCTCACTAAATCAGTTGGGACTTGGTAAGTCAACACTTATGTATGCTCCATTGATTCAGTGGGTCTAATCTGGGAAGAATTAACATATTGGTTACACTGCTCTATTGTGAATTAGGAACATTTTTACTCTCATGGATCACTATGAACATCTCCAAGGATTGCTGGCTATTGTCTACCTCATTCCTCAATAAAATAAAACTGCATCAGTTGTGTTATAAATTTGTTTTCAACCATTTTCTCCAATATGCAAATTAATTTATCAATGCAGGATCAGTTTCTAAAATACCACATTTCCAAACCCATACTTGCTGTTCAATTCAGCTCAAGTTGGTCCTTGTCAGTATATCTGGATTTGCAGTGAAAACAGCCCTATTAAATAAATTGTTCTTATAAGAAACATGGACTCAATAATTATATTTGTGTGCACTATTTTCATATATTCTATTTTTGTACTGTATTTTGTATACTGTAATATTGTATTTTGATACACCTTGTAAGACTTTTTTTTTGATATACAGTAGGACCCCCATATCTGGGGGAGATTGGTTCCGCCCCCCACCGTAGATACTGAAATCTGCAGATAGCAGCAAACACCCTGTACCCCGCCTGCCCCCAGCTGATCAAGGTGGCAAGGAGTTGCGGCGGGAGCCACTGCAGCAGGATCGCGCTCCTCACTCCTTTCCTGCCCACCGCTACTGCGACTGGGCCTAGGTCGAGGGGCAGGAGCTGATGAGGAGCACAATCCTGTGCTCCTCTCTTCTCTCCTGCCTGCCAGCACTGCGATCGGGCCTGCAGCGAGGGGCAGGAGGAGCACAATCCTGAGGTCCTTGCTTCTCTCCCGCCCACTGCCACAGCGATCAGGTGCAGGGCGAGGGGCAGGAGGAGCACGATCCTGTTCTCTTCACTTCTCTCCCATCTGCCGCCGCAATCATGCCCAGGGTGAGGGGCAGGAGGCGGCAAGGAGAGTGATCACGTGCTGTTTGCTTCTCTCTTGCTCACCTCCACCATGATCAGGTGAGGGGCAGGAAGAACATGATCCTGCACTCCCTGCTTCTCTACCACCCACTGCCACAATCAGGCCCGGGGCAAGGGGCAGGAGGCAGCCAGGAGCATGATCCTGTGCTCCTCATTTCTCTCCTGCCCACTACCACCACGAATGGGCCCAGCATGAGGGGCAGTAGGAGTATGATCCTGTGTTCCTCACTTCTCTCCTGCCTGCTACCACTGTGATTGGGCCTGGGGCCGAGGGCAGGTGGAGTACGATCCTGCGCTCACTTCTCTCGCACTTGCCGCCACAATCAGGCCCAGGGCGAGGAGCAGGAGGCAGCAAGGAGAGTGATCCCATGCTCCTCGCTTCTCTCCCGCCCACCGCTACCATGATTGGGCAAGATGTGAGGGACAGGAGGCAGCAAGGAGCACAATTCCATGCTCCTCGCTTCTTTCCCATCCACCCACCCGCCACTGCTGCAGCAGGGAGCCAACCGTGGATCAGCCGATAATGAATCTGAATGCAGGGGTCCTACTGTACATTGTAAGAATTTTTTTTTTTAAAAAAAGTTTTGATATTACCTCTTTTATATGATTTTTTTTGTTACTGACTTTTATTTTGGTAATAACCTGCCCACATTTCCCACAGTCTCCACAATCCAACCCCATTATCCAACCATACTGAAAAAAACAGAGCACTTCTGGATTTGCAGACTAGCTACCATACAGCCTTCATTTGGAGGACAACACCATTAGTGCCTTTCAATACCAGGCACAGGCCTGGAAGCCTATTGAACAGCCTCAGTCAGAGTTGACTCTGAATCACTTGTTGAACAGTAAGCCAATAACATAGGTAAATCGAACCAATTCAACTACTCTGCTCTAGTCAGGACTAACACACACAAACACACACACACAAACACAAACACATAACATGAACATGAATATATGCCCATTTAGAGTTAACAGTACAACCATTTGCATCAGTAGCAGTAGGAACACTTCTGTTAAACACTCCACATTTTATGCAGAAAAAAAAATAATCAGCTCAATATATCCTTTTCCATAATTGTTTTTGAGCTAGAGCCATGTAATTTCTTTCTAAGCAGAAGACTACTAATGGAAGTAGTTGAAAGGCCAAATGTCATGACAGGTTATGTGATCAATTTCTAATTTCCAATTAATTTCTATTTATCACTTTAAAATTCACAAAACAGAAAGCCTGTTGTAGTTTGGAATCAAAGTTGACAAATAAAATCAATATCCGTCATCAACTTAGATGGAGAATGATAATTAGCTTCTTTCTATGAAATGTTTGCAGGGAAAGATTGAATGCATATGATACAACAAACCTTACAGAACACATTGTGGGTACATCTACACTGCACAATTAAAGCAATTTCATATCACTTCAGCTACGATGGCACAATCCTACAGAAGTTTAAGCTTAAGTCCACTCCCCTGAACTACAGCATTAGAATTATGATTCTGTAAGGTGGAGAGACCCTAAGTCTGGCTTTAGAGACTGCCTGGATAGGAGATTGCCTGAGAAAATATGTATGCTTGCTTGAATTTCACAGAAGAAAGTCAGGATACAGACAAAGTAAAGAAATAAATATGCAGTAAAATGGCACCTGTGCTTTTCATTTTTATCAGCAGCTTTCTGCTGCAATCTTAAATCAAAATTATGGAGTTGTCATGTTAAATTGTCCATTAAAGTCAGCTGAACTGCTTTAGTGGAGTGGTTATTTTTTAAAGGTACTTTGAACAGCTCAAACTTGCTTCAAACCTACATTTTCTAACTTGGGAGTTGCTGGACACACACATACAAATGTGTTCAAAATACACATGAGCTGTGCACTCGGCACAATTTAACTTTGGCCCTTTCCACACACGGAGGAAGCAACGCCCGGAAACACACTGAAACGAAGCTTACCTGCAACCAGGTAAGTCCATCACCACGTGGAGCAGCGCGAGTTCGCCACTCCACACGCATTGGCGTCCTGCGGCGTCCCGCAGCGTCCAAAATCAATATCCGTCATCAACTTAGATGGAGAATAATTAGCTTCTTTCTATGAAATGTTTGCAGGGAAAGATTGAGCAGAGCAGAGGCTCTCCACCAACCGGAGAGCAGAGGCTCTCCACCAACCGGAGAAGCTTGCCAGCTGGAAGCCCGCCCCCGGCTGGTCTGCAGGCACACACTTGTGTGCGCCTGCAGATCCACACCGGGCGCTGCGACGGGGCTGCATGCCCCGTGCTTTTTAAAAACCACAAGACAAGTGGTTTTCAAAAAGCACGCAGTGCCACTTCCGGTCACCCCTGCATGGATTGAGGTGTGGAACTACACAAAAGTAGTCCGCCCCAATCCATGTTACGGTGTAGATGACCTCCGTCAGAGGTCGCTCTACACCATTTTTTTAACCCCGTGTGGAAAGGGCCTTTGAGAGCAAATCTTGAGAGGGTAATGGTTTGAGTGTTTTGAGAGTAATCTTGAGAGAGTAGTGGTTTGAATAGTGGACTATGACACTGGAGGCCAGGGTTTGATTCCCCACTCAGCCATGGAAACCCACTGGGGTGACGTATCACACACTATTAGCCTCAGAAAACCCCAGGATAGGTTCACCTTTAGGGTCACTCTAAGTCAGAAACAACTTGAAGGCACATAACAACAGTAGATCTTGATTAAATCTTGAACTATTAGATTTTGTACTCTGTGACCACATCACAACTAACTATCCCATGTACATAACCAAACAGTTCTATAAGAATCTATACTCAAATCCTTGTGCCATCTTTAAAGAAAATAAGAAAAGCACAGGTTAGTATCAAATCAGCAGTAACTTTCCTACTAACTACAGAAAAGCATTGTGACTGTACATGTGTACCTCTGCACATACACAAAGCACCCAATTGCCATAAAAAAGGTCCTGAAAGGAAACAGCTGATCAAACAAAGCAGCCAATACTTCTAATCATTTTTTCTGGTTAAAATAACTTAAATACATATGATGATGCCTAGTAATTTGGTTTCTTCCACACAGAAGATAGATATTTGTTCAAGCCCCTGAGAGATCTATGATTCAGAGTTCTTAAAAGCTTTTAATCTGGATTTGCTGAATTGTGTGCAGATTTGAGGGTTTCATAATCTTCAAGCAGAAGGATTAATCAGCTAATACCCACCATAAAGTGCTCTACAAAAAAAAGTATAAAAATACAACCATGGCAATATATGTACAGGCTTAATCAAAACAGACGATGAGTAAGTCTGAGTTTTTCCATCATGCAAGATGATTTACTGAATAAATACAGTCTAAATATCCATGACATTGGGCACGGCTAGGGCTAAGGCTAAAACAGCTACATTTAGCAATAATTTAAGCAAAACACTCTCAAAAAGCTTTTATTCAAAAGAGTTCAGCCTTTAATTGCTCCTCACTCAACAGATAAACGTGAAGTAAAATTACCAAACAGAAAACAGCCCCCAGCTTTGTGTTTAAAACAGTGCAGTGAAATAATGTAGTATCCAAATATCAAGCTAATGTACAGCTTGTGTTTTATACAGGCGATTAAACCATTTGTTGTCCTATTTAACAGAATTATGGGAACAATCACAGAAACCAAAATAACACATTACACCAATTATATCCTTCAGCAATTTCAATTTTAAAACAGCTTCCATCATTTTACTTTGCTGGAAAAGAACCTTTTTCCACAAATCAGGCCAAAACGGATTTACATGCTGATATGTTTAGTTATAAAACAAATACAATGGTAACTCTTTGGTAGGGTTAGAATCTGTTACATAACCAAGACTTCTAAATAGAATTCAGCTTTCAGGAACTCAGTTTTAGAAACTTCATCGAGATTATTTTCACAATCCAAAATCAGACCAGTCTCAAAACCAGAATATCAAATGTCCATTTAGAGACGAGTTATACACCAACAGTTTGCACTAACTGTGGTTTTCCATACTATCTGAGGCCATTTCCGCACCAAACTGTTATAGTGCTATTATTCCACCTTTAGAATCCTATGGAATCCTGGGGTTTGCAGTTTAGGGAGGGGCTTGAATGGCCACGGATTGAGACTAGGCTTCCAAAACTATGGATTTTGAAGACTTGCACACAGTACGAAGAACACTGCCAAGATTATTAATTGCTTCCTTTGAGAATAAACTTAGTGAAGAACTGAGTGAAAAATCCGGAGTCTACATCATTTTTGAATTTTAGGGCTACAAAGAACTGTGTCAATCAAACAAGCTAAATAGTTGTATAGATAGATCAATGTGTGTGCGTGTGTGTGTGTGTGTGCGTGCACATGTTCTCCCAGATAGGAAATCCAAGCAGACATCTTTCCCCACAATTCTAAAAAAGAACCATTCCATATTCATTTTCCTATGTGGGCTCATCTTGATCCTCTGAGATTTACTGAGATAAATCCAACTATGAATATTCTCCCTGTACATCCCCCTTCAGTTCTGGAAAATCCATTTTGGATGGTTTCCCAGCCTTCTGGAGAAGATTTTGAGAGAACAAGAAGTAGGGCTTCAGTGAGGGATAATACCCTTTACTGTTTCACCGGGAAATGATGCATTTGACATAGAATAATGGGGGGGGGGTCTAGACTAAATAGATGCTTCATGACTGTACACTTAAATATGCAAATACTTGAAAGTTTAAATGGTAGGCAGCCCCTGCAGACATTAGTGTCTTTCAATGCCAAGAAAGATAAACTTAAGAAAAACATTGTTCTTAAAAACCTGTATTACAGTTTATTTATTCCAAACAAAGTTTATATGGTAGAGTTATCAAAAATAACACTACCATGGATGTTAGGTTTGCTTCCCCTGGCATTCTATCCGATTCATATATACACACACGCATACATACATACACACACACACACACACACACAGTAACCCCTCAACTTTCATGAGGGTTTGGGTTGCAAAAGTCAAAAAATCGCAAATAACTCCCCATGCCACCCGAGTGAGTGCTCCTCCTCCTATTACCTCCGGGACCTCCCCTCTCCATTCTCCTGCCTGTCACCCACATCCTGCCTTTTTTTCTGCCCACCCAAGCAAGAGGCAAGCAAGCTGAAGGGAAAAGACTTCACTACAGCTCTTTTCACCTGCCTGTCGGTTGTGCGCCCATCTTCTTCCTGCCCGTGTAGACAAGCGGCAAAAGAATGGAGGGGGAAAGGCTTGCATGCATCTCAACCATTCCCTCTCATATTCACTTGCCTTTTGCTGCGGTGCAGAAAAGGAAGGCACCATGCCTGGCCAAAAAGCCTGGGAGTGGGAGGTGGAGAATGAGGGGAAGCAAGTGGCACCTCCCAAATAATCAAATTCACGAATGTGGAGAGAGAACTGTCCTACATTAAGCAGAGCAAAAACATTCTTACTGTTTTTTTTAATCTTTTTTTAAGTGGAGATAACATTTCCCATGATCAACTTTCTATCTTATTACTCAATGTCAACCTAGCTTTGATATTCAATATGACAATGGGGTTTAATTTCGGCATAGATAAATATACAGAAAGGCAGGTAAGGAACTGAAGAATAAAAGGATCAGTGACAACATAGGCCATCCCAAGACCAATCACAGGAGGATTGTGCCCAGAGGAAAGTCTAGAGCCAGAGCCCAGCAGAAAGCAGTATGCTAAGGCCAGAAGCAGATGTGAGGTAAAAGGCAGTCACAGGTCGTAAGAATCCAAAAGGCAAGAAAGCAAACCCATAAGAAAAGAAAGCAAAAGAGCAGTTGGGAGTGCTCATACTTGTTTGGACTGATGATTTGGCTTAACTATGAGAGCTTTACAGAACTTGCGTATCTTCACTGGAGACTCACAGGACAATATTCAAGCTGAGACCTAATCTTACTGTTTTAACCTGGCATTTCAGCCCAGAAAGTACACACTTCTTCAAAGTCAAGTCTGCATGGCCTACTGAAAACCCAATTTCACATAGGAGGTAAGACTGCTAAAGAATGTTTCCCAACAGCCCTTGTGCCAAGACTACCACCTCCATCAATGCCTTACAGTGGTACATCTTGCTCTGCACAGCAATATTGTGCTTCTCTTGTGGAAGCCATCTCTCTGAAATGGCTTTGTGGAAATCATCAACAGAAATGTGAAAAAAATCAACCTCAGTAAAACTGTGATTTGGCCACAGGCCAAGGAAGATATATTATGATATAATATAATACAATATGATATGCTAATATATACTTAGCATATGCTAATCTACTGCTGTTTCCTTCTTCTCAGTCCTGAAAGAACTATAATGAAATCACACAAATTATCCATTTATTTGTAATTATATGTTAATGTATATCATCTAGGTCAATATTTATATAATATTTATATACTGTAATGGTGGTATCTATGTCAATAGGTACACTGTAACAGAACTTTTAGTTTGCAACTCTGCAAGAAGCTAGAAGGATTCACTGAGGGAAAGCACACCTGAGGAAACCTGGGGAAACAGGCATAGTTCACCACTCTCTCACTTTAGACTGAGAGATTGAGGGTTCTTTGCCATTTGTCAGCTAATTCATATCTGTCTGGAGGTCCCTTTCATCATCATCTCACCTCCTTGGCTCCCAACTTGTCAACAATGATATATTCCAAACAAGCAGTGTTCATATCAACACTTCACTCCACTTAAGCACTCTTTTAAATATTAGAATCTCAGGATATTTAATATGAGAGAATGAGCAAACACTCTGTTATTCTTTTAGGCTATTTTTTATAAAGCACAGTAATAGATATACAAATATTCACTCTCTTCAAGAAGCACTGCAGATTTTTCAGTGTCTAGGAACATTACTTACTTGACCTTACATTTCATGTAAAGTATTACACATCCTGCATGATTTAAGCATCTAAAATAGTGTTATCATGTAATCTGTATTGATTTGCAGTTTGTAACAAGTGCTTCATCAGATTCTTTCATACTAATCTTAGTGATTTTCACGAAGAGGCATTATATCTTGATCTCACATTTGTAAAAATTTGAAACTTTATTTTCTCTGTTTTTTTCCTGGCAGGCATTTCTACTTAACACACACAGTAACTTAAATATCTTGCTTAGAATCTATGGATGAACAAACAGGCATCCATGGAATATCCCTGAACATTGCTGTATCTAGCATTATCCTGTTTATATCTCTATCCCTGTCTCTATATCTCTCCCCCAATGGGCATCCACTATATTCATAGTAGGCAGATTTCTATTCACATAACATCTACATCATTATTACAGCATATTTGAGAGCAGCTTGATCTCAGTATGTATCAGCAACGAACAGCAAAGCTGTTATAAACAGTTATCATGGCACGTGGGAGACTGATTCTCAGTCCACCTTGCATTAGTTACTTCAGAGCTGGTTTTATAGCATCTCCAGCTTCTCTCCACTCACTCAAAAGCAGATCTTCACTCGTCTCCTCAAATGTAAACAACTATTCTCATCCAATCAGAAATGAGACCTTACTGGTCAGTGGTTCATCATTTGGAGGCCAGTGTGTCCTGGCTGTCTTTCATCAGGTTACATCAACCATTAGATAACTGTCTCATATGTTGGGTTTATTATAAGTTGCATTGCCTTTCAGGCCATTTCTCTTATCACACAGTTTAAAGTTTAGTTGGCTTCATGACTGGAACTAGCCAGTGCATCTATGCTCTCAACATCATGCTGTCTAATACAGAGAAAATTCTAGCTTTATACTTTGGACCAGACACATGTATTTCTTTACTATGCAGGCTTCAAGGGTTTAAATTTTGCAAAATCAGTGCTAAGTCTGTTACACTGGAAACATAAGAAAAATCTTCTGTGTCAGGCAAAAGAGACCAGGAGAACCAATGATAGTCAAGAGGCTAGAAGGCAACTCACTTTAGTAGGGTAATCAGTAGCAGTGGGTGAGGATGGGACTATAGCAAGCTACCCTGCAAGAACAGCTGGAAGGATGATTTAAGAGGAGGGAAAAACAAGCATGGGAGAAGAAACCAGCTGGGCTTTACAGCTGGTCAGACTATGGCAGGCAGAACACACCCTAGCAATCCTACCAGGAACAGCCATGCCAGGAGCAGCTATAGTCAGTCTAATATACTTCCCAGCCAGTGCCAGAGCAACATGATACTTCTCAGAGTGAGTTGAGTCTATAGGGAACAGGCCTAACTGGACACTGGGAACAGCACAGTGCAAGCGGCTACGAGTTTTAGAATCCCTAAAGAGAGTATTCCCAAAGGGACTCTTTGTCTTCAGAGATTTGTACAAAGGCTATGGTGTAACACTGTCTTTGGAGACACTTGGCTTTTTTAGAGCCCACAGCTATAAACATGGAAAGAAAGGAATTAAGAGCTGATTTTGAACTTTATAAGCAAATTTAAGTTCATAGATTTCAAAGAGCAAGGAGGATCTACTGTTTCCCTACCAAAGGAGGGCCACACAAACACTGGAGAGATTTAACTCAGGCTGCAGTCACAAGCATGCTTAACAGAAAAGAAGCTTCCTTGAAATTAGTGAAAGTTATTTGTGGATAACAATAGATAAGACTGGTCTGTATACAAACCCAACCTAACCCAACTGAAGTAGATTCAGTGAATCTATGAGACCTTGGTAAGCCAATGCATATGTTAAGTCCTATTGATTCAGGAACTAACAGCCAATGCTTATTCAGGTACATGCTAGAACATTTATTTCCTCACTGGCAACTGCAAACATCATTTATGGTCAATAGATGTGAAAACAAAGGCCAATTTAAATGACAAAAATGTCCCTCTCCCTTTGAAAGAGTCAACAATAATATTAAACCAAAAGGCTTTCAAAGCAATATTCTTGCCTGTCCAGCCATATATATGTAGCTTTTACAAAAAGACAAAAAGACATTATGGAATTAAATGCATCATCATCATCACTATCATCATCATCCCTGTAATTCTACTGTAACACTCAGCCAATCTTCCAAAACAGCTTATAGTTATTAAATCTATCTTAGGCTGCCAAATCTAAGCTGTCAAGACTGAAATTAGTATTATAAACACTTTACCCTTGGTAGAGAAAAGGCAGATTTGAGTGAATGGAGAGAGGAGGTAGGATTTCTCAGTGGAGTACATTAAAAGAAAAATCAGTGCTTGTTTTCTGAGCTTTCCTAAGTTTACATCTTCCATGGCATAAAAAAAGACGCAAAGTAGAAAAATGGTAATACACGTGCTGGATCAGATCAAGGGTCTGGCTAGAACAGTATTCTGCCTTCATGCAATGCTGTGCTCAATTCCACCAGCCTTTTTTTTTGGGGGGGGATAACATCATGCTTCACTGAAGCCCCCCTTCACCACCAGTGTGCTTTTTCCTTGGGAGAAAATCCTGATGCAAAATTGTCAAAAGACTGAGAACAGCAGCTATGTAGCACCACATAAAATTTTAAAAAATCTGCAAGAAAAATAACCATCAGCCACCTCAAAGGAAGCGTTATTAAGCCTAGACACCTATTCTTGTGTGTAGTTAGCAGTCTATGGGTTGGAATAAACCTTGTACATCTAAATTGTTAAGTTATATGTTGAATATCCTATGAAATTTTTTCCCCAACCTTCCCTCCCAATTTTCCAGATGTGATTTCTTCCCACTGCTTCTTTCCCCAGCAATCTCAATATAAAACACACACACACACACACTGTGCGAACTTTATTAAAGCAGGAGTGGTGTCTAAATATCCTATAGGCACCACATCCTGTCTCCTCATGGAAGCTAAGCAATGTCAGCCCTGGTTAATACTTTAATGAGAGACCACCAATGAATACCAAGTGCTGTAGTCTATTTTTCAGAGGAAGAAACTGGGAAAACCACCTCTGACTATTCCTATGAAATTCGTGGGGTTGCCATAAATCAACAGGTGACTTGAAGGTGCACACACACACACACACACAGTTCCAACAGTGGCTAGCCAGAAGCAAGAAGCAAGGCAGAATGGCATTCACCTCCAATCTGAATAATCTGGCATTCACAAGTACAATGCAACTTGGGCCTTATGGTAGGCAAGTAGGAAATAAGTCCACCTAGACCAGTGTTTCTCAGACATGTGAAAGACTGGTCATTTTGCTTCACTAATATGCCAGGGATCAGTACCGTTTTTGCGCTCAAAATCTACAACTGTTTTTTTTTCTTCCTCAGAAACTCTGTGTAGACTCTGTAAAGTTCAATTGCTCAGAGACCGGGACCAGTCTTGCGACCATCACTTTGAGTAGCACTCACCCATCTCAGTTTACAGCAACTACATATTTTAGCCAATGCAATCTATGATTCCATCAGCGGTAGAAATCCACTAATGTATTGTTCTATTGCAAAATTAGGACAATATCAAATTCTCCTCTGTACCCTTCCACCTAAGGCGATGAGTAGTGGTATTGCCACCAGTGTTCCTTCTGCACTACAGTGTCCTTAGCCACTTCCTTTCCCTGTCTTCACACCACCCTACCACCCCTGACTGGTCAGGGTTTTTTTACTTTGTTTTCTTTTTGGAAGCCACATTAGTTCAGCAATGTTGTAATGGCATGTCACACCAGTACACTATTGCACCTTTATGCTATAATGTGTAAAAATGTATTTTTAAAAATTAAAAAGTTTTAACTCAAAAGAGTAATTTAAAATAAGCACAGAGAGGTGACAGATTTCTAAATTACTACACCATGAGAGTAGCTAAGGGAGACTCAACCTGGCACACTCACACCAGTGCCCACTTCTAGATCTGTGACGCAAGAAGCGCTGTCAAGCACTATTATGGTACTGCACTGAGCTGGCTGACAGGATTGAAGTGCTAAAGGAGGCCCTTAATAGATTTTTTCTGGAAACGGTATAAGGCAGTTCTGCAATGCTCGGGGATTGGATAGCAGTTGGATAGTGATGATGATATATGGTAGCACAACTCCTGGAGCTGAAACAACCTGCTTATGCTGTGTGATAGCAATGTTGTGTAGAAATGGTCAATATGTAGTACAAAAGTATAGTATATTCCAAACGTCCTTTAAACTGTTGCAAATATTTTGTTAGTATTGTTTATTTCATTTTTAAAATTTTGCACTCTAATCAAAATACAGCACACCCCATTAAAAGGCCCTTCCTACCACACTCAATTAACTAATAAAAAAGTCTTTGCCTGCTAGCAAAAAAAAAAAAAAAAAAACCAGAAAGGCAGAATAGAAAAGGTTCTCTTCAATTAAAAGTTCCAGGGTATTTTGCAGTAGATCATAAAGCATTTGCCATACAATAATCAGAAAAACAACTGCATTGTCACTGTAGGGATTTTTACTCCCTTCTTATTGACGTGGCATCCAAGGTAAGCCATTTTAAATAGGTCTGGAGTTGACTTTACAGTGTGTGTGACTGTGTGCACATGAACACACTGGGGACAAAGTTTCTCCTTTCACCTTTGGTGTTAGCTGTATGCCTACACCCAGTGTTCTACTAAAGTTGTCACATCTAGCAAAATAATATATTTGCTCTTCTTGTTGTGTTTCACTCTGTGTTAAAACAGTACTACCCCCTTTTTCCTGAAGTTTTACTTGATATTTTTAGTATGTTTTGCCTTACTTTCATGTCTCTCCCAGATGGCTATCTCCCTGAAGGTTTTAAGCCCTTCATGACACAGAGCTTTCTCACCTCACTTCAATGTTCCCAGTAGTATACACTTCAAAACTAGTTTTTTAATACTAGAGTTGCTCAGGGACAAGGAACCTGACACAGCAAGTCCACAGTACATAACATCCTACAATCATCTGACGTGGAGAAGAGTTGCATTATTTAAATTACTTTCTTCTGTACATACACATGCACACACCCACACAAAAGCACCCCAAAAGGGGGAGGGATATTTAGCTCCTAGTTACTACACTGATCAGCACTTCTGAAATACCTCAGATAGATGGAGTTTTAGATGGACAATGACATCTTCTCTAGAAAAGATACATTTGTATTTCAAAGAGCTGTTCATACCGATTAAATCATACTTGACAGCTTATCAAAAATATGCTGCTATGGGATGTCATTTATTGCTCTACTTTATGAAATTCTTGCCTTTCTTTCTGTCTCTAAAGGATTTGCAGAACCTAGATGGCAAAGAGCTACAGTAAATATTCGAGAAGTCTAAGAAAAAAAAATCTATCTGACCAATCCTCTGGATGTTTCCATTGAAGAAATCATGATTTTGGCATTCTTTCAGCTGAAAATTGTATGCTTTCCATTCAATTGTTCTTAATCAGCATACTCACTGTATTCTTTTTAAACTAATTCTGTACTCAGACCAATAAAAGTTGCGTTTACTGAAACTGGAAAATACTGCACATGTCATACACTGCAAAAAATAGTCTTCTCAGCTTCTTATTCCAGAAGCAACACCCAAGGTCTCCTCTTTATTTAATGCTCTCTTTATTTAGTCTTTCAAGCACAGTAACTGAACATGCTTTACAACTTAAATTCTGGAACAAAACAAAAAGGTACAAAATACAAAGCAAATACCATAGCAGATCTTATCTCAGGGCTACTAGGAGACATTTGGAGGAGCTAATGGAATAAATTATCTGACCTGGGCTTCTCCATTTCTAAGCAATTAAGCATGAGGAGTTCCCGCAGGCAGTGAGGGTTAATAACTTAATAAGCCTAGGAAATATTTGCCATGTGTGCAATTCTTCTCCTGACATCAGTCAACAACAATACCCCTCCCTATCTCCCCAAGAAATGCTCAAAATGTCTAATAAGAGATTCTTAAAATAACACTCAAATCTAACGTAGAGCAGAATTTTTAGACTATTTAGGGAACTAGGATTATTCAGGAGTATTATTATTCGGCAGCATTTCTTGAAGTTGTACCATACCACACAACACCTCCCACCAAATTCTGTTCAATCAAGGTAGTTAGCAACTGGTTCTTGTTCAGCTCATGACAGAAGTAACCCTCCCTTTCTGGAAAGTATTAAGTCCCCTGTCATCTGTCCATGCTTTTATAGTACTTTCACTTCTCATTAATTTTCTAACGTAATCCTCTTGCAACAGTCTGGGAAGGTAGTGTTACTATTCTCCTTTCATCACGTTATTCCTTCTGGTGGGAATGAAGATAGTGACTTGCCTAATAGGGTCACACACTCTGAATTCATTGCAGAAGCCCCATTCAAACCACTTTTCAGGCTGTAGTTCAGTTACCATATGAGCACAAGATTTCCAATATTTCAGTTGTAAATTTTTCTTGATTCAAACACTTCTGGTGAATAACTGGTCACTTGTATTTTATTAGATCTCAAAACCACATGAGAACACTTTTTCGTATCTTGTCAAAAACAAATTAGCTGCACAGCCTACCATATCTGCTAACAAGAAAGGACAGAATTCAGCAACTCAGGCTATTTTAATTAACGGGTTGTACGTATATTTTCTTTTTAAAGCCCACTTTCAAAAAATAAATGGCTTTAGAACTGCACATATTTCATCAGCTAAAGAAAATAATTAAGGGGTATACACAAACACACACACACATACTACCTATGCTTTTCTGTTATGTACATAAATGGGCCCATGCTTTATTTATGAGGGATCAAAACATCAGATAAAATTATTGTTTAAACAAATTCATTTAAAAGCAAAGTGGAAAACATTCACACAAGTTTTAGTCTTCTATAAAGCTAGAATTTTCTATGACATTTTCACTAGAGCACTTTCCACTTTTGATTAGACAAGTCATTTTTTAATATAAATGGCATTTTTTTTGCCACAAAATGAGACGTTCATTTTGCTAGAACTGCTTCCACCTATAAGTGCTCTTTGTTTCCAATTTAAAACTTTTACATTCCTAATAACAGAAACATTAAGTCATGTTCTATGTTTTTGAATTTATAAGAGTTCATTTCCATCACATGATAGGTACAGCCCCTTCCCCAGCAAACGAACATGAAAACTGGAAAGAACAAACTGGTAACAAACAAACGAACGAACAAAAACAAACTAATGCTTCAAAAAGCTAGAGAGCTAAAGAAACAAAACTAGACATTTTGAACATCCTCGGTTTCTAATTCTTCATGTCTACTCCACCTGTGAAACAGTCAGCTCAGGAAATTGACTTTACGGTCTTTATTAAACTTCCTGGAAAACAATGAAGGATACTTATTTGTTGTTTATTTATCTTTGTTCAGAGTTTCATCACTTACTCTTGCGAATTAGAAAACAATAAACACTGCTGATATAACAAAAAAGGTATTTGGGTAAGGTAAGAGGTAAATTTCCTTTTCCAAAATGTACTCCACCTGAAGTTCATATTTCACTCCAATCTGAAATATGAACAAATTATAGCATTATTAGTACTCATTGTTTCAGGTGCTTCTCATACATGCTACCACGAATAAAACACACAGTGACACATTTCACTGCTAGAGGACCAGAAAAGGAGAGTGCAAACATCAACATACAGATCTCTTGGGTTTATCTAATTGTCTCCTGCCAGTAGAACTAGTACTGTAGGTGGAAGGAATACTTCTAAACAAACCAATTTCCCCTTCCAATCCTGCTGTATGGTCCTCCAAATCTACTTCAGAGAGTTAAGAGGTCCTCTGGAACAGATACAGAATCAGGCAGGGAGAAGAGGAGAACTTTTATCTACTTTTTAAGATAGCAGAATATAGGACTGCACAATGTCCCTTCCTACACAGCTTGTACAAGGCCTTATTCGTTGCCCTTACTCCTTCTGGCTAAGAGGCATAGAGTTGCAGATCAACAATATCTGATGATGTGGTACATTTTGCCCTCCCTGTTTAAAAGCTTGGTTCATCTGAGGACAGGGCTTGATGGATTCCTGAAGGGTCTTCTTTAATTTTTAGAGTGTGCTTAAGGCACCTTTGACATCCTGTGTTGTTTTGCTTTTAAGAATTTATAGGAAAAGATGACAGGAGGGAATATGAGGTATATATTCATACTGCAAACAAGACAGTCTTGGACACGTCTCTTCAAAACGTATTTGAATTGAGTCTAGTGGGTCTTATCCCTATACAAGCATGCAAAGGATTCTAGTCTAAAAATTAAACTTTTTCTGGTATTCAGAGAAATATTTTATATGCATGACTTTATAAAAATGATCAGAATACAAAATGATCTTAAGAGATTAAGGAGCTGGGCCAAAACTAACAAAATGTCTGTCAATAGGGAGAAATTTAAGGTACTACATTTGGGCAGAAAAAATGAAATGAACAGACATAGGATGGGTGACACCCAGCTCGACCACAGTATACGTGAAAAGGTTCTAAGAGTCTTAGTATACCACCAGCTGACCATGTGGCAGATAAAAAAGCCAAGATGATTTAGGCTGTATCAATAGGAATATATTGTCTAGGTCAAGGGAAGTGATAGTACCACTTTATTCTACTTTAGTCAGACCCCATCCGGAATACAGTTCTGCGCACTACAGATCAGGAAAGATATTGACAAGCTGGAAAGTATCCAGAAGAGGGAGACCCAAATGGTAAAAAGCTTGGAAACTATGCCCCATGAGGAGCAGCTTAGGGAGCTGGTTATATTTAGCTTGGAAAAGAGAAGGTTAAGAAGCCTCCTTTAAATGTGAATAAGCTCCAAATGTTCCATATCTAGGATTTTCCATGAAAACCTCTGCAAAAAGAGATTTAGGCCCTTTCCACACGCGGGCGGAGAAACGGGCTGCTCTACGCGGAAACGGGGCTTACCTTATTCCGTCGCCACGTGGAGCAGCCCGTTTCACCGCTCCACACTCGGCGGCGTCTGCGGCGTCCGGCAGCACCCAAAATGCCGGCTTTCGACTGGCGGAGGCTCTACACCAGTCAGAGAAGCTCGCCAGCTGGAAATCCTGTCCCCGTTTGATCTGCAGGCACGCTCTTGCGCACGCCTGCAGATCCATACCAGCGCTGCAACAGGGCTGGACGGGGCTGCACGCCCCGTGCCTTTTAAAAACCACAAAACAAGTGGTTTTCAAAAAGCATGGGGGGGCGCCACTACCAGTCACCCCTGCGTGGATTGGGGTGTGGAACTACACAAACGTAGTCTGCCCCAATCCACATTACGGTGTAGACGACCTCCGTGGAAGTCGCTCTACACCGTTTTTTTAACCCCGTGTGGAAAGGGCCTATGTGTTATTAACTCCTGGGACTTTGTTCCATTGAGTTACTGCTCTCTTCATTATAAGGTTCACTATCTCTGAGGCAGGAATTACTTTTGCAGATCATTTTTGATATACTAGAAAGAATGAACCCCAAAATAACCTGAGAGCAGGTTAGCACACAGTGACACTCCAGGAAGCCTACCCCATCCCATTCTTCTTCTAAACCAATAAACCTCTTTCTAGGTGACAGGAAATAAATGTCACAAAAAGCCAAAATTATCTACTCTATAACATTTTGACAGAAAATACCATTCTATGTTGGCAATCATCCTGAATGGCTTCTGTACTTTCTTTTTGAGCAGGTGGCATGTATTCTAGCCAGCTCTCCACTACATCCCAGAACTTCCCTCCAGAAGTGTGGAGCATGGTCCACATCCTAGATGGGAAAGTTCTCCAGTCCTTCTGTTCAGCAAGAAGGAAATGTAAAAATAAATCCCCACTTGCTAGACCACATGGAAATGAGGGAGTCTAATGTACTGTGGTGGGGGATGTATAGAGATGATATACAACCAGTTCTTTTAAAATAAAGTTGCCCCCCCACTCGCCACATTGATTATTTTGAACACACTGAAAGGTGTCCCATGTAAAAGCTACTAAGGCACAATAACAAAGAGTCATCCAGTCTTCTCAGCCATCTTAGCCTCTGTTTCTCAGGATCACCCCAATCTTCAACAACACTGGCCTATTATAAGGGAGGGGTATATAATTTTAAGAGGGACTGCTCATGTCCTTCTTCCCAGATCCCAGAAGGCTGCACTTCCTAGTAACACTTAAAAAAAAATAAAAGACCTCTTGAAAGCTATTAGGGGTCTTGTGGTAATTTCATCATATGGGGGAAGTGATGTGTCTAGGGCACAAGAGGGACCATTTTTAATGGGGATGTGTAGGAGATTGCTAGCACCCTGTTGTAAGGATTATTGAGAATGTATATATAACCATAGGGGATATTATATCAATGCTAAGTGCATGTAGTCACACAGAGCATTACATCAATGTTAAGTGTGAACATTTTCTACACTGGGTTGTTTCTTTGGTTTTTAAACTCTCCAGGGATTGCTCTGTTACTGCAGATTTTGTTTTAAACAGATGAATTATCACATAACCTGAAAGCCACCCAAATAAGCAATTGCCTTTTAAAATTGGTATCAGAGACCACCACATTATTTTAGAGAAACAATTTTAAAAACTGTACAAAGGAGAACTTTGGGTCACTTCTGGGTCTTTTTTCTCCATTCTAAGGCACTTTTGGCAATCCATAAAGTATCCCAGAAGACTGGCCCTCAATCCTGTCATATTCACTCTCTCTTCTAAACTCATATATATATGTGTGTGTGTGTATATATATTATTAATAAGATTGTTCTGAATCACCAATACAGAACTTGTGGCTATTCATATATTTTCACCTATAACTACTATTAGACACCTCCAGCATAATTCCAAAGATAAGAAATTGTAACTAGAGTTGTAGTTCAAAACTTCTTAACAGCTAGAAGTTCAGCATTCCTGTTCTAAACACCAACAGCACACCAATCTATCTGTCTGTCTGTCTGTCTGTCTATCTATCTATCTATCTATCTATCTATCTATCTATCTACTTCCCATATCTTTCTTCTGGGATTGGACCCATGGTGGCTTACAAAATTTTAAGACAAACATACAGTTCAAAAAACATATTTTACAAAAGTTAAAACAAACGCAGTAGCAATTCTATTAAAAGGCACCTTGAAATATGTTTGAAATCATTTTTACAAAGGTAATTTGAAAATAATAAAGACTGATAGTGGCTATGATCTTCAGTTGCTTCACCACAGCATAAACGTCCTGAGAATATCAACATACTGCAACCTATGTGGGTCAGTGGTCAATGTGCATTGCAACCCACTATGCAACTGCAATTCACAATGCATAAAGGCAATGTAAAGCTGCAGCTCGTGTTGGTTGTGCTTTTTAAAGACCACATAACACTGATGCTACAAGAACGACACTGGCTTCCAATTTGCTTCCAACCTGAATTCAGCATGCTGGTGTTGACCTACAAAGCCCTACACAACTTGGGGCCAAGTTATGTGAAAAGCCTCCTCCTCCCCTATGAGCCTCTCAGAAATCTGAGATCTTCACAGGAGGCCCTGTTGTGTTTCCAACACCTCATGTTGGTGGGTACACGTAACAGGGCTTTCTTTGTAGCAGTGCCTCAGCAATGGAACTCCCTACCCCATCTCTTTTAAGCTTCCAATGGGCAGCCAAAACAGGGTTGTTCTGCATGGCACTCACTGTGTGAAACTGCTGTTTTAATTGTTTCAAAACTGGATTCTAAGATTGTTTTAGATCACCTTTAGGAGTTTTTAAAGATTATTATGTTTTAATGTTTTTGTACTGTTTTAATTGGTTTTTATTAGTTCATCACTTTGAGAGTCCTTCTGGGCTGGGGGGCAATAAAGAAATATTTTAAATAATAAATAAATAGTGACATCTTACTGAGTTTAATATATTACCACATGCACAATGGTCCAACATGTAGAACATTTTTATTCCACCATCAGCTGGATATGATTATTGTACACTGTCTAAAAAAAAAATCACTCTGCATGTGTAGTGCAACTTATGCCTGTGTATGTCACTAACAAGATGACAGCCAGAGCTTCCAGCATTTTCAGAAGACAATGCTTCCACCTCACCTGACAATGCAACACAAGAGGCTGAATTTGGTATCTCCAGCACATAAAGCATAAGTAAATTTGTATTTCAAATGTGGCAATAACAAGGTTTGATATAGTGCGAATCCTACATTAAGGAATCATGAAACTTGCTTTCAGAATAAAGGGGGGGGAGACAATAATATGTCATATATCCTAATCCCAGATCAGGGTGAGCAACTGAGCTGGGGCAGAAACCATTACCGCCCCACTTTCACTTGGCCAGCAGACTGCATTGGCACATCTCAGCATTACTTCTAGTTGTCATCTGGACCATTTCTTTCTTTTGGGAAGGTTTTTGGAAGTGC
Organism: Ctenosaura bakeri; assembly: GCA_948474755.1. Classification (NCBI taxonomy): domain Eukaryota; kingdom Metazoa; phylum Chordata; class Lepidosauria; order Squamata; family Iguanidae; genus Ctenosaura; species Ctenosaura bakeri. The sequence goes on along the minus strand of CAOLHI010000513.1, from coordinate 410,588 downwards.
GAGGGGCTCAGGGAGGTTAAAGAAAGCAAACTACTACATTTTCAGGCAGTTTTGGTGGCTTCTGGATGGATTGGGTGGGGGGAAAAAACCCAAACAAGCAAAAAAATCTATCATTATTAAAAACATGGGGTCTGAGGGCTTTGTAAGCTTCTGAAGAGGCTTCAGTGTCCACATAGGGGTCTCAAAGGCCACATGAATCCTATGGGCCACACTTTGTCCACCCTGCTATGGATTAGTAAACATTTAATCTAATATTACATAATATAGCCTATTTCATGCTTAACTCAAGAGAGGACTTACAGAGAAGGAACAATCTCTCTCTTTCTCTCTCTCTCTCTTTTTTTTTTTTACTTTAATAATTGTTCATCTAGAAGCAGTTTTCTGTGATATCAGTGTAATGGCACATCTGCTTGTATTTGGGTGCCTGTATCCTGGCAACATAAAAATATCCTCTCCTCCCACACTCTGGTAAAGCTTGCTAGTTTTCAGAAGTCAGTAAAAGCATGTCATCTACAATTATTCTGCACTTCACATTTTCTCTTTTCTTGTTAGTAATTAAATGTTCAAATATGTTAGACTATTTTTATTTCAGAAGAAATGAAGTAATTCAGGTTCCCTTAAGCAACTTGATAAATTGCTGCTTTTGTGCAGCACATATAGAAAAAGGAAATACCAGATCAAGTTCACTACCCTTAGGTTTTGTTGTATTTGAAGGTTTTTTTTTAAAGCAGTAACTGGCACCATGAATATCAATAAGTATATGAACGCAGGAAGTGACACATTCATCCACATCTGCAGTTGTGATGTGAACAAAATTCCACTAAATACAGCAGTCAAAAGACTTCTAAAATGAGCCCGTAAGCTTCTAACATTTTTGAGGAAACTGTATATAAAAACACCAGAACATATCAAAACAGACACATAATTTTGCATGGGCATGCATAACTAAGGGTGTTTATACAGTTGGGCACTCCTAAATTCTCAATGAAATAAGCCCTACACTGTTATAGTGCTATTATTCCAGTTTCAACATCATGTGAAATTCTGGGGTTTGTAGTTTACTGAGGCCAAAGAACTCTCTGGCTGAGAATTCTAAATGCCCCTCCCTAAACTGCAAACCCCAGGATTCCACAGAATGTTGGAAGTGGAATAATAGCACTATAAAAGTGTAGTGTGGAAATGATGCTGGGAACAGCTGGGAAATCATCCAGAAATAGTTTGGATTTTTTTTAAAAAAAAAATGAAGTACAGTAACAAATATTGTAATTTCCCCAAACCATCTGGAAGAGTCCCATAGCTAGAAAGCCATACATTACTTTCTTAAGTGTATGGTTATCAGTTTTTGTTTAGATACACAGTGCTATAGATACACATGCAACTTTACTGTCTCCTAAGTTTTGAGGTAGTTGGATCTTGGAACAGGTTTAATTTCCATTTGCTGTTTGAAATAACCAGAACAAACCAATTGCTGATTAAGCATTTCTACATGTGAATTGAACAGAATATGCAAAAATTCAGAGATGACCCAAAGCATAGTTATACAACTCATAAAAATACATCTTCCAAGTAGAAAGTATTCCCTTTTTGAAATATGCTGGGTTCTTATAATCTGCTTTTCATTTATCATTTCCTGATTTCTGTTTAGCACAGGATAAGCAATCAGTTAACCAGACTTATGGTGTAGAATAGAAAATACTTATCTGCCTTTGTCTTCTGGCTTGTCATGAAGCAAAGTTCATGTAATGATAATTTACAATCCAATTTTATATGTGCATAAAATGTCTCAAATATAAACACAGTTTCAAGAATATAAATAACTTTTTGGGTATTTCTGTGTAGACCTTTTCAACTGAGTTTTCTAATATGGCAACTGAAATCCTTCAGATTCCAGGGATGGATCTCCTGTTACAGCAAATGAGTAGAACCTTTACTCTTTAAAAATAATTTAAGTTAGAAACATTTTGCCAGAGCCAAGTCTCCCTATTAATTTTTTTCATAACCATTTAATTTAAGCCTTAATTGATTTTCTTTTGATGAGACAATAAAGTCCTTAAGATGCTGTACTGTAGTACTGCGTAACTGCAAAAGAAATTCTAGATAATGAGGGTCAGAATATATAAAACATTATCAGATAGTATAATTTTCTTATTTCTATTTGCTTTGCAACTCTCTGTATCATTATCTTTAGGAAAACAGAGGGGTAAAGGTCAGTTTGACAGCAGAAAAAAGTAAAAATAACAAGCCCATAAGCTCCTATCCCATTTTCTTGCCAACCTTAGTGCTAATTAGTGCTGGCCCCTGCTTGTCCAGTCATTAAGGATACCTTTTCAATTTGTATAGCCTTACCATATGGCTCAGAATTCTTGGGCCCTTTTTGCACGGCGTTTTTGAAGTGAAAGGGCCCCTTAAGCATTGCATAAATGCGAAGAGCAGTCTGCATGACACGCTCACATTTACGCGATGCTCAGGGGCCTGACGTGGACTGCACACGGTTTTTTTCATTTTTGTCTCAAAGCCAAAAATGGAGCGCAGTCGCACATTGCTCCCGAGCCCCGCATGCACTTACCTGGTGTGCGGTGCCTTGGGAGCCAGGCCAGTCGCACATCCTCTCCTTAGTGCAGCCTGCAAGGTCCCAGGCTGCACTGTGAACAGAAGAGGTGGGGCACTCGCGTGAGGAGGAAGGAGCTGTGGAGCCGAAGCAGCAGGGAAGCGGCAGCATTCCTTCCAAGGCTTCTCGCGCGAGGACCCAACCCAGCAGCGCAAAAAGGTAAAGTGCGAAAAGGGCCTTGGAGAGGAAGGGCATCACATGTGAGTCAGTCAAAAGGTAGACCAGGGAATGTGGATTCAGACTGTGCTAGATGGGATTACACGCCCCCCCCCAAAAAAAATACATAACCACAGTTTGGGCATACTCTTGGACTCAACTCGGAGCCTGCAAGCTCAGGTTTCAACAGTGTCCAGGAGTGCATTTGCATATTTAAGACTTATAAGTCTGCTGTACCCATTTTTAAAGATGCTGAAGCAGACATAGGCCCTTTTCACACGGCATTTGCCATGCGAAAGGGCCCCTCGAGCATCAAGCGATTGTGAGGAGCGATCTGCACGACACACTCACAATTGCGCGACGCTCCAGGGTAGTGCAGGCGCCACCTGTGTCCTTTTTTTATTTTTGACTTTCAGCCAAAAAATAGTGTGCGATCATGCATTGCTCCAAGGCCCCGTGCACACTTGCCATGTGTGTGGAGCCTCTGGAGCTGCAGCAGTCGTGCTTCCTGCCCCAGTGCGGAAGGAAGAGGTGGGGCTCTCACGCTGCCTCCTCGGGAGCAGGCAGCTCGTGTGGAGCTGAATAATAGCAATAGCAATAGCATTTATTTCTATACCGCTTATCAACTGAGTGTTATCTAAGCGGTTTACAATGTATTTTACAATGTATTTTACAATGTATTTTAGCTAATTGCCCCCAACAAGCTGGGTACTCATTTTACCGACCTGCGGAAGGATGGAAGGCTGAGTCAACCTTGGAGCCGGGCAGGATCGAACTCGCAACCTTGTGGTTGCAGTACTAGCATTTAACCACTGCGCCACCAACTCGCAACCTTGTGGTTGCAGTACTAGCATTTAACCACTGCGCCACCAGCGGGGCGGGGAACGCAAGAGTCTCTCGCTGGAGGCTGCTTGCGCAATCCCCGCACCCCAACGCCGAAAACAGGTAAGGTGCAGAAAGGGCCATAGTGACACATATACTAGTTACAGCTTACTGAACTCAGCATGGGCCTTTGAAGAGTGATCAGAAACTTTAGTTAATCCAAAGAGTTGCAGCCAGCTTGTTATCCAGGGCATACAATTCCCTTACTGAAACAGCTCTGCTGCCTATCGGTATCTTTCTGGGTATATAGCAATAGCCAGCCCTATATAGCTCTGATCTGGGTTATACGATGGACTATATTGTCCCACATAAGCCACACCACATTTAAGATCCATTTCTGTCCCACTGCTGTTCTATCCCACCACTGTCACAGTCCATCGGGTGAAAACAGATGAGGGGAACTTCTTGGTGACTGCTCCCAAACTCCCTTGCTAGACAGAGAAACAGATGTCCTCTTTCCTATTATTCCGCAGACATGATGATGGTGATGATGATGATGATTACCTTTATTTAGATCCCACTTTTTTCCTGGTAAGGACTAAAACCAGCTTACAATGATTTTAAAAAACAAAGTTAAAAATCATGATCTTTTAAAGGATCTTTAAGACCTTTTCGCTTCAGCAGGCCTTTGAGGAATGATTTCCCAAGGAAAAGAGCCTTCCATAATATGCTGTATGTTGATATTTATTTATTTTCATTTAACACTTATCCTTTTAACTCTGTATTTTTGACTTTTGAATGACATTATTTTTTTTTAGCTGTTATCTGTTTTAACTTTTGTAAGCCACCATGAGTCTCTGATTGAATGAAAGGCAAGATACTGTTGCTGTTTCATTATTCGCAAATTATATTGATTAGAATAAAGGAAATACTGATATATTCAAAGAATATTGGCCCCAAAGAGCCAAAAAGGGAAACTAGAAGTTACTTATTACAATTTCACTGCCAGCTGACCTTTGGCTCAGTTTTGTGGCCTGCTGCAAATACTAGTCTCGATGCATTCTGCAGATGCCCACTCTGATCTAATCTGAGCAAGTTCTGAAGTCAAATAATTAGTAAAATACTGTGTTGGTTCACATCAGACTTGTTTTGAAATTCTAGCCTCTAACATAGAGGCTGTATTTTACCTTATTTTGTGCCCCCCACCACTACTTGAAGCAGTAGCAAAACCTATTAGCACTGCATAAGCATACTATCCATTCAACCACATTTTTAGGGTATGTTCTGCACTCTTCAATCTTGCCGGAACCAAGGTGACCAGCCTGACCCTCTGGAGGTCACATTTAAGAGTAAAAAATCTGCACCTACTATGACAGCACTCAATCTAGCTTTGGCATTAGCCACAAAAGTAAAGTTTTTCCATGATGGCAGAAAAGGCCAAACAATTTACTGAATCAGACTGATGCTATGTTTCCTGTTTCCATAAAACCAAACAAGCCTAGAATTTAGAAAGCACTCAATAGGAAGAACAGTATTTACAAAGCTGATTGTGTCTTTGCAATACGACATACACTAGTAGAATTATATAATCTGAGCTTTTTTAAAATATATATATAAATACCGCTTTCTAGATAAATTCTAACACAATATCTACTCTTAAAGAATAAACTATGTTAACAAAAGCTACTGTTCTGATTAAAACATGTATGCATAATTAATACTGACACACTGAAAGGGACATCTATTTAACACTGGTTAAATTATTTTCCTGCTTACAGATGATTAAAGAACAGATGTCAGAGCAGTTACACTGTCATAATGTGACATTGTCACAATACTTTTGAAAAACTGTATCATGTGAGCTCCAAAGGCACTACGCTACAAACTTCCCTGGGATATAAGTATCAAAACTAAATAAATAAAAAGCTAACACATAGGTAACCACAGATGTTGACAAAATGGAGGTTTGTATGACTATAAAATTAGACAGAACAGTTGTCCATGTAATAGTGCTGAGCAGCCAATTGATGGGCATGAACAGGCAGAGGTCTAAAACATAATGTCAGTGATATGCCATGGCACTAGGGCTCATAGGTTCAAAGTATTAGCATCAACTATGACATCATCTGTCAGCTCCCTAAGATTTCCCTGCTCCCTCAAAGCTTGGCCTCAACTATCACATGAGGTGGGGAGGAGGCATTAACCCAGCAACACTGTACTGGCCATTCTCTGGTGCTATCAATGTGCTCACAGAAGCAGCTTCCATAATCACAAGCAGGAAGGATACAATCCTTGCCTTCCTGCAATCCTTCAGCCCCTCATACCCTAAGAACCTGGGGGGGGGGAAGGCCCAGATGGCAGTGAAACCTAGCTTTTACCACCATCCTCACATTGGATTTAGGTCATTATTGTGAACTATCCCTGGTTATAATGCTGTTTTTTTTTTTTTAAAGATGGCTTGGTTTTGAGTGAGCAACTAAAATGCATTAGCTTTCCAAAGGGACTGACCCTGGTAGAAACGAGAACTGCCAGAACTGATTTGTTGACTGTGAGATGCTTAGATCTTCCAGACATTTCTCCAAGGTGCAGGAGAAAGAATTGCCTGGGAAATCTCGAGCTAGTCGTTTTATGGTATTTGGAAATGTATTCTGTCTCTCTTGCTCAACCAAAAGAATTGTCCCATATATGACCATGTGTAGTTAGAGCCTGTACTTTTGGGTCTTTGGATTCATATGACAATTAAAGAGTGATCACCTTTCTACAAAGGAGCCTATGTGCCTGTACATTTGTGTTAACTTTTTTGCAACAGCTGCCCCCACTTCTCTTGTACCATATCGTGATGCCTGGCATGCCTCTTGTCTTCTAGTAATAAGCTATAATAGAACTATACTCATCAGTAGACATAGGACTGAGTATGTGGAAATTTATTTTGTTGGTAGTGCTATGTAATTTCAAGTCATTTCTGACATATGGAAATCCTAAGGTGAACTTATCATGAGGGTTCCATGGCAGGATTCATTCAGAAATCATTGACTGGGGATATGAATCTTAGTTTCCCAAAGTCTCAGTCAAGTACTCAAGCCAGTACACCATGCCGGTTCTGAGGTATATTTAGGTATATTCAATATAATCTTTAACTATCTGACACTACACTGCAGTATGAAATTGCTTTTTAAAAATCTGAGACTGGTAACCCTTTTGTGGTGCTCTGTAGGAAGCACAACAAAGAGGCAGTCTGGTTATTCTTCTTTGTGACCTAACTGGCAGCCCAAACGGCCAAACAGTTGCACTGATCCTGAAAACAACCCTGGAACCATTCAGCAATGCTGGATAGATTGAGAAGGGAAGAAGGCAAGGCAGCTCTAGAAAGGACAATTTGTTCTATGACCTATTCCTGACCCAAAGACATATGCAGGAAAATAAAGGCTAACAACTTCATCATGCAACATTATTACTACCCATCAAATACACTAATACACTATTAACTCTCATAAACTTCATTCTAATTACTTATGAAAGCAAGTACGCTACATTCAAATCCAGCTCTCTGGGGAAACCATATATAGGGAGGGAGGCTTTATTATTTATAGTGCAGCAGCAATTACTGCATACTGAACCAAACACCAGTTATGTATTTATACGTGAAAGCACTGTGTTAATTAAAGACTAAAACACTGTCTACTTAAATCATTTTAAAATACTTCTATATCTTATCAAACCGAGTCTGCAAGGCAAACAAAGTTTATATATAGCCCACTAATGCTGAAAAACACAGCCATATTTGCTTTAAGTAAAATCTCAGGATTGTCTCAATAAGCAAATGTAACAGAATGAATTAAGCAGTACACTGTACTGAATCAACAACATGTTTAAAAATGGCTAAAGGTGGACAAAAGTTATGAAGATGAGCTAAAATTTTTCTTCTGCATATTTCAGAATTATGAATTATTATGAACTATACAGTGCTATATTATTTAACATGCATATACATAATACACCCTTTGTTTTATTTTTCAATATGATGTCTCCACATGTCTCAAGCTCAAAAAAATATTAAAAAAGGAAAATGTGTTATATGGTGACGAACCAAACTCATTTTCAAAGCACTGATGGGAGTACTTTTTTTCTTTTCCATTTCAAGAGGCACTACATACAAGTGGACTAGGACTCTGGAAACCCAAGGTTTGAATCCTTGCTCAACCATGGAAGCTCACTGGGTGACCCTGGATGAGTCACACTCTCTCAGCCTCAGAGGAAGGCAAGACAAACCCTCTCAGAACAAATCTTGCCAGGAAAACCCCTTGTCAGGAAAACGCCTTAGCGTTCCAATTAATCAGAAGCAATTTGAAAGCACACGACAACAACAACAACAACAACATGTTACCATTACTGATCCTCATTCACTGAAAGCTGTATCATTTTCATCTTTCTGATAAGATAAAAGTAGAGCAACAGTATATTAAGAATCAATTTACATAAGGGAGGAAGTCCATACAACCACTTCTGCTTTCACCTGCATAGACTGAATATGTGCATTGTACATGTGTTACTTATGCAAATCAGCTGCCTTAGCTCCATCTTTGTTGCATGGGAGAAGAAAATAAATAAGACACAGAGCACAGGCAAAAATGCTTATCACAGGTAACGAAATAAAGCTGTGTACTGTAGATAATATATGCAGTCTATTCATCACACTGCATCATTATATGGTGAAAAAGCTTGTATGTACTTGAAAAATATTTCCAGAATGGTCTATCAGACTACCCTCAACTTACAACAGAAAAATGTTTCTCAGTCCTTAGCATCTTGATATCAAGTATCCAGGCAAAGCTAGGCTGGTGAGCTGTGTATATTTCATCTCATCTACCTGAGCAGCCCTAAGAACATCTCCTCCCACGACTGCCAAATTTTGGTGTTCCAGCAACAAAAAAAGGTCCTTCCACACTTACATGAGGTGTTCATGCTGCCAGGAACATCCACAAAATGTGACTCTCCTCTAAACAAGCCACACATCCACGATACCTTCTTTTAGCTCCAAAACTCATTTTGCTCTAAACCAGAAGGAGAAGAAAAATCCATTTCTAGTTGCTGTTGTACTACCGAATTTCAGCAATGTGCAGAGGTGGGAGCAGATGTGGCTGACAGTAGAGAAAAAACCTACCACTGGATTTGCCAGGTTGCCCACTCCTATTCTACAAGAAAACACAAGCTCTTTAGCCTAGTATGCCTTTTAACACTCACAAAACCCAGTAATTTTACCTCAGCAAGGTAGTCAAATGCTGAAGGAATCACTAAAAACACAGAGAACAAGATACTCTTAGAAGCGCAAGTCCTGTGTCTTCTTGATCTGCCAGGTCAAACAACTTTCAAATTAGCTTTAAACTAATAGTGCAAACTTTTCTTAATTATGTAACATCATACCTGACTATTCATTAATACTGTAAGTCTTATAGAGTTCATTGTGACTTTCTCACAGGTATGTGTGTACATAATCTAGGACCTTATTTATTATACATTCTTACAAATGAATGTAAAGCGTGTCATTTAAAAAATAGGATCTGAAAATTAACGAAAAATTGTACAAAGGTCAAGGGTTCTATTTTTTTAAAATACAACTATTATTTAAACAAATCAAGCACTCCCCTGGTACTTTGCATAAATATATGACTAATAAATCATGAGACTGTGGCTCAAGAACATCCCTTGATGCAATGACTCAGTTGTAAATCTAGATGTAAATCCTTCAAAACTACTTGCGCAATTTCAGCATGCCAAGGTTCAGGTTCAGATACAATTAACTCATTACTTCCAGAAATATTTTGCACTTTCACATTTATATGATTAAAAATATTATTTGCCAACACTGAGAAATAGCATCAATGATACTGTGTATTACATGTAATTAAAATATTTTAATGGGATCATATTTAAGTCATTAGAAAAGAAAACGGAAAGGAAAAATAAGAACCCTTTTGTACAACTGGTTTTCTCACTCTGGGGACATATGAATTCACTAAATGCACTATACTATTTTAATGAAAGACTGTATAGGTAAATATATCACTGGAAATTCCATTTTCAAGTAATGCTTCAGAAGTAAAATGTTGCATCACAGTCAAACAATATGATATATATCTTTTGGAGAGGAGATCTCTGAAACCTCTCAAAGAAAATTAAGTTAAAGATATGAAAGTAAAGAATCAGAATTGAAAGAATGTCATCTCTAAAGATCATTTTACCTTAAAAATATGGCTGCATAGTTGACCACATAAAAAAGAGTACCAGTGCACTAAATCTGATGTGTAAGACTACTCCATATGATTTAGATCAGGGGTGGGCAACTGAAGAGGAGGCAGCAGTAAATTTTCACCTCCTCTTATCCTCCCCCCCAACATTCAATCAATAAATCATTTTCAATCAATCAATCAATCAATCAATCATTTCCCAAAACTGGGCAAATTTTTTTCTGGGGCACTGTAAGTAACATCTTCCCTCTATCTGCTGCCGTTTTGACTACATTTTCAAAGTTTTTAAAAAACTTTAACAATTGTTTCTGAAGGCTTTCAGTGGGCTCTGGGGACAAGGAAAAGGAGACCACCACATTTACAGGCATTTTCATGTTGTTTGGAGCAACATACAAGACCAAAAAAAAACAAAAACAGAATTGGCAGAGAAAAAACTAAACTGTTTTAAAGGGTTTGGGAGCTGTCGGGCCACATAAGTAGATACTTACAGTACTTATTTGGACCATGCAATCTGTAGCCCATAATTTTGCCATCCTTGACCTACACAGAGATTCGAAAAGCAGCAGTAAAAAGAATTTTGTATTCAGCCCTAAACTGTACTTCCACAAACACCAGTTTCCATTCCTGCATGCTTATTACTGCCACTACATATTATTAATCAGATACAGCACACTAGGCCTGCATAGTACAATCATTTATCTGTAAAGAACTATATCATCTCACTCAACAAGTTAAAGATTTTGGAGACATTGTCCCATTGTGGCTGATCCAACTGAATATTTAAATATTATCGTCCAAAAGATAAGTATGCTCTATGGCCAACCCAGAAACCTAAGCATGAGCATGGGCTTCCATATTCACTGTATTGCAATCACTGGTGGATTGTAATACAGTGTGGGAAAATGGGACACAGCACTTTTGGCTGCTGGTCTCCTTTCCCAAATGCTACACAATGTTTTCAGTGTTGGCCCTCTTCAGGCAGATGTTTAGAATCTTGTGACTTCACACTGATCTGATTGTGGGTTATAAAATTAAGTTTCCTCACACTCTTTTGATAATAGGGTCAAGTTTTCCTTCCTATCCACTCTTCTACCGACAGTTCTTGGTTGCTAGTCTGTTATAGGGATTCGTTTGGATTTTTAAAGTCAAATGTAAATTGCAGTGTGGTGTGGTACCAGATCCAGCTTTTGGAAGAGAAAGTGCCTATGTGCCCATCAGTGTCTGCTGTCAGTAGTGGACTCAATGAAGGTGAACAAACTGAAACTTAATCCAGACAAGACTGAGGTGCTCCTGGTCTGTTGGTAGGCCAGTCAGGAAACACAGATTCTGCCAGTGCTGGATGGGATTACACTTCCTCTGAAATCTCAGGTTTGCATCTTAGGTGTGCACCTGTACTCAGATCTGAGCCTGGATGCCCAGGCTTCAAGAATGGCCAGGAGTGCATTTGCACAGTTAAAACTAGTGTGCCAACTGCTCCCATTCCTTGAGAAGTCAGATCTGGCTACAGTGACACATGCCTTGATTATATCCTGTGAGGATTACTATAATGCACTGTACACGGGGCTACCTTTAGAACTGATTGGAAACTTCAGCAGGTCCAAAACACTGCGGCCAGACTCTTGACCAGGGCTGGCCACAGGGATCATGTGACTCCCCTGTTAAAACAGCTGCTTTGGCTACCAGTCAGTTTCCAGGCAGAATTCAAAGTACTGGGTTTGATTTTTAAAGCCCTAAACAACTTGGGTACAGACTATCTGAAAGACTATCTCTTTATATAAGCCAACACAAGCATTAAGATCTGCAGGGGATGGATTTCTCTCAGTCCCACTACCTTTACAGGCATGGCTGGTGGGGGACTCAGGAGAGAACCTTCTCCATGGCTGCTCCCAGACTATGAAGATCTTTTCCACGAGAGGTCTGGTTGGCCTCCTCCCTCCTCTCTTTTCACTGGCAGACATTGCTATTTAGGTAGGCTTTTAAATCTTTTAATTATTGAGCTATAGTGTATGTCTAAAGTAATATGCTGTATTTTTTTAATCTGTATTTTTAAATCTTTTTTGAAATAATGTTTATGTTTTAAATGTTCTGTTTTTAAGCATGTTTTAATAACTGGAACATTTAACTTCTTTATAACTTTTGTAAACTAAGTGTTTTAGCAATACCTTTTTAGATTATTGTAAACTGTCTTGGATCCCATTTGGGAAAAAAGACAGAATAGAAAGTCAATAAATAAATAGGTAAATAAAGAAATCATCCCCCAGTTTCAGAAGTCCCATCAAAGGACCATGGAAGTGCAGACTACTGCGCACACCCTCACCTTTGAGGGCTACTGGCCCATCCCAAGCAAGGAAACCACACACTGGTAGGTATCCATGGTTGTTCTCCTCCAGCAGGCAAGATGGCAGCAGATACCCATCAAGCAGAGGAGGGTTTTTTCCCCTACATTAGGTCAAGCCTATTCAGCTATGAATAATAAAATATGTCCTTACTGTTCTACAATCGTATGGTGTCTGCATTTTATTTCATATACTTTCATTCATCTTTTATTGCTCATCATACAAAAGAAAGTCAAAGTGCTACACTGGGAATGTCTCCACATTCACAAATACATCTTTCTGAACCATCATGAGATGGTGGCTACCAATTCTACATTTTCTACATAATTGTTTATGTTACCACACAGTAGAAATAACCCAACAAAATCTCTAAACAATCATGTAGAGACATGCAGAACAATGATACAAACTCTAAGCTCCTTCATGGGTTGAGCAAAGTGTAAGAGTTTCACTATAGCTTCTGTCACCACCCCTAGGACTCACAACTGCTCTGCCACAGCTCCTCCCTCATGGCTATTCTGGTGATGGAGGAGAGCAAGGAGGATCAGAGAAGCATCTGGCTATAGCCATGTCCGCATTAGAGTGCTATTAAATCCACTTTCAACGTCCTGTGGAATCCTGGGGTTTGTAATTTAGGAAGAGCTTTTAGACTTCTCAGCCAAACAGCTTTTTGGCCTCAGTAAATTACAAACCCCAGAATTCCACAGGAGGTTGAAAGTGGAATAATAGCACTACAACAGTGTAGTGCAGAAATGGCCTATGTTTCCACAGAGAGATGCAAATCTTAGCCCTCTTCTGCTGAAATCTGATGAGGTCCTTTTCCAGATAGCCACTAGAACTACAGAACTCCCCTCTTCTCTGTTTAATCCCCCTCCAACACCAGGGCCAGAGGCAAAGGAATGGGAGGAGGAGGTTCCTGAGGGGATTTACTCGAGGGGGGGGAATTATTTGTTGTTTCTCCACTTTTGTAAGAGTTCTGCGTCCCAAACCCTCATGAATGTAGAGGGGCTACTGTAGTAGAAATCAACGAACACTTACAAACCTATGAACACTTACAAACCTATGTGCTTCTCTGCTTCTTAAAAATCTAATGGCATGGTCAGTAGGCTGCTACTGTCCTAAAGTCACATCTACGCAGGGAATTTCCTTGGTCAGACTTCCCCATTCACTTCTATAAAAGAATCTACCTATGCTAACATTTAGTTGTATATAAGGATCAATTATTTAGATTAAAAGTTGGTGGGGGACAACAACTATATAGAAAAAGGCAATTATCTACAAATGCTATCATTCATAATATAGTTTTCAGTATTTTAAGGCAGGCAAGTTCCAATTCACATTGTAGAATCTGTTTACAACAAAGTTAGTCAGCTCTCCTTCAATTTTTGAAGTCCTACCTTGGAATTTATTATATCTTACTATAATATAATTATCTAATTTATTATAATATCTTTTCTCTTAAATACAGAGCTCGAGTAAAGAGCTCAAAAAATTATAAACCATGTAACAAAAAAACAGTATTCCTTTTATTTCATAACCAAAACCTAAGATTTTGACCCTGGATATACATACATACATACTACATATATACTAGATTGATTTAATCTAGGAAGCCATAGCCCTGGGTTAGCAAGATTTGATCACGACTGTTATTAACAGTGCCTCTTGGAGCCTTTATGGAATATAACTACTGCAAATAATAGGCTCAGTGAAATCAGCAGGACTTAAATTAATTGTTGCTTAAATCATGTGAAGTTCAATGGATCTACTGTAACTACATAAAGATCCAAACCATTTTTAATCTCAAAAGAAATAAAATTTATACATTAGAATAAAAGGATAAAAGCAAGCATATTTGGGCTGCTATTGAGACTAAATTAATTTCTTCTAATTTGTTACACAGAAAATTAACAATACTTTTCTCTTGGTACTAGAACACTCTGTCACCTTAGTGTCATTTAACTGTTCGTCCATAGGCTGCATTAGATCCAAACAGCTTTAATTTGATTCCCAGCCAAGGGTTACTCAGTAATAAAAGTAAGATGGAATATTACAAAAACACTAGAAGAATCTATATAATGGATTGGCCATCTGCCTGAAACAGAGTAAAAACAGGGTTTTTCTTTTTCTTTCTCTAAGGTTTACATTAAAGCAAGCATCAATTATTGTGGGAACTATTTTTAATATTCTGTCTTATTTACAAACAAATGAAGAACAAAACTCAATCACATTCTTGTTTATTTTTAGAACACAGTAAGAATTTTATACACATTTTGAACAAAAGGAGTCTGTCTTTTAAAAATGTACAATTATTACTATTCAAATTTTATATTACTGTATGTAGGTATCAGCAATATATCACCTCATTACCATGAAATGTAGACTTTCTCCTTTACTTTGCTTCTGCTTTATAAAGAAAACAAAATAAAGGTTAGGAATTTTCTTGTTTGTTTGTAAGCAGATTTTATCTGATTCATCTGAAATCATCTTGAGTTTTACATCCTCCAACATTTCAGAAAGGAAACTGTACCTTACATTTTATGTTAAGTACACAAGAGGTCCATATTACCAGAACCACAGGAAGGTGCCAAATGAAATCACTGGTCCATCTAGCTCAATAATGGTTTGTACTGACTTGCAGCAGCCCTCCATGTTTTCAGGTAGGGGACTTTCTTTCCTATACTCACACAAACACACGTATACTGCTGGCCTAAGACATTTTGAGGCCTAAAGTGGAATCCACTTGTTTCATCTTTAAATATCAAAAATGAATTTCTTGCGGTACTATGCAAACACAAACCCCTGCCTTTGTGTATTCTCCCCTCATCACCTCAAAAGGGTTACCCACCCTGCTGCATGGCAAAGGCAGCCCATATAAATTAGGAAAGGACTAAAGTGATGTTTTGGTTTCCCCTTCATCAACTTTGACAGCTCTAATAGCCTGCTATCACTGATTATCTCTTAGATCAGGAAAAGACTGACACCTACTGATACATCTCTGCGAAGATCCATTAATGCTTCTTTAAGAAGAACTACAGCCACATTCAACACAAGTTGCACAACCACAATAATGCTACTAGATAATAGACAGTGGAACAGTAATTCTCCATTGTCAAGTTTTTCCTATGTAGTAGAGAAAATCTCTTATCCCCTCAAGTTTCACTTAGATGAAAGGTGGCCCAATCCTTACTACAAAACATGAATTTACAGTTGCCATATGTGAAAACATATAAAAAAATTAATTATGTCTAGCCTCTGTTAGAAGGCTGGTTGTTCACAACAAACTGACTGCCCTCCCAGTCCAATCTGGAACTGGAAAAGAGGGAGGATTTCTATCTTACTTTTCTTCAAAAGGTGGAAATCCAGTTGACTCACAATAACCAGTGGTAGCTTGCAGCACATACCATATTTGCCTGCCAGCAAGATGCACTTGTGTATAAGACGCACCCTATTTATAGACTTGCAAATACTATTTGCCGGTGTATATGACACACCAGTGTATAAGATGCACCCCATTTTCAAACAGTATTTTTCTGAGGGGAAAAGTGAGTTTTATATGCCAGCAAATCCAATATGTCACACGGGTGGTAAATCTATTTCAGATTTTAATCCAGACTTTAAAGGAGTTATCCAAGATGATGAACCCTATCCCCAAAATAGCTTCAGAACCCTGGACACCTCCTTTAAAGCCATCCAAACCCTACAGCAGATTCACCACACCACTGACAGGGGAGTCACCAGCTGCCAGTGACAATAATATTACATAAAAGAAAGTAAATTAACCCATAAAACAAGATATACCTTTAAAACATAATTAAATTAAATGAAAACCACTATCAAAACACGGTTTAAAAATGAATCCCTAAGAAAAAGGCAGCACCCACTCTGGCTTTCAACAATCTATCAATTGTCCAAAGCTTCCCTTTTTTGGGGGGGGACGGGACAACAACCCTGTTTTGGACAGACAGGTAGGAGGGGGCTGGTCTGCCTTCCTTGGGAATACACCTCCAGAAAGCTTGTGATTTGTCTCATACATTGTTGTCTGGAAGACCAATGGTGATATCACCATATGAAGAGAAGAGTTCTGAATAATGAAGTTTGTTATTGAACAGCCTCCTGGCTAAGTATAATAGCTGGCCTTGTGTACAGCAATACAACTCTGATATACATGGAATCACACCCGTCTCTGAGTAGAGTGGCAAAAGGCAAGAACTTAGCCTGTCCTGGGCAGCACTGACCCAGTCTGGACTTTTTGAATGCCTGGTGGCAGCAGCAGCAGATCTTTGGTGCTTCCCCTCAAAGGAGTGTAGAAAGAGTTGAGGTGGACAGTGCTTCTCCTAGGTTTTCCCAGGATGGACTAAGCTCTCATCTTTCATCATTCTACACAGAAAAGGGGTTGGTTCCCTTTTTCAAATAAAAGAATCAATACTGTACCTTAACTTCTACAGAAAACAAAAACAAAAACATGCCCTTCTCTGAGTACAGAGGCAAAAAGCCTTTTGGAATGCCTGGGCAAGAAGATGGTGGTGGAGGTGGTTAGGGTTAGCTGGCCCCCTGAGGCAGCACTTGAGCTTTCTCTCCTCTTCATGGAATGCCTATTGATTTATCCATGGGTCATGTCAAAATCCATAATTTTGGCTACAGACTTGCCCTCAACTTATACATGAGGTCAACTTATACATGAGTAACCTCAACCAAAAGGAGTTCATCATCACAGAAGTCATTTAGATAAGAACCCACAGAACTAAAAAGTCATAAACTAACATGGCATTCTCCAGTTGGCAAACATTTCCCTAATCCACAGGTCAGAGGTACTGATGACTGGTACATCTTGACTGGAACTGATATAAGAAATCTGCCACATTGGGCCTACTGTTCCTCAATTGAAGAAGCGCGTCATTTCTTTGTTTGCTCCACATTAGAAATATATATACCCAGAGAAAGCCATTGTTATTTTTCTTCAGTTGCGCTTTGGCTTTTAAAATATTTTTGTTGTCCATTGTTCTTTTTCGTTTTTTGTTGTTGTTCACAGTCTTTAATGAAACCATCGTTCTACTCTAGTTTATTTTCCAGCCAATATTACTTTAAAGCAACTGAAATCACTCACTTCGCTGAAATCATTTTGAAGCCAAACCCAGGACCAACAAGCCTAGCAGAACTGTCAGACAATTATTGCAAGAATACTCAGTTCTGCTATGCGAAGACCTGCACCTGCTGAAACAGAGCCTTATTGGTCATCTCTCTGACGAACTGTCAGCAGAAGAAAAACCTATGTATCACCTTTCTCCAAAAGACACTTTCTTGCTATAGCTGCCCAGAGCATTGCTTCCACTCTAACCATATCTTTAGGACACAGATAACACAATCCCCCCCCAAATATCTTTCAGAACTTTGTTTTGTCTGTACTAAATGTCTCTACATCCTTACAAATTCCAATACACCCTTTTTTTCTGTTCTACCAAAAAGAGACATTCCCATGCCACAATAAAATAATCTTGTGTACAGCCTGAATATTTTCCTAATACCAATCTAATATCTAATTTCAATATAAAGTTAAAACACTTCATAAGGATGCCAAAATCCTTGTCCCCCAATAATGGCTTTCCTTTTACATATTTCTACTAAACTAATTAAGCAAGTGTCATCCTGGCCTTGCATCAAGTTAAACTGTAGCCATAACAATTCTAGCCTTCTATTCAGACTGCTGAGATTTCGTGATTACTTCCTAAGACATTGTTTGACAGTAAAATTCAGTTTAGCTCTTTATTTGGGGAGTGGTAACAATCCAGCCAAATACCATCAGAAATGTTTTCAACCTTGATGAATATTGCTTTTAATAAACTCTCTCATGTCAGGTATATAGGAACAATCCGTAATTGGAATTCCAACAATCCCAGGGCATTCTCTCAGAATTAACAGCCCTGTCAAGATAACAAAATGTTTCAAAGGTCAGTTATGATTATTTTTCTCTTAGCCTTGAACATCCTTCCTTCAGAGAGAAGCACAGCATCCAGGGCAAAGATAATATATATTAGCAGTGTGATAAGCTTCCAGCCACTTGTAGAATTTAAAATTTCACATGGTTTCTCTCTTATCTTCTGTAGAAGGGGAGCACATTCATATAAATATATAAAATATAGTCCCTTCAGATAACAGCATCAGTTTAAGTATGCAGTTTGCTGTCTGTGTCTTGGGAAATATTAAAAATTGTTACCTAGCCCTCAGAAAAATGCTCCTTTGCTGAGCATTCTTACTGGAACTAGAATGTAAATTCATGTCTCCTGCATTATTTGAGATCAAAACTCACAAAATGCAGAGTTATTAACATGAATTGTAATTTGCAGCACATGTATTTACTGCTTCAATTCCACATTGGAAAGACAAATTTAAGTTCACCATGAGGCCCAAAAGTCAGGAGAATCTTTTCCCATATTGTGGAGATTAATGAACATCAGCGATTTGCAAGACAGTAGACAGAAGGCCATCTTGTCCAATTCTCCACCAAGCCAAGCCCAAATGCCCATCAGCTTTCCACAGATGGATATTAACCAGTCAGGCTAAAAGCTACAAGCAGACCACTACAGGTAACTGATTGTTAGCAGGGACATCATTTAGGCACACGCACCAATGCCAGCTTTCCAGCTCTACACAAGTAAACATTAACAAAGCCTGCCTTCCCAGCTAGCTTTCTGCTTCTATGAAGAGATTACTGTATCAGAAAATATGTTTGTTATTGTTATTCTAAAGGGAGAAGGTTACTGACTTGTGTTGATGACATTACAGTCATTATAATGAAACATTTAAAAGTAACCACAACAAATGATCTTAAGATACACAGCCTTTTTGTATTTTATTACTGAATAGATCAAAGTGTTGACTTTTAAGTCTTAATAAGAATTTCCTCTTTCACTTCTGGAAATGGTGTCTCTACCAACAGCAGAAAACAATTAGAGATGAATCATACAATAAGCAAAGTTACCAAAGCTGGGAAAAGAGACAAGAAGTGGCGGGGTGGGGGACACACCAGGATTAATATCCAAGGAAGAAGAAATCCTGATATCTTGTCCCTGATTGACAGAATTCCTGGCAACCAGAGGAAATAAACTGAAACTCCAGAGACATATAAAGAAGAAGAAAAATGCCAGCCATCAGTGGATCCAAGCTGAGAAATCAAACATGAAAACACAAATAAATTGAATATACCAAAAGATATCACTTTTACTCCAGTGTGCAACTATTCCAGAAAAGTACATCTCAGTTATTCTAGAAAAGCTTCTTGGTTGCATACTGACGGTTCAGACAGTCTATATAACCTGTTTCATATCAAACAATCATTGCACATAGAACAGATAACCTGTGTGGCTGACAAATCATATCCCAGTTTTTCATCTGCAATTGCAGGACATAGCCATGTGGTAAACACAATGCTATCCTGAATATAAACACTATTCATTTATTTATTTTCCTTCCTTTCTCCCAAAAATGGATCCAAAGTGGCTTAGACACTAATTTAAAAAGAAAAAAAACCCTGCTAAAACACTTAATTTACAAAAGTTAAAAAGAAATCAAACAGTCCATTTATTAAAACATGCTTTAAAGCAATTAAAACATTTAAAACGTATTTAAAACATAATACCAAGAAAGATGACAAAAATACAGATTAAAAAAATAAAGCTTATCACTTTTCACAACAGTTCCATACCTAAAATTCAAGATTCAAAAGCCTGGCTGAATAAAAAATATCTTCACCTGCCAGAGGAAAGAGAGGGCACAGGGCCAACCCAACCTCCTGTGGAAGAGAGCTCCACAGCCTGGGAACAGCCATGGGAAGGGTCTCTCCTGAGTCCTTGACCAACTGCATCTGTGAAGGTGGTAGGACTGAGAGAAAGCCCTCCTCTGCAGATCTTAATACCTGAGTTGTCTTATATTAGCAGATACACTCTTTCAATAGTCTGGACCTAAGCCATTTAGGTCTTTACAGGTCAAAACCAGAACTTTGTATTCTGTCCAGCCCAGAAACTGATTGGCAGTCAACGCAGCTGTTTTAACAGGGGGGTCACATAATCCTCATAGCCAGCCCCAGTCAAGAGCCTGGCTGCGGTATTTTGGACCCACTGAAGTTTCCAAATAGTTTCCAAAGGCAGCCCCACTACTGACATAGGGTTGGGTCCAGATTAAGCTGGTCACATTTAAGTTCCACTAATTTCAGTGAGAATGAAGACAGACATGGCTAAGTTTCCACACTGATTTAAATTGGACCCAAGCACAGCCAAATTAATATGAACGCATTCTATGCAAAGTACAGAGTAAAACAGCTGTACTAAAAACACTGCACAGACACTAACAGACTTCTCCTATTTCCATATCCTCCTCAGAGAAAGAACAGGTGCAATGTAACTTGACAATAAAGCCAGGCCACCCATCTAGGCATCACAAATTGAGTTTAATAAGAAAATAAGTTTAATGGGAGAGAGGATCTAGAACTAAACAAAATTGTCAAGTGTAAAAAGTTATCTTTGAATACCAAAGTCAGGGTTGTCCATGCAACTGTATTTCCAATTTCTATGTACAGCTTTGAAAGCCAGACAGTGAAGGAAACTGTCAGAAGGAGATCCAACTCAACTGAAATGTGGTGAAGGAAAGTTGTATGGATACCACGGACTGCCAAAAAGACAAGTAAACAGCTCCAAGAGCAAATCAAGCCTGACTCTCACTAGAAGCAAAAGATGACTAAACTGGGACTATTCTACTTTGCACATCTCGTGAGAAGACATGGCTTGTTAGAAAAGATAATAACGCTTGGTAAGGTAGAAGGCAGTAGGAAAAGAGGAAGACCACACTATAGGGGGTTAGACTCATGGAAGCTATGGCCAGGATTTGCAAGACCCGAGCAGGACTTTAGATAACAGAGTGACTTACATGTCTCTCATTCATGGGGTTATCTTCAAAGTTGAAGCCAGCTTGACAGTAGTTAACAAGAACTAATAGGCCAACAGAACTAAGTAGACATTGGGCAGACAATGATCATTTTGCCTTATTGTGCCAAATCCCTGAATTACAGCATTTCATCCTCATGTTCCCATTCAGTCAATTCCACCTAAATTTGCAACATACAGTTATGTGAATTTATATTCCTGGAAGACAACTGAAGAAAGTAATGATCTGTACCTGTAGTGAGAAGTGTGACAGAGAATAGCTTCTGATATAAACTAGGATATGAAGGATATGAAATGCAGCAGGAAACTGGCAACTTTCATCAACCTTTCAATTCAGCATAAAGATTTGTGTAGGTTGTGATGTATATTATAACCTAATTCAGAGCTCATATGAACCTCTGCATGGACTATCAGCACTGTTTGACTTTGAATATTACAATACTTTACATTTTCAATTCAACTATTTTTTACAGATTTGTAAGCATAACACCATCATTTTGCATTTGTATTTTTATTTTTTTGTTACAAATGACACAAGCAATACATATAAAGGGCCCTATCTACAATAGTTCTAGAATGTTTTAATTCTAGTGTAAAACTTAGCTAACAACGCAATGATTGCCATGATTATTAACAAAGTCAGTACACAGGACAGTCATTTTCATACCTAGCACAAGTGTCTGAATGCCAAATAAACATTTTTTATATATTCACTATAGTGCCTTACAACCAATGTGTGATTTCATTTCAGATTAAAAGAGCATTTGCGCAAAATCAGCTTTCACCATCAAGAGCTACCTGTGAAAACCAACACGTATAACCTAGTAAGCAGGAGACAGCAATTTAAAAGATTCATTTATCATAGTTGGCTGCCTCCTCTCCCTGTCAGAGACAATAGCAGGGACGGGGACTGTAAGTGGGTTGTAGAAGAATCTAACATGCAGTTCCAGTTACAATGAACACTGATCAAGTAAAATCATGTCACTTTTTCCCAATAAACCATGTCCAAAGTACCTCACCTGGCATAAAACAAACAAACAGAACAAAGTAAACCAAAAATATGATGATTTTGGATGTAAGTGACAGTAACTATTAAATTACTTTATTGTGGTATTATTATGGTAAGGACTGGCTTAAGAACCAGTAGATTTTCACACTACTATGTGAAGCAAGTAGTGTTTCAGGCATTAAGAACCTTCCTTGATTTTTAACGGTGTTCTCCTTCCAACCTAGGCTGACAATGTCCTCATTGTGTAGTTCAGAACTGGTTCTATCTTTACTTGGGTATATCAAATCTCCTAATTGTTATCTGGTCATAATTCTGATTAACCCTTAATTCAGAGACTCATTAACACAGCTACGTTTCTAACATTTGCTTTCAGCATGGCTAATTGCCTCTACAACCCTTTTGCCTTATAAAAATTCCTAATGAACTCATTTTCTAGAGGTAAACCAGGCAAAATTTATTATGGTCAACAAGTGTCAGTTCATATCTTGAAGCCTCTGCTGACAAACAACAGTTCTGAGGCATAAGGGAGTATCCAAAGACAGGTGACTCCTCATTCACTATTTATCCCAACTTCCTTTTAACATCTTTTGAAATTGTTCTAACCTTGCATTTGAAGCAAATAAAGCACTGGTTCTCAGCCACTGGTGCTCCTGATAGTTTGGACTTCAACTCCCAGAAGCCCCAGTCAGGGATTCTGGGAGCTGAGTCCAAAAAAACCAAACAAACATGAGTACCACTGTAAGCGATCTTTCAGTCGGCTTTAGACATTCAGGGGGCAGCATCAATACTCAACCTGCCAACTTTTCTATCAGGCCAAAGTAGTAGTGATACCGGAGCAGCACTCTCCGATCTGGTTCCAGTCTGCATCCTTCCCACCAATGAGACTTCGCTGGAGCACATCCTGCCCAAACACCTTACCCCTGTTTCCCTCCCTCTCAGCATCACCACAGCTCCACCCAGAAGACACTTTCAAACATTTCCCTATTCCTTTTCAGCACTGCTCTTTCTGTCTTCCGAATCAGCAGCACACCTTCCGTGCCTCTCTCTGGGTCTGGTATGTTTTGTGAGACCAGCAGAGAAGAGAAGAAAAATTAGGGTGGGAAAAGCTTCCCCGCAGAGTTTACCGAGCCCTGACCTTTGGACACGCCAACCTGTTCATCGCTGGCTTCCGATGGAAGCAGCAGAGGTTTGGAGAAGGCGCTCATAAAGGGAAGGCTTCCTCCTCACCATTCCAGGGGACACAGGGTGGCTGCAAGGGAGGGAAGGATTGACAGAAACACCGTGCACGTTGATCCTGCACGCCCAATCCTATACACGCTTGTTTAGAAGGAAGCCCCGCCGTATGGAATGGGACTTCCCTCCCCTCCAGTTAGGACTGCAG
Organism: Ctenosaura bakeri; assembly: GCA_948474755.1. Classification (NCBI taxonomy): domain Eukaryota; kingdom Metazoa; phylum Chordata; class Lepidosauria; order Squamata; family Iguanidae; genus Ctenosaura; species Ctenosaura bakeri. Next base: position 387,095 of record CAOLHI010000513.1, on the reverse strand, counting down.
CCGAAATATGGCTAAAATGTAAAAATAAAAACGCCTGCTGCCGACCGTCAATGCACGTTTAGGTCTGTAGCGCGGATTTGTTTTGGTGGGTTTTTCTAAAATATCTCTACAGGGGGTCAGCGTGCTCCTCCAAGCCACGTTGCAGGATGCGGCCGTTCCCCGACGGGCGTCCCTGCGCCTTAAAACCGGGCGACCCCCTGGGCAGACTTGGAGGAGAGTCCAAGAGGAACTCGCGGCGGACCTCACGCGCGAGGCAGCGCCGACAGGAAGACCGGGCTGCGCGGGAAGCCAGCCAGCCAGCCAGCCAGCCTCCCTCTCACCGCTGGAGCGCGACGGACAGCCGGCCGCGAGACGCAGGGAAGGCGAACAAAAGTCTCCAGCAGCAGCAGCAGCCCCCAGCCCCCAGCCGCCGCCGCCTCTCCCAGCAGCAGCAGCAGCCAGAGACAAGTAGACGGGAGAGGTGAGCCCGAGCCGAGCGCGGGCCCCTCACCCCCCACCCACCCCCGCCCCGCCAAGCCCCTCCGGCAACCAAGGGAGGCTGCTCGCCGCCACGACTCCCTGACCAAGCGCCCCCCCCGCCGCCGCCGCCGCCTCCGTGGCCCAGGCGGCGACAGACAACGGCGCGCGAAGGTGGGGCGGAAAAAGAACAAAGCGCCGGCTTCTCCCCCTCGCGCGGCCGCCCCTCGGCCCCACTCACCCCCAGCTTCCTGCTGCGGATTTTCACATAGCCTTGCTTGACGATATCGTTAAAGTTGGAGGCCATGGCCAGGTCCCCGCTCCGCCGCCGCCGCCTTCTTCGTCGTCGTCCTCTTCCAGCTGCTGCTGCTGCTGCTGCTGCGGAGTGCCGCTGGCCGCCGGCTCCCGAGGAGCCTCTGGCATTCAGGCGGCGGCGGCGGCGGCGGCGGGAGCAGCAGCCGAGCAGGTCCTCCTCTCCCCCTCCCTTGTTCTGCGCGTGCCGGGCACACACACGCTGGCCCCAGGCAGCCCGCCCACTCCTCCGGCGCGGCGCCACGCTCCAGTCCGAAAGCCTCGCACCGCGGCGGCCGCGAGCGGGTCTTTCAACCTCGACCAGGAAAGGCGGGCGGGCGGGCGGGCGGGGGGGGGAGGGGGTTGGTGCTGCCGCCGCCACTGCCGTTGCCTGGAGCAGAGGATGGAGCTGCCGCCTTCCCGGCCCTTCCGCCGGCTCTTCTCCGCTCACGCCCTCCCTCTCTGCTTCCCCCTCTCCGCCGCTCCTGCCTCTCTGCCGGCGGCACCTAGAGGCTCCGGAGCAGCGCGCGCCGCGCCATCCTCCTCCTCCTCCTCCCTACGGCGCGAGGGGGAAAGGCGCGGAGGGGGAGGGGTCCCCGCGCGCCTTGCCCGCCTGCTTTCCCTCCTCCACCTCACGCCTCACCTCCCCACCCGCAGACAAGGCTGGCGGGGGAGCTGTCATTCTCTCCTCCCGCGGCCAGGGCGGCTCCGCCTCCCCATCCCGGTCCCGGTCGCTCCCCCTCCACGAGGCGCCAAGTGCGCCCCTCGCCCGCGGGGCGTTGCGCCCGTTGAGAGGGACAGACTTCTGCGTCAGGGAGGGGAAGCGCATCCCTAACCTTCCTCCCCCCCCGAGCCCTTCACGGCGGGGCTCGGGGTCCCTGGGTGGAGCCACGGCCAGAGGCAGCCGCCACAACAGGGGTTCAGGTGCGTGGCGCAACCGCGGGGGCTCGGTGCGCGGAGTTTCCGCGGGACTTACTCGCTAATAAGGAAGTTTGGCGGGTGCCCTAAGGAAGACAATCATAAAAAGGAGAGGAAATGGGGAAAAGGAAAGGAAAAAAGGATTCTTGCGTTACCTTTAAAACTGCTTTTTTTTTTTAATGGACTAAAATCCACTTCCTCAGATACACCAAAGTGGAAAATGCAGGATTCCAGCTGTCATCGTCTTCTGCCAGCATGATGGATTATTCGAGATGATGGGAATTATAGTACCATATATCCCTGTTCCTGCTGCTGCTATACAGGTCAGCTTAGAAGCAAACCCTGGCCAAGAGTTCTACCTCCATAAGCGGCTGCAGAATCCCAGTTCCTGGAAATAAACCTCAGTGAACACAAGTAAGGTACTGTTGGAAGACATACAGGTCCCCAGGTATTGTCAGACTGCAGCTCCCCTCCATCCTGGCCAGCACAGCCAAGGGTGAGGAAAATGGAAGTTGCAATCCAGCTGAAGGACCATACATTCCCCGTCCCAATGCAAAGGCATGTGCTTAAACAGAATGGCCTGCACAGTGTAATCCTATCTCTGTTTCATCAGAAGCAAGCCTAATCCATATGTGTGGGCTTACTCCCAAGTAACTGTGCATCAGGTTGCATTCTTCCTTTGTTACAACGACTGAGAGAAAGTTACATCTTTCCTATCGTGGATGTAACCAGAAATACTTACTCAAAGATGTCAAAAAGCATAACATACTTAAAGAAACAGTGATAATTAAGTACTATTAATTAAAAGGCTAGTCCATGACTCAACTGTCCCTGTGTTTATTATCTGAAATTCCATGAAAGAAAGTCTGGCTATGAATAAAATATATGTAATATTTTGCAATATTTCCCTTTTTGCCTACCAGAGCCAGCAAGACATCTAAAAACCTAAACCAAATAATATTGTGTATCATATGTGGCAGTAGTGCCATATGGTCCAAACAGAAGGATACCTCCATCCACCTCAGTAATGCTAGCTCCTACCGCTTAGGCCACAGGCTAACACACACACACACACACACACACACAGGACTTCTGAGGAGTTTGTTCTGTATCTCAGAAAGATACTGTTACTCACTTTAGGTGTGTGTTAGAGTGATTAACAATAGCATGATAATCCTTTGGTAATCTCTCTCATGCCCATGCACACACACAAACATACACATTCAGTTATCAAGAAGGCCTTCCAGTCTTCTTGATAACCAGTGATTCAGCCTCCAAAAAGCCAGCAAATTGTAAGCTAAGACGGTGGTGATTTGCAGTGCCACAAATTCTGTTTGTCTACAACTCAGCATCCATGCAGCTGCACTTTTTCTTAGGCTTCAAGGCAAAATCCAGATGAAAGAGTACCTGGGACTAACAAAGATGCCCCTTTTATCATTGTCCTGTATTAACTATTGAAGCAACTGTACTTTGCTAGATTCATCTGTGTGAATCCACTGGGCAATTCTTTCCATCCCATGGTGCCATGGCTTGAAAAGTAAACTCAGTTTTTAGTCCTTCCTTCCCCCTCCATCTGCTTTTTGTAACTTCTTGCTTGAAAAAGAGATCTGGAGATCCTGAAAGCTTGCAGAAGTATTTGTGTCTTTTTGGTTAGCCTAATAAAGGCACTATAGCACTGCCCTTCCACAGTGGTAGGATTGTATGCTACTGTGAGGCAAGAGGCTATGCTTATGGCAGCAGTGCCGCTAATGGGGTCTCTCTTGTCATACAAGCTTTTACTGAGGAGCTAGACTAAATGTGCTAAACAGCTACTGGTCAGCAGCAATAGCGTTTGTCTTGCGTGTATGTGCAGAGAATCTCTCAGAGACAATGGCTGTGGCACCATAGCTAATACTTGTTAGTACAGAAAGCCATGGTAAAACCCTTTTGAATGCCTTGCATGTCTTTTACTGTGAATACTCTATAATGAGAGAATCCAAAATGAGACAAGAGATAGTGCCAAAAGATGAGAATCCCAGGTTGGAAGGTACTCAGTGTGGGGCAAAGTTTAAGTACAAGTAACACTGTGGCTAACAATGCAACAGAACAGAAGCCAAAGGGATGTTTAGCTGTTGACATGCTCAGAGCTGAAAGGAAAGTTCAAAGCTGCACTACATCTATTATAGGAACATAGAATGTGAGGAATATGAATTAGGGGAAGCTAGACATAGTAAAACAAAAAATGGAACATAAAAATATTGTGAGCAAGCTAAAGTGGACAGCAATGGGATATTTTGAGTCAGAAACACAGTATTTTATTCATGAAATGAAAATGTAAGAAGAAATGGGATGGCATTAATAGTGAGATGTGGCAAAAGCAAACAAAGGGTCTAATGCAAACTCTTAACTGAATAATATTTATAAGACTTCAGGGAGAGCTCATCAATACAACTGTAATTCAGGTTTATTCTCCAACTGAGGAAGAAGAAGAAGAAATCAAAACATCTGTGCTAGAGTCCAGGAGGAAACTGACGTCACATGAAAACAGGGCTTCTTGTTAATCATAGCCAATTGGAATGCAAAGGTAGGAAAGAGAGCAGAATCAAAGATTGTGGGAAAAGCTGGGTTTGGATCAAGAAATGAAGCAGGAGAGCAGAAGAGTGATTGACTACATTTTGCAAGGCCAACAGCTTGTTTGTTGCAGACACGTTCTTCAAGCAAGCAAGGAGGTGACTGTGTACATGGACATCATTTGATGGCCAGTACAGAAAAGAAATGGGCTACATAATTGGAAGCAGAAGATGGGAAAGCTCCATCCTCTATGCCAAAATAAACCCAGGAGCAGATTCTGTCCCAGAGCATGAATTGCTAATATCAAAAATTAGAATAAAGCTAAAGAAGAACACTAAACCAACCATCATTCCAAACAGAACTTGAAGAATGCCCCCATAGAATTTTAAGATAATGTAAATTTTAAAAAAAAGATTTGCATTATTAAGCCTAATTGACCAGGAACCAAAAGAACTCTGGACTGAAGCCAGAGACATTGTCAGGGAGGAATGGAAAAAAACACTATTCACAGCCAAAAAGAAAAAGAAGCCTCACTGGATGACATATGAAACTCTTCAAGCAGTTAAGGACAGAGAAGAAGCAAAAGTAAAAGGTGACAGAAATAGGGTCAGAACCCTGAAAGCAACTGTTCAGTTACTTGTGCTCAAGGATAGCGAGAACCACTATAATAATCGGTGCAGAGAAATAGAAGATAGCAACAAAATGGAAGAACAAGACACCTGCTCCACAAGATCCAAGAAATAAAAGAGAAATTTAAACCAAGTGGGGATGCTCTACCACCAGAATGAAAACACATTACATGACTAAGTAGAAATAAAAAGATGATGGAAACAATACACCGAAGAACCATATAAAAGAGATGAAAGGGTGACAAATTCATTCAAGGAAGAACCATTTGAAGATAAGGCTACAATTTTATTGTTCTCAGAGCACTTGGGGGAAATAAATCACCAGGAGCAAATGGCATACCATTACAGCTGCTTCAAGCTACAGAGATATAATCTACTGTAGTTCTAACTAAAATCTGTCAGCAAATATGGAAAATAAAATAATGGTTCATGAATGGGAAATAGTCAATATACATTCCAGTCCCCAAGAATGGGGATAGCAAGGATTTGCAGTAACCACAGAACCATTGCATTACTCTCCCATGCAAGCAAACTGATGCTCAAAATTCTACAACAAAGACTTTTAATATATATTAAGCAAGAAATGGTGGATTTCTAAGTTGTGTTCAGGAAAGAAGAGACGCTAGAGATCACATTGAAGACATATTTTTGGTAATGGAGTTGACCAAGGAATTTCAGAAGAAAATCAACCTGTGCTTTATAGATTATAGAAAAGCCTTTGATTGTGTAGATCATGAAAAACTATAGATCGCTTTTTAAAAAACAGGTGGGCCACAACCCTGATGCATAATCTGTACTCAGGAGAAGAAGCTACTATCAGGAGAGAATATGGAGAAACTGAATGTTTTCTATTTGAGAATGGGTCAGGCCAGACTGTATTTATTACCCTATCTGATGTAGGGTGGTGTCAGTGGTACAAGAAAGAAAGAAAGAAAGAAAGAAAAATGAAGAAAACTGGATTGTTGCTTCCTTTGAGAATTCAATCATAATGTTATTTATTTAGTTTGATGTATGCAGAAATGCATATTAGTTCCCTGCACCAAATATCTTCAACCATTCTGCCAATTAAACAAAAATGTAGTTACACTACATCTGTAAAGCAGACAGTGAAGACACTGAAATAGTTCAAGATTTTCCATACCTTGGCTTAGTCATTAATTGGTATGGAGACTGCAATCAAGAAATTGGAAGACTAGGTTTTTGGAACTTGGAAGAGCAGCCCAGCTATGGTGGAACTAGACAAGATCCTGAAGTGTAAAGATATATCATTGATTAGTAAAGTTGGTATTGTCATTATATTTCCAGTTTCTAGGTGTGGTTGTGAAAGCTGGACAGTGAAGAAACTGATAGGCAGAAAATCAACTTATTTGAAATGTGGGCCTGGGTAAGTTTTAAGTGGACTGCTAAAAAGATAATCAAGATAGCCAGTGTGGTGCAATGAGCATGGTTTGAACATCAGACTGTGACCTGGGAGACCAGGGTTCGATTACTCATTTGGCCGTGGAAACCTATTGGGTGACGTTAGATGTGTCATAGACTTGCAGCCCCAGAAAACTCCATAATAGGTCCACCTTAGTGTCGCCATAAGTGTGAAATGACTTGAAGGCATACAAAAACAACACAACAAAGAGCAAATCAAGTCTGAACTTGCCCTACAATCTAAGATGAGTAGGGCTGTTGATGATAGGCTTACGTGGACGTCTCCCGTTCACAGAGTTGCCATAAGTCAAAGTCAATTTGACAGCAATTAACAACAATATAAAGGCATTACACTAATATGGATTTTGGAACTTCAGCACATCCATCGAGAAAAACAGCCAGCATATCCACTGTGTATTTTTAAGTGTAATCCTGTGTGAATGGCCGTTTCTACACTAGGCCCTCTGTAAATTGCAAACGTCAGGCTTCCATAGGATTTTGAAAGCAGAATAATAGCACTATAACAGGCTAGTGCAGAAGTGGCCACTATCTTCTCAGAAATCTGGGTCTTACTCATAGATAAGTGCAGAGAGGCTGCCTATCCTTAAAAGAGATATGGGTGTTTAAAAATCCAAACTACGTAAATAAAAGGAAGGAAGCTATCCTTCGGAATGCCATGCAAATATTGCCAGGAAACTTGAGCTATCGTGATTCCCAGTGGTGTGAAAAGCCTACCTGCACACAACTATAAGATTGTAGGTTCTTCTTTTGAGACATCATGCTAATTATGTGGATATGGAAGCCAGGTTCAGTGGGGTATCTGAGGCTGGGATTAGGGGTAGGAAGCACAGCTCTCATCAACCTTCAGGTGCTGTAGATACTTGCTGAAAGGCTTGAATAAACATCCTTGATGCAAAACACAGAAATACAATGGTTTTGGAGCATAACATAGTTTGGAATATATGTAAGCAAACTGTAGCCAGAGAAAACAACTAACATTAAGCACTCACAGTCTGGCTGAGTGAAATGTATATTCAAGTAGCCCTCTTCAGCAATGGTGTTGTTCATTATGCCAGAGCAGATGAAATTAAAATCCTATTGGAAACCCGCACAAGATGCAGTGATGTCACTTTTAAAAAAAAAAAAAAAATCAAGAAAGATGAATTGTTACTTCCTTTGAGAATTCAATCATAATGTTATTTATTTAGTTTGATGTTTGCAAGAAAACATATTAGTTCCCTTCACCAAATACCTTCAAGCATTCTACCAATTAAACAAAAAATACAAAAAATTATAAATTCCTCTGAGGTTAGAATGTGGAACTCTTAACTAGCTTCACTTATATATCTACTGTGTTATGCCCAGTCCTAAACATATCTTTAATTATAATACTGCTTAAGGCTGATGTGAAGAGAATGGTTCTTACAATAATACTAATGTATATTTTAAAGAAGCTGGGATATAAGTAGAAATGCAGAAAAATCAGAGTTAACATTGCTTGTAGCTTGCATTGTCATTTTGGGCTAGTGGCCACACTTTTGGGGAGATTCTGGGAAGTGTAGTCCAGAAAAAGAAAAAGAAAAGCAATTTTTCCAGCCGTTGTCTCTATTTATCAGAGAAACATCAACTATTTAATTTTATTTGTTCACAATAAAATTTGAAACAAAATTGTATTTAAAACTTAAGAGGAAGTAACTTTGAAATAAATTTAAATGACATCCATATAAAAGATAACAGATAGTAACCCCTAGTTAAAACTAATGTCAGCTATAGGCCTTTAAAACAGAAGAGGAGTAGTGGAGTAGTGCCTAGGAATTTTATTGTCAAAGAATAATGCCAATATTTCTGGGCCTTTATCGTATTGTGAAAGGACAGGGACACATTCAGATTACTTGCAGATTGTAAGAAATGAACAAGCAAAGATTAAAAGCATGTAGTAAGGCAGATCAACTCTTTGCTTTTATGCCATATGCATCTTATCATATTTGAGTAATTTGTTGGATAGAGGTAAATAGTTCCCAAATTCTTTATGTTCATTTTTTTGTGACACAAATTCAATCTGTGTGTTTGTTTTCATTTATAACAAAATATTGTCTAGAATGTAATTTACAATGTGAAAATTTATTTGAGATAGTTTGCACACTGAGTATGAATCCATGAGTATGGTTATAGGTGTTAGAGCAATAAACAGGATAATTGCCAAGTGAGCTGGGGGTGGTGATGAAATTATCAGGTGAGAGGACTTTTATGGTAATAGCACCAGGTTCTACCTGATCTTGGAAGCTAAACAAGGTCAGCCCTGGTTAGTACTTGGATGGGAGACCACCAATGAATACCAGGTACTGTAGACCGAATTTCTGATGAAAGAACTGGCAAAACCATTTCTCAGTGTTCCTTGCCTAATTCACGTGTCATCATTAGGTGATAGCATATACACAAACACACATCCAGTATCTGTGCAGTTATCTTGTCAGACAGGTCTGCGTAGTTCCAGTTATATGGATGTTTAAGTGGACTCTGAATATATTTTTATTTACTCTGTATTGTGTTGCCACAAACTATATTGCTTTTTTTTTTTAAAGTCTGGGATGGAATGGAGGTGGAAATGATACAAAATGATACAAGCTTTTCTCTCCTTTTTATTTGTTAATATAGTGTTTACTCTGTGTGTGTGTGTGTGTATACTTTTTAAAAGCTTTTTTAGGTATTCATTATTCTTTCAACAATTTTGTTGCCAACAGTTTTGTTACAGAACAAATTGTACCTTTGTCAAATAAGTACATGAACAGATGTGACCCTTTGGTCAATGATTATAAGAAGTGAATAAAAATACTGTTTAAACCATGTTCTTTAGTTCTGAGCTAAGCGCTGGAACATTTAAAGAGAAAGGCAAAAATCCATTATTGATTGGTGCTAAGAAAGGAGAGATGGAGAATGCTGGTTTTATGCTGACATTAGTATAAATAGATGTTGGCAATGTTGCTTATGATATTCATGCAAGTAAGTACTTGGACAGAGATGGCTGGAATGGGTGCACTGGTAATTATGATCAACAAAAGAGCTTCTTTGTCATATTTTGTTCTGTATAAAAATAGTCTGAAATTAATTATTGTCGTGTGATATGTTTTGACATTTATTTTATAGCATGTTATGTTTTTTTTGATGTGAATTCATCCCTCTTTTTTTCTTATATTCCAAATGCAATTATATTTAAGTACTTTCTGCAAAATTATTATTTTGTACTTTAAGTGTGTTTCAGAATTATAGTTGGTGCAGGTTCTGAAATAATTATTTATGACTGCTATATATATTACCCCTTGCTTGTCATCCCCAATGTTTATGCTGGTTTGTTTTTATAGTTGATTGTTTTAAATTAATGGCCTCTCAGTTCTGTTCCATGTTTTAATAAGGTCAGTGGTCAGTTCTGGTGAAAGGGAATAGAGGATGGTGATGTCCAGGATGTTAATTCGGGCACCAAAACAATGTTTCTGTCTAAAATGTCTTAGTCTTTCTCCTTGATATGTATATAGTTTAATACCTATAGCAGCCCTTTTGCACCTCTGAAAAGCATGTATGGACAATTGCATACATATTCATTGAAGACTATCTATCACTTTCAGACAATCATTTTGTTGCTGGAAATAAAATGGCCAAAATCATAATCTGTGAACAGAAGTCCTTATGCCCAGGAAATGCAACAGCATATAGTAACAGAGCGGTCTTTAAAAAATGTTTCACTCTGCATGTGTGGTAAGGCTAACTTGGAATAATTTGGATCCAAATGTTCTGGATGCGTCATCTGAAACTGATCCTGACTAGATTATAGAGTTAAGGAGAGCCAGTATTATTTCTGGAATAAAATATGCCAGGATTCTTGTGCTCATCATAGGAGGCAGTCCACCCCCAGGTAGGCTGAGAAGAATGGATCAAGGCCATGATGGCTCATAGGGCTGGCAGGCTACAGAAACCCCTCTATTCTGTCCCCAACACTGAACTAATGCATTTGTGTTTGGGTGCGTGTGCATGCATCTTCAAATAAACACACAAAGCAAATTTATGAGTGGCAATGAAGAAGCAGATTTTTATTATACGCTGTAATAAAAATAATATTTTTATTTTTCTGACAGAAATTGACAAATGCCTATGGGGAAAAAACCTCAAATGCAAATAGAAATTCCAATTCATCCTTGTATTGTAGCAAACAGAGCCAGGGAACAAGAACACCCATGGAAATTCTGTCATACGAACACATGCATTACAGGCAGAGTCAATAAACCAACTCACTGGCTCAGAAACAACAGGCAACAATATGTTTGCTATGTTCTAGCTCTCCTAATCCAAGCAGCATATTTTGCGTAATGTTCAAAATTAGTTTTCTTAATATGCAAATTATGTACATTAATTGTTACAATATTTCAATCTTGGAATTATTCATATAGTAATCACTGATCTGAGAAATGGTATAGGGTCATAGTTGAAGTGGTGAGTCTGGAACAGGGAGAACCTAGTTCAAACTCCTCTGATCACAAAGCCTGCTTGGGAGTTTTTTGCAATCTCTTTATCTTAGCCAAAGCATGAGGAACAGTGGAACAATGCGAAATGACCTCATATATTGCTCATGCAGCACATGGTTAGCCTGATTTTGATTGAGGCACTTCATCTGGACACCAGAATTGGTGTTTAAACATCTGAGGGAAATGGGGAGGCCTCAACCATCATGGTTCTGACACAGCCAAGCTTGATTTGGGCTGAAAGCCATATAGTTCCTAAAGAGATAGAAATTTCTAGGAGAGCCTTACAAAGAGAAATAATAGCTAAGTAAGCAGGAGATAGGCCTTCAGCCTCGACATGTTATTGCTGGTGACAGTGATCTGTTCATTCTGCTACTTTACCTTTCCTAAAGGTTGCTAATCAAGCATTTTGATATTTCCGAGTAACTGAAAAACCAAGCTTAAGCAATGTGCAGTTTGTTGTTTAAGGCTGCTTTTGCTTTCTGGAAGCTATATAAATTCTGACATGCAACTTTCCAATGATTGACAGCATGTGTCAACAGGAACTTTAATTCAGTCAGTGGTCCATCTATTTGAATAATTTTCTCCAGCGTATCTTTTCCAAAATGATTACAATAGTGTTACAGAAAACCCCTAATTATACTCTTTTCAATTGCAACAGAATGGAAGTACCCAAAGATGCCAATTCTCTATCTATTGGTACATGGTAAGGAAGAGTGTGGTTACTAGCTTTGGTAGAGAAACTAACACAGCCATTAAGAGTTTCATCAAGACAGAAATAGAAAATTTTAGTCATTTTAGTTTTACTTCATTTTGTCTATTTGTTCTCTGATACAGATAGTGAGTCAACCAAATGACCAAGCACATTTCAAAGCAAATGCCAAAGCAATGTGGCCAATCTGATGTTGTTCTCTTAATGTACTTTCACACATTTTTCTATCATCTCTTTTCTACAGTCACCACCCCTTTGTTTCTGTTGTAACTGCATTCCCTACCACCATGTAACTCATAGCAGGAAAACAAATTACATGACAATGAGAATGGGATCTTTTGTGTAAATAAATAAATGTTTGCATTATATATATCTGTATATAATAGGAAATGAAAGAATATTCAAAAAAATTTTTTTAAAAAATTGTTGAAAAATGTGTTTCCTAAGTATCTTCAACCATACCAATTTCTGCACAGAAAATGCAGTTTCCTTCACAAAAATTCTGTTTTGTGAAAGGCAGAGAGAGAGAGAATGTGAATTATGTGCATTAAAAATGCTGAATTCCAAAAATCTTCATAAACTATACTGTGTAGCTTTTAAGGACATTCTTGCAGCAGGAAGCAAATTGTTGCTTCCTTTGTAGTCAATGAGAGAGATAGAGAGAGAGAGATGAGCATGGTGTGGGGCATAGATAGAGTCATTGTATCATACTAAATATCCAAGAATTGCATATTTTCTCATGAGCAAGCTCTGCTGAGTGCAATGGGATGTACATCTAAGGCAAGGGTATAAGACTAGAGGCTTAGTGACTACTCTTAGATCTCACTCCCCAGATACCATTTTATCTGATGTCTGTTGTTTCTGTTCACAGAGCATCCTTAGTTTGATTTCCAAGGGTCTTCCCTTCTTCTTACACTGCAGTCTACTCCACACAGCAAGCCCATCAATTGTTAAAAAAAGGTATTTTTTTATTGAAACAGAGATGATCTTGAAATGTCCCAATGTTATTAAGTTCCATATAAGCATTGTTGGCTATACGTATCATTTCACAAACATGTGAGACAAAAGGAAACACAGGGGCAAGCACAAGTTTTTGGAACAAGTTTTTGGAGTAAACTAAGGGCATTTCTGCAATACACTATTATAGTGCTATTATTTCATGTTCAACATCCTGTGGAATTCTGGGGCTTGTAGTTTACTGAGACCAAAGAGCTCTCTGGCCAAGAATTCTAAATGCCTCTCCCTAAACTGCAAACCCCAGGATTCCACTGGATGTCAAAAGTGGAATAATAGCACTGTAACAGTGTAATGTGGAAATGCCCTACTGTATACTTTTACTAACTAAACAGCAATACAGGTCTAGTGCCACAACCATGCTGGAAGCAAAATTCGACTAGCCCATGCAGTTCAGGCAAACCAAATCCTGTTGGAGATAAGGAGAAGGAATAAATCTTTCCTGACTCCACATCCTAACTCCAAGCAAAAGAGGAATGGTGCCCCCTAAACTAATCAGTCCTTAGGCTTCACAGTCATAAGCTGCAAGTTGCAGGAATTGTGCATCACCATTAAACTGCCCCAAGGACTTCAACCCCACTTCTTCACTTGCTGTTTTCTCATACATTCCTGCCATGTGACCATATTAGCTGAATTGACTCATTTAAACTTAGATTGCTTAAGTACCTCAGCCACTTTCTCCCATCCTTTCCCCCACCCAACAGGTGAACAGTTCATCCTGCCAGGAAGGGGGTTTACTAGTGGCATTAAACATTTTAAGTACAGTTTTATCAGGGATGGGCAACTGTTGTGGGAGTAGGTCTAAGGCCAATTTTCTACTACCTTCTGGGAGCTCCCCAAAATGCCTTTCCAGTGGAAATACCTAGAAATTCACTTCTGGTTTGGTGAGTGGGGGGAACCACAGATTTTTTTAAATGTTAAACAGTGCAAGGTGGAGGGTTGCAATCCACTTAAAAGATTAATTACTACTTCTGGAGACTTACAGGAAAGCAATTCATCCTTTTTTGGCTTGAAAAGAAAAACAGTCCAGGTAATCTAGCATTGCAGAAACAGCTCTGGAGAGCTAATTTTCCCAGTGTTGTTCTTACTTGCTATCAATTTGGCTTTGACCTACAGTAACTCTATGAATGAGAGACTTGCAAGATCTCTGGTCATCAACTGCCCATATCAGGTCTTGTAACTCAGAGCTCTAGCTTCCTTGATCAAATCTATCCACTGTGATGTGATCTTGAGCCCTGATGGCTCAGTAGTTAAATGCCAGTGCTTCAGCCACAATGTTGTGAGTCTGATCCTGCAGGGCTCCAGGTCGGCTCAGCCTTCCATCCTTCTGTAGGTCAGTAAAATGAGTACCTAGCTTGTTGGAGGCAATTAGCTAAACACATTGTAACCGCTTAGGGAGTGCTTGGCACTGACAAGTGGTATAGAAATGTAACTGCTATTGCTATCTTCCTCTTGTTCTATTGCCTTCCACTTTCTTCAGTGTTATTGTCTTTTCTGATGAGTCACACCATGTAATGATATATCCAATGTAAAACAGCCTATGGCCATCTCCACACCACACTGTTATAGTGCTATTGTCCCACTTTCAACATCCTATGAAATCTTTCCTGGGGTTTGCAGTTTAGGGAAGAGTATTTGGAATTCTCAGCCAGAGAGCTCTTTGGCCTCAGTAAACTACAAACCCCAGAATTCCATAGGAAGTTGAAAGTGGAATAATATTTATTAATTGATTTATTGTATTTCTAGGCCACCTTTCTCCCAGAATTGGGACCCAAGTGGCTTCCAAGAATAAATACACATCAACAAACATTAAATACATTCAAACAGTTAAAAACATAAAACAGATATAAAAACACTCAAAAGGATATTCCAATACCACGGTTAATAAATAAAGGTACCCGGCTTACGTAAAAGCCTATTTGAAGAGAAAAGTTTCCATTTGTTGGCGAAAGGAGAGCAAGGAAGGGTCATGCCTAGCCTCCTGTGGAAGATTGTTCCACAGGGTGGGAGCAGCCACTGAGAAGGCTCTCTCCTGTGTCCGCACCAGGCAAGGCTGCGATTGTGATGGGACAGAGGGAAAGCCTTCCCTCGCAGATCTTGTACAGGGAGATGCGGTTTTTCAAATAGCCTGGACCTAAGCCATTTAGGGCTTTATAGTTCATAACCAATATTTTGAATTGTGTCCAGAAACAAACAAATAACCAGTGGAGCTGTTTTAGCAAGGGAGTTATATGCTCCCTCTAATAGTGTAATAGCACTATAACAGTGTAGTGCAGAAATGGCTTTAGTTTAGCCATTTTTGCTTCTAGTAAGAGTTCAGGCCTTGTTTGCTCTAGAATCTATTCATTTGTCTTTTTAGCAGTTTGTGGTATCCATAAAATTCTTTTTCAGTACCCACATTTCAAGTGAATTGATTTTCTTCCTGTCAGCTTTCTTCACTGTCCATCTTTCACAACCATACATAGAAACTGAAAGTATTATGGCATGCATAACTCTGGCTTTGATAGTTAATTATATATCTTTCACTAAGAGGATCTTATCTAGTTCCTCTATAGCTACCTTTCCAGGTCTTGGTGTTCTTCTGATTTCTTGGCTACAGTTTCCGTTTTAATTAATCACTGAGCCCAGGTGTAGAAAACCTTTACCCCGACTTATGTTATGTCTTAAGGTACCTAGATTCATTTCCCTCATGCCAGGAAAATTCATGTGCTCATTCCATTTATGTGTTCTTGAATTTTAATACAAGCACGTACAAGGTAATGTTACAGTATATTAAGTTACAAATGGATTCTCAGGAATATGCATTTGAGAAAGGATTTGAATTTGATGTACTTCCATCCCAAACTTTACAATTCCCTATATGTAATTATGTTGGTACATTTGTATATTTGGCAACTTAAAGGTGCCTTCATCTTCTATTGCAAATCTGGATTTACATAATTTTAGCATGTGTTAAGATCATACTTTGCATATGTTACTTTTGTATTAAATTTACAGTAGAGTTGAATTACTTTTTTTTCTTAATCACATAATAAATAAATTAATCATATAATAAATTTTCAGCAATTGCATGGCTGAATCATCACAGTACTACATTATTCAGTTTCACAGATTCATTTTCAGATATTCAGATTTTTAAAACAGCTCAGCACTATATTGCTTAACAATATGGGACACACTTTGTTTCAATCACCCTTGTAAAAGCCTGTAACAACAACAAAAAATATCTTGATATCAGGGGTCTAAATACAATTACTAGTTCCAGTTAAGAGCAGACCCATTGAATTAATTGTTAAATAGCAAGGTTTATTTGTTTGTTTATTTGCATTTACAGCCTGCTTTTGTCCTTCTACAGGACTTATTAATGTAAATCACATTGATTCTATGGGTCTATTGATCTAGTTGGGACTAGCAACTGAATTTAGACCAAAGGGGTTGTTTCATACCAGTGTTTTTTGGACATCATTAATTTCATAAGGATATTAATATGTTGTTACAACAGAAGCCACAACAGGATTAAAACGATGGAACAAGATAAAATGGTATAATTTTACCTTCCCTCAGTCAGTGCACTTGGACTATCTGGAAAACTGAAAATGGTTGATTTAAAAGTCCAACACAGAAAAGGTTGGAAAAGAAGTTGCTAATAACAGATAAAACAAAGTATTTGTATGAGAAAATTATAGACTGTCCATTCTACAAAATGATTCTGGACATTGTAGTCATATTAAAAACTAACTTTTCCAGGTTCTGAAAAAGAAACATAGATGGGGCCATTTCAGAGGGCTTCATATTACATGGATAGTTACAAGCAGATTTCTCAAATGCCCCAGGAAAGAGAAGAAGGGTTGATAATCAGATTTTGGGGAGACCACAGTGTGCCTGTTCCACACATTCAAATTTCGTTATGCCTGCATAGAGGTATAATGTGTGATATAAAGCTGACTGGATGGGAGAAAAACGGGTACATCAGAAGAAACACAGAGGAAATAGCTGATTTTTCTGTTTATATGTTGTGATGTATGCGACTGATTCATCACTTTGCACCTCTCTCGCACTTAAGATTGCACAATTTTCTGTACAGTTCAAGATTTCCTAACAGGGCGCATCACATTAGCACTTGTATACTACCAAAATGGAGTGAGTAGGTAAGATTCCATGTTCCATGTCCTAACAGTGTGCTTGTTTGGTTGCTTAGCTGAAAGAATGGAGATGGACTGACCAAGCAATTTGAAACACATTTACTTGGGTGTAAGTCCAAGTGAACTGAACTGGATCTACATTTAAGTAGAAATTTATAAGACTATACTGCAAGGTATTAAAATAGAATATTTGGGTGCCCTGTGGATTCTGTGGGACCTCAGCCAGAAAAATGGACCCAATAGCCATAAGACTGGGATCCTAACTTAGAAAGCTAATGAAGTAACTTCAGGGTAGTTGCTAGATGGCTGGAGTATAGATTACCGTAGATTAGTGTTATCTCTCTTTTCCACATGGATAATAGTACTATAGTTGTTCCTGTATGCCTTCAAGTCATTTCTGACTTATGGCAACCCCCAAGTGAACCTATCTGGGAGTTTTCTCGGGTTAGGGTTAGGGTTAGGGAATTTATTGGGGGAGGCTGCCTTTGTCTTCTCTTGAGGCTGAGAAAGTATAATTTGTCCAAAGTCACCCCATGGCTGAATGGGGATTTGAACTGTGGTCTCCAGAATCATAGTCCAATGTTCAAACCAATATACCACTATTCTACCTTTAGTCTGGGATGGGCAAAATTTGGTTGTGGGGCAACATGTCCTCCCTCCGCCAGATGTTTTTGTCTGTCAACTCCTTCAGATTCCCCAGACTGACCTTTTTGTGGCTAAACATGAGGGAGAATTGCTGCTTCTGGAAACCTCCAGGTATAACAAGTTGCCTTTTACAAGGGTTGCAAAACTGCCCTGCAAAGTTCAAGATTCTTTTTTAAAAAAAAACAGTTTCCACTAACTTGAAGTAGATCTACAGCTACTTTAGGGTTTTTGTTTTGTTTTTTGGTAGTCCATGTGGCCACTGGAGGGTCCCAGAGCATAAAAATGGCTTCCAGATCTGTTCTAGTTGCTTTAAGTGGTGGGTAATTTTATTACTTCTGCTCCAAGTTTCTGAACATCTTGGAACTTCTGGAACATTTTGAAGTACAAAGGTTCATACTAATGCTGAAGTAAAATACATTCAATACCATTCTTAGCTTTAAAGTCAGAAAACTGTTCCTTTGCACAGTGTTTCAAATTTATACCTCAAAGATACTGAAAACATTATCTCCTTTGCTTTCTTTTCCACACCACATTCTTAAGTAGGTGCCCATACATTTTTAATGGAAATTAAATGGGCTAACCATCCCCTAAGCGGCAGATCAGATCTACCCCCAAATAAAATTCATGCACACACCCTGTTGAGAGCAGAATGGGCCTCCAGCTGCATGACAAAATAGATGAACCTCTAATGGTGTGCTGCGGGGCTTTTTAACCTTTGTATGCCAGAGACACATTTTCACCTGCTGTTGTATGCCTGAGTACTAATGAGCCATGATTATAAGGTGGAAGAGATGACGCATGTGTCACATTTAAATCCACAGTTTTCCATAAATGCATCAACAACTGCAACAAATCATTCTGGGGATAGAAGAGGAGGAAACCCAGGCAAAGAAAGAAAATGATTAAAAAGAATAAGAAAAAAAAAATTTCAAAGTAATGAGGAAAAGAAACAAAGGAGCTATTGTAGCTTTATATGCCAGCATATAGTTTTTAAAATATATTTTAAATATTTTAGCCTTGAGCTTGCAAGAGCTTTACTCCTACAATAAACAGCTTTGTTATTGGCTACATCTGATTTGCAGGCAGCACCCCAAAATAGGTGTGATAATGTTTAATCATCTATTTCCTGTGTATGCTTGGTAAAGTGTTTGCTGTCTTGTTTAAATGCCAGTTCCAGAACAGCAAATTTTCTGTCATGCCTAACATTAATTCCAAATTATCTCCTATTCTTTTTTTGGCAGTAGCATCATCTGCTGAGTGGATTTCCACTCTGAGCAATTCCTATAGAGAAGGTAGAGAGTAGGAGTTTTCTTTTGCAAGGACCACTTAATGTAGATATCTATACTGTCCTAAAACAGATGGTACAGATTTCGAGGAGACACAGGGCCTGGAGAAGGAAAAGGAAACCATAAAAAACCCCTCTTCCTTCTTCCACTTGTTGAATTTCTCAATGAATCGAGAGCTTTCTGCAAATGGAAGAAGTCTGCAGGTCTGTAGGAGGCATATTTCTGGATTTGTAGATTCTCATCACTGTTTTTTGTAGTGAAGAATGTCTGTAACCAAATGTTGCAGATGATCAAAGCTATTACAATAATTCCCCACCTTTGTTGGTTGTAAGATGCACCAGATGCTGTCCAAGTTGCTGACCTGCATAGTTTGGGGAGATAATGCTCCTGAATTGTGTCTAGATATGAACAGATACAACTAAGATGGATGACAGAGATTTTCCTGTCCTTTGTTCTCCTGAGCAGCCTCTGCTATCTCTCAGGTCATTTCTGCACTACACTGTTGTAGTGCTATTATTCCACTTTCAACATCCTGTGAAGTTCTAGGGTTTGTAGTTTACTGAGGTCAAAGAATTCTCTGACAGAGAATTTCAAATGCCTTCCTAAACCACAGATCCCAGGATTCCATAGGATGTTGAATAACTGATCTCTTCCGACGGGCCTTCCTAGACTAGCATTTCCATCGCCTCCCATCTATTGCCTTGTTGCCTTGCTAACAGTAATTGATGGACTGTTAATTGCTGTGTATTTTAAGGGGTTGGTTTAGGTGGGCTGGTGGGTGGGGAGGATTGGGTATGTTTTTAATGTCTTTTAATGTATAATGTATGTTGTTCGCCGCCTCGATCCGTGTGGAGAGGCAGGATACAAATAAATTTTATTATTATTATTTATTATAACAGCACTGTGATAACATAATGCGGAAATGGCCTCAGTAATTCATGGTCTTGCTAAATGGAGTGATCTCTGAAATGCAAGTAGAGGATTCTTCTGTGTACAAAGGAGAGTAGAAGGGAAATCCTGAATCCAACCTGGGTTTTTTTTCAAATAAATGAATAATATTGTGTTAATGGTTAAACACATGGCGAGAAATTTCCCTTAAATTTTGCTTAAGGCTGCAACAAGCTTGGAAAAGGGTGAAATGTTCCAAGGTAACTAAAAAGGGAATGGTAGAGAGCAATGTTGAGATATCACAAAAATAGAGTTCATTATGTTGCTAACATTTCCTTCCTCTATTCACTGAAAAATGAAAATCATACTTTACACTGCTATTGCGAAATCTTCTGTTTCAGTGGACATAATTATAAGGTTAGAAAGATAGTGTCACTGTTCGTTTTAAAAATAAATGTAATAGGCTGCTTTTGATTAAGAACCCCTTTCAAGGTCAATACATTCTTAATAATCTTAGAGATTTCTGAGAAGAATGTGTGCACTCCATTATCTTTCAAAACACAGCACTGAGACACAACAGGAGATGTTTTACTAGATCATTAACATATGCCTCCAGTGCATTGTTAAGTTCAGGGCTCTGGTCCCAAGAAGTGCATTAATCTCTAAATAAATCAAGCCTGAGAGTCCAAAACATTACATTTCATTTAGTCATCCTGGCACTATTTCTTTGCCACTTTCTTACATTTGTAATTTTAATGTGAGACAAACTTGTTTGCAGGAGAACATAAGGAAATTATGAGATGTCATTTGCCACATCTTTGAAAATAAATCTTTAGAAAGCAATTAATCAGTTCGAGTCCACCTGTTTTTGTTGACTCTGCCTGTTCCCATTTGAGGAAATGAGAGTTTACTTTCTCAAGGAATAGGCTAAGCTGTATCTTTTAGCAACCTTATTTGTAAGCGAACTTTTTCATCTCAGCGCCATCACTGAAATAACTAGCTTTTGCCTCACATACTAGTATGACACAATGACCCTGAGATTTTGCTTTGTTCTGTTTTGTCTTTGCAAACAGATACTTCATGTTTGTCAAAAAGCTTGTCAAAAAGTTCGTCAAACAAAACAAAACAGTTTCACCAGACATTTATCTCAATTGAATTTAGTGTCTAGAAACTTCAGGTTCTCTGAAGGGTTTGCTACCACTATGACCATCTACAGCTTTATTTTTAAGCAAGAGACAACAGAAGAACTTATTCCTGAGCAGTACTATGAAGAGAATGTGAAAGTTTTATTCCTATTACAGACAAATGCCCTATTAAGCAACACAATATGTTATACAAATTAGCTGATGGATTAATTCAATATCAATGTGGGAAGCAAAGAGAGAGTAATATGTCTGGTCTATAGTAAAGGAAAGCATGGACTAAGAGAAGGAGGCCACCAAGTTCTCCTCCCTCCCAGCTAGAGCATTCCTAACAAATGTCTGACAATACTATCTGCCCTTCTTGTTCTAACCTAAGCCCATTAGATCTAGTTCTGCACTTTGGCAGAAGCAAACAGGCCTTTCATCTTTAGGGTGCTAGCCCATCAGGTATGCTTAGAGTAAAATCTTGTATCTCCCCCATCTCCTCTTCTTCAGCATAAGCATACCCATTTATCTACATAGGATGTTTTCAGTATGGTTCCCCATCTTTGTTGTTCTCTTCTTTGCTGAATGGGATTACTGTGCTACTACGTTTCCTCATAGTTACTATGTGCCAGTTGGGAGTAACTGAAGTAGAAACAGGTAATAAAGTTTCCCCGGCATATTCATTCTATCTTGTCTGCTCTGTTGCTTCTTGCTTGTACACTGATATCCTTAGGCCCAACTTCACTTCTACTACTGCACGTCTTCTCTCACTCTTAGCTCATGTGTGCATGCGCACTCGTGCATGTGTATGTGTGTGAATTCAAGCATTGGATTATTCTTTGTCTCTGGCTGCTGAACAAGATATTTTCTGAAAAGGGAAACTGGGAGGAATAGTTTACTCCTGTTTAGATTAATCATTCTAAGAAGATTTCTTAGGTGGGCTTAGCTTTCTCCAAGAATGTGATGAGGAAACTCGGAAAAACTGAGCTAATTGCATTTCAGAAGGATTCTGGGTGGTCTTCACCAGGAGCCCTGGTGGCACAGTGGTTAAATGCCAATACTGCTGGGCTCCATCCTTCCTCAGGTTGGTAAAATGAGTACCCAGCTTGTTGAGGGCAATTAGCTAACACATTGTAAACTGCTTAGAGAGCACTTTGCTAATAAGCAGTACAGAAATACACGTGCTATTGCTGTTGCTATTCACTGCAAGTCACTCTTGTCTTTTGGTCTGGCTAGGCAAGATGGCTTGTCCATCCTGTGACATCAACCAATCAGAGCCCTTGGATTCTTAAGAAGTGCAGGGGAGGGGTATATAAAAGGAGAGGGTTGACAGTTCAACTAATGGTAGAATGGAACTGAATGGGAATGAAGTGTGAGCTGGAGTTGTAGCTGGAGTATCTGAGGGTAGGAGGGACAAAGAAGGAGAAGAGAATTAAGGGAGAATTGGACCTGGATAGACTTATAACACTGATAGAAGTAGTCAGGTAGCATTTATGCTTTTTATATAGAAGACTTTGAGTGAATAAAATTTCTTTGTTGTGTAACTTCTGCCTAAGTTATTTATACGTGGAACTGTGAGAGTCATAGGCCCTTTCCGCACAGCATTTTCCATGCAAAAGAGCGCCTGGAGTGCTGCATGATTGTGAGGAGCGATCTGCACAACGCACTTACAATTGCAAGATGCTCCAGGGGCCGGCAGGCGCCAATCGTGCACCGTTTCATTTTCGGCTAGAAGTCAAAAATGGTGCGCGATCCTGCATTGCTCCCAGGCCCCGCATGCACTTACCTGGCATGCGGAGCCTCTGGAGCCATGCCGGTTGCGATTCCTGCCCCAGTACAGCCTAGGAGACTCCCAGGCTGCATTGCAGAAGGAAGAGTTGGGGCTCTCACACGAGCAGGCACCTTGTGCGGAACTGGAGGAACCTGGACACGAGAGCCTCTCATCGGAGGCTGCTTGTGCGATCCCCGCACCCCAATGCTAGAAGAAGGTAAGGTGTGGAAAGGTCCATAGTCAAGCACCAACAAAAACCCTAAGAAAACACGGGCCTGTCCATATTTGGAACCATCTCAGGACTCCTATATAATAAACCCAGAGAAGGGTTTAGGAGATGAGTAAGGGCAGGGACAAATACCTAGAGTTAAAGTCTGTGTGAGGAATCTGGAAGGGACATACTGTTACATCACATTTCACAAAATAAAATGATACTGAACACCATTAACACTGGTATTTAGGACTCTAACCTTGTCTGCAGGTGTGAATTTACTGTGTTTACTATTTATTAACATAAATACAAAGATGAATAAGGACTGCACACATACACACACTGAACATATTTAAGAAAATAATACTTTTTTGTTAAGCTGCATTGCACTGCTACAATAAGAATCCTCTATTATTGAAAAAAAACCCTAGAGAATACATACAACTTTTAAAATTAACATATATGGAAGTATGATGCTGTATGTCTGTATGTTTTATTGGTACATACATGGTCTTGTTTGTGAAATACAATAAGTGTTAGAAAAATCAATAATCTTCCTAATACATTAATATATGACTGTGACCAATGTGGTGCTATAATTTACTAATATCTTATATTTGCAGATATAATTTAGTTGAAATCTTTTGGAATCTTTAATTTAATATAGTTTTAAGTTACCAATAAAATAATAACACCATGCATACAGACTTGAAATAAATAAGGCATACAAGCTATATGAAGATTCCCAGATGAAATGAATGAAAACAGCACTGGAGCAAGAAGCAGCATTTGAACAAGAACAAATAATTGAATTGCAAACAAGTCACGAGGCAAATCACAATTTTATGTTTATTTCTTTTCTTTTTCTTAAACAAAAAGTCATTCTTTTTGTTTTAAATTCCAAGTGATTTCTGCTTTCTTTGGGAGGAAAAAGTCAGTTTTATTCTTAAACTACATATTATCACTCTCTTGTGGTCTTCTCATGTTTTGCTAGTTTTTGTTACTAGATTTTGCACTGGGGACAATTTTGGTCTTTATACAAGATGATGTGAACCAAGTGTTTCTGAGGGCATGCAGCATCCAGAATCATGACACCTTATTGAGTATCTAGTAATTTGGGGTCCTTGAATGGTTGTGTTTTTAATGGACTGGTGCAAGGCAGCATGTTAAAGAAAGGTTCTGCAAAGTTTTCCCCTACATCTTACCAGAGAACGTTGAAATGACATTATGGGACTAGATAAATTGGACATGGATTTGTATAAATGTGGATTTTCACTGCCTGTCCTCAAATAGTCTGCTATGGGAAGCACTATGGGAACATGTGGAATCAGTAGATATTTGGAAAGATTTTTTTTTTTAAGCCTGTGCACTGATGAGCACAAACTTGATGCATAAGATAGCATCTACATAGCTTTTTTTAAAAAAAATTTTTTAAAAATGAAGAGAATAGATTTCTTCCCCTTATTTTTTTTGCTAGATCAGTGTTATCCATCTTCAGATGTGACTCTCAGGGATAGTAAATCTTGAATTATCCAAGTCCTGATGGATGTTGAGAAGAATTAAACAATTTTTCACCCAATAGCTTCAGGACACTCAAGACTTTTGCAATGACAAGGAAATGTGCAGATTTTCCATGAAAGTTGCACAGCTTGCCCAGAAAACTGCATAGTTTTTCAGAAATCATAGAGCTTCCCCTGACAACTGTGAAGCCTTGCCTGAAAATTGCACAACTTTCATTGAAGAAAGGAAACTTGCACAAGAAAAATCTTGTAGAACAAAAATCTTGTGCAGAAAACAGCAATGTTACACAGCAATATCATCACAGGCCAGGTATTTGTGCATGATGGCTCCTCTTGGTGCATGATTTTTTGTATGTGTACAAGATTGTTGTATTTGTGTAAAGTTGTTTTGTGTAAGATTTTTGCGGTGCAAGATTTCCGATTTTAATAAATAAAACAGCATTCTTGAGCGGGGGAAAACGCCATGTGTGGCTGCAGCTTCAGGTGGCCCAAGGTTCTTTTATGGCTGCATAAAATTTGGGTTTGCAGCATTCAAACTGACAAAAGCTGTGGCCCTTCACCACCTTTTTATACAGGAATATAACATGCAATTTAGTTTTGCATTTTGTGCAGTCCTCTCAAGTATATAGTAAAACCACAGGTAGATTCTTTTTTCTCAAAAAGTGCAACTTTCCTCTCTGTAGTGAAAACACTGTGAACATAGATATTTACTGCAAAGCTGCACCATTTCTCAGGCCCTTGCACAGGTGTCAAAACTTGCACAGTTTATGTTGTCCTGGGAATAAAAAAAGTTCCCACTGTTTGCATGAACTTTCAACATGTCTTTTTAATTCCTGCATAAGTTTTTCAAGGGATGGGAAACTCCACATTGGACCTGTTCCATTCCATCTCTACACAGTGGATATGGGAACCACGCTGGATTGAGCTGTTATGAATGGGATGGAAGAGATGGAGGGCTCTTGAAACTTTATTGAATTCCTTATTAGAGAGAAAGGTCAGACAAAAACATATTTTTTAAAAAAAAAATCAGCCAGAAATATACAAATATACACATAGTTCTGGAGCACACAAAGGGCCTTTCCGCACTATACTGTTATAGTGCTATTATTCTACTTTCAACCTCCTATGGAATCCGTGGATTTGCAATTTAAGAAGGGGGCATTTAGAATTTTCAGCCAGAGAGTTCTTTGGCCTTGGTAAACAACAAACCCCAGAATTCCACAGGATATTGAAAGTGGAATTGTAGCACTATAACAGTGTAGTGTGGAAATGCCTATATATTAACATGGATTAATACATGCATATTTCATGGAAAAAATAACGAAAAAAATAACAAAAAATGTAATCTGAACAATTAAAGCGAGCAGAAAAGCAACAGATGGCACATGCAGCTTATTCAGTCATCCTCACTTGACATATGCATTGACAAGAACTCAGAGTATCTAAAGGATTAATGCATTGATCATTGAAATTAGGCATGATGTCAGCTTCAATGGGACTACACTGGAGTACATGGTCAGTAAATTGCTCACTTACTCTGACAAATTCTTCCATAAAAGAAGAGAAGAAGCTATTTATTATGCCCTGGTTAAAATCCCCAAGCTACTTTGCCAGTAAAATCAATGTGCCTTTAACAATGTTCCACTACACTGTATTTCTAGCTCTAAAGAGGAAGTCTCCTTTTTCCAGACAGAGCCCTAGAGAGTATTTCACAAGACTGGTGAAAGCAATGCTATGTAGGTTCTTTTCTGATAATCATTTTTATTTACTAAGTGATTTGCCTGTAAGCAAAGCATGGAAAAGTTATTTTGTGGACTAAAGCTGTTACAGCCCCCCAGGCAACTTGGTCACTATTTATCTAGGAGTGACAGGGGGTTGTAGTCCAACAAGATTGCAAGGCCACAAATTCTAGACCTATATACTGGAAGAAGGCTGTCATTGGTAAGGAGAATATGGCAAAAGGCTATAATCATTAAGCTGGTAGGTCTCCAGAAATATACAGAAATAGTGGAATGGGTCAATAATAGAATTAATGATACCAGCAAATTTTGCCAAAACTTGGAAAAACACTGCTAGAATCAAAGTTTCTATCAAACCAAGAGAAGAGGAGTCCTGAAAGTCTTCTCCGGCACAGATTAAAATCTGATTTGGAGAAGAATTTGAGGCTCTCCTTCCACACTCCTACCCCATCCCCTGTTCCCTTTCTCTCCAGCTACAGAGATTATGAGAGAAATTGTTCATCGAAACGCAATTTTGCCTACCCTATTGGGAAAAAAGAGGCAAACACACAAATATATGAGTAAACTAAAGACCATTTTATTAACTATGTAAACTTGATCTGTAGCAGGGTTGCATAGTGCAGTGTATGCCGAAGCACAGTTATATTTACTTCCTCTACAGTATGGCAAGGGTGAAAAATCCGAGAGACCCCAGAGATAAGCCAATAAATTAAACTTGCCTCAGTCCAATCCACTTCCAAGAAGTCTGAACACACTGACCTTCATCACAAAAGCTAAAGGAAAAAGCCATTCAAGTCCATTTTTAAAGGTTGTTCCCAGTCCTTTCCCCAGGTCTCAGGACCCAAAGGGCAAGTCCGGACTAGTCTCTTTCGCCAAGAGTACTTGTGACGCTCAGCAATAATTGTTCAAGGTGTCACTCCTTCCACATTCCAAAGATGATGAAAGAGGGTCAAAGCTTGGATTCATACCCTTGTCCTCCATTCCCCTTCCTATGCTGCTTTGTGACACTTAGACCATTTCCGCACTACAATGTTATAGTGCTATTATTCCACTTTCAACGTCCTGTGGAATTCTGAAGTTTGTAGTTTACTGAGGCCAAAGAGCTGTCTGGCTGAGAATTCTAAATTCTAAATGCTCCTCTATAAACTACAAATCCCAGGATTCCACAGGATGTTGAAAGTAGAATAATAGCACTATAACAATGTAGTGCAGAAAGACCCTTAGCATCATGATGGTTTTAGCCTTCTCTCCCTCCTTCTGCTATGTTAAATAGTGGCCCCCAATCTGCAGCTGCCACTACAAGCAATACAAACATAAGGGGCCAAATTATCTGTAGTAGGAAAAGACAGTCCTGTCCCTATAAGGTGTCCAATTTTATTTCACCAGAATTCTTCTGTTCTTCTAGCATGAATGGCTCTAATAAAGCAGATCATCAGATGCAGCTAATTTCTGCCCAATATGCAGATACAGAGTAAGGGAAGACTCCACCTGATGGTCCTCCGTTTTACAATTAAGGTTAGTAAGAACTGAGTTTATTCGGTTTAATATGAATTTACCAAAAATTTACAAATTTCTTCATGTTTTGAATGGAAAGTATTTGAGAGTAAAAACATTCAAACATGGGGAAAAAATGGAAAATGACAGATTTGTCATTTGTCACCTAAGCCCAGAGTTTTGGGTGCTTACCTCTTGAAAGTCTGGATTTGAATCCCTGTGCATTCATCCATGTTAGTCATGAATTAGCCACATTTTTTCCCCAGAGAATATAGTGAGCAGGTGCAACATGGCAGGCAGGTGCAATGTATTACAAGCACACACACCTGTTGAATTTAGCCAGTCTGGGTGGATTTGTTTTGTTGTTATAAGAATTTACTAAAATCTATAGATTTCTTGATAAAGTCAGTGGAACTAACATGATACTTTTAAAAAAAGAAATCAAATGCTGGAGAAACCATAATTGGTATACTTTCCCATCTTCTATCTTACAGTTTTTAGCACAGCAGAGTATTTTGAAAGATCTGATTCTTTGGGAGCTTTACAAAAGTCCCTGTGTTTACCCACATACCCTTTTAACCTATACTTAGATCTTTAACCCTCATGCACCAGGATGGGACATTTAGTTCCCCTTGAGCCATGTTTTGTTGCATAATCCACACTAAACTAGACCTTTAGTGTCCCCAGGTTTGAGCTACTTGTAAACAATGTCACCATGTTTGAGTAACTAAATTTACAGACAAACAAACAAACAACCCAGAATAGTTAAAATCAGTCCTATCAAACCTACTGGCATTATCATCAGAGTGCTTTTTAGGCCAGTTAATGTTATGTTAATATTATGGAGTGACACTGGAATTCTCAGTGAGTTCTGGAAATACAAGAAGTGTACATTAACTCACCTCCCCATTTCGACCACAATGCCAACCTTAGTGACAGGACACTGCAGTTCTAACAAAGTCAGAAAATATCTTAAAACTCAATACAAGTTGTTGTTACTGTTGTTTACAAAAGTTAAATAGCAATTGGGGCTAAGCTGCAAGACTGTAATCCATTTGGCAAATAAAAGGTGTCACCTCAAGATGCAGCACAGTATTGATGCTTCTTTGCACTGATGAAGTTAAAATGGCTTCTAAGAGTCATCCTGTTGTTCTGTTAATATGAACAGGACTGAATTAGCTTGAGCTTCACTGTTTTGATTTCAGTGGGTTGTGGATCACTGCTTAAGTATGAAAAATGTACATTCACAGTTTGAAAGCTGATATAATTTCATATTTACATTGCCTTAATATGATGGCTTCCCATTTCTTATTCTTTTAGAGAGAATATTTATTATACACATAGATTATGGATGTGTAGTGGGAGCCCATTTAAAATATTCCATTGAAAATAATGGCTGATGCTGTAAAATATTTATTCATTTACTGCTCTAATTTAAGTACAGTACATTAAGAAATACTGCATATGAAATAGACCTCAAAGGCTAGGCTGTTAACACATTTCATCTTCAGTGGCAACCTTCACTGAACCTTTAAATCATACTTGTAATATAGAACTCACTTTAAAATTTATTATAGAGTATAAAGGTCTTTGCATAGTTAATAAGCTGCTTTGCGAAGATAGGGTGTGATCTCTCTCTTGTTATATTAATACACAAATTAAGTTATTTCTACATTAAAAGAGTGGGACAAATTCTACAGGAGAAGAAATGCTAGTTGACACTGTGGACCAGAAATCGTATGTTAATTGATAGCATACCTTCTCATCATTGAAAACTTTTGATACATCCTTATTTCTATAGTAGAGTATCATGGGTAACACTTGTATTATTTCTTTGTCAGTTTTTTATCTATCAGTATGACAGATAGTTTCCAGATACAAACCTTTGTTTATGCATGTGATGTCATGACACAATTTTGCTTCACTTAATATGAACCAATAAAAGG
Source organism: Ctenosaura bakeri (assembly GCA_948474755.1). Classification (NCBI taxonomy): domain Eukaryota; kingdom Metazoa; phylum Chordata; class Lepidosauria; order Squamata; family Iguanidae; genus Ctenosaura; species Ctenosaura bakeri. Next base: position 357,826 of record CAOLHI010000513.1, on the reverse strand, counting down.
ATTAAGTGTTTATGGCTAAAACTGCAGGTCCCTCTCTATTTATGGCTTCTGGAGGAATTGATATAACCATTACTTGTAGTCTTTTCATACATCTTTGTGGGTGCAGGAAAAGTCTAGACCTTTGGATGTGTTACTTATTTGGACTACTGCTCATAATGCTTCAGCTAGAATAGCTCCCAGTAGTAACCTTTCTGAGCTCTGGTGATGTCTGTCCATGCCCATCAAAAGTGACAACAGAATTGTATAAATGTTCACAGCACTTTTTAAAATTCTGTGTAGGATTCTCCCCTTTAATGAGTCAAGCCTATCATTTGTGGTTATCAGAATTTAGCCTGTAGCTTTAATGTACTCATCAGTGCCTTTCTTGCCCACACATTCTCCATACGCTTGAGAATCTCTACACACTTTGGGTACATGAATAATTCATGATTGCTGCTTTTGTTATTTTACATTTGTATTACAATTGTAACCATGGAAACATGGTATGCTCTCTGTATGTGTGTGTGTGTGTATCTGAAATGTTATGGAATACTATGAGCAAGGAACTTCTAGAAACCTTGGAGAAAGAACTCAAGTTCTGAAGAACAGCTTAGTGACTCATACTTAACAAATGTCGCAGTTCCATTGTTTTCCATTCATATTTTTTGAAAAAAAATTGCAAGCCCTTTTTCTCCTTCCTTGGAGATTTTTAAGCGGAGGCTTGATGGTCATCTGTTGGGAGTGCTTTGAGGGTGTTCCTGCATGGCAGGGGGTTGGACTGGATGGCCCCTGTGGTCTCTTCCAACTCTACATTTCTATGATTCTATGATTCTATGAAGAAAGTTCTGAAATCTTGGTAGGTTCATATTTTTAAAAATGAAAGAAAAAACAAACAAAGAAAAAGAACTCTGTGAAATGCTCAACCACCTGCACTCAACAAATTCAAGAGACAAAGCTATTCCTAGAAGAAGACCACACTGCCAAAGGCTCGTATACAGCTGTTGAAGATGAGAAGTCTGTCATTAAAAAGGAAGTGACAAACCTAACATCTAGGTGGAATAAACAGGGATCCAAAGCTAGACTTAATTGCTAAGATCACTCAAAGCCTGGATGGACAAATCTGTTTCACTTTCTCACACATTTTAATATTCTTAATCTCAAATTCCTCTATCCTATTTGTGAAAAAAATCTGCAAATTTTATAAATTCATGTCAAAGAAAAGAAACAATTCAATGTCTCATTTCTCATCCATACCTCTAAATTATTAACATTTCAGCAACATATCTTCAAAGGACAAATATAGAATCTTTTATATTTATAATTTGTAAAATTATATGTCAGAGATTTTACCTACAGGCTCTAGGAAAGTTTTACTCAAATGATGGACCACAAATATTTTAAAGTGGCCAAGCAATACCTGGACCTAATATTCTAAAAGTTATTTTCCTGCTCCCCCTTTGTTTAACCTACCAACAATAGTGCAGAAAAGACTTCATTTTCCCACCCCCATTACATTTAATGATCTCAGCAGCAGAGTCTTAGCCATCTCTTGTTTTTCCACACCCTTTTTTTTCCTGCCTTGGAAATCCTAGCTGCACCATCTCAGAGAACTGTCTCCTTTTTTGGTTTGTGAATTGTACTTGACACTCTCCAGGTCTGAACGTAACACCTCAAAAGGAATCTATGAGGCCTCAGGTTTCCCCATCTCCCTCTTCTTAGGAGTCTGGCATGCTGTCTTGAAGGTAAATGAGGTAGAGGTATATATGAAGACTGAGTGACAGATGTAGATTTCACAATGGAGAGTGACTTTACATATAGATGGCGATTGGTTGAGGAAGTAAGAGGAGAAAAGTACTGTGGTAAAAAGGAGGATGAGAGGCCAACGCCTTTTTGTGGCTTCTAGTAACTCCCACCCAAATGTGGAATTTCAACTTAAAACACAGCACTATATGTTGGAGAACCACTGAATGTACACAGTCAGATTCTGAGACACCTGGAATAATGTCCCAGTGGATTATGTTTTCCACAGATGGACAGACAGAAAGGTAAATACTTTCTTTTATAGATAAATATAGATATTTATTTATTATGCAGGAACCAGAAAAAATGAGCATTTGGAACAGACACTAGTATCTTCCCTCAAATCCAGACCTGAAACTGAATTATTTTGCGTCAGGATGGAGAATATACGTTGTTGCACTGCAGCCTCTGTCAATCCTTTTTGCGTAGTATAGTTGCTACTTATAAAAATCCAACAGTGCTACTGTTAGGTGAATTTGTAATTGGTTGATTGACCAAACCCAAAGGGTGTTCACCAAAGACTTCTTTTCATCCTGGAGAGATGTGACTAGGGGGGTGCCACAGGGTTTTATCTTGGCCCAGTGCTATTCAACATCTTCATCAATGACTTAGATGAAGGAATAGAGAGCATGCTGATCAAATTTGCAGATGATACCAAATTGGGAAAGGTTGCTAATACCCTAGATGACAGGATCAAAATTCAAAATGACCTTGACAGAGTGAAGAGCTGGGCTAAGACTAACAAAATAAATTTCAGCAGGGAAAAATGTAAGGTCCTACCCCTCGGCAGAAAAAATGAAATGCACAAATATAGGACGGGAGACACCTGGCTGGACAACAGTATGTGTGAAAAGGACCTAAAAGTTTTAGTAGACCACAAACTGAACATGAGTCAGCAGTGTGACGCGGCAGTCAAGAAAGCCATGTGATTCTTGGTTGCATCAATAGGAGTATGGTGTCTAGATCAAGAAAGGCAATAGTACTACTCTATTCTGCCCTGGTCAGACTTTATCTGGAATACTGTGTCCAGTTCTGTGCACCTCAATTCAAGAATGATATTGGTAAGCTGGAATGTGTCCAGAGGAGAGTGACCAAAATGGTGAAGGGTCTAGAAGCCATGCCCTATGAAGAGCAGCTTAGAGATTTGGGTATGTTTAGTTTGCAGAAGAGAAGGTTAAGAGAGGACATGATAGCCATGTTTAAATATTTGAAAGGATGTCATATCGAAGAGAGAACAGGCTTGTTTTCCACTGCTCCAGAGACTAGGACAAGGAGCAATGGATTCCATCAGAACTTCAGAAAGAACTTACAGTCAGAGCTGTTGGGCAGTGGAATATGCTGCCTCAGAGTGTGGTGGCATCTCCTTCTTTGGAAGGTTTTAACAGAGGTTGGATGGCCATCTGTTGGGAGTACTTTGATGTGGATTCCTGCATGGTAGGGGGTTGGACTGGATGGCCCTGTAGTCTCTTCCAACTCTATTATTCCATGATCCTATGATTCTAACAACATCTGGAGACCCTAGATCTGCAAATGGAAAGACCAGCCATGAGGATGCAATCTCCTTCATGATATTTCATGACAATCTCTTTCTTATTGGCATTGATGAGTCCTCCTTCTCCTCCTCTTTTGGACAGAATGAGTCACAATTTTGACAGTAGTTGGAAAATTCACATAATCAGCCACCATATCTTATGATGTCTTATGGCTTCCTATGAGCTATTCCACCATGTAGAACAAATGGTGAAATGCACTTACTATATGTTGTTTTGCAGGATTAGGGTTGCACCTTAGAACACATGGAGTAGAATTGAGAGGCTGAAATGATGACACAGAGATCTAGATCTGAACTGATTTGTTTTAAAAAAACTGAAGGAATATTTTGTATTCTTCTCTTTAGACATTGCCCAGTTATCCATAAGAGTGGGAAGTAATTCTGAAATATTGCAATAGATGAATAATATTGATTTCATTATTTCCTCTTGAAATCTATTTCATAGCAAAATGACCAAAGTTGGGGGTGATGATTCCTGTGTGATTAGGGTGGTGAATACACTCCATTCTCCAAATTAGCTTTAGAAACTGTAAATAGCCCCTTTCATGTTCATGCTAACATCTGGAGCAGTTTCACCATTCTATTGACACTACCGGACAGTCAGGTCACTTTGTACATCTGTAAATTGTACATCCACTTACCTAGAACAAAGTACCATTAAATTCAGTTTCTTCACTGCTGAAGAGAACGTAACTAGAATGAGACTAATAAATGCTGTAAATAAAAACACTAATGAAAACAATAATCCGACTATGCAAAAGGAAAGCTGTCTGATTTAAGAGAAAGATAAGTCGTTAAACAGCCATCTGACAAGTCAAAATTTAACCTAGGGTTAATTCTTTCAGACTATTAAATACATCTCCCAAATGAGAAGGATGTAGGAGAACAGAAACCATTTCTGTAATAGGATTGAAACAGATAATCATATAAATTTGAAAAAAAATGTTGACTTCCAAAAAATTGCACAAACTGATATGCAAATAATATTATATTCAATATCAACCCACTGGAGTAAATATTTGCAAAGCGGCTCTTAAACCAACTATTCTACTAACCTAATAATTGAAGTACAACCTTTATAAAAAGCACATATTTGATAGAGCTTAATTACCACAACCATTATTATGAACCTAGCATTCTACATTCTGAATTCTAATGTTGATCAGATTAATTAAACTGTCTTGTATAACTATTCGGTAAATTATTTTTGACATAGTGATGATTCCAGGTAGCATCCCTCTATCTACACTGAAATTAAAGGGGAAGGGGAACAGTGATCACCAAGTATGTATTTCAAATTAAGAAACTAGCCTATTGCTTTGTTTCAGTCCAAACCACTAATTTAATATAAATTTCATGACTACTTAGGTAACTATTGGACTACTAACTGAATTTAGGCCATTGTACGTCATCTGAAGAAAATGGTAAGGCTTCCTTCGAAAAACCGGATTGGTAGAATTTCTCTCTCCATTTTTCCTTCTTGCTATGTCAAATAAATGTTTCTTATAGTCATCATCTTCTTTTTCTCTTCGAATTATACTAATCTCTCCTTACCCTTTTGTTATGGGGCTGTATTATTTTTTGAGGCCATCATTGCAAAATAAATAAATAAATAAATAGATAAATAAATAAATATAATAGTCAATTTAGGCATGATGAACTTGGTTTTCTTTTTATTTTAAGCATCTTTGCTTGCTTTCTTGTAATGTTGTCTGGCTCATTTTAGTGATATGTATTTAATTGTTCTTAATTTATGTTCATCTTAATGCAACTTCATTATTTACTTCATTAAAGAAGCCAGAGAATGACATTATGTACAAGCACTCTTGCTTGTACATAAAAATAAATGTTTTATGGTGGATGACAAATGAAATCCTACAAGCTTTTTATAAGATTAATTCTCTAAAAGTTAGACGTAAAACTTGAAGAGATTTTATAAAAAGCATTAGAAAGAAATGCTTATTTTATTTGAATGAAAAATTAGTGTTCATTGAGGTTTAGTTAGAGTTTAAAATTTTGAATCAGTATTTGGCATACATTATGACAAACACTTGGTGATGATGCCAATTTTTATTTCCCTGGATAAGAACAGAAGAGTGTCTTCTGTTTGCAGAAGTGACTAAGTTTCAGAGGTGCCATTCCTGACTTAAGAATCTACGGTAACCGTAGAATAAAAATCTTGAGTTGTAATTGTTATTGGATTATTAGGAAATATTTTGCATTATGAATTCTGATTTTGCTATAACATCACCTTAAGCATGGCACAGGAATAAGCTTGATGGTGATGATCACTGGAGCAGCTGGAGTAATTTAGGCTGCCCTCTATATTACCTACAACCCCTCCCCCCAGAAATCCAAACTTAGGGCCTTTTTGCACTACCTTGTTATAGAGCTATTATTCCACTTTCAACATTTTGTGGAATTCTGGGGTTTGTAGTTTACTGGGGCCAAAGAGCTCTCTTGCTGAGGATTTTAATTCCCCTCCCTAAACTGCAAACCCCAGGATTCCATAGGATATTGAAAGTGGAATAATAGCGCTATGACAGTGTTGTGCTGAAAGGTCCTTGAGCTCTTAGTGGAGACAGAGCGTTGTTTTGTCCAATGGGGCAGAAAAAACAGATTGTTCCCTTCTCAGCCACCCCACCTTCAAAATCTGCTCCTGAGGTTTGAGATATCCTTCAGAGCCAATCGTAAGGAATATACGAGAATGCAGGGAATGCAGAGAATTCATGTTGCACACTTGGAAGTCTGTTTACATTACTTTAGATCAAGTGTAACATTTATACAGTTGTTGAACCATGACTCCCAATGTTCTTCATCATTGATTATGCTGACTAGGATTCCTGGGACTTCTTGTAAATGATAGGATCTGAAGTGCTACACCATTCCCACATTTGGCGATGATGCCCGTGGGGAGAACAGCTACATTATCTATTGGAGCCAGATATCTATTCAGAAATCTATTTCAGATTATATTCTACCTCTTTAATGATTTTAGACTAACTTTATCAAACAGATTGTTCTAGCTGAGCCTTTTTTTTTTTTTTTGGTAGAATTAGAAAGTAAAACATAGAATCTTTCTCTGTTAAAGAAATTACCACAAGGGTGCAAAACTGCAGACATTCAAAGGGGAAATAGTACTCTGTATAGAAAATAGGAATATAGGTGATTCTCCTGCATCATTTTGTATGGAGGTTTGTAAGAGCCCCACCCTAGACTACAATACTTATTTGTCTGTGAGACATATATTACATGCTATTTTAAAGTTTATAAAAGAAGAAAGGGAAAAGTTACTTCTTCTTCTCCAGAAATGAATTAAAAAGCTTTGTCTGTTCAGTGGTGAGAGAAATAACTTATATTTTAGCTTCTGCACTTGGTATACAGTATTAATAGCATGTATTAGAAGCATATATTTTAGCTCATTTGTATGACACATATTTTAGAAATGTGTACACATATATTCCAGTATATTTTGTATTTTGGCCTCTGCAATACACTATGTCTACGGTAAACTGCTTTCCAGAAACTGTAAGAGAACAAAAGAGGGCCTCAAAGACCTTGGATCTTTAGGGTGGCTGGTGTGTTTCAGACCTTGATAACAACATACCAGACAGGACAAGGCTGTCTGTAAGGATTAAATGATTGATAGGGACATACCAGAACACAAAGGAGTACTTTAAAACTGCTAATGTGATACCTTGAATGTAACATGAGAAATAAAGATACACAAGGGGAAGACGTGGGCAACTCGTGATCATTCCTTTTAAGGAAAACTGTAAATAAGAGTAATGGGCACTAAATAGTGGAGAAGGGGGAAATGTAAACTGAAGCAGGACTTCTTAGGTGAACCTGATAGACTGTAACCTTTGGGGTCCTATCCAATGAGATCCCAGGGGAGGGAAAACCTGCAATGGGGACAGGTAATAAAAACAATTTGTATTCAACTCTGGGGTATGTCCTTCTCTCTGGGGAACACCCGTTTCTGCAGAAATGTACTTTTAATAAACATTAATATTTCAGCCAATCCTGTGCTAAATTGTTTTATGAGTCTTTTCAGCTATTTCTCACAAGTGGCATTAAATATTCTGAAGTGAATATACAGTTCAAAATTGGACAGGCATACAATTTTGCTCATTCTTATTGGGATATGAAGCTGCTGTAGTATGGCTGCTTTTTTGTTGTCATCAAGTTTTTGTTGTCGTCAAGAACTGATATTCCCAAAAGAGTATTTAAAGAAATCTATTGTGCTAGGAGTTCTAATTCACAGCCAGATGTTAATGCACTGAGAACCTTTATACTCTATCTTAGTCTCAATGTCCTTTTTGTAAATATAAAGAAAAGTTTCCAGGGCTCCTTATGAGAACAAACTATATACATGATTAATGAACATGAGCTTGAGGTGCTGTTATGAGTAATTACATGTTGCAACTATGCCTTTAGCAGAGACTGGACAGCCATCTTTCAGCTGCGTCAAACAATTATAGATCCTGCAAATCAGCAGCTATAGAACTTGCAGTGAGAAAGGAGATGGACTAGATCCCAAAGATCACTATCAAGTCTAAAATTCCCTGATCACCACTACCCTAGGACAGGAATATCAAAATATTCTTGAAGTCCTTCAAGAGTTTCACACAAATATGTCTAGTCTGTGTATGCTTTGATTTTGTGTATCAGTAAAAAGAAAATATTCACAGATAACAACTAGAAAAAAAGAATATTTAATTCATTTAGGTGCTTAGGTCCTACATATTCCATTGAAATGGGAATTCTGGCCAAAACAGGTCAAGTGACATACTGCTAGTACAGTATTTTTGTAACCTTCTATATCAACAACTCCTATCCATTTATCACCTCATTGCCTACATATGGAACAGGAAAAAAAAAAGCTGCATTTTGCATCTGACTCATATTTATGTGTAAGCAGAATTGTGGCCAGATTGCACACCCAGAAGGCTAAATACCTCTATGACTGATTCTAGGTACTGAGTTGTGATAGCTAAAAGTAACCTATTTTTCTAGGTACCACACTCAGTATTTTCAAGCATGGTAATCAAGAATGGGTGAGTTTAAGTGTCGGAGAAATTTAAGTTAGACATCTGTAACTCTACTGTGATTCATGTATAATGTTATATAAATGGCCCTGCTGGGGTGAAAGAGAGGTGTAATTACAGATGAATGTTAATAATAAAAAAAAATCTCTGATAGTCCTGTTACATCTAGTTTTCACCATCTAAACATGCATTTAAACATATTCAAATGATCAAAAATACAGACCTATCCAGCCTGCTGATTAGAAATTTTTAATCGTGGATGATGGATTTTCTACCAGAGCCAACACACATATGCCAGCAGCTTGTGCTTGGAGGAAGTAGCTATTGCATTTTGCAAAGGCACACTGACTTGCTTGTAAAAACAAACAAAGAGAAAACAAGGAAATAAACCCCTCAAAAGCAACGAGTCAGGAATGGACAACAAACGTGTAAGTGTAGGTGTGAATTTGTCTCTTCTGCTGCACTTTGGATGTCATCATCACTTACTTTGATTATTTTATGAGAATTTATTCAAAAATGAGACTGTCACAACCACACACTCATTTTGGTTTCAAGATCCAGGATAGATCTGAATAGTAGTAGTAGTACCCTATCCTATCTCTCTATCTCCATCTAGATAGGGAGGATCTCAGAGTTAGGATTTTACTCACCTAGGTGATGTGGACTAGAAGTGGAGAAAAAGAGATTCATGATAAGGCCACCTACTGACTATATAACAGGAGTCCCTCTCTTTCATGTCTTATCTCATTACATACATCGCCATAGCATGGCAAGCAATAGCATATAGTATGTGTATTTCTATACTGCCTATCAGTGAAGTGCTCTCTAGGTGGGTTTACAATGTATTAGCTAATTGGCCCCAACTAGCTGGGTACTCATTTTACTGACCTGTGGACGGATGGAAGCTCAGTAGGATCTGGAGCCCAGTAGGATTGAACTCACAACCTTGTGGCTGCAGTACCGGCATTTAACCACTGCACCACCAGGGCTCTTGTGTCCTGCATCATCAAGCTTTTGTGAGATCACCTGTGATGCCCACCTTTTAATCCTCTCCACTTACGTTCACAGCAGTGTTAGGTGGCTGGATCTGAAAGTTGCTGTGTAACTTTGCTCAGTGCCTCAGCTCAAGATTATGTCAGAGTGTTGTGGAAATGATGGCTCTCAGATGTCAGATTCTGACAGGAATCCCTCTGAAGATTAGTTGTTAGGAAACTTGAGCAGGGAAGTGCATTCATATCTTGCTTGTCATCTTCCTATAGGCCACTTTTAGGGAAAAAAATGCTGCACTAGAAACACTTATGCTTTTGTATTCTTACATAGAGTTTTCCAGTTGCTTACTTCTATTAGGTAAATCTGCCAAGGCTCATTTTTTGTAGGAAGGAATCAATACTTTGCCACATATTTTATTAGATCTATAGCCAGCCCTTTCGTTGCATTTCACAATTTTTTCTTATTCAATCTAATTCTATACTACTTATCCTTACTAAAAATTATATCTGACATGTATATGGAAACGATGAAGGCAACTAGAACACACTTAAACACAAAATAATAAGCAATCCTAAATTAATACAATAATCTATTAAAATAATGTCTATGAAAACATTAGAAAAAATACAATACAGCTAAAGACATATACAATGTGGACAGCAACATAGAATTAAACTGTTCACAATATTCAAACAATATTTAAAAATATACTTTAAAAAGATAAAAAGCAATTAAAAATAGTTCAGTTTAAAACAAAATAATACCCTTTAAACTCCATTCTTTAAAAACCTATTCTAAAAGCCTGTCTGAATAAAAAGGGCTTTTACCTGCCAACAGAAGGACAGGAAAAAAGGTGGTAGTCTTTTCTCTGTGGGAAAGGAGTTTTTGAGGCCAGAGGCAGTGTTACCCTGATTTCTGGGGGTCCTGGGAGGGACACCTAAGTGTGCTCTCAATTACACAAGTTGAGGAAATTAGTCAAAGAGCACAAGCTAGCAATATGAGAGGCAGGGCAACGGAGCAAGATCTTTTACCCAATGTCTATGAGGTCAGGCCGAGTCAAGGAGCAAACAGAATTGAAATAATGTTGTTTTATTAAAATACAGTCAAACAGTGTATGCAGCACACTCACACAGATACCTATAGAAATAGGGGTTGGAGTGGGATAGAGGGATTTTTAAGAGGAGTTGTTGGTTTGGGTGATACTACACCTGTCCTGAAGCCCGGGTAGTCTGCAGCAGAAGTTCGGAGATATGGAGTCTCAGTGCCTGGGACTGAGGGGAAAGCTCACCAAGCAAAGTGACAGCAAGGCGGGATGGAAGTCGGGAGCGATCTGAAGAAGCTCTCAAAGTCAGGGGTTTTTATAGGGGAAAATGTGGCCATAGGCTAGTCCGTACTTGGGGAAAACAATGAGTTTCGGGCTGGAGACACAGCCTCCGAAAGGTCAGAATTTAGCATGATTGAGTTATGTCCGAATTGACAATAGAGTAGGCAGTATGCAAACACAGAGTGCTTGACAGATGAGGATCCGTCTAATCAAGCTGCCTGCTCGGGGCAGGGAGTTCTTTGTAAGTAGCGTGCATACATAATAGAGTACTTGCCTTTGAGGTCTCCTGAAGTGGTGGGACAGCTATTTCTGGCTAGCCTGTATTGTTTGGAATATTACAGCAATTAGTGGCCGTGCCTGTCTGTGAGCTTGTCTGGGGGACCTCGCAGCACATGGAGAGGAATAGGTAAAGAAGGCTGAATTATTGATATCAAAGTGATATCTAATATTCCTCAAGTCCGGGCTAGAAACTACAGTAGCAGCAGCCACCCAAAAGGCTCTGTCTTGTAACCCCACCAGCTGTACTTGTGAAGGTGCAGGGCCTGAAACAAGGGCCTCTTCTGAGGTTATCAAAGCCAAAGCAGGCTTGTATGCGGAGATATGGTCTTCCAGGTAGCCTAGACCTAAGTTATATAGCCAAAAGAATTCAGGATAATGCATGTATATATAATGTTATCAAAGTGTGAACTGTAGTGGCCAGGAAATCTTTATCCAAGAAAAGGCACACTGGACGAAGTTACCCCAGCTGTACTAGGTGGACATCAACGGTGAAGTCACTTGAGCCTCTAATGGCAGTGACAAATCCAGAAGCAGCTCCAAACTACATATAAAATCCTTCTGAGGGAGTACAATCCCATCTAGAACAGGTGTACTCCCAGTTCTTGTACCTGGAAACTCTTCATCCATGCAGTCTCTGTCTTCGTAGGATTCAGTTCAGTTTAATCCCATCCACCATCACGGTATCCAAACATAGGGTCAGAGTGCACGTATCCCCTCTTGATTCAGATGTTGCAGAGAAAGAGATCTGGGAGACATCATAGTGCTTGTGACAGTTTGTTTCAAATCTCCTAATGATAACTGTCACTGACTTCTGATGTTAAATTAGCAGTTCTTGAGCAACTTCAAACTGTAGGTTAATATCAAACTATTTTTAAGCCAATGGTGAGAAATCTGTGGCCCTTTTGAGGAACTGCAGGTTCCAAAAGCTGGCAAACCCATAGTGAGGAAAAAGAGAACTGCAGTAGAACAACATATAGAAGGCCAACAGTTTCTACCCCTCCTTTAAATTGTGGAACAGATGTCACCAAAAAAGAAATATAATGAGATCAGGAAGGGGTGCAGTATCCAGAAAGAATGGAAAATGAAGATAGTAGAAGTGGAATGAAATAAAGGTCTTAGAAGGGCAATGTTCAGTCCAGTGCTTGGATTGAAATCCCTAAATATATGGAGAGGTGTTCAAACTGCATTCTCAAACTGTATACTTAAATTATTTCTGAAGTATTTTATCTTGAACTAAAAGCAGAAGGTATCTTTCCTCCAGGACATAAATACCCTGAAGACACCAGATCCTGTCTGATCTTGGAAGCTAAGCAAGCTCAGTCCTGGTTACTACTTGGATGTGAGACTGCCAATTAACACCAAGTTCTGTAGGCTATATTTTGGAGGAAAGAATGGGCAAAACCACTTCTGAGTGTTCCTTTCCTTAGAAGACCCTGCGAAATTCATGGGATCACCATAAGTCAACAGGTAACTTGAAGGCACACGCGTGTGCATGCACACACACACACACTTTTCTTTCTCTCCTTTTCATAGCAGAAGAATTTTTATTTTTTATTTTTTATTTTTCAATTGCTTACAAGGTTGTGATCTTTATACTTTATTTTCCAGAAGAGCCTGAATTATTATGAAAAAAATAATTTAGGTCCTTTTCTTTTACACTGAAAATGGAATACACAACTAGAAAAAAATTCAATGGCTAAATTTCTGTGGCTATAAAATTTTTAATAAGCTGTTACATATGGCAAATCTTGATAACTGTAGCTCTGTCTATGTGCCACTTAATGTATTTCACTGTGAAATTTTGGAAAGTAAGCCATATTTATGAGTTAGAAATTAAGAAATCAATAACTTTGGTGGAAAGTTGTTGGAAAGATTCTTAGGAATCAACTACCTGTTCAAAAAAAACAGTTCTCATCACATGATTTGTAGTAAAAACACCACCACTGCCCATATATTTGAATGGGCCATTTTTACTTTCTCTACTTTTCAAAAAAAATTCTACTGGACCTCTCTGCAGCTTTTGATACCATCAGCTATGATATTCTGGATGTTGATCTGAGATAACAACAAAAGAACCTGTGGGTCAGATGGGTTATCCCAGATCTATCCACAAGCAGAATTTCTCCATCCCTTTTCTACTCCATAATTAGTGTAGTGTACTGCTAATCACATTTGTTCTATTCTCAGCAAGCTAAACTACTGCACTGTGAATAATAAATATAAGCATATCAGTGTCCACAGTATCACAAAATAAAATAAAATAAAATTCAGTGGGACTTTCTCTTGAGTAAGTTTGTATAAAATTGCAGAACGTTAACCTTTTTGCTGTTTCAAGTGCCACTTCCCTAGCCAGCCTTTCCTTGACCTCTTTCCTTCTTCTAGCTGTTACCTATTTTACCATCATTCTTCATTCCCATGGTAACAGCATGGTAGTCAAGGCTCTGGAATGTACTTTAGAGAATTCCACTTCATATTTAAAATATTTTTAAAAATATCATCACTAGAGCCTCTTATAACAGAACACATTTCTCACTGTGATATTAACTGCCCAATTATAGCTTTTATATTGAATAATGTTCAAAAGCATTTAGACATCAACTGATGCAATAATTTCAAACATTAGTGGAGTTTAAGACTAAATATATGTTGCAGATATGTATGTGTGCTGCAGATATTAAAGATGGAGAGTTGTAGGGAATATTCTAAAGCCGTGATTACCAGGGGAGACAATCCTGACTGTCAAATTGCTTTAGGCAATTCCTGCATATGACCAGGGATGTGGAAGATCAACCTTGTCAGAAACACCAGATCTTTCACAATGTTAGAGAAATTGTTGGAGAATAAGAGGATCAGTGGCTGTTAATCATGATGGCTATATGCTATCTTTAGGATCAGAGGCAGTATGCTAGGAAACTCAGAAGTGTAATTCTTCACTATGTTTCTGATTGAAGGTAGCAATGTGCAATGGGAAAAGAAAATTTTCTTCCTACTTCAAGAAAACCTTCCAAAAACCACAGTTTTGGAAGGCTATTTGCAATTTGGGATGTTTTCCATGGAAAATTCACATGTAGTTGTGTGCAGAAAACTCATTTTTTTGCAGAGAGAATAGTGTTTTAACACAGAAATGTTAATTCCTGCACAGAAAATGCTCTCTACAGCACAGGAAATGCTATTTTCCATGCAAATCAACGACGTGAGAATTTTAGGCAGAATAAACCCACAATCACAGCACTGTCTATGCTTATAGCAGCATTTTCTACACAGGAATTAATATTTTTGCCTTAAAATATTATTTTCTATGCAAAAAAAAATGCTATTGTGCAAAACAACAATGTGTGAATTTTTCATAGACTAAGCGCTGAACTGCAGGTTCTTTTCAGTACAGATTTTACCCATCAGGGTTTGTCAATACTTGAAAATGTTCTTTAACCAGTTTTTAAAAATATTTTCATTCCCCCTCATCCCTATTGGAAACCATACAATTGCCAGATATTACGTTGTACACCATCTAATTTCACTCCCCTGAACTATTTTTCTTTGTGTCTGTGATTTTCTCTTTTCTTCTCCCATAGAGACACTCTACCTGACAGGTATATTTCGCCAGTGTGCTTTTGGCTGTCTAGAAGCCATCCGAAGAAATGACGATGCCAGACACAATGTAGCTTCCTCAGCAATGCACCTGAACATTTCTAAAATTAAAAGAAAGAAGAAATTTCCACTTGAGCAAGGGGAAAGTGAGTACTGCACTGGTGATGGGATGAGTGCCAATGGAGAGGGAAGAATAAGTGAGCTACTTATTTTGAAGCCCTGATGGCTGCACTTCCCTGGAATTCCACCTGGTTGCCCAGTCCTAGTGGTGCTTTACAGGGAAATTGGTAGAGGGCTTACTGCTGTAGTCTTGCTTGTGGGTTTCCAAAGGGAACTAATTTCACCATTGTGAATTTGAGATGCTGTACTACATCTGTTTTTGTGCTAAGATCTTATTATGATCTTTTATACATAAGCATCCAGATAACTAGAGGAAAGCTTGCAGTCCTTGGCCTGAATCATGCTGAGACTCTGAACTGGAGTAGAACCCTTAAATCAATAGGATCTACTTGTTCAGAGTGTCTAACTGGAATTAATATGATACAGTCCTTATCTCCAATGCTTGTCATCAGGAATGTGGTTTTGATCCCATTGTATACACCCCCACATCTGAAACTGTTGAGAAATGTGAGAGATAGCTGTGGATCTCTCAAGCACATTGTGAAGGCAGAAGCTGAAGAACAACCAAGCCCAATACCCACTGCATACAGAGGGTCTAGTAGAGAAAGTGATAAGATTATTCTTCTTTGTGAAATATAAAATTGGTATAACGAATTACTTGTAATAAAATACATAGTCTTCTGGAGGAGAGAAGAAGAAGACAAAATGGCTGCAGGTTAGAGCAATGCAGGAAGAAAGTGTGGAAAGGCAAAGAAATAAGAAGTGTGCAACCTAGCAATTAGTGAATATACGCATGCAAAGATTGCTAACTCTAACGGAATCTTCCCCATTCATCTCAGATATGCCATTGATATGCATGCAGGTGCATTTATGTATTGGTCATTTGTTTTCTTGAAGTCTGGTAAGATGGATTTCATTTATTTGTGAAGTAGTCCTAAATTACCCAATAAATCAGCACTTACTCATTTTCATGCTTTGCATCTGAACAACTTAAAAGTGTCTAGCAGTTTTCCCCACATTTAAAGCTGGTTTGCCTCACCATGAGTAACAGAGGAAGGTTTATACTAAATGGACTTTTCCCCTCTTATGTTAAAAAAAGCACTTGGTGCAGTGTCATACACATATTCTATAGGTTTCTGGGCTATGATAAACTGGCCAAATGCCAGTTGACAGCAGCGCAGTCTGACAAGATAAAGATTTACCCTGGTAGATCCCACAAGCTGATTCCTGCCAGGAGCCCACTCTTTGCAAGGTTATGAGGTGGGAAAGCAGGCATTATAGGCAAAATGTCCTGTAGCCATCCAACCCGGATGCTCTCTATCATGGCTGCCTTATGTTTTGGAGGAAGTGGTTGTACAGCATCTCTTCTCTGAAGGGCCAAGTACTAGTAGGAGAAGGGGTGGGTGAGCAAAAATACTGCTGCCATAGCCATCTCCTTTCCTCCTTTAAACAAAGATGTGGCTATACTAGGGGTACAGCTCAGTGAGGTTGGGAGGCTGTAGCTGCTGAAGCTCTGCAATCCAGTGCTGGACCTCTGTCTTTGTTTTAAATGCCTAGTGTGAACTGTGGAGGGGCCTGGCTTTGTACTGGAATCATGATTTAATGGCAATGATTTCCAGATTGGTCCAGGAATTTCCTAACAATCTGTCGGAGTCTCTCCTCAAGCAGTTTAGCAATGGCCAACCAATTTCCCCAGAACAGAACTGTCATGACCATCACTTGCTTTGTGAGAAGGCACAACTGTAGGGAAATATAGGGTCCATTTTGGGGCCAAACCATTAAACTGACTTGACAGATAATATTCACATTCTTCCAGAATTGTTAAGTATGAAGTAGACAGCAAATTTGAAGAAGTCTCCAGTAAACATATGACTGTGTAAGGGGTCTACAGGGAAGAGAAAAGTGTGGAAACAATTAACTTACATCATATGATGTATATGTGCCAGGGAGTTCACTGGGGGGAAGGGGAGTAGCTTTGCCACAATAGACCCTGTTGTGTCCTATGCAGTTATCAGCAGGTTTTTAAATGGCAGAATGCTTCATGCCAACATTATTGAGACACTGCATGAGTTACCATCATGCAAAGGCACTGTGTGCCACAATATATTCACTGTTTTCAAAGAGCAGAACATATAATTATCACAAGAACTCGAGAGCAAGTTTGGTTCAAAAGGCAAGATACATTCCATCCTTCTTTTTAGCTGTCTTTCTCTGATAGGTTCTAGCAAGTACATAGCACATTGTTAAACACTGATGAGTCTCAGCTTATGTTTGCTTAATGTTAATAAACAAGGGACAAGAGGAAACAAAGCACTTCAATATAGTATGAAGCATTAGCTATGTATTATTGATTGCTTGTTAGAATGAAGGTGGTGGTAGACTAGTGTAAATATAATGTATGTAGTATAAATTAGTGTAAAATAGAAGTAGATGATTTAAAGGAAAAAGGATCGTACTTTTTCAGTACAAAATTGCTCCTGTCCAGCCATTTTTTTCTAAATAAGGATAAATTATAATCCCAGTTTGCACTGGGTAGAAGCAACTGCTAAAAGATTCAAAAATTAATTCCCTGTCATTATTTCATCACATTATTTCTTTGCTGTACACCATTAAGAACATGAGTTACTTGTTTGATTTGTATACAAATAATTGTTATTCACTGTAATTCACTGAAAAGATTGCAGCACAATTAGGTGAAATCAAAATTATAACACAATATTACTCCTGTATTCAGTTACTTTTGTTGTCTCAGTGAAGTGTGGCCTTGCTAGATAAACATTCTCAAGTCATTTTAAAGTAACTGAAAGCAACTTGTTAATTTTGAATAATGAGAGACTGATGAATTAATTTTAAATTATAACTGCAATGGCAATTGACTTGTTTGAGTCTTGACACGGTAACTGTAACTGTAATGCATTACATTTTATGGTAACTTTCTAAGCTTCAGGTCTGTTGATGTAATAATAGTTTGATTCTAAAGGCAAATAGTTTAAATGCATGATTAGTCATCTCAATTATTTTTTCAATTAATAAAAACCTAAAATGCAGTGTGTGTGTTTGTGTGTGTATGCATGCACATGTGCATCTGATCAGTTTAGTCTTTTGTAAAGGATCCACTTCTCCTTTTCTCATTGAGACATTTCCTGCTCTGCATTGTGAGGTGTAGCTACCCTATTTGCTGGTGTATAATACTCCCTTCCCCCCCCCAAAAAAAAATTGTTTGAAAATGGGGTGTGTCTTAATACAATTGCAAATAGTATTTGTGGGGATATAAATGGGGTGCGTCTTATATGCTGGTGATTCTTATACGCTGGCAAATACGGTATATCTCCATTGTTGTATCTCCATAGTTACATCTCCCAATGCTACCCTTAACAAACCTACCTTTCCCATCCAACATGGTGATTCTGTGTTGCTGGAGAGAAAAGGATGTGCCTCCCTCTGTCTTCCTGTAGCCAACAGGGTCTCTGAAGCTGCCTGTTGAAGTGTAGCCAGCCATAAGAAGAGAACCAAAAATGTCTTCACCCATCCCCTTTCTCTCCAACAACATGAAAACAGCAACAGTAAGGGGAAACTGCACCTCTGAAAAGGAAGGTTGAAGGGGAGATTTTGTTATTTTCTTTATTTTTTCTTTGTTTTATTTATATCCCACCTTTCTCACCACATGAGACTCAAGATGCGCTCAATGATGATCAAAGTGAATTACAGCGTCATAAGGCAGACTTATGAGACTGTAATTACTGAACAGGATGCCAGCCAAGAGTTCTTACTTACCTGGGAACATACACACTGAAGGATATTTCCACTTTCTATTGAAGTGTTTAAACTTTTACTGCTGGGGATCAGATAAGATTTAGAAAATTTGTCAGGACCAATAAAATTGCAACTTTCTATAAGATTCAATAATGCCCAAACAAGCCTTGTTTGTTATAAAATTATGGTAACCATAGGACTTTCTGTTTCATGTGTATACTGTGGTTGTGACCCTCCTGAGCATGCCAAATAACAACATATACAAAGAATTTTATACAAGGTAAAAGAACACAAGTATAAAAGAGCATTTAAAGCTTTTTACAGTCCTCATAGAATTGGGGACTATGAATATTGACAGGTCAATGTACGTAATGAATGTATATTGTACAACAGGAAAGTTATGTTCACTGGGTTGCATGTCCTTTATAGGAATGTCTGTGGTTATAAGTGTTCACACACTTCATTCACTTCAAATTAACCTCTCTCAGTAGACTATTATTTTACTACAAATGGAAACTGAAACAAAGTGTGGAGGGCTCCTGTTAAGTTCCAGACAGCCATGCGTTATTCATAACATCCAATATTACACAAATAAAACATAAGCAACCTCATAATATGGTCAAAAGGATATGGGCAGACAACAAAAGGTGAAAGTTGTTATTTGGAATAACACATATTTTAAGTAAAGAAACTTTGGAGTTTATGTATTTGAGCTTAGAAAAGTCTGAAAAAGTTAAGAAAATCCCAAATCAATAAAGACAATACTATATTATATGCATGCATGTGCACAACATGATTAAAATAAATATAATATTATAAGTAATGTTATTCTAAAATCCAAATGCCTTTATCAGATCTACTCATATTTGTAACTTTTTTTCAAATCCACTGTACAAACTCTGGCCAGGACCCTGCTTGGGATTTGTAGCTATGATATTGTAGCTATGTTCCATCTTCCAGTCCAACCCTGTAAAATCCACCCTAGAGGGCAGTATATTTAATATGCCCCTTGACTGAAGTACCAAATGAGAACTTCTGTCTCTGAGTTAAACATTGTACATTTATCCCAACATCATATGTCATACATCTGGTTTTAACTCAAACAGAATATTTCTCAGCATAACAAGTTCACACATTCAGCTGGGAGCCATCAAATCATCAATTGTTTAATAACCATGAAATAAAAAAATGGGAAGAACTCTGTTCATGTTTTACACTTTCTTCAACATAGAGGAGAGTACTACCTGCTCTGTTCCCTTTTGTTGTTGTTTTTCTTATGTGGACACAGTATGGCTCTTTCAGCACAATATCTTTTTGCAAGGACGTCCAGTGGGGATCCCTGCAGTGGCTCTGTGGGGAGGGGAGCACGATGGAAGTGTTCCCCTCCACATTGGCTAGTTTCCTGTGGAAGGGAGTGCAATGGCCACGCTTCTTCCTTCTGCAGCACAGCCAGGTACTTTCCCAACGCTGTGCTGGGGCAGGAGGCGCAGCTATCATGCTTCCAGGCCTTCCACAGGACAGGTAAGTGCGGGATGGTGGTGTGACCATGGGTCATTGACGGAGAAAACCTGTCAATGCTTTAGCCTGTGATCATGCAACCTGGGGACGGGAAAAGAACAGATCCACGAAGATATCATGCAGAACCGTTGTCACAGTCTCATACTTCTCCTGTTCCAATTGCAGGATGGGAGGGTGCTATGGAAAGTGCCTATGTGTGAAGAGTTCCTGTTTGCATGGGGATACTTCAAGACAGCAAGAACCCATGGCATTTGGCAATCTTTTATCGTACTGAAAATCTTTGCATGTACAGAAGCTTTCAGATGCATGAGGAAAGCAATGATGGAAGGGATGGAGCTAAGTGGTCCCCACTCCTTGTGTACTCAGGAAACAGTTGTACATATGTCATATCTGAACAAGGCTGTGGTGATTATGGACTGTCTTTGCCACTTTGACATCCTCCAAGAAATTTAACAAATATTATGAGAAGCAACATTTTTAAAATAAATTACCTTATGTGCTGTTTAAGTAAAAAAGTTGTTAAAATACATTTTAAACCAGATATACAGTCTGCATTCATTTTATGCATTATCATCAATGCCCAAGCAAATATGAATCTATTTTATTTCATATTCTACTGTTAGTCTACTAGAATGTAAATAATTATTCAGATCTTGGTTTGATATGTGCTCAGGTGTTTTTGTTGAATTCTGAAAAATTTGGGCCCAGAGTATAAAAACTGTAAATAAATATGTATTTTAACTCTATACCTCCCAAGGAAAGTCTCTTGGTAGTACTGAAGCTTCTCATTTTTAGGAACCTGGAGGATGTTGAACAAGAATAACAAAACATAAATAGATTCTGACTTCTGATTTCAATATCTGGACAGAAAGAGATGTCTGAAGTTTTACACAAAATGACATTGTCATCCTTGTCATTTATTTTTATTATTCTTGGAAACAAAACTATATGTTAGTGCTTCTGACCTGAAGAGAGCAAGTGAGAACATATAGGATGCCATTTTTCCCAGCTCTAGGGCCTCTTTCTCTCTCTCCCAAAAGGCTAGGCAGTTTTAACAGACTCTGAGGAAATAAAAAAAAAGTTGGATGTTCCTAAGATGGTTGGCAGGTGGTTCTGGATGAAGCTAAATGTAGCCTTAGCTCTGGTCTCTCTCCTGATGTTTAAAGCAAGTGGCTTCACTCTCTGCACCAGTTTTCTCTGAGCTTTATCCCACTTGACCTCTCTTGTTATATTCTGTATATTAAATCAGGCTTCATAACAACTTTTGAGCAGGTTTTCTATATGTTAGGATCTACGTTGTTGGGGAGACGGGCCTGTGTGCTCATCATGTACAGTTGGGGGTCCCTGTATAGGACTTTGTGGCTGTGGGTAATTGAGTCATGCCCAGCTTGGGGACAAGATTTTGTTGTGCTTTCAGGTAGCTGGAAAATCACACAGTGGTTTCTACCCAAGTGGATTCCCACATTTGTCATTTGGTTACACCCACCAGTTGAGTTGAGTGATACGGTTTCCATCAGTTAGCAGGAGGGTGACCCAGTGCCTGGATCCAAACTCATGCAAAGAGCCAGGCCGCTTGAACTGTAACCAATAAAGTTGTGAACATTTCTTACCAATGGGTGATTTTATGAGTTTATGTGATTTTCTTTCTTAAGTGGAGCCCAGATCATTGCTGAGTCCGCAATTGGAACATTGAAAGGAATCAGGTGTGCTTTGGCCCTTCCCCTCCCTTCCCTTCCTTTCTTCAGCAGCGATAGGCAAAGTGCAGCCCTGAATCGATATCTACCGTAGCTCTACAAAACTATTTCTATGGTTCTCAATCCCTCCAGACACCTGAGACCACACAGTATTCCAACAGAAGGGAGGGGAGAGAAAGTGGATTCCCACTCTTGGAAATCCCCCAGAGTGGCAATTCAATTTTAAAATAGGCCACACTGGTTAACATTATCCCTCTCTGCAGAATTCTAAGTGGACTTTTGACTCTTTCCTGTCCCCCCCCCACAACATTTTTGGTAAGCTGTGTCTTCCCCTGTGGGCCTCAAAGTCCAAAATTTTGTCACTGAACCCACAAAAGTTATTTAATACAGGTTTTGAGGAACGTTTCTTTCCCACTCAGGAGAAAAAAATGTTTTCTACGTATGAAACAAAGTTTGATAAAGAATTTATGGAGATCGGTGGGAAGAATATCTTCCAACATTTATTTTTATTTTATCTTATTCATTTATTTATTTATGGCTGAAAGGGAATAGGGAGAAGAATTGGTGGCTGAAATATTTTAAAGAACGATAAATAGAAAATGCACAGGATAATCTATTTTAACCACAGGTCATTGTGATAATCCAAATTCTTGATGTATGCAATAAATATATCTAAATTCATGAAGTATACAGTTTATAAAGAGAACCTCCATTATCCAGATGGTTTTGATGCCTCTTTATTGTTTTGAATGATAGGTTTGGAATGTTTGAGTTAGAAGTGATGCAGGAAATCTCTGGGCATTTGATAATTTTGTGCTCTTGTTGTGTCATCATGTGTGTGGCTCATTTTTGTTTCCTGTGCTATTTAACTTCATTTTAAGTTAACATAAACTCCCAAAATGAAGCCATTCAAAGTAAGTTACATTGTCTTGAATAAGGTTATTCAAGAAGGTTAAGAAGGTTAAGAGGAGGCATGATAGCTATGTTTAAATATTTGAAGGGATGTCATGTTGAGGAGGGAGTGGGCTTGTTCTCTGCCGCTCCAGAGACTAAGACAAAGAGCAATAGATTCAAGCTGCAGGAAAGGAGATTCCACTTGAACCTCAGGAGGAACTTCCTGATGGTCAGAGCTGTCTGGCAGTGGAATATGCTGCCTCAGAGTGTAGTGGAGTCTCCTTATTTAGAAGTTTTTAAGCAGAGGCTGGATGGCCATCTGTTGGGAATGCTTTGATGGGTGTTCCTGCATAGCAGGGGGTTGGACTCAATGGCCCCTGGGATCTCTTCCAACTCTATGATTCTATGATTCTATGAAAACTACCAAAAAAATTGCATTTAAATGCAAAAAAAAAAATGCAAAAAGAATGCATTTGAGGACAACTCCAGGAAAAAAGAAAGTTTGATGGAGCAGAAAAGAAATGGCAAAACAACAACCAGCAACAACACAAAAATAAGTATTTAATCCATGCTTTACAGGCCTTCTGTCCTGCTCTTGAAACACAGTTCCGGTCAGTGCAGACCCCAGCTAATCAGAGCTGGGATGACTGAGCAGAGGCCTAGGAAAGCTGAGTCAGCTAGCAGGAGGTCTGAAAAGCTAGAAGGGGAATGCATGAACAGTCCAAGGTTGAGGGCAAGGTAATAAATTAATGTCAAACCTATGGGGTTTGAAAACAAACAGGGTGATAAATTGTTTAGGTTATAAGCAGCAATCAGAGATCCCCAACAAAAAGATCTCTCAACAAGACTGGTATTTTTCCAATACTGGTCAGAGAGACTGCCCTGCTTATCAATGTGAGACCTCTTAGCTGCACATAGCTTCTCTGCTATTATTAATCAATGAAGGCATTCACAGATGTAGTTCTTTCAGAACTTGACTGCATCTGAAGGGGGTCTTTGGATAAGCTGTTTTTTTTTTTGTCTACTCCTCTCTCTGTTGTTTAGGATCTGTTCTCATACTATTCTAACCTAAGTTGTCTTGCACAACAGAAGAGGAAAAGCAAAGTGGACTAGGAATGTATTATAAATATAATGTGGAAGAAGACAAAGGCCATTTCCGTCCTATATTGTTATAGTGCTATTATTCCACTTTCAACATCCTGTGGAATCTTGGGGTTTGTAGTTTAGGGAGGGGCATTTAGAATTCTCAGCCAGAGAGTTCTTTGGCCTCAGTAAACTACAAGCCCCAGAATCCCACAAGATGTTGAAAAGTGGAATAATAGCACTGTAAAAGTGTAGTGTGAAAATGGCCAAAGGATCAGGATATTGAAAAGGAAGTTGGTTTTATTTTTGAAGATAGCCCAATGTGTTTTGGCCTGGGAATTTTTTTATTCCTTTTCCCGGGGGCATTGATATCTGGAAGAATGAGTTGAAGGAGCCCTGTTGTGTATAAATCTTTTGATTTTGCTGTGTCTGTTGTTTGGGTGCAATGCCTCCTACAAATCTTATGCCACTACTTTATTGTGGCATGGAGGTAACCCTGGCTTCTCAAAGGCTATGCCAGTAGACTGTAAGCTCTGAAATATGTGACTTGGCTGATACTGTCTGAATATGGCTCCAGAGACAGATTGGGTGTCTCCCATATGCACTGAAGAAGAAACCAGAGACACCTATGAAATATCAAATTTTCAATGTAATCAAATTGTAGAAATACTTTAATACACTGTCACTGAAATTCAGGGGAAGAGAATGCATTAGCCAAAAATATTTGGGAAATGCTCCCTGTTCTTCTCAAAATAGCTTCACTTCTGTTTCCATGGATATTCCTCATGTGGCATATCAAAGATAAGAATCCAATGTATTGTGTGTCAAAACAAAGGTTACATAAGGTCATGGTGTCATCACTATTAATTTTTCCCAACTGATTTTCTACAGGTAGACATTAATTAGGTTGTTTTGTCAGCATGAAACATCTATGATCTAATTGGCTCACCTGTGGACACTCCGTGTAGACTGAAGTTAGAAAGAAAGGTCAGAAATCAATGAACAGATGGCATCTGGTAAAAGCAATTAAGTGCTGAAAATTCCATCTTTCTTTACACAAGCTGCACAGAATGTTTAATCAGACATTTGACCACTGAGATCCAGCATTAGCCTTCATGTTTTCCTTTTGACAGTTATGATCTATTTTGTAGTACAAATAGAAGGCTTTCTGCTTTTGAATAAAATATTATCAGATTAAAAAAAAGAATAGAAATATTCTAAAAACAGAGAGAGCATTCTTTGTGCTGGAGTTGGAGCCATTTGAATTTACAATGTTGTTTTCGTTATGCTAAGCATGTCTACAGGGAACTGCTTTGTCTAAAACCAAATAATTCATGTATAATTTGCCACCAGTCTCTTGCACTTTAGTCCAAACACAGTGGATTGTTATCCTTGTTACACATCCAAATGGGCAAGCAAACAAACAGCAAAGGTGGATCTTTAGAGACATAATAGAGCAGAGGACCTGAAAGGGGGGAAAGCATCTGAATTTGTTAAGAGTGAAGAATCCCTTAAGATTTAACAGAATTATTCACTTTGCTTCAGTAAACTGTGACTAGGATAGAATTATGCTGCAGGTAATGCTACCACCCTACAAACAACTCTCTCTTAAGAAGGTGCTTCTGTGGAACTTTGATTTAAATTTAAGAGGTATAGAAAGTGCATTTAGTGTGACACTGTTGATGTCAAGCCAGGCATGAAACGCTGTCTCTGGAGTCCTCATCTTAGTTCATTGCTTACTTGGGTACAGGTAATTATGAGAAGGCAGTCTCCTAGAAAATACAGTCATGCTGAAGAGAGAGCATGCCAACATATTTCTTTAATAATGTTCACATCATCTTCTAATGAACAGTGCATTAACCTTGCAGGAACCAAAGTCTGCAAGACTGACTTTGATTTCTGCAGCTCATTTGAACTAAAAGGTCTTTTAATGAGAGCAAGAATCACTAACGTTAGATCTCAACCAATAACGTCCTAGAATTTCCTTGAATGATTTAGGAGTTTATAGCCAAAAACAACTTAATTTTACTGGTGGTGGGAAAGGCAATCCTCTTTCTGAACAGGAAAGTATCCAAGTTCTGAACTTAGTCATGCTTACATAATTCCCATTGAAGGCAACAGAAGCAGAAGAGGATATAGTAAAAATTATCATAATGCTGTTGTTCTTTAAAAAAAAATGAGTTGTCAATACACAACTGAGGATGCAAAGTAAATAATGGAATACAATGAGAAATGATTTTATTAGTGTATGAAATATTTTTCTCCCTAATATGGACGATCAGGAAACTTCATAAAGTAACTCTAAGGGAGCGGTGAAATGTGGTTTCTATATCAAGAGTGCAAAAACTCCATTCCAGCTTTAAGTCAGAACTTCAAAGGAGCTATCCAGGATGCTGAGTCTATTTTGGGGCTAGCTTTCAGCATCTCTAAAATTCAGATTTAAACCAAGAGTAGAGTTTCTGCTCAACTGACATGAAAGCCATCAGGCACCACTGATTTAAAGGAAATTCTACCTCATTTGTGGATGTCATGACTTTTTTTTTGGCCTTGAAATGTGTGTGTGTATGATGTATGTACACATATGTCAGTTGTATCCTACTTGTCTCTCAGTGAGACCCAAAGTGGCTTATTTTATAGGTTAAAGCTGTAACCTATAGTTATTAGTAGTCACAACCCAAATTTACTACCATAAGTTTAAAAAGATAGTAAGTAGTCAAATTTAAAACATTAAAACTCTCATTTAAAAGATAAAGGTACTTCAAAGCTCATTAAAAGATCCTTATTCAACAATCAGTTAACATGCAAAGGTCCAAATAACCAAAAGGTCTTTGTCTGTCGGTGAAAAGAAGGAAAGAGAGGGAGTCAACCTAGCTTTCCATTGGTGGGAGTAGAAGTGGTAGACTGATTATCAGAAGACTGATAATGTCTTGTCCTGTGTCTTCACCAAATATGCCTGTGATGGAGGGGTGGAACAAAGAGATAGTTGGTATATCAGTAAATTTTCCCTCCAAGAAATGAATTGGTTCCACATAGTCTGCTGTTAAAAAAAAACACACAAAAAAGTTGGAAGGGTATATTCATAACATGGGTTTATAAGATATGAACTCTGAGAAAATTCTTGTATTTGAAGGACTGAAATGAAGGGCAAATTCCACAAGTTTTGTAATTGCTTTCCATTGAACACTAGTGTAACTGGGGAAAAATATACTTGCTATAATTGTTACTTTTATATACCTTAAAAATTATGACGTGATAAGATACTTGTAAGATCCTTAAAAATGACAAGCAGACAAAACGAAAAAAAATTCTTAGATTAAAAGAATATGAACCATATAAATATTTGCAATAAAATATGCATCACTCACAAGAAAACAACTTGCATGCAGATTCTATAAATATTTTATATTACATTCAGAGTTGAGACTCAAAAGATTCCCCATCAAGCTTTAGTGGGCTAATAGCTTTCTTTAATTCTTGTAATTGTTACTGTGGTAAGCTTAGGCGATGAGCCAGCCTTCCTGAAACTGGGAGGTGCTCCTATATGCCCTAATGACTTCTGAAAGTGGAAATTTGTACATGAAAAAATTACCTTAAGTATGTAATCAGCCCTGCACATTCACTAGGGTTAGGGGTGAAGGAACCCCACAAAAGTAGAAAAAAGCACAAATATCAAAATGTTTGTGTGTGTGTCTGTGGAAAGTGGGGGATGAGACAGAGTGGGGAGAACAGGCATCCAGTGTCCAAACCAGGTCAGGGGAAGGAGAGAGGAAAGGGATGCATCGGCATGATGGCTCTATACTTCCTCTCTTTCATCCATCTACTTCCTTGGGAATGGGGGGGAAATTGGTCTGCAATCCTTCTTCAGCTAGCTAGGCAGTGGCTAGTGGTAAAGGAGGACCAAAGCAGGTTTTTAAAGGGCTGCATAGCCTGATTAGAGCTGCTGATCAGAGAAGGTTCTCTCCGAACAGAAGCCCTTGAGGCACTTTCATTTCATAGTATTCTGTGACTACATGATGCTTCATAGCCTTTATAGCAAACTAGACTGAATCGTTTGAGCACTTTTTGGCTTATGTGCAATATTGTAATCTTTCAGAAAACATTTTGCAGCAATAACATTGAATGGCAACATTTGTGGAAAGTTGCCTTATAATATGTCTTTCTTACTCAGTGTCACCTGATTTGAATGTCAGTAGTTTCCAAGGTCTGAAATAGAAATTATGCCTATCACCTACTGCCTGATCTTTTTCATTGGAGATGACGTTAAACCTAGGACCTTCTTCATGCAGAGTGTTTTAAGAACCAAGGAGCTCTGTTCTGTCCTAGTGATGGGTTGGAATTTTGTTCTTTTTGGTTTTACACAAATTTACATGTTTCTTCACAAACAGAGTGAAAAGAACTTGATTTTCTTTTTTTTTCTTTTTTAAAAAAGACCAATCTGTGGTCAAGCAAAATGAACAATATGTGTCCTTCTAGGGCCTAAAGTCTGAGCAAGTTTTTGAGTGTTTAATCCTTAACACTTTAACCCCTATTTATTCAACCACATCTGAAGTATGGAAACTAAATGTCCAGCAAGGCACAACATGATGCCTTCTATGTTGACCATGTTGACTGTAACAATATAGCAATATATGTTACATTTGGCTCGTGAGAATGAGTGAGAATTTCATTGAGTTCATTTTTGATAATAATTTGCCAAAATTTGTCATTTCTTCATAGACATGATAGAAATAAATATATGTATTTATATAGATATATAGATATCACATGGAGGATAAAGTAAAATGGACATATTTGTCCATCCCTTGTTCCAGTTCTCTAGATATTTCATATACTAGGGTATTTACCAAGCATTTCCTGGGATTTTATTTTCTCATATGTAAGACTTGTTAGAAATACCTTAGAAATTACCTTACCTTACTTTAGGAATTAAATGCAGTTGAAATACACCGATTTGATATCCTGTGTCTCCAATTTCCCAAACTGTGTTATTCAGCAAGCTGACACTTTAAACTATAAACTCCCAAACTGCATTGTCCAGTATCTGTAACTTTTCCCCATATTCCCCAATCCAATCTATATTCAGAGTTGTTAACATACAGAGGTTTGGTTTCTGAGGGAATACACTGACCTTATCTTTGCTGCTAGGCTTGGTCTCCATAGCAACCAGCCAGGTCCAAGACCTCTCTGGCTGAGAATCTAAAGGCCCCTCCCTAAACTGCCAACCCCAGGATTCCATAGAATCTTCACAAGACAATCAATCATATGAGGTCTTCTCGCATCACACAGCCAATCACATGTGGTCTTCACCTGCCTGATACAGACAAACTCACAAACTTTGACCTTTAGATATTAGATAGTAGACTCTTATAGAATTTCATTTAGAAAGAAAACTAATTGAGTTCAGTTGCACTCATTTCCAGGTGACTGCATACAAGACTATAATCTTAGTTGCATAACAGTTGCACCACAAAGCATATATTTTCATACAAAATATCCAAGAAGTGAGCAAAGGACTCAAAAGTTTACTTTTTTTGAATTGCAAAATCACTAACCCTGCACCATACATTCTAGAAAATTCTTGGAGTTCTGGTCTGACAAAGTAACTTTTCCAAGATATATCCAGGAAACTACATTTTCTGGCAGTGCCTCAAGATTTTTCTATCACCAAATGTTATGTACCAAAATTGTATTTGTGTTGCTAAGACAGAAAATCAATAAAGCATCAAGCCCAATTTATTTTTAACTTGCTAAAATTATTACAAGATGAGCATTAAAAAAACCCACTTAGCTCAGCTTTTCAATATCAAAATAAAACCCACAATTTTAAAAGAAGACCATTTATTTAAATCATGCAGAGCTCAAGAAAAGTGTTATTTACCATGGCAATCAATATTTGTCTTTTCCAGATATATACATACATATGTGTGTATGTATGTCTTCTAACCTTTTTTAAAACAATACATATCAAAATACAACAATGTAACTCAGTTTGTGTATCATCACAGCAGACAACTTTGATTTTTTGGATGTGGATCCATCTAGCCCCAGAGTGGGGAAGGAGTAGTCACAGGCCACGTGCATCCCTCTTCCCGCATTTTCAAGGTAGGTCCCCACTCTTCCCCATATCCTTCATGCACACATTTTTTAAAAAAAAGTCTGAAAAATCTCTTTGGCTCTTTAGGGACTGGGGGACAATTTTGCCACATTTGGAGAGCCCCTATTAAGCAGATGAGAACATTTTTCTCCAACTGGAAGTCACAAGGCTAAGGGAAAATCAATTACTTTAATCAAAAAGCCAGTGATCAGCTGCTGAAAACTGTGCGAAAGTGAAACTAAAGGCTAAAAAAGGAGCAATTAGTTTCAGAAATAATCAATTTTATTGAGTAATTACCACCAAGGAAGCAGTGGAGCCTTTGCCTTTTTAAAGAAAAAACAAGCAAGCCTTCGTGAAACAAAGGAACAGGAAAAAAAAAATCTTTCCCCAGTTTTCCTCCAATGTCCAATCAGTGGCAGAGCTTGGAGTGCGTGGAGGGGGGGCACGGCTACGGCACAGGGGGTGTGGCCACAGTGAGGAGGCCATGATCACAGTGCTTGAGGGCATGGCTGTGGCATGTGGGAGTGTGGCTATGAGCCAGGACACCCCAAAAACATTGCCGCCTTGGGCGCACTGCCTCTATTGCCCCCCTGTCCCTATGCAACTGTGTCCAATGTTACTTGGCTACATTTCCAGGTCTCCACGACAAAGGGAATATCAGTCCACCAGAAATCATACAGTTCTAGCTCTTCAAACTAATTAACATCTTTATCTCCTTCTGTTGTTGAATGTGCAAATAGGTATAATTAAATTAAAAGCCCCAAATTCAGATAAGTTTAAATAATGTTAATTGTTGTTGAATTGATCTAATAAATTTTAATTGAGTTAATCATATTTATTTAATCATATAATAATTTAAAGACAAATTGATTATGTTTGCAAATTAAAAACACATTTCTCAAATATGGGTGGTAAGGCATTGGTAAGCATTTTGATTTGTTTATTTAATGCTATTTATTTAATTCATTTCTTACCTTTTTTCAACATGGGCCTCAAGAATACTTAATAAAAAATAAACATCTGAGACCACAACACTGATTTTTAAAATTTTCTTCCAGAAATAATCCACTTCCATTTTGGTAGTTGAATTAAGAAAAATGAATAGTTTTGGATGGTTTGGTGTTATGTTGTTATTTACAGATACTGACCACAAACTGAGTAAAGTTGTTTGTTCAATATTTTGTTTTGTTATTTCTATAAGCAGGTTAAATACTTTAACTCCATCCAAAACCAGTTCTGTGTTATGACAGTCCCACAACTTATGTTTCTGTACATTCCTGTTGTACTGTCTCCTCACCAGCATTTGTCCTCAATCATGCATGCCTGTAACTAAGCTTTAAAGGGGCCAGGGGTCAGGAGCAGCTATGTACCATTTTAATCCATTTTCCATTCAAAGATAGCCCTGTTAGTTTGGATGAGTATGCAAAGGGATTTTCTAGCACCTTTGAAACTCACTGAGAGAAGGAGTTTGGTAGCATAAGGTTCAGTAGACTTAAGTTTACTTCATTAGATGCATGGAATGAAGTTCCTATAAACAGACCTTTATGGCTATGTATGAGCAGGTTGTATTTGGGAATAGCAAAAATTGTGTGTGTGATGATGAGATGACAAGTTCAGTTTTAGTGATGGTTGTTGGGGACAAAGTAAGCAGGAAAGATGTTGCCTAAAGCCAAGGTGAGTAATTAACCATATGAATGGCGGAGGGAGTTATTGGAAAGGAGTGTGATCCTGGCAGGGAACCAGAAGGGAGATGTGGTAAACTTGACCGGTTCATCATATCTCCTTTCTGGTTTCCAGCCAACATAATATGTTCCAATAACTCCTTCCATCATTCATGATGCCATGTTGTTAACTAGTGTTATTATATGTGTAATGTGCCGGGAA
Organism: Ctenosaura bakeri; assembly: GCA_948474755.1. Taxonomy (NCBI): domain Eukaryota; kingdom Metazoa; phylum Chordata; class Lepidosauria; order Squamata; family Iguanidae; genus Ctenosaura; species Ctenosaura bakeri. The sequence goes on along the minus strand of CAOLHI010000513.1, from coordinate 326,223 downwards.
ACCACTGTGCCTGTTCAATGCACTGTCAATGGAGTTTGTGGATATATTCCAATTCTTCTGTTTCTCTTTCCAATCTTCCTTTGTAGTTTTTTTGTTCAAGGAGTGCTGTTCTGAGGTCTGAGATGGAATGCCCAAGAAGATCAAAATGTTCTACAACTGGTTTTTGTGTATGCCCGTTCCTAATGTTTGATTTGTGTCTGTAGAGTGCTGAAGGAAATTGTTGACAGAGGATGGCATGTATCGCATTAGAGAATGAGCAACTGAAAGTACCTCTAAAATTGTGGGTTATGTGTTTAAATCCTAGATGTGTGGGCAAAGTTGCCATCTGGGTTTGTGTCAAGGTCTTGTATCTGTCTCCCCATCTGTGTTGTGTTTCCTTCTGTAGGCAAGTAACTGTTTGAAACTAAGAGGCTGTCTGTAGGCACCAGTTTTTTAAAAAAATTTCACATGGTGCATACTGTAGCTGGAGAAATAAATGCTTGTTGTAATTCTATGAATTTGATGTCCCTGTCTTGTGCATCTGAGCAGACTCAGTTGTACTAGATGGTTTGGCTTTAAACTATGGATTAGGTGGTATATTCAGAGTGGAAACTGGAGGCCTGTAAGTACATGTAGCAGTTAGTGTGTTATCACGGTTATGATATGTCGGGTGAGAGCACTAGATATCTTTTTGATATCAAATAATTTGGCCTTTGCTTGACCTTTCTCTGCCACTCTACTCCACGTGTTTGCAGAGGTCCACTGGACAAGCACGTAAGGGCGCGGCCGTTAATGGTTGTACATTCCAAAACCTCATTTAGGCAGCTTAAGCCTCTCTGTTGCTTTAGGGAAAAACCTCCCTGCAAACCGGCTTTGCTCAGTGCGTATACACAAAGCTGCATGGCCAAGAGCCGAGTCATTCCTTTATGTCAGGCCCTCAGCGGACTGGCCAAACTATTGTCATCCAGCACTAAGCCCATCATGCAAAACTTGACCTTTTCCAACTCCTTTGTCCAGCTCCAAAATTCCTTTGTTCTCACTGAGCATAGTATAGCCTGTAGGTAAACTCCACCCTATAAAAAGTCCCCACTTTTGGGACTTCCTTGGACTACTTGGGACTTCCATCCCACCTTGCTGCTGGTTGTCTAAGGAAACTCCCCTCAGTGAACCACACTGAGCTTTCTCTCCCGGAACCCCGTCTTCCTCTCCAGGACTACAAGACCAGGTGTCATATTATCCGCTCCCCTGAAACTCTCCATTTCCATTTCTAATTTAGTTAGTATTTGTTGTGTCTCTTGTGCTGCTTGTTCTTAATAAAATATTATTTGTTACTTTTAAAACCTTGTCTAGCCGCTCTCTGACCTGACGCTGTATACATAGGGTTAAAGATCTCAGCTAAAGTTATCCTGCTTCTCGTTAGCTTAAGAGAGTGCTTGAGCTTAATTTCCCCAACTTGTGCTTTTATTTGATTATTTGGGTGCCCCTCCTGGGACCCCCAACATACAGGGTAACAAGTGGGTTTGTGATATAATGTGATATAGTGTTGTGCTTAGGTGTTTGTTGTATAGTTGTACTGTGGTGTTCAGAAAGTGAACTGTTTTTCCATGTTTTGGTCAATAAAGATGAATTTGGAATAATCCTATGTTAACGGACAGGATCATAGTCCATAAAATTACAGGAAGAAATAATTGAACAAGAAACATCTCAAAAGAGTTCAACATTATTTATTTAGTTTTCACAACTCATACAGGTCCAATGACTAAGCATCAGCAGGCACTCTGAGAATCTGATCTTTGTTTTCTCTCTCTTTCTTTCTTTCTTTCTTTCTTTCTTTCTTTCTTTCTTTCTTTCTTTCTTTCTTGCAAGCTTATTTTAAATTGAGGATTTCCTCAATGCAAGATGGATGTTAAGAAAATAAAATAAGCACTTAGCTTCCATCCTGCTATTGACTGAGGAGTGGGAAAGAACAAGTGCGTTGCTTCCATCTGTCTATGTTACTGTGCATGTCTACTCTAAATCTGTTATTGTAGGAAGTCAAGTTGAAAAAAGACAACCAAGACCACTACTTATCTGATTACTTCTTTGTACCTTGCAATGAAATGCCTCTTATAAAGTCCTGAGATGGTTCTATTGTTGCACAGCTCTTACTGTCAAGAAGTTTCTTCTAATGTTCAAATGATATCTACCCTCCTGTACTTTGAAACTATTAGATGTGGTCCTACCCTCTTGGGCAGCAGAGAAAAAACTTTCACCCTCCTCTCTGTGACAGTCCTTTAGATATTTAAAGAGTGAAATGATATTGGGTCTTCTCTTTACTAAGCTGAATATGTCTGAATCCCTCAGTCTTTCCTCACATACTTTGTTGTCCACACATCTTATCATTCTTCTTGCCCTTCTTTAAACCTGCTCCAACTCTGAGTTAAGCTCAGAGTCCATTGGCATCTATTGTCTCACAGCTCAGAGTCCATTGGCATCTATTGTCTCACTAAATCTTCCAAGTGCAAGACTTTCTTGTGGAAGAAACAAAAACAAGAAAAAAAAATGAAAATCTGTCTGTATGTATAGTCTCTTATATAAGGGGCTTTGAATTATTATAATGACTAAAATGGGTGCACCATTTAAATGCTATGGTAATACCTCTCTCAGGACTCCCCAATCTGTTATGTTATGAGTTATTTTTTCAAGTTTACTCACAAAAGCTTCTATACTTCAAAATATCCCTGAATCCAACTGCTCATCCCAACCAGCTTAGACCCACTGAACCATTGAGTATTCAGTAAATCAATACTTGTGTAACTCCCATTGATTCATTGGATCTACTCTAGTTGGGAATGAGCATTTGGCTCTACAGTGTTTTATTCAAGTGTTTAAGAGTTAAAACTGTAATCGTTATTGATATCTTCATTTTATTCATATTAATTCAGCGACGACATGATGCCTGCAGCATGCTGGTATTTTACTAGCCAATATCAGATTGTAGAAATTAGGTTGGCAGATAAAGCATTTTTATAACACCATCAGTGTATAAAAGGGCACAGCAATTTCCACAGCCCACCTACTGTGCTATAATTAATAACCTCTCCTTATGGCAAGGACTGTGTTAATGTATAAATTACATTGCAGCACTTGACAAATTAAATGCAATTATAAATCTTCCCCTAGACCAATTAGCATTTAAACAACAATTACATGTAGATATCCTTATGCAATGACCCACATAGAATGAAGATCATCTTTGCTACAGAATATTCACTGGCAAATATTGTGCCTGCAATGCACAACCTACTTAGAGATTTTCAGTGGGGCTATATTACTGCAATGGATGGACATTGGTTTTACATATATCACAGAACATAGTGAATTCAAATGAAAGGGGTTCTTCACATTGAAAAGGGATTGGCACACCTGGTTACTTGAAATTCCCATCTCTTTCCCATACTACCATTGTCTTCTATACGCTTTGCAATGTGCAGTGAGCAAAACCACTGCTATCTATTCTCCTTGTGTGTACTCACAAGAAGTACATTGTCAGCTTCAGTACAGTGCTCTGAGATTAATTAAATTTGTTTTACTTAAGTTCCAACGAAAACAAACTGAAATCACTCTTTGACTTAAAGAAGACTGTCTGTGAACTATCATTCATTTCAATGTTCACAACATTTTAAGTAGAATATATTCCTCCTTATTTAGCAAGAGTGAGGAGCATATAGTCTCATCCTCTGTCATGCTATGAGTCACATAGCAAATGTATTTCATGGAAATGTTTTCCACCCATGCCTTGTACCAGGCTGTATGTGCAACGTCTGTCCCTGTATTGTTGTTACCTGCTGATCAGCATTTATGGGGCAGTGTCTTGACTCCTGTCGCCATAATTCCATCCTATGCTTGTGAGTGATTTTGTTTTATTTTTTGGTCATTATGGAGGTTGGTGTTCCCTTCTTCCCTTTGCAATGGGAAGGCTCCTCTTGCCCCAGATTTACCATGTTGCTGAGATAGTTGCTCCTGATTGCTGTTCCATTGTTGGTGCAGAGGGGAGGGGACAGATGAAATGTCTGGCTATGTTCTTGTAGACAGAGACGCACTGATGACATCACCTGCTGAGACCTCTAGAGGACCCTGATGGATCATAGTGTTACTTCCGCTATGGCACTGTGGGTGAGGACCCCCAGATATCATTTTGATATCAACAATTCGGCCTTAGCTTGACCTTTTTCCAGCCACCCCACTCCACGTGTTTGCGAGGTTTTCTGGACAAGCACGGACAGAGTGCGGCCGCTAATGGTTTTACATTCCAGACCCCATTGAGGCCAGCAACTCCAGCCTCGCTCGTAGCTTCAGGGAACTTCCATCTGCAAACCTCACAATAGCGGCATGGCTCTCAGCCAAGCCATTCCTTTCTGTTGGGCCATCAACATACCGGCCACGCTATTGTCATCAAGAACAAATCCTATCATGTAAACATGACCTTTGCCAAATCCTTTGTCTAGCACTAAAACTCCTTTTGTTCTTACCTGGATTGCCATAGCCGGTAGGCACAAACTCCCCTATAAAAACCCCGCATTTCCAAACGGTCTTCGGACTACTTTGGACTGCCATCCCGTCTTGCTGCTGGTCGTCTAAGGAAACTCCCCTCAGCCAGCCACGCTGAGCTTTCCTCTTCAGAACCCCATCTTTCACTCTAGGACAATGAGACCAGATGTCGTATTACCCACCCCTACGCTCTCCAATTCTGCTTTCCAGTTAGTTATTGTGTGTGTTGTTTTATTCTTTGTTTATTTTTCAATAAAACTGTTATTCTTGGTTTACTTTAAACTTGCATGCCTGTTCCCTGACCTGAAGCCGTATACATAGGGATCAAGATCTTGCTAAAGTTACCCTGCCTCTCGTTAGCCAAGAGAGTGCTCCAGCTAATTTCCTCCCAATTGGTATTTTATTTGGCAATCTGGGCTCCCCTCCCGGGATCCCCCAAACACACAGGGTAACAATAGTGGAAGATGTCCTCCATGAGTATCCAATTTGATCACTCTGTCCACTAGTTGTGAAATGGCTGCAGGGAGTGGAAGCTATTGCAGCTATGGTAAGTTCTGGGGATGGTGACAGACAAGCTGTAGCAGATTTCCACATGTGGAACTCTTATGCTACGCACAGCCATATAGGATTTTGGCCATCGATACCATCCAATACCACATCTATGTCACTGGAGATATCTACCAGATGGGGGATGCAGATTCCTCTGTGGGTGTCAAGAATGTCTCACCACAGGGCCTCCACTTTCTAGTGGATCAGTACTTAATGCTGCTTCCAAAACCCCTCAGCCAGACTTTCAATGGTTTTAAGCAATGGAGCTGGTAGTTCAGATATCAGTTGGGCACTGAGTTTGGTCTGGATTTTAGTATCATCTTTAAAGGAGCTATACAAGGTGTCCAATCTTTCACCAAAATAGGTTCAGTACCTTAGATAGCTCATTTAATGTTCAGACTAAAATCAATAGTAGTATCACTACCATAGTGACATCAAAGCCATCAGCCATCAGCTGTTTTTAGGACTGTAGTCTCATCCAGAAGGGAAAAAATGTCTCTAGAAGAATAAAGAGTTTCCACAATTTTTTGCTTTGCTTTGGTTTCACCTTTACCCTAAGAGGTAGGGGAAGTTGGGAGTCCATTGCAATGCCAGTATCTCCTTAGAATTTGGGGAAAATATAGTTCAAAGGAGGCCTGTGAGAGGATGGTAATGGCAGGATCTTTTCACCTGTATATACTAGTACTAACTGTAGAGAGGACTCCAGTTAAAAGTTAAACAAAGTATTTTATTTGGATTGACACACACATAAGAAATCAAACACTCTCAAGAATCCTACAAGGCTATTGGAAAGTGAGGCATGAAAGACTGTATAGAGGAAAGATTAGGAGTAGAAAAAGTCATAGTTCCCAGTCCTAAAGAAGATCAAAGTAGAGAATCTCTGACAGTGTCTGAAGGTACCATGCACGAACAGCATCTTGGTGGTATGTATTATGTCCTATGTCCTACAATTTGCTGGGGCCAAAGTTAGGCTTTATATACCACATCGCATACCTTAAAGGGGGTGTGTAGACAAAGCTGTTATGAATTTTCCATGAAACTGACAAAGGACTCCAGAATGGGCTGATGGCCTTACTCTGAAGTGACAAAACATTAATGGGAGTCATGACTATCTCTTCATGTTTGGGCTGGTAGGGGGTATAGGGAAGATTTCCATAGGGCAGGATCAAGGGATGGTCCCTGATTGCTTTACCTGGGCAGTTCATCCTCAACTGTATTCAGGAGTGCACAGAACCTGAAGTGTTGAAAGGATTAGCATAAACCCCTTAGTGTCAGAGTTTTCTGTTGAATTTTCTCTGAATATATGACCTGACGATGTTTCAGGTGAGCTTGACCTGGCAACATACTTTCCGGTCAGTGTGCCCTCGATCATGTTTTTCAGTCATAAATATGTACAGCTATGAAATAGCACATCCTGCAGGATGGAGGGTGTAGGGTATGGTAACATTACCTGCATCTTCCCAGATTCATATTTCAACTCTTTCTTGAAATATCCCAGGTTTCCTTGTCTTCCTCTTGTTTCTGCTCTTCCTCCTCCCCCTCTCACATCTAGTCACATCTAGCATGTGTCACATCTAGTCATGCAACATTTCAAAAACTGATTTTCATCAGTTTCCACTGAGTCTTCTTTATCATTATCCAGACGTTGTAGTCAAAGTGCAGAAGTACTTTAGCAATTTTACAGCAGTTAAACATTAGAATGATTTTGTTTTTGTTTAAGAATAACTCTTTCCCCCACTTGGTCTCTGTTGAATCTGTGTCTTGGAAACAATAACTGTTTATTGGCAGTAGCCATCTTAACTAATTCCAGAATAATACAAACTGACAGCCACTTAGATATATATTTCATTTCAATAAATAAACAGTTAATTTGAACTGATCTGGGAAGAAGGGATGAAAAATCCTTGGTAAAGCTGGAAATTCCCAGGAAATACTCTGGGATGAATATATATCATGTCAGCTTCAATACAAAATAAAATCTGTTTGCACCAGAACAAAACCTGGGACTGGAGTGCTCTGTCCTTCCCACTGAAGTTCCTACGATGACTGAAAAGCTATGGAGGACTAGGGGGATTCATTTGAACAATATGAGAGGTGATGCAGAGGGAGTGCAGGAGGGGGAGAAAGAAAAATAGAATCTCTCTCCATCTTTACCCAATAAAGAGCATCCTGAATGGAAGGAATCCTTTTGTTTATAGAACACAGGCAATAAAAATCCAGCCCTCTGCTAACAATCTACATTTTCAGCAGATACATTTATTAGTTTTATATTCATTCATTTAAATAGAGTAAATAAACAAATAAATAAATAGAAAACCAATCAATGCATTGACCGAAAATGTGGATTGATAGCAGCATGCAGTTTACATGCATGATGGGCATTTCTAAGATCTAAATTCTAAATCAATTCAGGTCTCCAGGGCTAGATGAGCTGCATGCAAGAGTACTAAAGAAACTGCAGGTGTAATCTCAAAGCCACTGTCAATAATCTTTGAGAATTCTTGGAATAAAAGTACCCAGCCGATTGGAGGAGGGCAAATGTCCCATCTTCCAAAAAAATAAAATAAAAAAATAAAAAATAAAAAAATAAAAAAAAGGGAGGGGGAGGGGAAGGGAACTGAACAACTAGCAACATCAGTACCAGGAAATGGACAATTAAATAGTCTGTTTATGTACACATAGGCCATTTTCACACTATACTGTTTATAGTGCTATTATGCCACTCTCAACATCCTGTAGAATTCTGGGGTTTGTAGTTTACTGAGGCCAAAGAGCTCTTTGGCTGAGAACTCTGAATGCCTCTCTCTAAACTGCAAACCCTAGGATTCCTTTGGATGTTGAAAGTGGAACAATAGCACTATAACAATATAGTGTGGAAATGGCCTTAGAAATATTTTTTTCTTTTTTTAAAAAATTATTTTGCTTATTAAATTGTAAACATAACATCAAGCAAAGTTAACAATAATCCCTTCCCTATTGTCCCCCTAGCAATTAATTCTAAAACAACAAAAAGTAAAATAAAAGAATGATATAGAATTAGTTCTTGTCCAGACCTCCCAGACCTATCATATAGAATAAAAAATTATAGCAACACAATCTGTGATAACAAAATCCAAATTATCCAAATTAGTCCTCCTTCTTCAATCTGTACTTATGTTTGCCTTTCTACCCCACACTCATCTAGAACATTAATATCTGTGTTTTCAACATTAACAGATTGAATAGATGGGTACCAATTTAAATAAAATGCAGCTGGATTAGCTTTTCCTTTACTCAATAAGATATTATGGGGCAATTTTTCCATAGTAGCTGTAAACCATATCTTTTTATACTATACAGCTTGTAAATAATTGTAACCATCTTTCCATCCTTGAACTATTACCAGTTCAGCTGCCACAATGCAAAATATTGCAAGATCTTTATATAAAAGACTGTTATTATCTGTTTCAAAAAGACCTAGTAGGCATAACTTAGGATCCTTCATAACTAGCATCTTCAGTATAAACAAAAGTCTTTGATTAATTAAATTGCAGAAGGAACTAACAATTGGGAAGTCCAACCACATATGCCAGGGGATGCCCCTAGAACCATAGCCTCTTCAAAAACTCCTGATCCTGCACCTTTAATTCTGAAGATCTGCAGTGGTCTTCCATAACAATTTCATAATAATTTTAATAAATTTTCCTGAATATAGAGCAAAACTAATCTAAATATTTTTGAGAACCAGATTCTGGCCCAGGTTCTGTCCGGTATGGTTTCCTGCAAGTCTGATTCTCAGTTCATTCAAGTCCTTCCATGTTAGTTGTTGTTTTATTGAGAAGGTCATACAATCTGGACAAGCTTCTTCTCTTGATAAAAATTCATACCTCTCTACAGATTGCACTTTTTCCAAATGGTCCAGTTAATGGACCTCAAATTGGAAAATGATCCAAGATATCTTACTGGTGCCAGACGAGTTATAACTGAGGATCTCATATACTTAGAATCTTTAAAAGGATGCTGTGATTACTAAAAGCCAGCATGGGTTTCTCTAAAACAAGCCATGCCAAACTGATCTAGAGGTACAATTTGGGTACATCAGGAGAGTGGTTGTAGTCTATCTTGATTTCAGTAAGGTTTTTGACAAGATCCCCATGATATTTTTGTAGGCAAGCTGCTAAACTGTGGGCTAGACAGTTAGGTGGATCTGTAATGGATTGACAGACAGAACTAGAGAGTACTCACCACTGTTTGCTCCTCATCCTGGAAAGAAGAAATTATTTATTTATAATAAATAAAAAAAAAGTGGCTCAGGGTTCTGTCCTGGGTTTGGTATTTGTAAAAATATTTATAGATGACACAGATGATGGAATATAAAGCATACTTATCAAATTTGCAGATGATACTACATTGGAGAAGGGGGTAGTGAATACTCCAGAGGACATGAACAGAATTCAAGATGATGTTGACAGATTGGTGAGCCAAGTTGAAACTAACAAAATAAATTTCAATAGGGATAAATGTAAGATACTATATCTAGGCAGGAAAAATGAAATGCAGAAAAGATGGGTGACACCTGGCTTGCCCACAGTACGTATAAAAGGGATCTAACAGTCTTAGTAGGTGGCAAACTGAACATGAGTCAGCAATGTGATGTGACAGCTAAAAAAGCCAATGTAGTTCTAGGCTGTATCAATAGGAACATAGTGTCTAGGTCCATGGAAGTAATAGTACTACTCTATTCTGCTTTGAGGAAGCCATGTCTTATGAGGATATGTTTATCCTGGAGAAGAGAAGGTTAAGAGGTGACATAATAGGTATGCTTAGATAGTTGAAGGGATGTCATATGGAAGATCGAGCAAGCTTGTTTTCTGCTGTTCCAGAGACTAGGACATGGAGCAATGGCTTCAAATTTAAAGAAAAAAGATTCCATCTAAACATTAGGAAGAGCTTCCCTATGGTAAGGGCAGTTCGATAGTGGATACACTGCCTTGAAGTGTGGTGACATTTCCTTCTTTGGAGGTTTTTAAACAGGCTGCATGGCCATGTGTTGGGAATGTTTTGAGTATTCCTGCATAGCAGGAGGTTGGACTTGGTGGCCCTTGTGGTCTCTTCCAGCTCTACGATTCTATGCTGCAAGGTTTTCTACAGTACTCCTATTTTGACATTGTCTGCAGTTAGACCCATTGCTTCATTGTTTAATGAGACTATGTGGGGATGCTAGCATGCCAGCTCCATCCTCTGCATAGCTGTCATGGTCATCCATGTGAAAACTTCTGTGGTGTTTTTCTATCTATTTTTTTTCTCTTTGATTCAGAACACTGGAAATCCTTCACTGTCATGAGATCTAGAAATGTTTTCAAAGTTTCTCCATCATATGTTTTTTTATCTACATACGTGAAAGTTTACTGTATTTTCTTATCCTCCTACACGTCTACTTAGAATCTTAGTATTAACATAAATGTTACCAGTTGTTTACGTACTACAACATTTGTCTTTTAATAACCTTCATTCCAGGTCCTTATGTACTGGATATTCTATTAAGTAACCTTAACACTTTAGTACATATTTTCTTAAAACCCTTTGGAATATAATAATGTCTTTTTACCCAACTACTCATTCTCAAATGCTCTTTATATGTTAATTATATTTTGTGTTGGAGGTAATTATCTATTGGAGCCCACTTGTTTTTTATGCCTTCTTCTGTTTGGTTTCTTAATTTAAAGTGCAAAACTTGAAAGAAAACTATTTTAAAATCTTCCATAGCTGGTATATGACTCCGGAAAAAATACAAAAAAAATATACAAGGTGGGAACAGGAAGATGTTGGAAATGCCACACTCAGACTGGTACATCGTATGTGGTGGACCTGCCCAAACACACGAGGTTACTGGAAAGAAATACACAAAAATATAGAAAAAATCTTTCATATTCAATTCACTATGACCCCAGAAATTTATTTATTAAATATACTTGATGGAATAGGTAATCAAACCAACAAGAAGTACTGGAGAATCATACTATATATGGTAACATCTGCGAGAATAGAATTTGCAAAATTTTGGAAAAAATGAAGATGTTCCCAAAGTTTCAAGTGAACTTTATAGTCCTCAGTAAAAGACAACAAGCTGCCCAGACTTTTTAAAAAACATTTTCTCCAATTCACATGGACTTGATGTTGTCCTGTCACATAGTTTCCTAAACCAATGAGTTCAGAAAGAATGATACAGATTCAAACAGACTGTATGCATGTTTTGATATCCTTGAGAAAAAGGCTCCTCTTAGTTTCGAAAAGAAAGCTCAAATCTAGCTTGTCTAACCAAGTTATAGCATTTGCTATGCAATCTTTTTAGAGGGAAAGGGTGTTTTAATCACAGAAAAGCACAATATTTGATTTCCTTTCTTTCTTTTTTGTCAGACAGAAGTACTGTGGTGCAATGAATCTGTTGATTCAGAATGACTTGGACATTTTAAGGAATCTTGCTAAATGAAGTAATTGGGAGAAATGTGCAATGGCTCAGAGGAAGCCATTGATATCAGATTCTTGAAGCCAGAGTCCCTAATGAACTACAAGCCTCTTTTCATGCAGCCAAAGTGTCTGTAAGCTTGTGTTCCAGCAAGCTTTTGGATGAACAGACAAGCAATTTGGCCCACTGGAAGGCTACATTGTAATGCCTGGGATACTTTCCAAATTCCATTTAGCCAGAGATCGTTTTGAGCACAATTGCTTTCCATTGCTTCATTCCACTCCACCAAACTGCCTCCTGATAGCTGGTGAATTTAGCATTTAAGCAGCAAAAGTCAACACTACATGTAATTTTAACTTCAAGCTTACCTACCAGCATTCCTGGCACAAGAACATTAGCGGCTACCGTTGGGCTCAAATAATGTATGAAAGAATTTTCACCAGTAGGCTGGTGATAGTTGTGATGGCAGTATTCATTTCTCCTTTCTTTGATAGCACTATATCTCATCTTCAATTATTAACTGTGTTAAACATTTGCATTTCTGCTCCATATGATTAATGTAGCAGCTGTTAATAACTGAGATATTAATGAGTGATGTGCTTTAGGTATGCTTCAATAAGTTAATCTGAAAAACTCTTTACTCTTCTGACATCCTATTTTAATTTAAATCCTTTGCAAAGGATTCCTAAAAATGTAAAGGCTCTTCTGATGCACTTTTTAAGAATAGTAGAATCATAGAATGTCAGAGTTGGAAGTGACAACAAGGGCCATCTAGTCTAACTCCCTGTGATAATGGGGCTTCCCATTATCTAGACTTGGCTGAGGGGGTACTTTCCTCTTCAGGTAAACCAAGGGTTAATGGGGTGGTGGGGTTAGGTTACACTTTTTATTGTGGGTCAGCCTCACAGGTCATGGGGAGAGAATTGCCCAATCAAGGGGAAAAAGGTGAGCATCTTCAAGATGCTTCAATGGAGAAGTTATAAAGGTCCTTGAGAGACCATGTGACGGGGACACAACAAAGAAACCTCCTGGAGATGAAATCTGTGCCAGTAGTAGGCTGCAGGCCCTAGACCTCACCTCCTGGTCTCACTCCTTTCTTAGACCATCTAAGCCTGTGAACCCGAATGTGAGTAACTAGAATATTAGGTAGTTAGTCGCGTTAGGGCTTTTTATTATTTTGGAGGTTGGCTGATCTTAAGAATGTATCTGTTTTTATAACTACTTGTAACTTAAGCGTACCTGAGAGGGGGGAGCCTCTCATGTGTATTATTGTCTTGTTTACTTGCATGCCTTAAAATAAATGCTTTTCTGTAAAACCTCTGTTTCCTCTCCATTCCCACACCATTCTTTGGCACACACTTAGATAGGACTTCTCTCACGCAGAAGGGGGAGGTGAGGGAAGGGAAAGGTCCTTAAGCATAGAGATTTGCAATCCACTGAGCAGGGTCCCACTGTACTGTTCAGTTAATTCAGAATTCAGTGGGTGGTGGCAGCATGAGAATTATGAACACTGGGGAATTTCCTGCTCCTTTTCAAGGGTAGAAGTCAGTCTTGGGGGGGGGGCTCGAAGTAACTCAGTATGACACTCCCTGCTAGGCAGGAATGTAATCTCCAGCATTTGATGAAATCCTGCACTCAAGAAAACTCTTTCTTTCCCCTCTCAACTCAGATTACAAGCCTCATGATTAGGTTTGTAAGACTCTTAGCAAAAACATTCCTGCTAACTGCTGTGAGGTGCAATCCATGTCTTGCCAAAGGTCCATCTTTATGAAACCACAGACTGTCCAAGAAGCCAAGGCATTCCTGGCAGCACAATCTACAACACTAGTTGTTCACCTTCACTATTTTATTTTCCCTTTTTGGGCTGTGTCCTTCAACTGGGAGAAGAGACAAAATGACAACCTGTGCATCAAAGTCAATGGCGATCAGAACTATATTTAGCTATCCTAGGCCAGAGCGACATGCAAACTGAAGATTGCTTGGAACTTCTGTGTCTGTAAGACCCCAAGTTTACCTTAAAGAAGGCAGTTTCAAACACACCTTTACTTATGAAGTACTTACCTTTACTTCCTGGACCTGGAACTCCTAAAAACAGTGGTGTATGCACTGGTAACTTCACGGCTTGACTTCTGCAATGTGCTCTACGTAGGGCTACCCATGTGCTTAGTCCAGAAACTTCAATTAGTTCAGAATATGGCAGCCAGGTTGGTCACCGGAAAATCTAAAACTGACCATATAACACCAATTCTGAAGTCCTTACACTGGCTGCCTATTAGTTTCTGGGCACAGTACAAGGTGTTGGTTCTTACCTTTAAAGCCCTTCATGGCTTGGGGCCAGCCTACCTGCGGGGTCGCCTTCTCCCATATAATCCGCCCCGCACACTAACGTCCTCTGGGAGGAATTTACTGCAGCCAGTCAGAACTAGGTTGGCTGCGGTTACCCAGAGGACCTTCTCTTCTATCGTCCCCAAGTTATGGAATGGCCTGCCGGAGGAGACCCGGCATATTACCAGTCTTGACTGCTTTAAAAAAGCAGTCATGACTGTTCTCTTCCGACAGGCCTTCCCAGACTAGTGCTCCACTGCCTCCCACCAACTGTCCTCTTATTTTTAATAGTTAATGTGTTTTAGGGGTTTTTAGATGGGTTGGTGGGTGGGGAGGATGGGTTATGTTTTAATTGCTTTTAATGTATTCGATATACTGTTGTAGTACCGCCTCAATCTGTCAGGAGAGGCGGGATGATGATGATGATGATGATGATGATGATGATGATGATGATGATGATAATAATAATGATGATGATGAATACCCCTGGATGTTGAACACAAATCATGTCCGATGGCCACACAGTCTCTCCCTTCATCATCCATTCATCCATTGGTGTGTATGATAGGTATGTACATATTTATGTGCAGTGGATTGGGACTTGCCTCTATGATGAGAAAGTTTGCAAATATATTTATTCACATTTATTGAAATGAGGATAACATGGGAGGTAAAACTGGACAATATCTTGAAAGGTTTGTAGAGAGCAGCTCAACTGAAGCTGATGCTTTGCCCCTGAGAACATCTTATGTTGTGTGAATTCTGAAATACCAAAATCAAGCAGAAACAACTTAGAAGAGGCTGTCTAAATTGCTTAGCCAGATTATTTGATGCAAAGGCCAAACTGATGTACTGAAATAATTTCGACAACAGTTATTTTCAAGGAAACTGCCAGAAATGTATTTCATAGCCAAGGGAAAATATAATCTGAGAAAGAAGCTGATTGATCCATGTCTCCAATTTATAGGGCTGGCCCTGACCCATGGATAGAAACAGAATAGCATATGGGTTAGTAGTTGCTTGTCACATGGACTTTCCTATTCTCTGCAAATTTTTTATTTCTATAGAAAGCATAGTGACTATAAGAATCTGTCAAATGCAGTTTAAGAAGAACTGGTTGAAACAGCTTTAGAACTTCTAATGTGAGTATGAAACCTTATGGCAGAAAAGACGCTAGTAAGTTCTTACTGACATTTTGAGCTTTAACCTTGATGAGAACAATACTGTCTTCAGACTCCCTGCCCTTCCTAGGATTACATCATGTTTTATACAGTTTTCTTCTTCCATGCACAATGTACTACAAAAAGCTGTTAAAATAAAACCCAGTTTTTAAAATCTAGCCCATCTATATTTCTCTTCTTTCCTGTACTGTGGTAAAATACAATGTTTCAAGAATGCTTCAAGATTGGTTCCAAGCAATCACAAGATCAGGGTTGGGGCAGCCACCCTTGGGTTTTATGGCAGTCCTCAGTCTTAATAGAAGCATCTCCACTGTTGTTCCAGTTTGTATAGAAGCTATCTTGGTTTGAATCTATGTTTGGAATAAGGCGCAGCACCTGTATAGCTCCAGTACCACCTGGAGCAGCCGTAGAGTCATTCATTGCCATTAAAACTGACAGTGAATTCCCTTTCCAGCAATAAGAGAGGCAGTAGTCATCTCTGCCAGAATGCTAATTTAATGTTAGCAGTATTACTCTTGTGGCATTTCTTAGTAATGTTAGAATTTCCCTTTACTCCAAGTTATTCTGCTGATTATAATAGAATTCATCAGCCATTTCTTCCCAGAGGTCTGTATCCAGTGTGGGAGTAAAGGAGATTCTGCATGCAAGTCAGCACTGAGCAGACGATTTGTAGTTGTAAGCACCACGTATTATGAAACATTTATTCCTTATTCTTATTCCTTATTCTTGGTGAAGCTCTCATTGGTTTCTCTGAAACATGTTACTTTGAAATGTGACCAGCCCATTTGACCAGGCAACCTTTTGTTAAATATATTTTCTTGCTGAAAGAGAGGGATTTTTGTTTGTTTCTAGGTTTCTTTCTGGACTCTTGTCTGCTGACAGAGCCTCAAGATATCTGCCACCAAGAGAAAGTGGCCACATCATTGCATATTGTACTAACTACCAGTCTTTTAAAAGGCAGTGGTGACTTATGACTGATGGGGGTAGGATCATGATGGAAAATTTCTGCTCCATTGCTCATAGAAAGTGCTACTGATGTGGGTAATATATTCACTGTTCTTTGAAGGTTCTATGGAGACTGCAGGAGTTGCTAAAAAGTTCCATTCATGTTCATAAGCCTCCATGTGTGTCTGTTTGGGCAGGGTAGGTAAGGTTACTTTTCTTACTAGTTCCCAATCGTTACTGGTACTCAAAACTAAAATTCCCAGAGACCAATATTACAGAGAGAATACATCTGGAATGAAAAGCATGAAAATTCCAACAATAGGAGCCTATATGTGTGTGTGTGTGCGTGCGCACGTGCGTGTGTGCGCGAGTATAGTGGAAGAGGTGTTTCTGAATACCCCTCAAGACATTTGTGGTCACCACGTATATCCATATTTATCAATATAGATCAAGCCGATTCTGAAATGAGTCACAAGGGATTCATGCTTTACTAGCCAGATCTTTTGCTTGAGGAGACTTCTTCCGATATGCTTTAAGCAAAATTGTGGTGTAATTCTTCCATTGCTATTGGCGAGGAACTATCTTGTATCTGATGGTAACTTTAAATGCTAACCTAATGACAGAATATTACGAGAAAATTAGTTAAAATTAAGAGGATATAGAGAACTTGTTGACTGCAATATGCAGTTGCAAGTAATCTTTGCGAAAAAAAATATAAGCAGTTCTCTTAGTGATAATTTATAAAGTACCACTAAGCAGCCAAGTGTGTGTGTGTGTATAACAAAGCTAAAATATAGACCTAAGATCAGAATATTTATTGATTTGCAATTGTATATTCTGTTTCATTTTATAAAAAACCTCCAAGCAGCTTACAAGAGTTAATACATGAATACAATGACTAAAATCAATACCATACAATAAATATAATTTGCACTAATCTTATGTTCTGTGATAAACACTGGAGACTGTCACTCCATGCAGAGTTTCCAGTAAGAAAGACCCACTGAACATGATGGAAATTACATCAGTGCAAACATACCTAGGACTGTGCTCCATGCAACAATTTTCTTGCTGCCATGTGACAATCTATATTCAATGTTCTGCTCCACTGAAAAGTAATTACATTCCACATCTCAGCTGGACTCTCTTCTCTACCTGAAGGAAGAAGAACCACTATCAAATCTATGAAAGATCATTTCATTAGTTAAAGTAAATAGCTGTATATATTTCTAATCCATAAAGGGCTCTCAATTCAGCAAACAGCCTTCCAAGAAAATTCATCTTAGTATCAGCAAGCATTATTTGGTTAACTGTTGTTAATTAAAATGAGAAGAAACCTTACAATTTGTAATGCCTTTACAGAATGGGAGTAATACATGAGTTCATGTTTAATTCACTTGGCATACGTAAAACTGTAAACTATATTACACCAGTATATACAGAATGCACATTCACACAGAGGGAATCATGTGGCATAAGCAATTAGGACTGTTGTCTGCCATGCCATCCAGCATAAGTACATGTATTATTATGCTGAGACAAGTAATTTAACATCCTGTGAGGGTTTATACAACACGAGCTGCAGAGAACCAAAGTTGATGTATGTATTCTGCTTTTTCAAGTCATTATATCATAAAGCCCTAAAGTGAAATAACTCTTCATTGCAATGCAGTTGTTTATAGCACAACTGTTTAATTTTGCTGTTCTCTTCTTTTGGCTGGTAGGAAAATGAGGAGGGAAAATATCCGAACTCTACTTTTATATACAGAAAAACAAAATTAATGTTCTGGGGAAAGGTAGCACTGTCACCATGAATCAATAGGATATGCTGACCCTCAGGGTCATTTAGAAGACAAGTCAAGTTGTTTTGTTCTTTCTTTGTGGAACAGTATAGCTTGGCAGCTTCAAAATATAGTAGTGACTATCTTTATTTTTATTTTTTTTCATTATTCTGTGTAACAGACTTGCTTTAGGTTTATTAAAGTTAGTCCTGCCTCTTGGAGAAAGTTTAGCTCATCCATAAACTCATTTGGTCCGTACATTAACAGTGGTACCCTGCTTTATATCAGCCTATCTAGCTGTTACATGTAGAGACTGGAAGAGTATTTTTGTTTAGACTTCCACTCACACAATTCCCCAGCCAGGGATTCTGTGAGCTATGGTCAAACAGTAATATTCCCAAGCTTTGGTTGCACTGAGTTTATATTCTATCTATCTGGCATAGGTGCCATTGCAGAGGTACACATATAAGTGAGTCCCATGGTATGACATGTCAGTGCTGTTACTGGTATGAGCAATACTCACATAAAAATAGTAACAAAATGATAATTGGTATCAGAAACAGATCTGGTATGACAGTCAGCATAGAAACCACACACCAATAGGGTATGAACCTGTATCTTAGACTGTGATGAAAGTTGCCTCCTGAAAAGCTTGATGATGTCTTGAATTTATAGCTCTGTGATCAAGGAAATCTTCTCCCCGACTCCAAACAGCCACAAGTTTCCAATTTCTGCTCTACATACTCAATACTTCCTTCCTCAGTCTGGTGCCTTCTACATGTGTTGGGCTAAAATATTCATCATACCTAGATCACATGACTAATGTCCATGTTGTTTGGAGATTATGGGATTAATAATCAATCAGCATAGGGAAAACTGGCCTAGACAGACTGGTATTGCATTAAATAAGAAAAAAGCTGAACTAAGCTAAGGCAAAATTAATTACTTGAGAATTAGCTAGAGAATAGACAGAGACTTCATGATGTAAGATTGGATGATGCAGAAGAAAGTTGGGACACAAGATGCTGAATAATTCCCCAGGTAAGGGGGGATATATAACTGAACAAGATCATTTTAATAAAAGAAAGTCTGTCTTGGCTAAACTATAGACCTATGTTCCACCTTCTGGCTTCATTGCAGGTAATGCTTTTTAATGTCAACTATGAATTCTTTGCTAAGCCTACATTGATTGCTGTGAACTACATGACTAGGGTAGAGCTTGGAAATGTTGCTTTTTTGAGATTGCAACTCTCAAATTCTTCATCCAGCATGACCAGTAATATTTCAAAAAAAGTAACTTTTCCAAGCTCTGGACAAAACCACTTGAAGCAAGCAATCTGCTCTTGGTATCTTTTCTATTTAATTATCTTGATGGGGGTGGCAACACTTTTATGTGATTCTTTATTGTCCTGTATTCAACTGCAAAACCCTGTCTTGTGTTGACATACGGTAGTAAGAAAAAGTAGTGATGGACTTTTCCAGGTCAACCACTAATGAAAGGGCATAAAGTAGTTAAAATCATATGAAGTAAGTGAAATCAAATTAAAGTTGCCAGGGAACAATATGTTAAGATACATATGCATGGCACTATCAATTTACATAAACTGTAAGCCAAGAAGAATTCATGGAAAACATATAAGCTTTTGCCCTGAATTTTTTCTTTGAAATGTGCTGATTCAAAAATGAGTTGATGGGCATTTACTCATCATTACTTTTCCCCAGTCACTACCTCTTTTTCTTAAAGGAAGTGACAAAAATGAGAGAACACTTGTGATCTTATACATGTCCATTAGTTATTTGTGTGTGAAATAGAGCCAGCAGAGGGGAACTAGAGCTGGTTAGAGCATATTGTTTATTTGATTCGTTTTCTACTTGCTGAGTGCCTCTGTAATAAATCTACCAGTCACTCCACAGAATTCAATCAATTAAAGAAAGAAGGTTGTAGAAAACAAATCAAGACATTTTGGCAGCCCTCTGCTTACTTTGAAATAACAGTCAAAAGATAACCTGCATAGAACTGATTTTGGAAGGGAAAAATATATCATGCTTTCAGCACCCTGGATAGCTCCTTTAAAGTTCAAACCAAAGGCCTTTTTGCCCTATACTGTCATAGTGCTGTTATTCCACTTTCAACATCCTGTGGAATTCTGGGGTAGAATTCTTTAGCTGAGGATTGTAAATGCCCCTCCCTAAACTGCAAACCCTAGGATTCCATAGGATGTTGAAAGTGGAATAATAGCACTATAACAGTGTAGTGCAGAAATGGATTCACTGCACCATTGATATTATAACCACTATTTGCAACTGGTATGGAGGGTTGTGAAAGGAGGAAAGGAGACCACATGTGGCGTCTGCAAATGGAATAGGGGGAGGAAGAGAAGAAATTGCCTCCTTTGAGATCTGGATGCTCACCAATATCCACTGTAAAAGAGAAGCACCCCACTGCTACAAAGAATGAACAGTAAGAGTGATCAAATATTTTTGCTTACATCGTCTTATGATATGTCCAAAGTATGAAAGCCTCAGTCTAGCATTTTGGCTTCTAGTCAAAGTTCAGGCCTGGTTTGATCTGGTACCCAATTTCTCTTTTTAGCAGTCCGAGGCATTTCTCTAACGTTTGTCCTCTGAGATGTTTGCAGCCTTTTATGGCTGAGTGAAGCAAATAGTTGTGTTCCATTCAATTTCCAGTTATCTGACTTTTGTCCTAAGACATCTATTTATTTCCATGGAAAAGAAATTTAAGTTGGCAGCCTCACAGTTTGTAAAGAGGTTTAATGGATTAAAGGTTAATTGGAAACAAAAGAAAAAGCTAGGGTCTTTGTCTTCCCTTTTCAAATCATTAGACTAGCTTTCCTGGTGCCAGTGGAAGTGAAAATTATAGTGCTGCTTATAGTAAATTGGTGTGTATAGATCCTCGGGTATGAGGTGAAGCAAAGACAGGAATAGTCTTAAAACATGTGAAGTATAATGTTTAAAGCCACAGAGAAATACTTGGAAAAAGAAGATGAAATACAAAGTTCTTCTTCTTCTCCTTGTTTTATCATGAGGTTTTCCTGGCAGTATTTGTTCAGTGGGGATTTGTCTTTGCCTTCTTCTAAGGATGAAAGAGTGTGATTTACTCAAGTTTAACATGCCAAATGGGGATTTGAACCCTGGTCTCTCAAAGTCCTAGCCCGACATTCAAACCATCACACCATGCTGGTTCTCAAAATGCAAAGTTAAGGACATTAAAATCCAATGTGTGAACTAGAGAATTTCTACCCGCACCAGTGTTTGCTTAGAGAAGTTCAGTACGGCTTATCTTGCATTAAATGTGTGTGGAGTTGCAGACTGAGGTATGTGATTACCTTTTTACCAAAATAATTTGTATTTTAAATTGCCTGGCCTTGGTACATAATACATTACACTCAGATGTGTGCAAGACTTCTGGATAGAAAACCAGTTATGGGAAGCAAAGATTCTGAATAGTACACCTGAGAAAGGAAAGAAGAGTGCTTAAACCTTAATCCACCTGCAATTTCCCCCACTTTAGATCAACCCTCAGCTGGTTTTACCCTTCTCCTGGATTTCCTGTTTGCAAAGATGAAAGAGGAAGGAGGAAAGCAGCTTGGTGGCAAAGTAGTGTGAAGAACAATGGATAGGACAAGGTTACACAATCTTTCTCCATCAATCTTTTTTTCACTGAAAGTCTCTCAAAACTCCTAATTTACATGCCCCCCCCACGATAGTGTCTGGGAATATTGTATAATATCCAATTGTTTGCATGTTATTCTACATATTTTCTACATATATTGATTTTCTACATATATTGGCTTGGCGGTTGAGATAAATGTTGCTGTTGCTGCTTTTACTGATATGTATGCATCTTGGCACTGTATTTTTAGATTTTGTTTCATAGGCTTATATCTAACATGCAAGAGCATCTGTGCTTCGGTTAAGGGATTCCCACTCCCCCAATCCTTCCAGCAGCTATTTGTGCTACTTGAAACTCAGCTCCAGAAAAAAAGAGGAATGGAATGATTCTCCCCCAGTTCCACTGTTGATAGATAGCTGTTATTTTATCCTATTAGCATCCAAAGAATGAGCCTGTAATCATCACTTTGGTGTACTGTAAGCCAGCTTGAGAATCTAGTTCACTTAATAGGAAGAAAGGTACAACATAAGCTTTTAAAAATAGATAGATGGATGGATGGATAGATAGATAGGTAGTTAGAATTTTCCACATAAGCTGAGTTGCTCCCTATCAATATTAAAAACATTAATGTTCCCCATAGAATGTTCAATAATTAATCACGTCTTCTCCCTGTTGCTAAAATTTCATGATTCTGTGGGAAGTGAGGACTTAAATAGCAATTAAAGAGTGCCGTGAATTTTGCAGAATAGCACATGAAACACAGAAGAAGGCATGCTTAGACTGCCATCTTCCTTGGAAATAAGTTCCAGTGAACTCAGTGGACTTATGACAGAGTAGAGGTTATAGGATTTCAACTGAAGGAGTTAAATCTTAGGTATATTTATTTGGCAAGGAGCCTCCTGGAAATCAATTGACATGATTAGTGTCAGATAGTTACCACTGATAAAAGAATGCTTACAAAAGAAGGATACATTAACCCAGCATAAATCTGCCCTTCAATGAGCTATCTGTCATTTATCTGAGATCCTCCTCCTCATACACAATATTCATCCTGAATATGGTCTTCTTTATCAAAGTAAATTGACTGTTGCAGGTAGGAAATATTGATTTAATCATGTATACAGAATATTCTGAAAACATCCATATATTGCCGTGTGATTTTCAAAACTGTAAGAAATTACAGCTCATACCACCAACTCCATACCCACCTCAGCTGTCCCAGCTGGGAAGAGAAGGCCGTGGTTAATCCTCTGCCATCCCATTGTCTGAGCTGCTTTTTATAGTTTTCCAACTTCTTTCTCCTCCTCCCATGATCCACCTCCGTCCTTGGCTTATTTCAGTTATTGTGAATGGAATTCAAAGTGCAATGGTTGTTTGCTTTCAACTCACCAGAAGAGAGAAGAGAGGAGGAGGTAGAGTGTTGCCCTTCCCAGCAGGCTCATTCAAAAGCAAAGTGCTGCAGCCTCTCCTGGCTTTGGAGTAGAACATGCTGAGCTGTGCAATTCCAAATTACTTCTTGAGTAAGGAGTGCATACATCTTATTAACAAGGAAAAAATAAAACCAGGGAAACAGAAGTGTCCTGCCAATAAAGCAGAGCTTTCCTTTAGGAGTTATAGCACTTATTTACATCTTTCTTGCAATATGACACAAAGGGCAGCTAACTACATAATCATATACGTCTAGTTAAAAGTAATTCCCAATGAGTTCTACTGGACTTACTCCTAGGTAAATGTGTAGAGGATTATAGCCTGACACATTCTAAAATGCCCTTGGAGTGCATGTACTTCTTTATGAAAATCCCTTTTCACCCCCAACAACATCTTTCTTAACCAATCACATTCAACTGACCCCCTAAATGTACTTGACATTATTCTTCTCCATGTCTTCACTGCATTTTTATTCTAAGACTCCTCCCCCCGCCCGCCCGCAAAGTAGGTTAGGCAGAAAAGCTGTGATTGACTCAGGATGACATTAGTGTCATCTTATGGGAAGGTGGAATTTGAACTGATCTATACTGTATATTGGGCAATAGCATGGATATGCACACAGAATTCATTCAGTGCATCTGGGAGAAAGCTAAATTTTTAAACAGATCTGATAAAGGCATTTGATTTTAGAATAATATTACATACAATATTACATTTATTTTTAATCATGCTCTGTGTTTGCACATGCACACACAGAGTATTCTCTTTATTCATTTGGGATTTTTCTTTTCTTTTCTGTTCTTTCTTCTTTCTTTTTTTCCCTAAAGGGTTTCCTAAACTTAAGTATACATATTCTGGGACCTATCTGCTTAAAACAGTTGTTTGTGTGTTTTCCCTCATAAATACCTTTTGCCTTCCTATTGCCTGGCCACATCCTTTTGACTACATGCTGCTGTTGCTTGGCTATGCATACCCTGATTTTTATCTGTGAAACATTGTAGGGCAAATCCACACAGGAACGATTCATTCATCAAATGTGTTCAGGAAGATGTTCACCTCATGTAAAATACATTGACCTTTTCTCTCTCAAAAAGTAGCTGTCTTAGTCTTTTACAGCATGAAAAGAAGGAAAGAAGGGGGAGGGGGGAAAAAACCAAAAGAAATGTGCAACATATTTAAGGCTGATTTTTATTTTCACATGCACTTTTGTGTATATAAACCCACTTCTTTGGGTGCAGTACCAAGTGGTATTAAGGCTTCAGGCATAAAACATACTTATATAGTTGTGGGAGTGGGATATAATGTAATAGGATCCAGAAAGCTGCAAATTATGACCCTAGTGCCTTAAATTTTCAAAGAGCTCCATAATTTGATATAGGTCCTTCGGATCTTTACAGTGGTCGGTTAGTATTGATATGTGAAAGCAATAAACCTTCGTATCAGAACTCAGTTTCTCAGAGTTCAAAATTCTCTGTCTAGAGCACCCTGTTGTTAAACGTGCAGCATTGAGGTTTCTTGTATTAATATATGTATTGTGCCATGAAGCCATTGTCTTTGTTCATACCTCTGCTAACGGATTGGAATTTGTGAATATAATTCAGTTCAGCATTCAGAATTCATTTCTTTCTAGCCTTCCCTTGTAATTTGCTTGTTCAAGGACCAAAACATGTGAATCACTTACTGTGTGTCAAGGTTGATTGAAATGTTCTGCAACTGGTTTTTGGGTACTGCCATTTCTAATGTCAGATTTGTGTCCATTAATCCTCTTGAATACAGACTGTTTTGTTTGTTCAATGTAGAGCGTAGAAGGCCATTGCTGGCATAGAATTACATGTATCACATTGGAGGAAGAGCAAGTAAATGTACTTCTGCTGTTGTGACTGACGTCATTGGCCCCTGCAATATTGCTCCAGAGTGGAGATAGAGTTGGCATCTGGGTTTGTGGTAGGGCTTCTCTTGTCCCTAGAATTATCATCCATGTTATGTGTCCTGTTATAAGTAAGTACAGTCCTCCCTCCACATTCATGGGTTTGACCTTTGTGAATTTGATTATTCACAAGGCACAAGCTTGCCTCCTCCTTCCCTCATTTTCCTCCCCCCATCCCTCCCTCCATCCCAGGCTTGCCAGGCTTGTGTTTAAAATGGACTTTTTTTCCTTTTTGGTGAGCGAAGCCACTTCCCACTGCTGGTTGGTCAGGTGCTCTCTTTGGTCTTACTCCTCCACCAGATGTCCACCAGAAGTAATTAGAACTCCAAAGCTCCCCTCTGTGTGAGGAGAAAATACTCGTAAGCCTTTTAGCCTGTGCTTTTTCTCCCCCAACCAAAGCTGGAGCCAGAGGCAAAAGAAGGGAGGGGGAAGCTCTGGAGGAGAATGGGAGCGAAATCGTAGGGGAGGGAGTTAGTCACAATTTTTCCACTTTCATGAGGGTTCTGTGTCCCAAACTCTCATGAATGTGGCAGGGCTACTGTAGTTAAGCTTTGGAGACTATCTACATGCCAATAAAGGCCTAACTCTCAGGGCTGCATTGTTCTCCAGAAGTGATTGCAGATTATTGATGATGGGTCTGAGTGGTCTCAGCTGGGGGCTGTAGGAACACCCATTAGGGGTGTTCTGTCATTTTGTGTTTTTAGTTTGTCTTGCAGTAAATGGTTCCTGGGTATAAGCTTGCTTTCTCAATTTGAATCTTCAACTTTTTAAGTGGCCACTAACATTTGAGAAAGATGTGTAGTAAATCTAAGAATTTTGCCTCTTTGTCTTGTGGGTATGAGCAGATGCAGTTATATTGGAGGGCTTGGCTGTGAACAATACATTTGGTAGTGTGTTCTGGGTAGAAAAGGGAGGCATGTAAGTATGGGTAACAGTTAGTGGGTTTTCGATTCACACAACAAATCCACTTTCTTGACACCTCTGTACACTTGCAAAGTAGACTTCTAAGCATCTTGCTTTATCGAAGCAGGGAATTACTCTAGCTATTTGTCAATGTATAGGGAAATAATTTTACCTTTTGAGCCCAATCACAGGCCCAAACAGATGCAGCAGTATGGGATGTGCTTCATCACTAATTAGCTGCCTTGAGACACTTTAGTTGTCTAGTGGGTGCTAATATGTGGGATAAACACATAAAAATCAGTCATAAATGTATGACTTTTAAGGCAGCTTGCAACTTAATTTAAAAGACTTGAACTGCAGAAGTGAAGACACAAGTTAAACAATAACTTAACTGGAATATCTGTGATCTTCTCTACAATTCTCTGTGTAGAATGACAGTAGCAAATACCATAGTTAATTATACCTTGTTATCTTAGCCAGCTGGCAACAGTAAAACCACTGTACATTTTAGATTGCCTTGCCATTGTCTGTGAATTAAAGCTAATTAAAATTCTGGAATGTTCTGTAGAGAGGAAAGGGCATAATTATTCCTTTTCTCAAATTATAATACAACCTGTACATTTTGGCTCAAAGTAGCTTATGCCACTGGGGTTCTAGTGAATCCACTAGTCTTGGAGATGCTAAAATTAGAGTCCAATTTACTAACATAGCAATATTTTTCTAGAAACTTTTTGAGATATGGAAATGCAGTCCAAATAAGAAATATAAGACACATATTGGAGCATAAGAACATTTTGTTGTGATTGCGGTTGGAATATTATGGAACACCCCTCAGACTTCTCAGTTGGATATAACCTTGAGGTTTTTTTTAGCAAAATTAATAACAACTCTGATTTTAACAATTCTGCATTTCAGGTCTTTCACAACACCCCAAACAAAGTTTTATTTTGAATTGTGCATGAATTTTGAAGTGCAAATTTGGACATCAGTACCGTTAAGATGCACCTGGCTTTTAGATTTTCTATTCTGAATGGAACCTGCCATGTTAAAGTTAATGAAAAATATCTTATTAATCTAGTTACATTATGAAAGTCAAATAGAGGCCTTTGGCATGTAAAATGTGTGTGTTCACATGGAAGAGACAATTTTTCAGTATAAATACTCCCTTGATAACGAGAGTATTTAATGGAGACAGAGAACCTCAGGGCACAGAGCAAGAAGAAAGAAGACATACAGTGGTTCAAAAACTATTTAACTTACTTCAGCTTTCTTGTGCTGACAAGCCAATGACCTCATCAAGCTAAAATACAGAACCATTTCAAGATCAAACCAATTTGCTTTCAGGGGCTTGATCTTAGCGTATTAAAGTCAATGGGCACTTTGCATGTAATTTAACTGGTTGGTGGAATATTTAAGTGATTTAGAGATTCTCCTTAGTCTATCAGTGCATTTCTCAGTATTAGAATGTTTAGTTTGTTACCTTGGTTAGTTACCTTGGTTTCTTTTACTTGGCATGCTTCAAGAAAGAGTTCCACTTAATTGCCACAGTTGAGATCTTAGGGGAAAATAGCTTTTTGGACTGCAGGATCCAGAATCTTCCAGCCTGTATGTTAAAACCAATGTGAATCTGAACAGATGTGTTCCACTGAAATACATTTTGTTCTTAATATAGGGCCTCTCTGCAGTACATGGTTACAATGCTATTGTTCCACTGTCAACATCCTATGGAATCCTGGGGTTTGCAGTTTAGGAAGAGGCATTTAGAATTCTCAGCTAGAGAACTCTTTGGTCTCAGTAAACTACAAACCCCAGGATTCCACAAGATGTTGAAAGTGGAATAATACCACTATAACAGCATAGAGTGGAAAGGCCCACAGTATTTTGAGAAGGAAATATTTCAAACAGTCCAGTCAGATCTTATCCTCCAAACTGTGTCTGTGATTAAACATTTCTCAATGTTTGCTTGTGCAGACTTGAGTTTGCATGATTCTGCAGGGAGTGCCTTCATTTTAGTAGTCATTAAGTGGATAGGTGACTGGTACGCTTTTATGAAACAGTGTCCAATTGGGCACAATTTTCAAAGACATTATTGTCTTATGGCTTTAGCAAGGCCATTAATGATGGTGGCAGTGGCTGCTGCTTCTTCTCCTTCTGCTTCTGCTGCTGCTGCGGCTGCTCCCCCTCCTCCTCCTTCTTTTTAAAATTATTTATTAATTTATTAATTTTAATTTAAACACAAGAAATTCAATTCACAAATAAGAAGTAAAATCAAACTAGAACACAATATCAAAACAGTAAGGGCTTTTTCGCACTTGGCGAAGAAAACACCCTGTTCTGTTGCTTACCGGACTGATGTGCTCCCTTGGAGGATCCAGGCTGATCCGGAGTAGTACGTGGCCACGCTACACACTGCTCTGGGGATGAAAATGGTGGCTTCCGGTTGGTGGAGGCTCTCCACCAACCAGTGAAGTGGAGGAGGTTCTCCACCAACCAGTGAAGCTTGCCAGCCTAAAGCCTGCCCCCAGAAGATCTGCCGGCTCGCACTGGTGCGAGCCTGCAAATCTATACCGGAGCGCAGCCATGGAGTGGAGTGTGCCACGCTGTTGAAAGACCTGTTTTAAGTGATCTTTCAATAGCACGGCGAGCGACAACTTCTGGTCGTTCTGGAGCGGGCTGAAGTCTGAAACTACAGAAAGTAGTCCGGACCCAGTCCTCCCCCAAGTGCAAACATCCTTGCTGGAGGACACTCTGCCCCATTGCAAAAACAAAGTGCGGAAAAGGCCTAAATTAAAACACTGAACACTAACTTACTAAAACACAAAAGGGCTCTCTCTGACCCCATACCATTACAGGCTAGTAAGGATTTGTTGTTTGTTTGCCTTCAAATTGTTTCTGATTTATGCCAACCCTAAGGCAAACTTATCATGGGGTATTCTTGGGGGCTGAGAGTGTATGACACACTCAAGGTTATCCAGTGTGTTTCCATTGCTGAGTGTGGAGCTGAACTTCAGTCTCCAGGGTCACAATCGAATGCTCAAACCACCTCACCACACTGATTGTATTGCTAGATTTCTTATTGCTCAAAAAGTCTATAAATGGGTCCCATTCAAACAACTACTATGTCAGACTGCACAGAGAGGCCATCCAAATCCATAAAGACATGGACAATTTCAACAGGAAAGAAGAAACTTGGAAAGTAAACAAGATTTTCCTACCAGTACTGAAGAACACTAAAATCAAGACTCAAAAACATGCCACTGAACACCACCCAGACCCTGGAGGTCTCTCTACAGGGAACAACACAATGGGCTGCTAATGTACTTAATGCACTGTTATGCATATCCCCTGACTAACAACACAACCCTGGGGGATATCCCATTTAACAATAGGCCAACTGTAACACATGCAAATTGCTTCCTCCCACCCGGGTACTATACAAGTATATATACTCTGTCTCACTTCCATGCCACCAGATCCTCTGAAGATGCCAGCCACAGATGCAGGCGAAACATCAGGAGAAAATACTAATAGAACACAGCCTCAAAACCCAGAAAACCCACAGCAACCTGTGGTTCCCAATCTTTTAAAAACAGAACAAAACAAAACGTCTTTTGGCTTACCCTTTAAAACTCACATTAGTTTGGTAATTTGTTCTAACTCAGCAGCCTTAACAATCCATTTTTTCCATTCCCAATTCTTCAGACCGTTTCCAGGCTCAGCCAAACAATGTTTTTATTGCTGTTACCACATATCAAAAAAATAATCCATATGTCTTCTAATGTGTTAAAATTTGTGCCCATAACCCTTTTGTAGAATCTCATTTGCAAAGTTTAATTTGAATAACTCACACACAAAATTGACCAATGAAATAAATCTGTTTGTTTTGAGCCTTGCAAAATCTTTATCTCCCCTTTCAGGTGGCAATAATATATGGATTATGATTTTCCATTCTATCATTAGAGATATTTGTCATGCAGAAACCTAGAAGGATTGTGATAAATTAGTTTCTAAATGGGGATTGCTTTGAATGGAATCTCTTTTTAGCTAAAACAGCCAGAATAATTGCTCTTGCTTTAACATGCTTATGTTTGTTGACCTTGTCACGCAGAATATTAATTGGAAACAAGAAATTGAATTTGAGATTGTGTTTTGATTACACAAATAGTGTATCAGCTGTTTGAGTTTTCACAACATGTTAAAAAGAGTCTGTAATTGGAGCAGTAAAATAAAATTTTAAAACCCCCCACAAATTCCTATCTATAAATATGTTACTGCAGTTTAGGCCTCCTTGGAGATAGCATAAAGATATCATTTTGATATCAATAATTTGGCTCTCTTCCACCACCTCTCTCCACGTGTTTGTGAGGCCCCCAGACAAGCACAGAACTAGGCTCGGCCACTAATTGCTGGACATTCCATTCTCCACCCAGGCAGGCCAGAAATAGCCAGATCCTTGCTTTAGGAGACCTCTCTGCAAACACCCTCATTATGTATGCACGCTGTTTACAAAGGACTCCCTGCCCCGAGCAGGCAACTTGGCAAGCTGAATACTCAACTGCCAAGCACTGAGCATTTGCATACTGTCTACCTCTTTGTCAATTCAGACGTAACTCAATCATGCTAAATTTTGGCCTTTCCAAAGCTTTGTCCCGCGCCTAAAACTCATTGTTTTCCCCAAGTATGGCATAGCCTGCAGTTACATTTCTCCCTATAAAAACCCCTGATTCTGAGACCATCCTCAGATCGCTCCCGAGTTCCAGACCGCCTTGCTGCTGCTTTGCTTGGCGAGCTTCCCCTCAGCTCCACGTGCTGAGATACATCAAACCCCAGCATCGCTCTCTATCTTCTTTCCGGGCTTCAGGAACAGGTTTCGTATCACCCAAATCAACTATCCCTCTGAAAATCCTGCTATCATCCTCACACCTTTATTTTCCTTAGTTATCTGTTTGAGTGAGTTGCTTACATTGTGAGCCTGTATTTAATAAAGATCATTCATTATTTCCCACACGGTTTGCTTCTTGACTTGGCCTGACCCCGTAAACATTGGGTTACAAGATCCTGCTGTGTTACCCTGCCTCTTGTAGTGCCAACCAGTGCTCTTGACTAATTTCCCCATCTTGTGTAATTATAAGGTTATTTAGGTGTCCCTCCTGGGACCCCCAGTAAACAGGGTAACAAATACATCATTGCATATTTCAAGTAGTCCAGATTTAAATTAACATAACTGACAGTATTAGTAAATCCACTGGATCCACCATAGTATATCAGCATGGCTATATTTGGTGACAGAAGGAGGACTGATTCCTCCAGATCTATAGTCTAATTAAACAAAATGGATCTAATAGTTTATATACAGGAAGCCCCTACCTTTTGATACCCTGTTATCTGATGACCTGCCCTTTTGATGCTGCCAAATTAAAGACAAGTTCCATTGATTCAACAACAGTTCTGTTAGTTCACCAGTTCTTCTTACCTATGGAAACTTGCTTGTAACCACTTGCACTGCTTTGCAAACAGTACACTGCTTGCAAAGTCAGCTTGGAGGAAAAAGGGGGTTTAAGCAGGCTGAGAGACTTTGCAAGCAGTGTACATGGTTGGTAACAAGTGAATCTCTGTAAATCTTTCATACTCCCTACATGGGTTCCGCTTTTCAACCGATTCCATTTTGTGACAGTGCTCTGGTCCCTAATGTATCAGATAAGTGGGGGAAGCCTATAGGCTATTTCTATGTCAATGGACTATAGATTGGACTGATCCATGGCTAATACTGATGAGCCAAATGTCATTCTCTTGTGGACGGCTAATGCCCCTGTTTCAGTGGAACAGTGAATCCGCTCTGACTTTTAGTTCTAGTTTTAAGGAATAATCCATGGCACTCAACCTATTGTGGGACAATATTTTGTGTCTTACATATTTCTTTAAGTTTGGACTAGAACCCAAACTAGATTCACCACCCCACAGATACAGATGCCAACAGATGCTGCTGGACTCTCATCAGGTTTATTTGAAAATAATGAAGCAATACTTTGATTCCAGGGTTTGGTCATTCTTTTCTTCCCAGCCAATGCTAAACAACTCTTTGATAAGCCATAATATAGTATACTTAGTAAGAAAATACAAATAGCCATTAGTAAGGTCTGAGCACTGGCCCATTTTGATGATTGTCTATGGTGCTGGCTTATTCAGTTTCAGAAGAACTGTGGAAAATGTTTTGGTTATTTTTTTCCCCCAGCTGATTTTGCATTCAGGGTTTCTAGAACATTTGTATATTACAGAGAAATGGTAATAAGAGAATCATGGGTAATTTTTATGGATTTTTATTTATTTTTTATTTTTTGGTGAAAAGCAGTGAGATCTGTCTGTGACCTGCTTCTTGTGAATCTCATTACAAGAACTTTGTGCTTCTCTTCGGAACTTTGCAGGTTGAGTACTAAAGTCAGAAGCAGGGTTGTAATGTTTGGATGGATGTGCTTACAAAACCCTCTATAATCAGGAATGAAGTATGACCAGGATGTACTAACAAAGCCCCCGGAGGCCTTAAAGCTCAATTGGTGCAGTCTACAGAGAAGCCAGGAATGCTGGGATTCTTATGCAAAGCTTACATAAATGCCATAGCTCTACTATATTTTTATTCCATGCATAATCATGCATGGGGCTTATCTTAAACTAGACACAGAAGAACTTTCAGTGCTATTGCAGTGATGGGATGAATCCCAGGGCTGCCTTATCCATTAGGCATTTTAGGCACAGTGCCTCAGGCCTATGAAACTTTTAGGGTCTATGAAAATGTCCCTAGTGGTATGTTGAGACAAGGTGGGGAGTTGAATACAAGAGTGCTTAATTGCTAGATCCTATGAAAACCTTAACACAGGTCTGATTAATCCATGATTAGATGATGATTAGTTATTTGAGTACTTTAATAGCAAATCATTGTTTGTAAGAGTATTCTTTTAGACTATAACTCACAATCCTCACTTAAGCTGGAGATTCTGGGAGTTTTAGTCCAGGAAAGTTCTGCATTGAATAAAACCAGCATGGATATAGGAGATGAAAAGCACTGAAAATAATGCATAACAATTCTAAATATGAAAGAAATTAGTACAGTATTTTTTCTTTAATTCAGAGCACATTATACTGTATTAGGTTTTTTTTTTGGTTACAATTCCCGTGGATTATCCAAACCACGAGCACAGTGTAGACTGTGACAAATATAAGCAAAAGATTTATAGAGCTACATTAGAAGTACTGTTGTGCAGGGTTGCAGAGAGATTGTTAATTGGCTCCAATATGTTCATTAGCATAAGATTAAGTACTTCTCAGGATCAAAACTAATTAAATATTAATGTGCCTTTTCGTTCTTTCTCTCATTACCTATTAGGAGTTCAGAAGGGGGAATAACAGAACATTAGATCCTCTGTAGCTCTTTCAGCTGCTGCCGTTTTTGTTTTCATTATAGTAATGTATGCTCCCTTGAACATTATGCTCTTGATAATGTTAAGCCTTTGCCTAGTGGCTGAGTCCCTAGATTTTTTATGCTATTAACAAACTCATTTTTAAGATAGCAGAGAAAAAGAAAGTGACAAAGGGAGGTGAGGTGGGTGGCTAGATATCAGTGGGGCACCGAATCCATGGGAGTTTGCAAGGTGTAGTGGCTTGAATGTTGAACTAGACTCTTGAAGACCAGCATTTAAATCTCCCATTGGGCATGGGAACCCACTTGGTGTCCTTGAGCAAGTCACATTCAATGGAAGGCAATGGCAACCCCTTCTGAATAAATCTTCCCAAGTAGACCGTATAATGTATTTGCCTTTGGGTTGCTATAAATTAAAAAAAAATAATGAATGCACACAACAACAGCAGCAAACACCAACAATAACAAAAGCAAGTGAATCCATTCCATGTTTTAGTCCACATTTTAGAGGAGTTATCCAAAATGCTGAACCTTCTCTGGAATAGTGTCTTGGATAACTGCTTTAGATTTATTGCTCCTCTGATGTTCTGGCTACTCATCTCTCTTGGTCAACAGATAACTCCAGTTTATAATTAAAAAGTTTACATTTTTCTTTTTATTGCATTTCTAGAGGCTTTAATATAATATATTCATATTGATTTGTTTCCTGATACTTCATCAACAATTTCTCTTCCTCATGCAGATATCAGAGGACTCAAGAAAATGCAGTCAGTCAAAAGTCCAACAGAAGGAATGCTACTATGCATTTGCAGGATTACTTTATGTCTATCCAGCAAGAGCTGTACTGGGTTCCAATTTCATTTTTAGGTACAGTTCAAAGTGTTCCTGATGACATTTAATACTGTAAAACAGATTAGATCCAGAATCTTTTACAGACCATCTCTTCCACTAATAACCTGTGCACTCGCACCCTGACATTCGATGGAAACATGATTGATGGGGACAGGAGAAAAGAACTTTCCCAGATTGTGGATTATTTTGTCCTGCGAAACTAGATTGAAGCCTTCTTTGATAACATGTTATATAACGAGGACCTTGTTTGGGAAACAGAAATAGAAGATGGAAGATGATGGTATTGTTAGTAGTACCTCTGAAAATTATTTAGGGAACTTGCTAAAAATGAATCAACAGTTAAATGTAGCACCAAACAAAATTAATGGAATGCTACTCTGGTGTAGTGCTGAGGTCAAGGGAGGTAATAGTACACTCTGTGTATTTTACTCTGTCCAGTTCTACAAACTACAGCTTAGTATATTGATAAGCTAGAACACGTCTATAGAAGGGCTTATGGGAACCAAAACATGTCAGGAAAAATTGAGAGAGCTGAGTAGTTAGTCCAGAAAAGATAATACTGAGGGCCCAATAGGTTACTCTTAATTTTATACCTCTAAGGCCCCCAAATCTCACATCAATAGCCATGCCTTTATTTATTTACTAAACACACTGAAAGGCAGCAGCGGGTTCATTTCTTGCAAAATACTTGGTAGAATAATGGCTGCACATTTCACCTCATATTTCAACTTCTACAAAGGCTAGAGACATGAAGCTTATGTATTTTGCACTCGGCACAACTGTCAGTTTCATATCACTTAAATTGTTTGGGCTCCATGTTAAGGAACTGTGTGGTTTGCAGTTTGGTGAGTTACATAGAGTCCTGTAAAAGATAGCTCTAATCCAGTTTCCTGAACTAGACTTCCAGATATCCTGAGGGCAACATTCACTTCAAAATTAAACTGATTTAATTCTCAATCTGTCTTTTCTCAGGATACTTTGCTACTTTCTAAACACCCCACCAAACTACTAGATCTCCAAATTCCTTGACAAATAAAGTGGTATAAAGTTGATATTACTGTGCAGTGCACATATACTTTTTTTTTTTTTTGTAAGGAAAAAGCTGGAGATTCAGGTCAATGGCATAAACGAGCACCAAGTGGTATCACTCCTATTAAAATAAATCCAGCCAATTTGGAAATATGACAACTATACTTTCCATTTTTTTCTCTTTCTTTCTCATAGACTTTCTCTTCTTCCATCCTCACTATTAATTCAGCCTCTTCCTCTCTTCCTCGCACATGTGAAGCAGCTTGAAATCACATTCTCTTCTTCAAAATACACGCATACACGTATAATCACACACAGAGAGAAGGTAAGAAAAAAGAAAAGTTCACCAGTGGCATCAACACAGAATTAAACTGATTTTATCCTCACACTTTGAGGATGAATGTGGGCCTCTCTTTGCCTGCAAACCTACATTTATACCTGCAGAGAGACAGACCCATATGTTCCAAGAGTCCTTCAGCTGTCCTTCCTGGGAGTTAATCATTGTTCCTTAAATGTCCGAGAAGACATTCTACTGACAAATTAAATAAAAGTTGTATTACTGTAGAGATGATTGTGTGCCAAAGTTACCCCTCTCTTCTAAATCACTATCATTTCCCATCAGGTCTGCCTGTTCTATGCTACATTTGTGCCATCTGGCTTTTGCTATGAAACATGCTGGTCACACTCCTCTTTTACTCGCTCTGATGTGTCCTAAAATGTGTGTAGCATTTTGTCTGATCCCATATACTGAGCAACCAATAGATGAGCCGTGCAGAGACAGCAGTGTAACGAATCTCTGAAATAATCAAGATAACTTTAGCCTTGAGCAACAAAATACAAATCTTTAGTGATTCAAGGGCACAAGGGTGAAAGAATATTTATTTATAGAAGCATAGTCCTCTTGAAACATCACCTCTGCTTTGATCAGTTTTGGAGCTTATCACTCAACAGCAGGAAGGATTAGTTAACATTTTGTAAAGTTATAAATAGCTTGCTTTATTATTGATTGCAATCCATTGCAAACTGAAAATGAATTTGCTGTTTTTCATGATGAAGATGATGTTGATGATGATAACCCCTTCTACATATTGTTAGCTTTTAATAACTTTTTAAAAACATAGGACACTTATCCAATGGTCAGCTTTATATTTCATTTGAGAGTTCCAAATTAAAAGGTGATTTGTGGATAAAGAAAAAAAATGATGAATTTGTTTTTCTTTAATCTCTTAAATGAAATAGCACACACAGCAGTTCAATTTCATTTATTGCCTAGCTGGATCTATAAAAAAATACATGTAAATTCTTAAGGAAATAAACTACACATTGTATCCACGTTGCTTAAGAGATAGTGACATAGAGGGAAAAAAGTGTAGTCAGGCTTCATTGGCTATAGCCAACAATGCTTTGACATGGCATAGGACCTGAATCCAATTGACTGGGCAGTATATTGCTGATGGATTCTTCATCCCAGCTCGACTTCTGGGAGAAACCATAAGAAGAATTGGGACTACTTACTAGTTTGTACTGATCTCATGGGCCCCTCCTGCCTCTTGGGAATATGGCAAGTATGCTAGTTCTCAGGCTAAGATGGAGCCTCTTCTAAGATTTCTCATGGACCTTCTCCTTTGAAAAAGTGGAGCACCACCCTGCTTCTTCCCAGCCAGAGTGATCTGATCTAGTGCTGTAAACCTAACAGTATGTATCACAATGATCTAAAAGATCATGTTCGTACAACTTGCAGTGAAGAAGGGAAAAAGTAGAAGACACCAAGCCCAATCATGTGTTTGTGTATAAAATTCTTCCCTGGTCCTGTGAGCCAAAGACCAATCATGTCTATAGCAACAGACAAAAGAGTACACCATGAGAGGAAGGATAGAAAAATCAGCAACAGCTGAAGCCGCACATAGGACTCCTTTTTAAGCCTATAAGTTGCCAAGAGTGAGAACTTTCCCTGTCAGGTCCCTTCCCACGGAACCTTGTTAAAGAACGAGCAAGGACTGATGATTGCTCCCATTAATTTCCAGCCTACACCACAGCCTGGGCTCACTAGCTATGCTGCAGGATGGCAGCAGGTATAGATTCCATTTCCTTCCCTCCCACAAAACCACAAGGACCAAAAACTGCCACTAGGCTTAGATATAAGAAAGCTGGGCCTTTTACTTTTACTCCAAAGTGGAGAGGAAGCTATTCAACATTCCTATATTTAAAGCTTGGCCTTTTTTAAGTTTAATACCATATTTTGAAATGAATATCTTCCCATGTTTCCAAATATACAGGGAATCCAGGAAATTTTCCCATCTCTATTATGTGTAAAGAATTCCAGGGCCATATGGAAAGTATACTACTATATTAGTGAGTTTTAACCTGTATTTTCATGTAATTATGTAGAGAGATAGTGTGGTATAGTGGTTTGAGCACTGCACCACAAACCTGGATATCAGGGTCTGATTTTCTGCTCAGCTATGGAAACCCACTGGGAGACCCTGAGTGTATCACACACTCTCAGCCCCCAGATAACCCCATGATAGATTTGCCTCAGGGTTGCCATAAGGCAGGAATGACTTGGAGACATAAAGCAACAAATATTTTAATTAGCAGAGAAAGGGAGAGATGATCTTATTCAATTTTTTCATAGTGTTTGCTACTTTTTTTTTTAGATTGTGGCTCTTACTGGGGAAATGGGAATAAAATAAATGTAGTTTAATTAATAAATGAAAATATAACCTTATTCCACAAAAAGTAGCTGTCCTGTTAACTGGCAAGTGCTTGACATTTAATCAGGAAGTCAAAATCTTCCTTTAATCTCTGTTAGGGAACAATTCTTTCCCCAAATATAGGAATGATAAAGGGTAAATATAAACAGTATCAGTGCTTATCTTGTCTGACCACCATTTTAATTTCCAAGAATGGTCCTGGTTGACAATTTTCAGAGAGAGAGCCAGTGTGGTGTAGTGGTTTGAGAGTTGGACTACAGCTCTGGAGACCAGGATTTGAATCCTCGCAGGGTCATGGAAACCCACTGGGTGACCTTGGGAAAGTCACACTCTCTAAGCCACATAGGTGGGGTAAAGGCAAAACCTCTCTGAACAAACATTGCCAGAAAAACCCATGCTAGGTTCACCTTAGGGTTGCCATAAATCAGAAACTACTTGAAGGCACACAACAACAACTGGGTCAGGATAAAAATATTAATAGGACCACAGGGAACACATCAAGACTCAGTACTGCTAGGAGACTGAGTCCCTAACAGCTGCTCGAGGAGGTATTAGCCTTTCCAAGATATGATGCCTGCTTGTAGCCTGACCCAATGCTAGACTTAAATTAAGGGGAATGCATATTCCCTGTGATTAAGAATTTTTAATTCCCATAATAGGAATTCCTCACACATATGTGCCTCAGTGATCAGATTTGCTAATTAAGGCTATATTTACTTTCTAATGAACAATTACAATGCAATATATGCTAAATATACAATGCATAGATGAGGAAAAGCATGTGACAAACAGGCATCTGTCATCATTTGAGAGGGCGCCTCTTCTAAAGTTATGTTAATCATGTACGCTAGAACTGTTGTTAACTTGGAGATGCTCACAGTGATGTTAATACTAAGAAATCCTGAAACTATTTCTGAGAATTTGCTGAGGTTTTTATGCCACTGCAGAATGGCTTTGGTACAAGATTTTTCTTCAATACGTTGTATATATACAGTGGAGAACCCCCCCCCCTTTTTATGGCTTTTCTGCTGGCATTATATATTATCATTGTAATACCCTATTTAAGTGAAAGCTTAATGGAATCTTATTGTGTCTGTCTTGAAAATGGTTTAATTGCTAATGGAGAGATGCTACACTTGAGCCAAGACATTTATTTTGAAGGTAATAGCTCAGTGAGAGTGCTCAGACTCAGATCCTTGTTCTGAGTAGTGACCCTCTATTTAATTTAAAAAACTTAAAACAACAGTAAACACAAACATATCTGGAAATTGGTGATATAAGCTTCTACACCAACACAGCACCAAAAGGAAATACTGCAAATGGAGAATAAATGGCCTTTAAAACTTACTGGTTCAGCATTAAGAAGTAATAAAACCTGCAAGGAATAAATCATGGAACACCTGGTTCTAACTTGGAAGAGCTGAGAAATGCTCACAAATTCAGAAAAAGCAGTTTCTCAGCAGATATTGGGTGCAATTTCTTTGGGAAAAAAATTAGTGGAAACGCCACAGCCCTTGTCACAAAAGGCTGGAAAGGAGTGTGGCCAATCTCATGGCTGAAAATCATGTGGCCTTCCAAATATTGTTAGTCTGCAATTGCTTTGGGTTCTGCTGGCTACGCCTCCTGGGAGTTAACAGCCAACATCCTCTGAAGAGCTGCAGGATTTCCCACTCTGATCTGTATCATGTCTATTCCCTATCCTAGGGAGATACTACAGCTCACTAGTAGTGCTCATGTATAAGTAATGTCATGGTAGATACAAGTTGTCACTCTGTCTCTGTCCTCTCCCTCTCTCTGTAAACCTTTTCATCCATGGAGAAAATTGCTAGGAGTATGACGTGACCAATTCTAATACAATGTTTTATCTATCTATATGTAAACTATAGGCCTTTTCAACATGAGGTTTTTGAAACGGTGCAGTCCGTCCTCCAAGGAGGAGGTCTGCACCTCAGACCGGACTGGGTCAGACCTATTTAAGGTAGATCCGTACCTCAGCCCGGACTGGAACAACCCCAAGTTGTCCTCCAGCATACTTTTGAAAGACCTGATTTTTCCGGTCTTTCAAAAGCATGCAGCACACCACTGTGAGCCTGCTCCCTTATGCAGATTCTCAGACTTGTACCAATGCGAGCCTGCGATCTGCCCGGGGGTGGGCTTTAGGCTGGCGAGCTTCAGTGGTTGGTCGAGACCCTCCAGAAGCCGCCATTTGGGACGCCGGAGCAGTGTGTATTGATGAGCACGTACTGCTCCGGAGTGCCGTGGACCGGACCGGGGAGCCGAAAGGTCCAGTGAGTAGCAGTGCGGGGCGATTCCCTCACCTGGTGTGGAAAAGGTCTATGTCAACCTTCATATTGCGCCCTCTCTGTTGATTATCTGCAGTGTGCCTGATGTTGGCATGCCAATCTGAAAGTAGAACATCACGATCAGGAACTTACGTGTGTCTTCACTGAAAGGAACAGAACTCACACTAGCTATTACAGCCTTTAGGATAGATTTGACAGAAGACTTGCCATCTGCCCCCATGGAGTGTGCATAATGGTGTCAGATGCTGCTAAGAACACACACAATTTTTATGTAAATTTCTCATGTATAAACTTGAGAGGCATAAGCCTCAATCTTGTTGGTTGGTCACAACTAGATCAGACCCAGTCGTTGAATGATGAAGCAACACATAATTAAACTCCATTGATTCAATGAATCTACTCAAGTCAGAATGAACAATAGGACAATTGAGGTCATAGTCCAATTTTACTCTTTTAGGGGTATAGTTACTGTTGTAATGATGCCTTTATTATTCTTTTTGATATCCCGTCCCTATGGAATGTTGTTAGCTTAAGAATGGAGTAACATAAACCTACTGCCTTCCACTTTCCTGAGCACTATCATCCTTTCTAATGAGTCATGTTGTCTTATAGTATGTCCAAAGTATGGTAGCCTTAATTTAGTCATTTTAACTTCTAGGGGAAGTTCAGGTTTGATTTGCTCCTGGACTGTTTTACTTGTCTTTTTGGCAGTCCATGGTATCTCTGAAACCTCCAGGTACCATACTTCAAATGAGCTGATTCTTTCCCATCAGCTTTCTTCATTGTCCAGCTTTCAAACCATACATAGAAATCAGAAACACAATCGCACTGATAATCTTGACATTAGTAGGAAAAGAGGAAGACCACAGTTCAAGGGTACCGATTTCACCAGGGAATCCACAGCCTTGAGTATTCAAGATTTTAACATAGCTATTAATAACCAGGTGTCTCTGAGATATCAGTAGACAGGGCAACAAAAGAGACCTATATATCTATGAGCATTTCCCTAGTTACAAGTTGAGTATCTTTAGAATGGGTTGCTCCATCTACTCCTCTGCTGCATTGTCCTTACTGCTGTTTGATCTGATTTCAGCATAGTAAATAGCTTGCTTAGATCCACAGACCAGTTTCCTCCACTTGATTTACAATTATCATCTGCTTGCTTACTATTACTCCACTGAATGTGTTTAATATACCCTCAAGTTTTATATGTGATGGATTATGCTATGCCATATTGTTAAAATCTCCTGACCTTCCAGAG
This sequence comes from Ctenosaura bakeri, assembly GCA_948474755.1. Taxonomy (NCBI): domain Eukaryota; kingdom Metazoa; phylum Chordata; class Lepidosauria; order Squamata; family Iguanidae; genus Ctenosaura; species Ctenosaura bakeri. The sequence goes on along the minus strand of CAOLHI010000513.1, from coordinate 285,026 downwards.
TCAGAAACATCTGATATGTTGATTGGTGTTGAGATGTGAAATTCCCATAAGGACAATATCAAAGGGGATCTTATGCAGACTGGAGGATTTACAATTCATGAAACACGCTGATTTTCCAGGTTTGCTTCCTCCATATATTATTTCTGCTCAGGTTCTAAGAGATAATCAGTTTTTTTTGTTTTTTTTTAGTAAACATTCCATTCAAACACCAGTTCACAATCCACTGTGCCTTCTCAGAAAAATAAAATCATTTCATTCAGTATTCTTTATACCCTTGGATATTTAATTATTTATTTTCCACCCCTCTTTTCTCCCAAATGTGATCCGTTTTGCCGGTATCCTTTTATTGGTCTAATTTGTTGGAAGTACCACTAGTGCACTTTGCATAGTTGTTGTGGCCAGAAAATGCACAAAAAGGTGAAGCATATGCTTCATATCTCATGTAGATGTTTTTGGACATTTCCAGTAAACTCTGTCCAGCTTAGTGGATGAGATCTCTGGCAGGACCTAATCCTGAGTTTGGCAGTTTTGCAATTTGTATTTCCCCTAAGTTCTTTTTTATTTTGCAATTTTTTATTTATTGACTATATGTTGTATAACATTTTTTATCTCTCTTTCTCTGACACACACACATATGTGACAAAAAGTTATACAACACAATCAGATATTAACAATAAAAGCTGATGTAAAAGAAATCATCATTTCACCAAGCAGAGGAATCCATTAACAATGACAACCTTTTAAAATGCTTTTAGATTGAGGAAAATATGAAGAAATCTCATTGACAGTAAACATTCTAAAATGACCAGCAATCAATAAATATCAGAGCTAGACCAAAATAGATACTCTACTACAGCCATTTATAGGCTTTAAAAATAAATGGGTCCTCTCTGTCCTACAAAGACAATTGGGGAAATGAAGTAAGGTATCAGGTTGAGTACACGGATATCTGAGGCCACCTTATATTGAGTCAGACCATTAAACCATCAATGTCCATATTATTTATTCTGATCAGTAATCCTTCTCTAAAGATCCCAGGCTGATCCCAGTACCACCTGGAGATGCCACAAATCAAAATTGGGATGTTAGGAAAGCAAAGCATTTGGTCTTAATAAGACAGGTGCAGTTCCTCACCCCTGTCTCTTGGACTGAGGGATTGAGGGTGCTTGCCACTTGTCAGGAAATTCTGGATTCTTTCTGGGATCACCTTTATCAACTTTTGGTCACCTGAATGCCCAACTCATGATGACAATAGACAGGCTGAGTTAACATCAACATTCCACTTAAGTATCTTTAAGTACTCAAATCTAAGGATATTTATATGGGAAATGATCAGGCTTTTTGGAATTATTAAGCTATTTATTACATGTAGCTATATAAATGCAGCGTATACATTCCCTTCAAGGAGAAACACAGACATTGGACACTTAAGCTTCATTCCATTCCATTGCATTGCCTGTAAGGCATCACATATTATATTACGTAACATCACATGGCTTTCCAGATGTTCACCTTCTTAAGGACTTAGATAGGGACTGCTTTTATGTATTTTTTGTCTGTTTAGCAGGCTTAATAATAATTAACTCCGGTGAGAACATGACCCTTCTAAACCACTTAACATAGGTGCTTATTCATCATCATCAACATCATTATCATCACCACCAGGTTTTTCCATAATTTCGCAGTGTCTGCTAAGTCATTGTACTGACATTTCATAAAGGCTTTTATGTGCACAGAATTCTATCCTTTGCATCATCCGTAATCATTTTAATAACATAACTTAGCCTATAACCCATTCAGGCATACATCCTCAACTATTGAGATGTTCCTGCTTATCTCTATGCAATTAAAACACAATTTACCTATAACTCCACCTGTGGTCCAGTAGAAGTTGTAACTGCCCTACTTGACTCAGCTAGTGTACCCTTAGTGAAGTTCCTTCCCAATCAGGCTAGCGTATATGGTCCTTTCTTGATTACATTTGCACTGGTTTTTGTTATCTGGTTTACATTCCAGAGCATTTGGTATTTATCGTAGGCTGAAGCCTCTATCAGTCAAATGATTCTGAATGACAGACACATATACTTACAACCTAATTGTTTGTATTGGTTCTTATGCCATTTATCTTACACACTATAGTGTTACTAGGTTAAATTCTGTCCTGTGAAGATATATAACAGGATGAAATGTTGGCAACTGAATACATCTGCCCTGTAACATTAGCACTGCAATAAGAATTATTGCTTTATGCCATGTTTTATGACACCTTCTGATAGCTACCTCATAGCAACATAGCTTGGCCCAATCATTTCTGTGTTGTTCTTGTCCATTATTCCATTAAGGTTGCAATGCTATGCCCACTTAACCTGGGAGTAAATCATACTGGACTCCACAGGCTACATTTTTGAATAGACTTGCGTATGATGAGCATGCATAGAAGTGCACAGATTTCCTATGTTCTCTTGCCCCATCTATTGCTACCCCACTTGCTAAGCCTGAAAGCATTTCATGCAGGCCTACTCTCTGCTGATCAACTCTTAGCTGTGCCACAGGAGGAACTCCTAAATTCCAGACAAAAGCAAAGTTATTGGTAATTGAATCATTAGACTGTGAAATTATATGCACATGTTTTTTCTTAATTAATGTAAACAACAAATCTTACTCTTATAAAAACAAACAAAAACAAAATTATCTTAACACAACAAACATAAGAAGAAAATCTTCAAGTCTTAATATTAATAAAAAGTGGAGTGACTGAAAGATTTTAGGCCTAGATAGAAAGGCAAAATGGTCTGAAAAGCATCTATGAGCGGACACAAAACCAAGAATTGTTATCAGTGCCAGTCAACAAAATTATGAAGCTGTACACTTAACTATATCTCAATACAAAAAGCTGTTTGGACGTGTCCTATGGGTATAATAACTTATTCTACCTTTTGTGTTCAAAGACAGTGCAAGTTATTGTAGCACCCAAGGCAACTAAAAAATTCCAAATAGCTGTCTCTTAGTTAAAGTTATAAACACTTAAATAAAAATAAAAATTAATTAATACTTTCTTGATTTTTCAAGTTCCTGCACATCATCATCATCTGAAGATTAATAACTCCCATGTCTGCTTATTGCGTTAAAACTTTAACATTAAATTAATGTAGTTGCTTTCTGGCATAGCACAAAAGAGGACTCCCAAGTTGGCCCGTGAAATGACTGCCCAGACTCTTGGAAATACTCAACCAAGATTTGCTTAGGATAGTAGGTGTGATTTTAGCTAATGTGGTCACCTGTATTTTTGTGGCCTGCTAAATAAGAATACCCCTAGCAGTGATATAATAAATAAGATCCTTTAGATTTGAGTAGTATGTCCAGAATTTGTGAGACCAGTATGACTGAAGCAGACATCATCAGAATGTCTTTTTCTTGATGCAGGAAGATGCTTGTATGGGATAGCAAGTTCTGATTTGAGCTGAGTAACTCACCTTGGAGGGAAATTTGACACAGAATACTGAAAGTCTTGTCAAGTAGAAGTTAGTAGGAGCTACTAAACACTGACAGTGTGTATATCAGTGAATGTTTAGTTGATGCCTACTTTCTTTACTAGTTGCACAAATGTTTCCTAGTTAAGTGTGTTAACATGGTTTGTTTTTGTTATTTTTTTTTTTTTGGGGGGGGTCCTGGGTTCAGCATGAAATAAGATATGCTTTGGTTAATTTCAAATCTGTTGGTATTATTTCAATAGGCTGAGTACTGGTTGGTGCATTATTAAAACACTACTTATTTTTCTAATCCACACAGTTGTGCCTTTTTATCCTTTTACATTTAAGATTTTTGACTGTCACAGTCCTTCTCCCTTGCCCTTCCCTGGAACTGTGGGTATATCTATCACAATACTACCCGTGGTCATCCTGCCCTTGGCTATTGTTTTCAGTGCTATAGAGCACCTGTGAAACATCTCAACAACACATGAGAAAGGGCATCTGGTGATGATGGAATGCTCCCAGACATTTTAAGATACAAAATCTCATGAATTAACTCAGGATTTCCCATGTCTGCAGAGATCTTAGGATATGACTACTGCAAACCCTACATATGGCCTCATGACATGGGGCTCACCCTGTATCACCTCATGGGGGTAAACAATCTCTAGAGAGGCAGGGTGTATTAAATTACTTAAGACAGACTAGACTAAAACACTGCAAGTTTCCCAGATAGCTTTTGGCAGCTACTTTAGATAAAGAGTTTTCTGTCTAATACAAGAGTTGGTCTGATAATGTGTTTCTTCTAGCTCCATACCCGTAATATGAAACTGGCTAAAAAAAAAAAGCCCATAATATTTCATCAACTCATGTTTGTGCATTTACCAACAATGAAAGAGATCCAGATGCTTCTTTCTGAAAAGAGACACCTTCAGAAATAGCATCTGTCCCATTGGCAAAATTTTCAAGCAATTATGAACCACCCTCAGAATTGCCTCTGGGTTTGTATCTTGTATTCAGGCTAGTAAAACACTTAACTGAGCAGCCATTTATTCAGAGACTCTCAAAATACTCAATTGATTTAGTTTATTATGCTTATGCTCAACAGCTCCTGTTTCAAATCCCAGAAAGATCGACTAGCAGACCTTTTTAAAACTAGACAAAGAAGATAAGGTTTTTTTAGGGTGAGGGATTCCTTTTTCCAAGTCAATGAACTTCATGTTAAACTAGTGTATTTATCCGGTGTTGCCCGGGATTTTATTTTCCTCTTAAGAACTCACCAAACTGTTTTCTCCAGTACCTGTATTTTTCCCCATATTTCCCAATGCAATCTGTATTTGGAGTTATTTACATACACAGATTGGGTTCCTGAAGGAAAATGTTGTTCCTCACTACTAGGCCTCATCGCCATACCAACCAGCCTATTCCAGTACCTGTAACTTATCCTCATATTCCCCAATCCAATATGTATTCAGAGTTGTTAACATACAGAGGGTTTGGTTTCTGAGGGAATACACTTCCCTTCTTCTTGGTGGTAGGCCTCGTCTCTATAGCAACTGGCCTGAGGTCCAAGAGCTCTCAGCTGAGAATTCTAAATGCCTCTTCCTAAACTGCCAACCCCAGGATTCCATAGAGTCTTCACAGCCAGCCAATCATATGAGGTCTTCTCAACTCGCACAGCCAATCGTATGAGGTCTTCACCTGCCTGATGCAGACTAACAGACAAACTCACAGACAAACTTTGACTTTTATATAGTAGACGGAAGCCTCCAGAGATACAAACTGTAACAGATTTCAAATCTATATTTTAAAAAATCCCAGGATGCTGCAATATAGCTGGACACCAATTAAAGCATTGGAGAATTGGGCCTATGATACTATCAGTCACGCTTTGGTTGGGTGTTAAAGGTCTGAATCCTATTTGTATTCCCAACTACAGTAGCCCCATTTAATCAATTGTTGTAGGGTTCATTAACACCTGTTCACTTGATCTATGTAAATTCCATTGATTCAGTTGGTCAGTGGGGGTATCAATAAGATGCAAATCATAGTTGGCAGCGATCTACTTCCCTTTTACTCAGAGAGGCCCAAGAGCTCTCTGGCTGAGAATTCTAAATACCTCTCCCTAAACTGCCAACCCCAGGATTCCATAGAGTCTTCACAGCCAGCCAATCATATGAGGTCTTCTTAACTGGCACAGCCAATCATATGAGGTCTTCGTCTGCCTGAACTCACAGACAAACTTTGACTTATATATAGTAGATGGAAGCCTCCAGACATACAAACTGTAACAGATTTCAAATCTATATTTTAAACAATCCCAGGATGCTGCGATATAGCTGAGCACCAATTAAAGCATTGGAGAATTGGGCCTATGATACTATCAGCCATGCCTTGGTTGGGTGTTAGTCTGAATCTTGTTTGTATTCCCAACTACAGTAGCCCTATTTAATCAATTGTTGCAGGGTTCATTAACACCTATTCACTTGGGCCCTTTTCGCACGGCAGTTTGCAAGCAAAAGGGCCCCTTGAGTAAATGTGAGGAGCAGTCTGCATGATGCACTCCCATTTATGCGACACTCAAGGCCCTCACGCACAGCGAACATGCTTTTTTTATTTTTGGCTTTTAGCCGAAAATGACCCACACTTCTGCAACGCTCATGGGCCTGGGCCGCACTCACCTACTGTGCGGAGCCTCTGGAGCCGAGCCGGTCACGTGTCCTCTTCTCGGTGCAGCCTCGAACTCCCAGGCTGCACTGCGTAAGGAAGGCGCAGGGTGCAGGCGGGGCTCTTGTGCGAGCAGAAAGGAGCTGTGGAGCTGAAGCAAGAGGCTTGCTGCCCAGGCTTCTCATGCGAGGACCCCAACCCAGTAGCATTAAAAGGTAAGGTGCAAAAAGGGTCTTGGTCTATGTAAATCCCATTGATTCAGTTGGTCAGTGGAGGGTATCAATAGGATGTAAATCACAGTTGGCAGCAATCTACTTCCCTTATACTCAGAGAGGCCAAAGAGCTCTCTGGCTGAGAATTCTAAATACCCCTCCCTAAACTGCAAACCTCAGGATTCCAAAGGATGTTAAACGTGGAATAATAGCACTGTAACAATGTAGTGCAGAAAGGCCCATAGAATAATAGAGTTGGAAGAAACCACAAAGGCCATTGAGTCCAACCACCTGCCATGCAAGAACACACACTCAAAGCACCTCCAGCAAATGATCATCCAGCCTCTGTTTTAAAACCTCTGAAGAAGGTGGCTTCACTGCACTCTGAGGCAGCATATTCCAATGCGAAATGGCTCTTATTGTCAGGAAGTTCTTGTTGTTTAGGTGAAATCTCTTTTCCTGTAGTTTGAATCCATTGCTCCATGTCCTAAGCTCTTTTCGCATGGCATTTCCGAGGCGAAAGGGCCCCTTGAGCATCGCGCAAATGTGAGGAGCGGTCCACATGACACACTTGCATTTGCACAATGCTCCAGGGCCTGACACAGACCCGCACACATTTTTTCATTTTCGACTTGAAGCCAAAAATGCTGCATGGTCACGCATCGCTCTGGGGCCCCGTGTGCACTTACCTTGCATGTGGAGCCTCAGAAGCTGGGCTGGTCGCACTTCCTGTCTCAGTGCAAAAGGAAGAGGTGGGGCTCTCACACGAGCAGAAAGCTTGTGCAGAGCTGAAGGACCCTGGATGTGAGAGCCTCTCTCCGGAGGCTGCTTGTGCGAGGACTGCACCCCAGCATCGAAAATGGGTAAGTTGCGGAAAGGGTCCTAGTCTCTGGAGTAGCAGAAAACAAGCTTGCTCCATCTGCAACATGACTTCCCTTCAAATATTTAAATGTGGCTATGTCCCCTCTAAACCTTCTTTTCATTAGACTAAACATACCTAGATCCTGCTTTCACCAGAGATTCTTAGGGTGTAATCTGATGGAAATGATCTTGGATCTGCATAGGTCTCTCACTCATGTTAGGCTAGAGGTAGGATGGGACGCTTGCCTGCTCTTGTAACAATTAATTAGAAGACTTCTTTCTTTCTTTCTTTCTTTCTTTCTTTCTTTCTTTCTTTCTTTCTTTCTTTCTTTCTTTCTTTCTTTCTTTCTTTCTTCCTTCCTTCCTTCCTTCCTTCCTTCCTTCCTTCCTTCCTTCCTTCCTTCCTTGCCAGAGCCATCTTGCTGCTCCTCTGCTTTTGATTTCTTGTGATAGCAGAGTCGTATTCTGAGAACCTGCTAGAAAACAAAGACGAAGATCCATCAGTAACTCTGTGAACAGCTTCCCGACTGCAACTAGAGAGTGCCTGTGAATTTTCCTCTCTTTCAGCCACCATCTAACTATGGGGATGCATCTGAGTACCATAAAGCTGCTATGCAGGGAGAAAGCATAAGCAAGCAAGTACCGGATGCCACTCTGTACATCATTTATGCCAGGATATGTCACCAATAGGTTCCTGGCCTCATGCTTCATTTTACTACAACAGAAATACAAGCATATGCCAGGTACAAGACTTTTTTTTTTTTTTGCAAATGTTAACTCTCAAATTGTTCTGACATTTGCAAGATTTTTCATGTCTGTTGTGGTTCCAGCAAATGTAACCATAAGAGAGCTTGTCCATCTCTGGTGTATATGCCTGCTAAAGCTTTTCAAATGTAATTTGTCTTTCTGTGTTTGCTACAGTTCTGTTTGTTCTTTGTAAAAGTTAAAAAAATAGAAAACCTGAGTGCATTTCCCTGATTAAACTCTAATGAACATTTATATGCAAATTACACGTGGGCTTTGGAAATTTGGCAGGGTGCCAGGGAAGCACTTAGCACTACAAAGGATTGCTTATCATTGACCTGTAAGAATAGAGAAGATTTTTTTAAAATGTTGGAAATGAAGAAAAAATAGGAGGGAAATGATAGCACAAAACTAGGATTTTCTTTGGATGTAGAGGGGAAAAAATCACTTCCTAAATGTGGTTTATCAAGTAGCAGAACATAAATCGAGCATTTATTTGATCCTTGTCTTGGAATGTGAACTGATGTTTGTATTAGACAACAGTGATCAATTTAATTTGACCTCTATAAGGTTTGTAGAATTTAGAACTTCAACATGTCAGTATTTTGTACTTTGACATTTGATCAGTATCAAACAGTACAAAGCGCATCCCTTGGTTTGTCTGTCTATGGCCCTTTTTGCACAACATTTTCCATGTGAAAGGGTGCCTGGAACGTTGCATGATTGTGAGGAGCGATCTGCACGATGCACTCAGAATCGCACGACTCTCCAGGGATCGGCAGGAGCCAATTGTGCACCTTTTCATTTTTGGCTAGAAGCCGAGAATGGTGTGTGATCACGCATTGCTCCTGGGCCCCACATGTACTTACCTGGCATGTGGAGCCTCCGGAGCCACACTGGTTCCCTTCCTGCCCCAGTGCAGCCTGGGAAACATAGGATGTTGAAATCGGAATAATAGCACTGTAACAGTCTAGTGCGGAAATGGCCTATTACAGAGGCCATTTGTAATGGCCCTACGGAGTCATGGGGTTGATTAGTGGTTGGTGGCAGATGATAGAATTCAAGGGTTTCCTCTCCTACTTCAAGAGCAGGAGACGGGATCAAGTCCATTACAGGGAACCAGAAGTCCTGTTAATTTTCACACATTTTATATCTGATTGATTACAGGCAGGCTGAAGAGTTCAGCAGTCTAAATGCTCTACTCTGTCTAATAGGCAACATAAATCTTTACAGACCCTAGCAGATTGTTGAAATATCATAGAATCATAAAGTTAGAAAGGAGTACCAAGGGCCATCTGGCCTACCTCCCTGGCATGGAGGAATACATAGCTAAAGCACTCTCAAGGAATGGCCATTCAACTCTGCGTAAAATGTCTATGAAAAACTCACATACCTGCATTAGTTTGTCTCAGAAGGAAGTGTGACCATCAGACTTTTGACCCTGTAAAATCCTTCTAGAACCCTGAAAGCACTTTTCCTGCTCCTCTGCAATAGAATTTTGTGTGTGAAAAGCAGATAATGTCTATCGGTCTTCAACAGTAAAAGTGCAGAGGCTGTCACAACTGGTTTCTTCTTTCAGATTCTTGTTTTTCAGTACATGCATTGATTTGTACTTTTAAAAAAACATAACTGTGATGTTCATCTGGGAGAAAATCAACACAGGTATCACATGCTCAAGGTACAGAAGAAGGTGAGCAGACAGTTCAATTGCTTAGACAGCAGTCCTAAATATCAGATATTTCATCTTTGCCTGTAAGAAATCAGTTGGTACTAACTCATGTACAAATACTAGTATTATTTGCTATATGACACACTCTTTTTAAACTTAATCTCCTACAGCTATATCATTAAGGTACATAATTAAAGTATACTTGATTGTTCATTAAATGCTTTTTCTAGTCCTGGTTAACATTTGATGAGCAATAGCTAATATCGTTGTCCCTATCACTGTGATTATCTCATATGTATAATGACATTTTGTCCACTTCCTACCTATCTTTAACAAGCATAGTCAATCCTATCTTCACTTTCTCCTGCTGTTCCTGCTCAAATTGTTATAACAATAGACATTAACCTCAGTTGTGGCTAGAACATGGAAGGTAGCGAGTGATTTTTTTTCAAATTTATTTCATTCTATTTTTGTGCTGTAAAGTAGTTAAAGGGGGTTACAACAGTGCTATGCAAAGTGGTAGTCCATGGACCACTGCAGCTTCCCAAACCATTGGCTGTTTGGACTTGGGCATATTTCCAGGAAAGAAAACAAATTGTAGCTAATGAACACAAATATGATATCAGTCTCTGTCTTAACTGGGGAAAAAATATTGGTCCCCTATATCAGATATCTTGAGATGTGCTGGCTTACATCATAAATGTAAAAACAAAGATGCTAAAATATTAAAAAGTGATAGTAGTCTTCTTCTTTGCAAGTCCAGTAAAGAATTATACAGTGAATTTTGACAAAAACAAAGTTTTTGTTTGAATCAGAAGAGTGAGAATGAAGGGGCTACATGAGTCACCTACAAGAAGTCCTGCAACTTGAGTATCAAAACTAACTTTGTTCTTATACTAACCTGAGCAGGTTATAAGGTTACAAGGGAAGATATTTTTGAGGTATCATGTAATTTGGATTTTAAATATCATGCCTTGAATCCAGGTGGCTAATTGCAAGCACAGTAGACCCACTGACTCAGTTTTTGAACAGTGAATCAACACATAGGTAATCCCATTGATCTATGGATTTATTTTAACAGGAACTAACAATAAGGCCATTTCTACCCTACACTGATATGGTGCTATTATTCTACTTTCAAAATCCTGTGGAATTCTGGGGTTTATAGTTTACTGAGGCCAAAGAGCTCTTTGGCTGAGAATTCTAAATGCCTCTCCCTAAACTGGAAACCCCAAGATTCCAAAGGATGTTGAAAGTGGAATGATAGCACTATAACAGTGTAGTGTGAAATTCAGGCCAACTTTAGTTGCAGAATCACTACTCTTGGAAACATCCTAGAGCACTTATTCTCCTTTTCTTTGGCTACAATATTTTTTCTAGTGCACAAAGGGTCAAAGAAAAGAAAGCATAAAAAGAGAGGGGCATATCAGCCTGTGTGCCGTGTGTTACCAACCCCTAATCTATTAAATTCCCACTTGGAGACAGTCATCATTCTGTGTATGCTCAGTCCCCATGGTCTATTTTGGGGGTTCATTAGGACAAGGATTTTACTGTTAACATGTAACTCAGGTTGTAACTCTAGACTGAATCAAACTCCTAGCCAAATTTCATTTACCCAAGACATAAGTAAATGAATCATAGTGGTTGAAGATACTGTCAAGATGGTGGTCAGCTAAAGCTTGGGTTGGTTTTCTTTTTGTTTTTTGATCAGATCTGATACTTAACATGCAAATGTCTTCTTCCTTGTCCACCAGCCATTCAATGTCTGAACAGTTCAGTGTCAAGTCTGAAAACCAACTTCTAAGTCAAACTCTCTGACAAGAGAAACAGCCTCTCCCATACATTTTCACAGTCTCCATACACTTCTAAGACACTTTTTCTGGATCTTTATTGACCTTTTACATTATTTTCTTTTACCACCTTGTCTCTTTCTTTGTTCATGACAGAATGGCAGAGCAGAGTAATCAAAATGGCAGACCAGTACTCTTCACAAACCTGCCAACATCACTGCTCACAACTTCCCTCAATACATCTCCTGTCTTCTTTTCCATGCTGAGTTCTGTAAGCTATTTAAATTACCCTCTCTCAGCATTAGATCATATCTTCCTCCAAGAACACTTTCCCATCTTCCTACCAATAATAAATATGGTTTGAAATTCAAGGAAAAATTCTATATTGAAATGTACCAGTGTTAATTTGTTCAACATTTTTACTAAAGTTTAAAAGCAGTCTGCCTGTAAATTGTGATGCTGAGGAAAGTTATTTACCTCTATTGCTATTTATAGATAAAGATTGTCCCCTTTCTTTATTCTTCTATGGTTTAATTTAGAATGCATCTTCTGTTTTGGTCATAACCCTTTTTTTTAAAAAAAATGCATTTATATCATACAACAATTCAATATAAACATTTAATTTATATTGATTCGATAGACATCTAAGCTCAGACAACAATGTTTTTAAATTGCACTCTAAGTGGTGCAATGAATGTATTGATTTGCACTCTTTATAGACTATTGTACTCTTGTACTGTTATAGACTGTCTACTCAGTTTTGGCTAATTCTGTCTGCTTTTAATTTTAGACTCTGATTTAGAGTTTAATGACTCTAAATAGGAAAATATATAGGACAGACAACAATGATTCCCGAGAGAAGCTAAAGGATTTGTATTTCTTCACAACAATGTTGAGGAAGAGGAAGAGGAAGATGAAGAGGAGGAAAGCTTCTGCGGAGGTGGTCTCTAGAGTGAAATATGATTACATCCTATATCAATCCTACATCAATGAGACAGACCATTCTTTTATGTTCACAAAGAAACGCAGCAGTAGCATGATGTGGCCTGTGATGTTACAGAACCAAATGTGGAACTCAATGTGATGTGCATCTGTATGCATACTGTGCAATCTGCAATTCAGATCAATATGCAAGACCTGCACAACTCTGTTTCTGCAACAGAATACCAGTCATGGGCTTCCAGGACGTAGACTTCGACTCAGAGTCTGAGGCAGCAGAACCTGCTCTGAGCCCTGGTATAGATACTGCTATAGCCAAACCTGCAGAACAGACAGCACCACCACCTACCCCAGGGACAGAAGTGGCAGCCCCAGCAAGGAGCCCTGCTCATTCTAACACAGAGAACTATGTATCCATATTTACCTTCACCCAGCGTAGATACCAAAAGGATCTCCTGCATCAGTCCCAGCTAATTTATGCCAAGCACCAATTAATCAGGTACCAGTTGTGCTGACCTTGGAACCTATAAGAACTGAGCCTTTCCTCTCTAGCCTTTGTCAGCAACCAACTGACCATTTCTCCCATGCATGCTTCTGTTTGCTTCCCTTGCCTGTTATTCTGCCATTTTGACCTGTGTTTATATTGCCTGCCGTTGATTTATGGACATTGCTGGGATTGTTATTTGCTTCTCATTTGTAAGGTTGTTTTTTTCCTAAAGTAAACTGACTCATTGCTTAACTACCTGAGCTTCTTGATCTGTATTATCTGCTAGCCCAGACCAGGTGTGGACAATACCACCATTCCACATCAGGCAAAAATGTCCAGCTGCTTCCACAGGGAAATGTATGCAAGTGTCAGACGCTAACAAGATTTCAGTCAGTATCTCAGAGTGGTATAATTAAATATGTTTAAAGGAGATGACTTGTCCTCTGACGTCTTTTAGAAATTGTAGTAAAATTTTAAAACCATTTGGAGGAAGCCCCCCCCCACTCTGCCAGTCTAATCAATGATTTTAATCATTACATTCATCATCCTATAAATTCTGTCTGCGAAACTGAGAAGAGCAATTTGAGTAAGAATTAGTGCATCAGTTTTGAGGACATTGTTCTTGAGTTGGTTTCCACTTGATCAAACAGTAACCAAACTCATGCAGTTTGGAGGAGCTGAAGGCTTGCTAGGACACATGGTAGCAGTTACTATTGAACCAATAGACCACAGTGTCTTCCCCACTACCTCACTTGGATGAATGGAATCATGACTCAGAGGTAGAATACAGTGGTTTGTATGTTAAAAGTTGCAGGTAGATCTCTGACATTCCAATTGAGGGCATAAGGGAAGACCTTTGTGTGAAATCCTAGGGAGCTGCTGCTAGTCAATGTAGACCAATTGCCCTCAGTCACTGCCCTTGTTGACTGAGAGTGATGAGAATTGTTGTTCAATACATCTGGGGACAACCAAGTTTGGGAGGTCTGGGTCAAACAACTCTGTCAGAAATGAAATGAAGATATGACTCATTATAACAGACCTTCCCATGTTCTTGTAAGAATATTTCATGTTGCTAGGCTACCAATTTCAGTGCTATCACTGTTTGCTACTCACATTGAAAGCTCAGGTATCAGGAGAACCTCCAGGCTCTAAATATGTCTTCATTCCCAATTGTTTCTCTCCCCCGCCCTCTTTCATGCATATATACTCCATGGACTTTAATGGGGCCACCAAAGCAAAGAGCATTTTCAGTTCAGCACTTGTAGGAACACGTAAGTATTCTGTTTTTTACACATTCTTTTCACAGACTAAAAGTAAAACTTTTCAGTGGTAAGAATGAAATTCACTTTTCATTTAACCCAGAACTTTAATTTAATCAGAACCTTGTGAAATCAGTGGCCCGTACAGCTTAGAATTGTGTCTTATGATATATTCTACCTGCATGTCACTATTTGGTGGAAATGAACTTCATCAATGTGACAGCTGGTATACCAGACTTGCCTGCTTGTCATAAGGCATATGATTACAAGGAGGAGTGGAACCTTGGCCTCAGGATTCCATTGTGGATTTGGCAAGTCAGTGCAAGAACTGACTTTAATTGCATTATTTTGATAATTAATTTACTTCATATACCAGTTTTTTTCATCAAATGATTTCATGATGATGGGATCCCATAGACACTTTTAACTTCTGCCTCCCTGAATTGGTAAAACACCTTCTGTTCTCACATAAAATTTACATGGATTATTCTTACTGGATGAAGCATATTCTGGATGCCCACATTTCCTGCTCTACATATGACAATGCCCCACTTGGAGATGGCCTTCATTTTTGCCTTCCAATATAGCACAATGTTTTGGTGCCCATTGTGTGTCTGCACAACGGTCTCAAGGAAGAAAACTTGTTGTGTGGATTGTTCCAGGCTCAGGTTGATGATAGCATGGACATTGTTGAACTTTTTGTGAAACTTCTCAAGTGATTCTTTCTGTTAATGTAATTCTGCCATGCTGAGTTGTCCTCATTTATTTTTATGTTGTCTGGGCTTACTAGACATATTTAATCATTCTTGATGCTATTATTGACAAAAAACAATGAGATGGAAGAAGTTTTCTCTATAAATCATAAACTGTTCTTAAGATCTGTGTACAATATTTAGTGTCAGTTTAGTGTGAGGCTTCACTCTTGTAAGTACCTAATGGAAATAAAGAACATTGAACTCAGTGTAACTTGATTCTGAGTAGATAGAAATAAGCTTACACTCTCCATGCAGGTCCCACATATGTTGACCAGATCTTCAAAGTTAAACAAACCTGAAACCATAAAAATAAAGAGTGTTCTAAAGATGACAAATGAGCTGTCCATGGATGCTTGCTGTGCTCTATTTCACTTAGCCAGTATTGAATAATAAGAATGACAGGATAGGATTCAAGTCTGTTTTAATTTTGAGAATCAGGCAATGCTATAAACACTGCATTCTAAAATGTTGGAACTACAGATAACAAATGATAGGACAAATCTCTGGGATGATTGTGCTAGCGTATTTTTAAAACCAGGTGCATTGCAGTGAGCCACGAGACTTTCTCAATATTTTAGATACTATAGTTTTTAGAAGGAGTATACTAGTAGCTGTGGGATTTTTCTACATACACAAATGACAAATTTAAAAAGAACAAGAATGTGCTGTCCCATCTCTTGAGTCAATAAAAAAATCTTATTTTCTTACTTGACTCATACTTGTATTTGAACTGCCAATTCACTGTGAAAGTTTCAAATTTGTGCTCTTACTAATTATTTTAGAATATAGCTAAGAAGAAGATAACTTTGCAAGAAGAGATGCTCAGGGGTAGCCATGTTGTCCATAGAGGAAAATACAACAACATTCAAAATCCACAAAACAGTGATACCTTTATCTTTTGTGCTTTCAAAGCTCTATGGGCTTCTTCATCAGGCAAAGGTGTTAGAAATCATACACGAAAAGAAAAAAAATGATGATGTTAGAATCACAGGTCTACATTTTGTCAAGATGTTGCTTTTGTTGTTGACAGTTAAGATTGTCGGGGGGGCTATTTGTGCAGGCAGAGGCCACTCTCTTCTGTGTTTTATCTACCCAGCACCTAACAGATTTTTCCAGATGCAACAGTACAGAGGCTTCTTAAGAAATTCAGTGTTCTCTGCCTAAGCAAGGGGCAGGTAGCTTCACCTAGGACAGAAACAGCCTGGATCTCAACTGAGCTTACTTTTTCTGTTGATAATGGAGTTGAAATTCTGTTGCCTGGATTTTATAACTCTTTGTCTTCCAGTTTCCAGTTGCCCAAAGAGGGGAATGGAATTGTGTATTTCTAACAGGGTGAAGAACCACAGATTGTATTGGAAAAAAAATCAGGTCCTCAATCCACCAGAGCAAATAGCATAGCAATGTCCTCTAAGGCCCATGTCCCATGCCTAGAGAACGGCAATCAACCTATCTCTTAAATGAGACACATAATAGCTCTATAGTAGAATAGAATGAATGGCAGAATTTTTTCCCCAGATATTTTTTATTAGTTGTACAGATATTTCCATTTTTATACCCGAATTTATAGGCACACATATATAATATACAATACAGTATTCAATGTCCTAGACATCTGATTTGTACATTTTCCATCTGATCTTATTGCTGCTAAATTTATATTTTCATGAACATACTAAATTCTGTTATTTATTATAAGAAAATAGTTTTGTAATAAATAAGTAAATAAGCAAAGTCTTCCTTTCTTTGTTTCTGGAACTCTTATTCTATCTCTCCGTATCTTCTCGCTAACTTCCCCATCACCTTTGATCTGGTTATACATTATACTATTTGTTTTTCATTTTCATATAAGTTTCTTTCTTTTTTAAAAAAATATTTTTACCGAGGAACTAAAAAAACAACAACTACATAACAACATACAATCTACACATAACCACCTGCAAACATACTAGTACAATACATACAAATAATACAAATACTACAGACTATTACATCATTAATGACAAAAACATAGAGAACTTCCTCCTTGAGTGAGATACAGCCTTATTATATTCTCAAAAATATCATGAAATAAACCTCCCTGTATAAGAAAGGAAGAAACTGGTGTTCTGTCACGCATTAGCGTCAACCTCTAATTATATAACAATAATACCATTATTCACAATAAATCCTTGTTGTCTCAAACATAATATTAATGGTATTCCTTCACATCCCTATTCTGTCAGAGAAAAAAACGATCACACCAAAACTTCTTCTCCTTCTTCCACCTCCCTCCACAATATTGCCTGGGGATTACCACCAATAATTTATGATTGCAAATATTAACAATAAATTGTATCATTCCTATTTAATCTTTGAAGATATACTGTATTACTGAAATATAGCATATTCTCCCATAAAACTAAGGATAAAAATTAAAATAAACCAAGTCCAAGAAGGGATCCCCTAATCGCTCCTAAATACTCAAAGCTGAAGACCATTGGTTGGAATTTCCTTATTTTGAAAAAATGCTGTAAACAAAACCCAGGCTTTATAGAATTTACTATCCATTTTGTTCTCCAATCTATAAGTCATTTTATCCATCTGTGCAATTTCGATAACATTTTCTAACCATTTATCGACCGTGGGGATGTAAGTCGATTTCCAGTATTTAGCATAGGCAAGTCTGGCTGCCACAATCAAATGCCAAACTAATCTTTTGGTACAGAAATCCATACTGTTATCTGCACCAAAAATTCCCAATAAAAAGAATTCAGGAACTAATTTGATTTTTAGTTTCATTTTTTTTTTTTGCATATTAGCTCATATGGTGTACCAGAATCTCTTTGCTCTATCACATTCCCACCACTTGTGATAAAAAGAACCCACTTGGTCTTCACAATTCCAACAGTAATTATTCATGTTCTTATTCATTTTTTGCTAATCTGTTGGGTGTCAAATGCCACCAATACACCATCTTCAACACATTTTCTTGGAGGGCATAAGATCTAGAGTATACCATGTTATTTTTCCAAATTGTTTCCCACTCTTCCAGAAAGACATTATGGTTAAGATCTCTGGCCCAATTTATCATACAATCTTTGACTGTCTCCCCTTCTAAGTTATAGGTTAATAACCTCTTACATAACCTCAAAAGTAACTGTTTTTCTCCTTTTAGCATAAGATCTTCCAATTCAGTTTGTCTTAATTCCACCCCTTCAGCTTGTAAATCCTTCTTAAATCTTTCTCTTATTTTCATGTAGGGAAACCACTGTATTTCAAGTCCTTCCTCTTTTAACTGTTGTTGATCATTCAATAAAACAACCTCTCCACTTTGTTTCAACAGATCCTTGTAAGTCAGCCAATTGCCATGTCTTCTCAATCCCTTAATAGAAAGCGCCTCCAGTGGTGAAATCCACGATAGCTTTTTGGGACAGAAAAAAACCTTATACTTCTCCCAAACAATGAGAAGTGCCTTGCATATTACATGGCTTTTAAAGATTTTTGGGACTTTTGCTTTGTCATACCACAAGTACACATGCCAGCCAAAATAGAGGTCGTGTCCCTCTAATGCCAATAATTTCCTGTCATCCAACAGGATCCAAGGTTTCATCCAAGCTATGCATGTGGCCTTGTAGTATAGGCCTAAATCTGGTACTGCAAAACCTCCTCGATGTCTTCTATCTGTCATCCATTTATATTTCATTCTCGGTTTCTTCCCATTCCATATGAATTTGGACAGATCTTTTTTACATAAAAAGAGTATTTTGGGGAGTACACTCATTTTTATCACTGAAATCCTACCCATCAAGGAAAGATCCAACCTTTTCCACATATCCAATTTCTTTTGAATCAGAGACCAAGTCTTTTGGTAATTATTCTTAAACAGCTGATTATTATTATTATTGGTCAGTTCTATCCCTAAATATTTCACTCTTTGAACACATTGAATACCTGCTTTCCTTTCAATCAATTCTTTCTCACATGGTTTAACATTTTTCAAAAGGATCTTAGTTTTAGCTTTGTTGATTTTGAAACCCATCAGCTGATCAAATTTGTTTAAAAGTTCATAAACTTTAGCAACTTGCAGTAAGGGATCTTTTATAAATAGTACTACATCATCTGCAAAGGTCTTGTATTTAAATTGGTCTTCCCCAAACTTGACTCCTTGGGTAGAGCCTTCTCTCTTTAGTGGCCTTAACAGAACCTCCAACACCAATACGAATAGCAAAGGAGACAATGGGCAGCCTTGTCGGGTTCCTTTCGAGATTGGAATGCTTTCTGAAGAATCACCATTGATAATTATACAGGCCTTCTCTTCGTTATAAATCACCTCTATCCAATTTATAAAGGTCTCACCAAATTCCATATCTTCAATGACCTTTATAAGATTTTCATATAATTTTCTATAACCAAATATAACAATCAAAAGTACTTACATATTTGTATACTTGGCCAACCTGTTATTTTTGCCATCTTTCTCCTTCTCTCTTTCTCCCTTTTTAAAGATGTAAGTGACTAAAGCCCTAAATATTTTCCATTTCCTTTTACATTGCCTTTACAGTACATTTATAAGACTTTTTGTACAATTTTAAACTGCAAATCTTCCTGACAGTCTAGTCCATTCTTCCTTTTTCAGAAATTCCAATAGAAGTTCCCAGTCATTCTGAAATTGCTCTCTTGTTCTTCCTTTCAGTTTCATTGAAATCTTTTCCATTTCTACAGTGTCTAATATTTTTGAAATCCATGTTTCTTTAGTTGCAATGTCTGGGCTTTTCCATTTTGGGATGTATAATGTTCTTGCTGCAATTATCATGTAATGCAGCAGTTTATAATTGCAGAATTTGAAATCTATCAGAATTAAATTAAATAAATCATATGCTCATCTTCTGGAGATGCTTTATATTGGCAATCATTCAAATAAAATCCTGAATTGTGTCTTCTCAATGTAGTGGGCTTACCAGGTCAGAACTATCCTAAACCTTAAGAATCGAGGGCCAAAAGCTGAGACCTAGAGACACCTCCCTTGTGAGGTCACAGGGCCAGACTCTGATAATGTCATTAAGCATGGAACATAAAGTATTAACCACTGTTGCATGGGGTACGCAATTCAAATAACACACACCAAGACTTATGAATCAGGAAAATATACAGGAACTTTTTCAAGGGACTATTCTCATCCTGAGATTCTTTCCCTTCACCATGAGGACTAGAGAAAAGAGACCTGAGATCTAGGAACTCTATGAATAAATATACTACCAATTGAGAGGAACTGTGTTTATCATTGTGCATGTGATGATATATCTGAAAAGATACCAATGGATTCTCCCAATTTACAACAGCAGCTGAAGACTGCAAGGAGACAGTCATAGAAGTTGTGGTTCAGGTGCCATTCTTCAATCCACAATGACTTAAGAAGTGCAACTGCTAGCTCAGTGTTTACAGATGTGGATATCTACTTGCAAAGCCATGAACTGAATGCATCTATTGCTCAGTGACTGAACAAATTGTGTCTGTTGATATAAGGGAACAAGACTAAAAGGATTCTTGCCATAGGATTCCAGCAATGTTTTAAAACACCTTTAGCTTTCTCTCTCTCTCTCTCTCTCTCTCTCTCTCTCTCTCTCTCTCTGCATTCAATTACAATTTTAGATTCCAATGAATCTGGGTTAAGTGGAATATTGCATGCTCTGTCTTGGAACTGTTTGCCTCAGTTCTTGATAAACACAAAAGTGCATCACTAATTTGGAGAGAAATATTGTTGGAAAATTACTGACAGCAAGAGGGCCAAGGTTCATTAACAATCTGGTGCTTATTTTTGAACAGGTGTACAATTTCATTATCAAAGCCAATGGGCAACATCAATGCCAATTTCAGAGAAGCAAAATGTTGTTTGAGATGTTGAGCCAATGAATAAATTTCTGCTACTTAAGCCAAACAATTTAGACTAATCAAGAGAAGTCTATAGTTCTAGGAAAAATATTGTTGTCATGACAAGCTACTGATGCTTTCCCACACAAAGATGAGTGTTTTCTTTTTAATGCTAACAGTGGCTGAACAGAATAATTATTTCACAGCGTTATTTTATCTATAAAATTAATACCTGTGTAGACTTTTACAGCAAAATTTCAAAGCCTTTATGTAGAGGTATACATCTATAGCACTTGAATGCAAAGTACTCTATATATGTAGATTTGATAGTATACACATCTAAATTTGCACTGCTGCAAAGCCAAAGCAGGCTTAATTTGTGAGTACCAAGCATTATGTTGCTTTCAAGATTTTTGATGTTGCAAATGGAGGGAGGGGATATGCAATCTTTCAAGATGGCAAAAAGTGTAATTGTGGGTTAACATTGTCTGGTCATGAAGTAGCTATCACTGTGAAATCTCTGATTGGATTTTATATATTCTGTCAAATAGCATGTTATTCTTGACAACATAGTTGAAAATAAAAGCGACAATTTGGAACACATTCACAAGAAAAAAGAATCATCATTAATCCAAAATGAAGGCAAGAAGTCACATTACATCTATCTTTTTCAGCTCAGATGGTTCTATAACCATGGCACAATCATTTATATCGTGGATGATTTTGATTCTGATTTCTCCCATAAAGAGATGGATTGGAAAAGTAATCATTTCCAGTTGTGTTTTTAAGTTTTGCTGCACTGCAGCATACCAGTGTATGGCAAATTTTAGTAGCAGGAAACCTCTGTTGCTTAAAAAGACAATTGCCTAATGTCATGATATTAGATAATGATTTCTGGACTGAATTCCATTCCTGTGACAAGATACAAAGAAGTTACTCAGGAAGTTGTTGGATACCAAATCTATATTCAGCAATCATGGCTTCTTACCTAGTTCCTAATAATAAAGGGTACAGCTTGTAAAAATTACCTTTTGACTAGAATTGCCAGAATCCCCTAGCTATGTGGTCAATGTCCACTCTGGCTGAGGCATTCTGGGTGCTGGATGTACCCATCACAACTATTGGTTGTGATGTGGTTATGTGATTTTCAGTCTTCACTTGAATGGTGTTACTTACAGCTTGGAAAGGTAATGTTTCCAAGCTTTGAATTAAAAGTATTGTGCAAACACTGTGGTTTGCGGTTTCTGTGTGTTTTTTTCTAATTACATACAATACCTTCTTGTTCCCATTAGATAGCCTGGTTTCTGAATAGATCCTCTTTTTGCATTATATATGTTTTAAAGCTCAAGCATAGTTTTTCTGCTAGGCTGGAGTAGAAATATAAACAGGAGCACCTGGATTCTCAACAACTAAAGTAGCATGCCATTTGTTCTATTTATAATGACTAACAAAGTAGCAATGCAAATAAAACAAAATATATGACAAACTATGGAAACAACCCAGCAATTCCTTGACTCTCTCACTGAAGCCAAAAGTTTGTAATTGTACCTGAAATCTGCCAGGTTCTGTTATAGGATTATAATCGCTGCAATCATAGGAAAAACTCACCCTCTCAGATTTTGAGGGGAATCACAAACTTATGCAGATTAATAAAGTATAAAATGCAGAAGTATTCTTTAAGAAGAGGGGATATTTTAACGTAATGTTTAAAATAGTCAAATGATCAAAAAATTGCTGTGCTCATGCACTTTTGGATATATCCAATTTGTGAGAGAGCTAGTCTGGCATAGTGGTTTGAACAGGTCACTATGGCGCTTTCCACAGCACCCTCCCATCCTGCCATGGGGATGGGAGAAAGAAGGGACTGCAATGATGCACAACATGATGTAGTTGTGGCCCCGCTGGTCTCCCATCTCCAGGCAGTGGGATCATGGGTTAAATCATTGAGGGTATTTCCCATCAATGGCATGTGATCATGCCACCATCACACAATTACTTGTCCTAAGGACGCCCTAGAAGCATGATGGCTTCCTTCCCCAGAGCAGCCTGGGAAAGAACTTGGCTGCACTGTGGAAGGACGTGGTGTGTCCATTGTGCTCCTTTCTGCAGGGAGCTGGACCCGTGTGGAGGGGAGCACTGTCACTGTGCTCCCTTCATGGCAGAACCACTGCCAGGATTGCCACTGGTTGCAATCACAAGAAGGTAAGCTGTGGAAAGGGCCTATGACTCTGGAGACCAGGGTACAAATGTTTCCTGGGCAATGAAAACCTATTGGGTGACCTTGGGCAAGTCGCACTATCTCAGCCTCAGAGGAAGGCAAAGACACCCTCCTCTGAATAAATATTGCCATGAAAAACCCATGATAGGTTCACCTTAGGTTGCCATGAGTCAGAAATAACTTGAAGGCACATAAAAATGTAATCCAATTTGTGAGTTATGACAGCATTAGTGAAAAAGTGTGCATAACTATAAGGGATGCGATTCTTCAATAATTTCATTCTTAAAGGAACTAACAAAAAAATTAACAATGTTTTTCCTGCTGTGAGAAAGTCTTCAAAGACTTTCAAGGACACACAGTTTTTGAAGACTATTCACATTACTATATTCCTGTTCTCTCTTTTCTGTAGAAAACAACATTTTCTGCCCCTGGAAGATTCTCACTTTTTAATTTTTTTAAAATATTTATTTATTCATTTATTTTTCACACAAAAAACTTCTTGCGCAGGAAACATCATTTTCTTCACATTTTTTCTACACACAAAAGACAACTTCTTCCAGTCACTCCCAACTTTCTCTGTATCTTCTGCCTTCTTGCTATGGAAACCAAGGCAAAAATTCACAGATTTCATCATCAAAAAAACCCTGATGTAAATTTCTTGGTCATACCTTCTTCCCTAATCCTCATCCAATGTTGGTTTGGGGACCATGGGATGCTAACATAGAATCTATTCCTTAGTGAACAACTGCCTATCTACATCACTATTCCATCATTGTGGCTGCTGGTGCTAGGCCCAGGATGGATATGGAGATAGTTAAGCACAATTAAAAGGACCTTATTATGTGATGATTGCCTGCCTGATGTGTTACATACATCCTGTCTTCTGTATGTAAAATTCAGAAGTGGTACACATTTATGCAGCAAGTGACTAGCAACAAAGGACAAACTCCAGCTGTTACAAACTCAAGATAGAACTATGGTGACTTTGCAGCTATGATAACAACCTTATCGCCAATCCAGAATCGTACGTTATCATAACCACACAATGTACACACACTTTAAATGTCATACTTAGTTTACCCTAATGTTAAAGGACTCTGACTACTGAATATTGATTAGGAAAATTTAAGGTTACAGGTCTAAAGTTCCCCTAAACACCAAGAAGAACTTCCTGACGGTAAGAGCCATTTGACATTGGAATAAAGCTGCCTCAGAGTGTGGTGGAGTCTCCTTCTTTGGAAGTTTTTAAACAGAGGCTGGATGGCCATTTGCTAGGGTTTCTTTCAGTTTGTGTTCCTGCATGGTAGGGAGTTGGACTCAATGGACATTGTGATCTCTTCCAACTCTGATTCCATGGTTCTAAGTTCTTTTAGAATTCAAAGACTTCAAAGTAAGCCTGCTTAAGATAGGACTGCAGGTGTAAAATAACCCCCTAAAGCACAGTAAAATTAAGCAATTAATGCCTTTATTAGCCAGCACAATAGTGTGGACTTTATGCTGAAATCAAAAATCAAATAATCAAAAATCAAAAACTGAATGGCTCAATATAGCTTAAACAAGCAGCAGAAAAGTAGACCAGGAAAAGTTGTTGCTGAATTGCTGATATCACCAACAATGTCTTTGAAACATCATTTTTATCAATGTTATTTCTCTCCCTTTTTACTGAACTTTCTGTTGAGAAGTTTCAGCAATAGCTGTATTGTTTACAGATGATTAACAGCTTGTGATGACTGCTTTAGCATGGACTGCATCTTGAAAATCATGTTCTCTTATGCATGTCTGTTATTGGTCTGATAACAATGTCAAACTGGTAGACTCAACAATACTTTCAACAATATTGATGGTGTATAAAACAAGAAGACAGCACATGGACACGGGAGGGGTGCAACAGAAAGGAATGGAAAGCACAGCTTGGTGAGGATACATAGAAGTAGCAAGCATCCTAGGAAAAGAACTGTGGAGGAAGCACATGCCTGAGTGTAGGGACTAACAAGTTTACTGGAACTAGGATACTTTTTGTTTGTTTGTTTTGCTATAGCTAAGGAGAAAAATTCTAAGATTTTTCTTTGTCTTAATCTCACTTGTTTTTGTGTGCTTTTAAGTTGTTTCTGGCTTAGGGCAACCATATGGCAAAGCTTTTGCAGGGGTTTCTTGGCAAGGTTTGTTGGAGGGAGGTTGCCTTTGCCTTCCTCTGAGGCAGAGAGAGTGAGGCATGCCCAAGGTCATCCCATGGGTTTCCATGGTCTCCATGGGTTTCCTGGTCTCCAGGGTCATAGTCTGGCACCCAAACCACTACCCTACGCTTAACGTCACAACCTCACTCCTGCTGTGAATATTCTCAATTATTTTATTTTATTTTATTTTATTGCATCAACTTCCTTTACAATGTCTTGAGATTTTTTCTCTCAGGCCTGGGACATTGAAGAGGATGAAAAAGAGTGGCCAGACATTGTTGTTACAATAGTTGTTACAAAATGTTGTGGGACTATCATTGTGCTAATGGTGAGCTCCACCACTGAGAAAATGTTGGATACTTTCTCTTCTTCCCTGGAGAAAAATGACATCTCCAGTTTATCTTCCCATGAACAGGATGGAGAATTTTGATAGGTTATTTTTGTGCAGCTGTGCTCTCTCCCTGCCTCAATTCTTTCAGAGATGTCAGAGAGTCCAACCTGCTGGGAACTGCACCTCTCCTCCCTCTCCATTCCTTTATCCTAGCTATAAGGCAGCAATGGCCTTACCATTACTCATACTGAGGAAATTATGTCAGATGGTAGAGGATAAGTGTGTGTGTGTTGGGGGGAATAGTGGCAATGTGGTGGATTTCTAGGTGCGCTCTGTACCAATTAAATGCGTCTATGGCCATCAAGTATGCTGGAGAACACTGTCTTGTGCTTTACACTGAAATCTAATTCAACTGCTATTCTGGTCAACTATTGTGTATAGAATGGTAGAGGTTCTATCTTGTCCTTTGGTGGAGGCAGCAAAAAGTCTGGGTATGGAACATGTGGGTAGACCATGGCCCTTTCCACATGTGGGGCATGAATCGGGCAGAAACGGGACTCACCGGATTTCTTCTCCATCCGATCGAGTCCGTCGGGATGAGGAGCAGTGCGAGCTCATCGCTCTGCACTGCTCCAACATCCAAAATGGCGGCTTCCAGTTGGTGGAGGCTCTCCATCAACCGGAGAAGCTCACCAGCCTAAAGCCCACCCCCGGCAGATCTGCAGGCATGCACTAGTGCACGCCTGCAAATCTGCACCAGAGCGCGGTGACAGAGCGGCACGGGGTCACGCGCTCCATGCTTTTGAAAAACCTCTTAAAAGAGGTTTTTTAAAAGCACACTGTGTGACCAGTTCTGGTTGCTCCGGAGCGGACTGAAGTGTGGAACTATGAAAAGTTTTAATAGCCTGGTGTGGAAAGGGCCCATATCTATTGTGTAAAGATATCACTGACCACCTTGCGACTCTTGAATGAAAAAGGGTCACAGATAAGAGGAGAATAGGCCAGGCTGACTACCTCAAGTTTTTACTTGTCAAGGTTGACATGAGCACTGCTGATCATTGTAAAAGGCAATGTAGACTGTTAATCCCAGGATGAACACCAAGCAGAGTCTCAGAAATCAGACACAGATTGACAATGAAAACATGTGATTTCAGCAGTGCTCAGAACATTATGTTTGAAAAATAATGTGATAATGTTAGAAATTGGGGAGTTAATTAACTCATTACCACCAACACTAATCATTCAAATAATTACATTTGCAAGATAATCATGAATCACCTCAAAATTTAAAATATTTGTTTCTAGGATAGACCATGAGATTTACAAAGTGTGTCATGGAGTCTGTCACTATTGACCAGAGGGGCACATTTAGTTACTGAAATCTCCAAATGTGATCATCTTTTAATTTTAAGGTTGCTTTATCCCAGTTTAGAATTTTCACAGATGGGCTACAGAATCCACAATACAATTGTTGACTAGGGATGGTGGGATTTCAACTCATTTGGGTTGAAAAGGCTGGCCCAAAGTATGGAATCTCATCCTACAACATGTTCAGGTTAAGTGTTGTCACTGATCTGTCTGCAACATGCACATGGGTCACTTACCCTTCAAGTGCCATTTTTTTTTAAAAAATCTGCTAATAAGGAGTGATGCCAACAATTAATAAAGAATTATATGGAGATTTCAGCTAGAGAACACTGATCAAGAGCATCAATAAGTTGCTGGCCACACAGATCAGTCAGAGTATCAAGGATCAAAAACTCTGAATCAGAAATGATTTGAATACTTCTGAGCAGATGCAGATTTTTTTTTCTGCACAGGAATCTAGCAATCAGCAGTGTGATGCAGTAGGAAAGAAAGCCTATGTGATTCTTGGTTGCATCAATAGGAAATCGAGGAAACTAGTAGTACCACTCTATTCTGCTTTGGTCAGACCCATCCGGACTACTGTGTCCAGTTCTGGGCACCTCATTTCAAGAAGGATATTGACCAGCTGGAATGTGTCTAGAGGAGGGTGAGTAAAATGGTGAAGGGCCTGGAAGCCATGCCCTATAAGGAGCATCTTAGAGACCTGGGTATGTTTAGTCTGCAGAAGAGAAGGTTAAGAAGTGACATGATAGTCATGTTTAAATATTTGAACGAATGTCATATCAATGAGGGAACAGGGTTGTTTTCCACTATCCCAGAGACCAGGACAAGGGGCAATAAATTCTACAGGAAAAGAGATTCCACCTAAACCTCAGGAAGAACTTCCTGACAGTCAGAGCTATCTGGCAGTGGAATATGCTGCCTTGGAGTGTGGTGGAGTCTCCTTCTTCGGAGGTTTTTAAACATAGGCTGGATGGCCATCTCTTGGGAATGCTTTGATGTGTGTTCCTGAATAGCAGCGGGTTGGACTGGATGGTCCTTGTGGTCTTTTTGAACTCTATTATTCTGTGATTCTATGATTCTAACTGTCTTTTAGTTTCTCTCTGTTTTTCAAACCCTCTCAGGAACCATGACTTACGAAGATCCAGTACAGTACAATGGTCTAGTACTTGCTTTTGCATATTTAATTGAATAGGATTTTTTCTTACTTCTTTTTTTAAAAAATGACTTGAAGTATGGTTCCATTGAATTAAATACACAAAATAGATGCTCTACCACTGATTTTGCAGATTATGCTTCTTAATAGGGAGTGGAAATAGGGTTTTATGTTCTACTGCTGATCTTTGCTGGCCACGTTCCTTGATAGGAAATGGGGACATAGGCAACTGGGAGAGCATATGGACTTAGTTAACTATTTTTTTCAAACCCCTCAAAATGTGTAATACACTGAATAAGTAGGTGGATTAAAAAACAAATGAGAGGGATGGGTAGAGGAAGGGAGGAAGGGAGGGAGAAAGGCTAAGAAAGAAGGAAACAGAGTAAGAGTGAAGAAAACTTTCCATTCAATTATCCAAGTTCCCAACACTGTGTGAGTCATAGGATTACAGAGATTTAATAAGATTTACTTCTAAGCAGTCAGGAGGGGGTTTGAGTTTAGCTAAATGAATCTTTTGCATCTAAATTAATTGCTCCCACCTCATCAACCTCCCTTCCTCTAAATATGTGACTTACCGAATCTTGCAATGGCTGGAATGTATGTGAGAGGGAAGAGAGCAGGTGGAGATATCAAGAGAGGAGGAAATGGATGTGGGTTTCAGGAAAACTTTTCCCAGAATTATCCAAGTGCTTAGCCCTGTATGGGCAAAAGAAAATTACCTACAGATTAGAAAGGGTTTAATTTCAATTCACTCAAGTAACAATATACAAGAAAATACAACAGATACTAGAAAAAAAATTAATGGAGGAGAACTAAAGAGAATCATAGTCCAGTTCCAGTTCCTAGAAAGACACTCACAGAATCAATAGCTGTGTACTAACAAGCCTGATATTCAACAAGGTTCATGATTTCTTGAAAGCTAATCAGTGATCCGGTCCACTCCATTCCCTATCATACAAGGATTCTTTTTTTCCTTTCTTCCTTTCTGTTCTTCTTCAATTGTTTCCCAGTTCCAGGTCTTCAAATGATTTCCAGTTCTTTTTCTGCTACATTCTTTTGCTTAGCAACAGAGCCATGTGGTATATTTCCTTCAGTCCTTATCCTTCCGCTTGTTAGGTTTTCCTAATTTACTGAATCCACCAGAGGAAGAGTTATCCACTCTAATAAATTTTAGCATTATAAAATTAATTACCTTGTCAGGGCATGGTATTAACTTTAGTGTTAATCAGGAAATCAAACAAGTCAAGTCATGGTAGTAGATGAATCTAATGAGTTAATAACCTGATAAGTTAATTTATTAGTTAGTTCCAGGTTCTGGATCTGAGGGCTATACTCTCATTCTCACATATGAGAATGAGAAATCTCAACATTTTTCTCCTTTTCTGTGAGAAGGTAAGAGGTTCTTTTTTCTTGGTGAGAATATTCATAAAAATTGTGAGAACAGCTTTTGTACTGGCTATGTTTCTGGATGGATTGCTTGCATCTTTTTGATAATTAAGCCTGTCCTTTTGTGCTTGCTTTCTATGTGTGTGTTTTGGATCATGGGAAAGAGACTAGTTTTCTGTGGAGATACCTTGTGCAAATTGCAGAAATCTCCATGAAAAACAAAGAACCCATTGTCTCATGCTCACACAGGAGGCGAAGCACCTCATGGGCATTGTTGATTTCTCACTGGGGTGTTTCTAGAATTTCTGTCTTGTCTAGAATGAGTAATTTTACAAATATTCTTCACATCCCCAATGTAATCTAAAGGATGTCAGAATACAGCCAGTTTTAGAAATCTGACCACACACTTGCATTAATCACAGGTATCAAGAATTCCCCTGCCTTGAAAAACTAC
The DNA here is from genome assembly GCA_948474755.1 of Ctenosaura bakeri. Taxonomy (NCBI): domain Eukaryota; kingdom Metazoa; phylum Chordata; class Lepidosauria; order Squamata; family Iguanidae; genus Ctenosaura; species Ctenosaura bakeri. Next base: position 255,239 of record CAOLHI010000513.1, on the reverse strand, counting down.
CATTCTGTCATAAAATCTCAGAGCAATAACCCCATGACTTAACCAATAACAGTATTATGTGATGAGGGCAGTATGAGCACTGAAAACATCATCAGTCAAGTTGGCAAGACAATACAGAAGTGGAAAGGCTATTAAGCACAAAAAAGAAGCATCTTTTCTAAAGTTGCAATCTAGGAGAAACCCTCAACCCTCCAGTGCTCATTTCACCTCACAGATGAAGTGTGGAAGACAATAAAGGCTAAGTGTTTGGGTTGAGCTTTCTCTAGGCCCAGCTGTTTCCATAATATTAAACCCTAGGCTTATAGTCAAAAATTTCTAGTAGGAGGATGGGGAAAATTTAGGGACTAAAATAAAGTGTCAGGAAAAAACAACAACAACCCAGATTGTAAGACATAGATTGTATAGGAAAGGAGGTGTGATGTAGAACAGTGCGATTTAAAGTGATGCTCTGTGAACCAGTGCAGTGCTGTGAGCTATTGGTTGCTGGTTTGTGGAAAGCCTCCAAGAGAGAATGAAGCAGCTGAGTCAATGGATACAAATATGATAGAGGTCCACGGCACATGGGAGGGGGAACACTGGTCCACCATATCAGGTAGCCTAAGAAGTAAAACTGTCCTAGGGGATAAAAGACAAGAAATGTGTGGATGAAATGGACCAGAGGAAAAAATGAGCAGGTTGCTTAACAAAGAAAACTAGAACTGGGAACTGTATGAAAGAGACCTGAGGAAAGGCCTAGCTCTCAAAATAACTAAGAAAGCTTTCTCATTCATTTAGGGGATATCTATATGGCTATTTTCTATCAACATTTTCACAACATGGTGGCCATTTCATCTACCATTATCAGATATCGCTATACCTATGTGCAGCTCCCCTTTGCCACAGACTTTTAAATGAGAGACGGTATCTTCCCAGAGAAGAACTTTCTAGACTAACTATGCGGAGAAAGGACTATAACAGTGTTGTTCCAGCAGATTTTTTTGACCTCTGATGTAGTCCTGCTTCCTTAGTTATACTTTGGATCTGCCAGCTGGGTTTATAGCCTTGATTTTTGGCTTACTTCCCAGACTTGTGTCCCTGCATTCCTGTTTGCATTACTGGATTGTCTCATGGTTCCTGGTTTCCAGGTTCTGGATCTCTTCAATCTGTTACCCTTGTCTCATTCTTAACAGTAATAATTACTGGTTTATTGTAATGCTGCCTCTAGGTGATTTTTTAAACTCTTATTTGCATCATCATTGTTATCATTGTTATTATCATCAAATTATTGATGGTCCAAAACTCCAGCTGGTAACATCTGGTAGACTGTGAAACCAAGATAGATAGTATTCCATTTCCATCTGTTTTCTGCAGCTGTCTGTGTCTTCTACTGTGGTTGACCTACCAGTAGCAGCACAGCCTCTTCCCCTTCTTGCCTTGCAAAGGGTACTAGAAACAGGCACATTATCTGATCACACCTTTTTGATTTCTAGACTCTTGGATAGAATCTAGTTCACTGATGGTTGAAAACTCTAGTCCATAACATGTACTAAAATATAAAACTGAGATACTAACCACAACATAAACAACTAACCATCTAATAAACTCAGTACCAAGTTATCTTAATTTTGCGATTGAAGAATGGAAGTTTCAACTCTCTCCACCAAATTAGCAGTGTGTGAGGACTGAATTGGGGGATCTTTACTATCATACTGTACACAGAAGCTTGAAACACTTTCTTCCTGCTGTGACCTCCTCATGTTGCAATATGAACCCAGGGGCCAAACTACAGACAGTCTAGTTGTATAATTCTGGTTATGAGTTGAGTTGATTGTGAGTAGAGTCGCAGATTTCCAGCGTGGTGGACCGGAGCCAGATGAGTGTCTCAGCATGGGAAATAGTAGGATTTATTTCTCTTGTTGTGTTCTCAACACCTTTTGCCTGAATATTTATATTTAGAATAACTTTAAAAGGTAGGAAAGGTACAAAGGTTAGTCTTTCAAAGCTATTTTCACTTTTCAGCATTGTTTTTTATATTGGTATATCAGTACACTGCCCCCCCCACTCAAATAATATTCATTTGCAGTTAAATTAGCCCCTACATTTTCTTTAAAAGCAATTTGGAGGGATAAATGGTTGAATGTTCCTTTCACCTAAGGGCATAAGGGGATCTCAACTTTGAATTAATGCCATATTTCTTAAAAAAAAGAAAAGCAATTTCCAGAGCCTTTCCAGATGATCAGTTTTTAGTACAATAAATGTGCAGTTATTGCTCATTTGTTCTGAAGGATCAGAATGTCATCCATTGAAGCAGTAAGTTTATTGAAGGGAATATCACATTTTCCCAGCACTAATACCAAAAATATTTGCCACTAGAAAATAAAATACCTCTTCAGAAACTTGATTTATTTCTATAGTGATTGTTATGTGAAATTCAAATGCATGTGTTTTAAGCATTTATTGTATAGTTTGAATGGTATTCCTAATAGCAAATTATACCACACACCTGCCATTTTGTGAGTAAATGTTAAGGCATAGTATCATGATATTTCTTGCATCATAAAAAAAATAGAACATTAGTATAATGTTTGGAATATTAGTGCTTCTCACATTAGGGATGGAAGGAATATTAAAAATATTTGAAAAATGGCCAAGAAACATGTTTCTCAACTGTTGGGAAATTTTGATGAGAAGAAGAAATAACTATAACTTTTGCAGCTTGGGACTCATTCTGTGAAAAATTCACATGTGGTATTTTAGCAGGGCAAACATTTTTGGTGATGGAAACAGTTTTTGCTGCTCAGAAAATGCTGTTTCCTACACAGAAAATGATGTTTTCTGCTCAGAAATACCACAAATGAATTTTGCAGAGAATAAGTTCCAAACTACAGAATTTTCTGTGCTGAATTTTCCATGGATTTCCCCCCCCCTGTACATAGCTATTTCATGCGCAGACAATGTTTTCTGCACAAGAATACATCTACATTTTGCACATAATAAGTTCCAGATTGTGAATACTTTTCAAAAATTATATAGTTTTCAAAGACTTTCTTGGAATACTGAGATTACTCACTATTTCCTTCAAGAACAAAATTAACAAAGAATTGCCTCCTTAGCTCATACATATTATACCAGAAAATCATAATTGACTATAACATGGGACAGTGCTCACTACGTGAATCAGAGCTCTTGCTGTAAGTTGAGTCCAACAATGTCTTTTTTATAGTGAAAAACACTTCTAATGATATCAGTATAGTTGATGTTCACAGGTTCTCTTCTTCTCCCCACCTCCTTGGTGCCTACCCTGCACATTTCTTGAACAATTCTTAGGAGCTGATAGAAGTAGAATCTCTGTATCATTTTAGGGTTTACAATAGTGTGAGATGAACTAAAGAAAGCAAAATCAAAGAAATTTCCCCCCTTACTTGAACAAAAACACTTTCCACTAGTATGAAATCATGTTTGAAATTAAACCATTATTGGGTTGATATAATTGGAGTTAATTCTGTCACTCCTGAGTTTGGACAGATTTGTCCATTTTCCTTTCTCACATTTTATTTATATTTCAAAGATCTTTTTTAAAGAGGAATTTGTGGATTTCGGTTCTAAAAAAGAGAGTGAAATTCTCCTTATTATATTGTTTCCCAAGTTATTCAATTTACAAGATTTCTGAAAAGTCAAAACATTGTTCAATAGGTGGAAATAGAAATAAATAGGATGGATCTCACAGATGTGAATATTCCCTTTGAAAAGATAAACAACAGGCAACAAACACAATAACCCCTTTTTGAGAGTTAGTAAAGATATGAAATAAATGGTCCAAGATATTAGTTTCTCCTCTTCCTTCTCTACCGAGATTCTTTCTAATGCTGCTCAAATCACTAGAACTGAAGACTTCAACTATTTTAAGCACTGGGTTTCCATGGGTATATTAGAAGATTTGACAAATTCTAACAAACCAACCACAACACAACAAACAAAGGTTGCTTGGCATCTTGTCAGTCCCAACTATTGTAGGCCCATTCAGTTAATTGTTGAATGGTGAATCAACACAGACATAAATCCCATTGATTCAATGGGTCTACCAAAGTCAGGATTTGGCCTATGAAAGATAAACACAATCTGGCTGCAACCAGACCATGTTTTGCCTCTAGAAAAGGAATTGTCCAAGCTGCAAATATTGAGAGATCATTAACATCTTTGAGCATATATCTCATAATAAAGAAAAATATCACTGGGCATAGCAGTAAAATAATATCAAGGGTTTATAACATAAACATTTGGCAAAATGATAAACATTTGATTCCCATGAGAAGCTTAGGTTAGATCACCCATAACAGAAGAAGAAAAGATACCAGTCCTCACATGAATACCAGTTCTTGTATGAAGCAAGGAAGACACTTTAAAATTGGTTTTCAGATGACACTATACAATAGTAAAATGTCATAAAATAAATACTATTTTCCTTTGTTGCTTGCAGAAATGTGTATTAAAAGGACTTAAGTACATCTTCATCTAGAATGTCCAGCATTTCAGAAATTTTGGAATAATATAGCCATAACAATGGAAAAATTACACACCAAAATAGAACACTTTGTGAGAAATTACTATTGTTGGTAGAGCAACCAAAAAGAACATTTAAAAGTCGATCTTATTTTTGCTATATCCAGCTGGACCAGCAATGGCTAAAAACTAGGAATGTTAGGAAATCCTAAATATGAGCTGCTGTTGGAACAAAGGCTATTTCTGCACTATGCTGTTACAGTGCTATTATTCCACTTTCAACATCCTATAGAATCCTGGGCTTACAGTTTGGAGAGGGACATTTAGAATTCTCAGCCAGAGAGCTTTTGAGCCTCAATAAACTACAAACCCCAGAATTCCAGAGGATGTTGAATGTGGAATAATAACACTATAATAGTGTAGTGCAGAAATAACCAAAGTCTAGCCAAATATACTGATGGAAAAGTAAACATGTAAGGATAGAGAACTGCAAGACAGGCAAGAACAGTGAATTGGTTCCCTGTTATTCAATATATAGAAACACAGAAAGTAGAAAGGGAGCCATTAAAGCCGTATACAAGATTTGTTTCCTGAAAGGTTGCCTTGAAAAGTTGTCCCTTGTGCATATAATACTGGTAATCCTTTTTGGTCAACTTTCTCATTTGCCTACAGAACTATCATTCCCTCAATACCTTCTAAAGGGGAGTAGATCTTAAGAGGGAATAGAACTGTGGAAAGGGATGAAGGAAATTCCAAAGTTTTAACTTTGTAAGAAGGCTATTCAAGCTAATGCATTCAACTACACTTTTACTGATAAATTTACTGGGATTTTTGGAGAAATTGATGAATTGTAAAATTGTTTTAGTCTTTGCATATATTGTGTTGATTGTATTATTACTGTGGAATTTTGATTTTTTAAAATAATGCTGTTCCTATATGAATGAAATTCTTCACCATTTGAATTAGCCAAATTTGATATATACAACAGCCTTTTCTAGTATGGAGAGGGCCATATTTCATGTCTGCCCCACATGTAGTTGTTTATGTTGGAAAATGTAAAAAATAGTACTTGAAATTTCAACCACAGTAGTAAAATTGGCAAGGCAGTAAATGAACAATAACCATTTTCACATCCACCCATGTATCCACAGGATCTAGCAGAGAAAGAAACAAACTTAACTTTCTTTGTAAAACTTTACAAATAACTTACAATATTTCTCCATAATGAAATATGTGGCATAACAAAGGTGAGAGAAAGAAAAAAGTTATAATGGTGCAGGAAAGGAATGGATGTGGGAAAGCAAACAAACAGGAAGTCTGCACACATGCTAGCAATTGCTACCAATTAATGAGTTTGGGTGTGTAAAGTTACTAACTCTAACAGTTTAAGCGAAGGAGTCTGTCAGAAAATAAGACATGGCAAGCCTAATTCATCACCCCAGACATGGTTAAATACACATAGACTTAATTTTAAAAGCTAAAAACTCAATGGATCATGGATAAATCTGTCAGTTTTGCTTTCTCCCCTTTTCAATTTTTAAAAATTCAAGTTCTTTTTGTTATATTTATGAAGAACTTTGCAAATTTTGAAAAGTTGTTATAAAACTTTTCCTAATTAATCCACATTCCTGGTAATTGCTGAGAAAAGTACAAAGATTTCATGTAGGAAAGACTCCTGTGCTTTGCTGGAGTAAACATAATTTGTTAAGGCAATATTATGGTCAGCAGCATTCATGGAGCAACCATAACATTTGCTCCAACCTCATACATATATGTCCTAGAATTAGCACATTACTTCCTATGAAAATACACTACAGGATGTTGCCAGCATCAATCAACAAATATTTGAACCTAAATCCAGTTGTTAGTTTCAAGTACAGCAGGCTCTTCACTTTTGCGGGGGATACGGAAAAAGAACCCTTGGGACAGTGAAAAAAAAACAACCCGTGAATAACCTGGGCCCCCAACTGCACAATTGCACTGGTGCGGGTGGGGGTGTGCAGGAGACAAGGGTGGGGAAAGAGTTTCCCTGCTTGGCTTTCTTCTCACTCCTACCCTCACGATCATGTGGGTGGAAGGGGTGCAGGAGAGACCCAAGTGGAGAAAGAGTTTCCACACTTGGCTTTCTCCTCACCCCACCCACATGATTGAGATTGCACGGGTGGGGGTGCAAAGGAGACAGCCAAGCAGGGAAAGAGCTTCTCTGCTTGGCTGTCTCCACACCGCCACCCTCGCAATCATGATTGCATGGCTTGGGGGGCACAGGAGAGAGCCAAGCAGGGAAAGAGCTTCCCTGCTTGGCTGTCTCTGCACCGCCACCCTCACAATCATGATTGCATGGCTGGGGGGGGCACAGGAGAGAGCGAAACAGGGAAAGAGTTTCCCCATTTGACTTTTTCCTCACCCCACCACATGAGTGAGAGTGAGGAGAAAACCAAGTGGGGAAACTCTTTCCCCGCTGGCTCTCTCCTGCCCCCCCAACTGGCACCTTCTACTAGCAGCCCAGGGCGTGCCTGCACAGGCCGTGGTGGTGGAAGGAGCATAGGGGAGGGATGATACTTCCACTCTGCACCTTCTGCTACCAGCCCAGATAGTGCTTGCATGGGCCGCATTGGCAGAAGGAGCATGGGAACCAGCAATCGCCCATCCCACATCTTCCGCTGCCAGCTCAGGGCATGCCCACACAGGCAGTGGTGGCGGAAGGAGTGTGGGGAATGGGGGATCGTCCTCTCTGCACCTTCCTGCCCCAGCCCAGGCCAGGGAATGAGAGGGGGAGAAGGAGGGCTAGTGGGCACCTCATGAATAATTAAATTCGCGAAAGTGAAACCCACAAATGTGGAGGGAGAACTATGCAGGGAGATGATTGAATCAGTAGGAACTCTCTAAGTCGCTACTTTTGTGAGTTTCATTGGTGTGTATACTCTAGATGGGACAAATAATTCCATTTAGGCCATGATCTCCAGTTGATCCAGTTCCTTGCAAAGCCCTTCCATTACTGTCACTTGGGAGAAAAACTATGAGGACACAAAATGGTTCAAAGACACAGAAGAACTATTAACTTGGCAAACTTGTAATGTCTATGCTAGTATATTTGCATGCTTATTGATTTCCTGTTCATTTTTAAATCCACAATCTTCCTTAATCATTGTAATTACAGCCATTTTTTTCTTTTTTTCTTTCCTCCATAAGACTATTGTTGTGTGCCTTCAAGTCACTTCTGACTTAAGGTGATTTTAACAAATCATGGCAAGTATTTGTGGATTCAGTTGATGAGACTCGAGTGGATCAGGCTTCAGATTAAAACACAGCATGAATCCAGTACTAGTCCCAACCAGAATAAACTCACTGAATCAATAGAAACTTGGTAAATCAACACTTATATAAGTTCTGTTGATTTAATGGCTCTAGTATAGATGGGACTAGCAACTGATTTAGGTGACTGGGTTGTTACATTAGGAAACTGCAAAATGTTCTGAGTATTATATTGTGAGCAGATTTATAATAAAAAATATTAATGAAGAAAGCTGCAAGAAACACAAATTTTACATAAGGAAATGAAAAGGAGAAGAAAAGATGTGCTTTTTGGTTTTCATAAAAGTCTTTCTAAGTGACTGCTGTTAGAAGCTCATTCACTGAGAGGTCATAAAGGAAAGAAAATTCCACAAATGATCTTTTATGGCCGCATGAAAGGAACAGATGGTAGAAACTAGATGTGCGTGCAAAGGGACAGCTGAAAGTAGATGACAACCACTCAGATTCAGGTTCTGAAGTAAACAATATACTAATTATGGGTGATAGTTTATCTGAAAATGAGAATAAAAAAGGAAAATAAAACTGAATCACCTTCATTTGTGGTACCATCTGCACAGTCTAATCAAATTCAACAATATAAATTATTATACTGTAATCAACCATTTGCTGCACATGACCCCCTAAATATGTTTCCTAAGGCAACTGCATCATTCCACCTAATGCTAGAGATGGCCTTATTTGATTCCATTTCATTTACCTCACATAGTGCTAATGTACAATTCTGTGAGTGACTTTTTATGAGTAGAAGGAACCAATAGCATAGATAATAGGAAAAGAAAAGAAAGTAAAGTAGAATGTGGAATTGAAACAGTTTCTGTTAAGATGGTTTGGGCTGGTAGATAGGTTAATGAAACATACTGGTACAAAAGATAAGATATGAGTAAGAGGAAAAGTCTAAATAAACCATTATGGATATCCAAATCTTTATTTTCAGGTATTTATTTCTGAACAGAAGTGTAATATATATTCAGGAAAACAATTATTATCTTACAAATCCTTTAAAATATTGTGTGGTAACATTTCAGTTGCTTATTACACAATCAGTGTGGAAATCAAGCATTCACAGGTAATTAGTATCCCCATAAAGTCAAAAGACTTTAGAATGAAATTTGAATTATTGGATTCCATCATTGTATTTAGGACAGTGTTGTGACAGGTTGGGATTTCTTCCGGTGCCACTGCTTAACTGTCTGAAACATAAGAAACAGTGAATTTTCCCATGAATATTTGTTCATTACACAGTGTTCAAATATCACACAATAACTTGATTGTGTGAGATTAGTTACCATCAATAGAGTTAGTTCTCTTCAGCAGAAGAGGTTTTATTTCTTGACACTGTTAGTCTCAGCTGATAATCCAAACTTGGCCAAGAACAAAAACCTGAACTTAGTTCTATATCAGATAAATGTATTTAATGGCTAGCATCCTGAGTAAAATATGTGAGTGTAACTCAAGATTACACATCCATATGTCTTCTTTTGGACAGTGCACAAGTAATTGTTTGCTAGCCCTTTGTGCCCATCCAGCATTCACAAGGCAAGGGGACTGCTGCAGTGCAGCCCATATTAGGTACAACTGCAGTCAGAGGGAAGAGAAACAAGGTCACTCTTTTGCTTCCCTCTGGAGCTGAGATAGTTGCCTAACTCACCTTCTCCATCCTGCCACCAGGGAGGAAGGGTGAAACTGCATGTGTGAAACATTATGATATACATGCATGATGCAGGATTTTGGCTATTTTAGACTTACATTCATGTCAATAGATCCTACACTGACTTAGTACAGTATAAAATTCCAGTCTTCATACCTGCCCCCATCCCCCTGGCAGCCTATCTGTCATATGTCAAGACCATGGCCATTTAGGGGATGGAGAAAGTCAGGAACATCCAGGTAGTATCTGGCTATGTATATGCAGCTTGATACACAAGAAGACAAAGAAGAGGTCATCCTCCTGGGCTTCTAAAGAATTCTGTAGAGGTTTTGGAGGATGCCATTGTTTTGATGTGTTCAGTTGCAAAAATGCAACTGAATGCTGCCTGGATATCTTCTGCTCTCTCTTAAACTCTAAAAAGCTGTGGAAGCAAGACTTAGGCCATTTCTGCACTAGACTGTTATAGTGCTATTATTCCATTTTCAATGTCCTATAGAGCCCTGGGTTAAACCCCAGGATTCCCTAGGATGTTGAAAGTGGAATAATAGCACTATAACAGTCTAGTGCAGAAATGGCGCTGGTAGATGACAAGTAGGCTGTATGTATGCAGGCATTACTCAACAAAGGAGTATGTTGTATGCTAGAGTATGTTAACAACAGCCAATGAGTCTATTTGTTTGCCTTAAATCTCATTTCTTAAAATTAAGGGAATCATTTACCTGTGAAAATAAAATAATAAAAAAGAAAAGAAAAGGTGTATATTCTTAAACATACAGGCAAAATTTCATAGATTTTCTAATAACCTCCTATGTCATAATAATGTAAATGCTACCTCTCTGCAACATTAATTCTAAATTATTTGGTTACATTTCAGAAAAAGTAATTAAGATTTAATGTACAATCTCATTGTTCATTCACAACAATTGATTAAATCTAGTTTTTAGTTTAATTCTTTTGTGACATGACATCCTTGAGTAGCAGACTGCAGAATTTTCATCTCCCCATCAGCAGTAGCAAGCTCAAGCAATATAAATTGGGGGCACTTTTTCATTAAACATGTCAATAGTTTAGCAGTGAGGTGGAATGGTGACCTTGCAGTGATGTCCACTTCCCTCCTTCTCTTTCTTTCTTTCTTTCTTTCTTTCTTTCTTTCTTTCTTTCTTTCTTTCTTTCTTTCCTTCTCTCTCTCTCTCTCTTTCTTGGTTGCCCAAAACAATTATGCCCCAAAATTCTTTTGGATGATTTTTTTTCTTTTAATGGCTGTCTTACTTACACAAAAATCCATTCCTGTTAAAGGGAACCCACTCCTTTTATAAGAATAAGTACCTTCTTGAAACTTCATTCTATCTTCTATCTACTTGTTATATGGGTTCCTTCAACAGTTATAATTAGCAGTGCTGGGATTAATTCATGACAACATTTCTTGTTTACATTTAAGGTGATACAAGTGTGCATATTGACTACGTGACAGTGTTGACAAAATGCAGTGACTACTTGGTCCATCAGTCTCCTGTAGAAGAATCTGAAGAATGGTTGAGAATGAACCTACTAATTACTAATTATACAATTATAGAAGTGTGGTACCACTTTACTGGCTCCATCCTATTGTTACTGCGGTCCAGGCCTACCTGGAGATAGCACTCGATATCGCTTTGATATCAAACCATTTAGCTTTCCTCTGCCACCCCGCTCCACATGTTTGTGAGGCCTCCGGACAAGCATGTAAACAGACACGGCTGATAATTGCTGGACATTCCATTCTCCACCCAGGCAGGCCAGACACAGCCGGTTTGTCGCTTCAGGGACCTCACCGGCCAACACCTCATTGCATATGCGCAATACTAACAAAGGCTGACAAAGCTGTACTAAGCGCTCCACATTTGCATACTGGCTACACTATTGTTAATTCGGCTTTAAGTCAATCATGCTAAACTCTGACCTTTCCAAGGCTTTGTCCCACTCCCAAACCGCATTGTTCTCACTGAGTAAGGTATGGCCTGCAGTCACAATTCACCCTATAAAAACCCCTGATTCTGAGACTTTCCTTGGATCGCTCCGAACTTCCAGACTGCCTTGCTGCCGCTTTGTCTGGCGAGCCTTCCCCTCAGTTCTGGTAACTGAGACTGCTGAACCCTGGATCGTTCAGACCGCTCCATCGTGCTGAGCTTCTTCATTGCACCTCCAACTTTGCTCTCAAGGTCCAGGACTATGAGACAGGCGTTGTATCACCCATTTCCCTCTAAAAATCCCTATTTCAAGTCAATCTCTGATTCTGTAGTTAGCTGTGTGACTGTGGTGTCTTTAATATTTGTCTGTACTTAATAAACATCCATTTTGGTACTTTTAAACCATCTGACTGCTTGAATGACCTGACCCCATAGACGCTGGGTTGCAAGATCCTGCTAAGTTACCCTGCCTCTCGCTAGCTTTAGTGACTGCTCCAGCTAATTTTCCCCAAAGTTGTGTTGTTTGATTATTTAGGTGTCCCTCCCGGGACCCCCAGAGATCAGGATAACACTATAGAATCCAGGGATTTATAGTTTGGTGAAGTACTAATTTTCTCTTATAGAGCTCACATCCACTCTACTAAACTACAGCATGAGAGCTGTCTAGCAAAAATATTCTAAGTCACTCAGCTACGAAAGCCACCATGTCTAGTGGTCTGACTGTTGGACTAGGACTCTGAGAGGCCAGCATACAAATTCCTGCTCAGCCATGGAAACCCCCTGGGTGATCTTGGTTGAGTCACACACTCTCAGCCTAAGAGGAAGGCAATGGCAATTTCCCCTGAATAAATCTTGCGAAGAACACTCTATGGCACAGTTGCATAAGCAACTTGAAAACATATAACTGCAACAGCACCTATGGACCTGAACACCCGATGGAATGGAGCCACAAAGTGGTACCAAATTGTTCTGATTACTGTAACTACAGTCTTGACACTAAATAGGACTTTTTGTTTTCCATTGCACAATGCATGATGTCACCTTTCTTAACATTTTCAAATCTCAAACCTTCTCCCTGAGCATTCATTTACTGCAAGGCTCCAAGAACCAGGTATGAAGGGGGCAAGAAGGGGGAAAGTATACCTATGACTGCAGCATTCTTTCATTTGTCCTTCAAGATGAAGAGGGAGGGTACAGGCTTCCTATACTTAGCTGAGAAGTTGGGGATTGGCACATTGTTAGAAAATTGTATTGGTTGAAAAGCACAACCCATGGACTGTACTGTAGGAAGCATGAAGGACTTCTGGAGGCTTACTTGGGACCACCCACTGTGAACTCCCAGTCAGCTTAGCACCTTTTTTCCACTCTTAGCATGCTTTGCAAGCAGCAGGCACATGTGAGCAGTTCCAAGTGAGTCTCCACAGGCAAGATGAACTGATGAAAGAGCAGAACCCCTAATAATTTAATGGAACTTGTCCTTAATCTGAAAGCATCAAAAGAGCAAGTAATCAGATAACAGAGTGTCAAAAGATGGGGGCTTCCTGTATAGGAACAGGTGTAGTAATGTTAAGCTGTGGGGTTTTGTTTTCTGCTTTGCCCATTCTATGTCACATAGAGATTTTCTTTTTTGAACAGCCAGGTAGAAGAGATAGTGTAACCATAATAAAGTGACCAGCTGGTGTGGAATTTAAAAGTTCTGGATATGATAGAGATGGAAAAATTAGCATTTTCTTTGAAGAATAAATCTATCCAGAATGTTGAAAAAGAATGGAAAGAAGTATTGGATTGGGTAAAGATATAAGTGTATAAGAAATCAAGAAGAAATAATGTAATCGTTCTCTTCTCTGTAAAATAGAAATTATGTTTGTATATAATGGAAATAAGCAATTGCAACTGGAAGATTTAAGCCTTGAAGTTTCCCCCGCCCCCGGAGATTAAATTTTAATAAATTTTAAATAAATTTATTAAATTTATTAATTTATTAAATTTTAATAAATTTATTAAATTTTAATAAAAATTATTACAAAGAAGAAGAAAAAAGTAAAGTGACCAGCTAGCAAAGGAGAAGGAGCACAGGTGGTCTGGAAGAAGTTGCAAACCTCAATTCCTTCAGTCTTTGTATGGGCTCAGGAAGATGTCCTCTTGGTAAAACAGGTCTCCTTTCCTGTATCAGAAGGCTTCTGTTCAAGAAAGACAAAGAGAAAAATAAAGCTCATTTGATTAGTAGCATTATTAATTCTTTACATAATGATTTGTATAGTTGGAGAGAGGATTTGAAATAAAGTCTTAACCTGAAACAAAAGCATGTCATTAACTACTATTAATGACAAACTACAAAACTACAGTTTTGTTACAATTATGACAACACTGATTGCAAAAAAAAAGAAAAGAAAAGAAAAGAAACAAAACAAAATAAAGGACCCACAATCCCAGTTGAACTCAAATAATTTTAATTCAAATATTTTCACTTCCTAGTGACTTCACTGCTGGTTGGTGAGTTACTTATGTTCACAGCACAATCATTTCTCAGCAGTAACTGAGCCCATAGTCAAGTTCAAAACATGTACAAAAGTGAAGCAAAATATGTATGTGACCTAACAGTCTGTCTCTATATCTATCTACCTATCCATCCATCCATCCATCCATCCATCCATCCATCCATCCTTCTATTTATTTATCTCACATATTCCTTTGGGAATGCCCTGTGACCCTGTGTCAAAGGAAAATAACACTCCAGAGATCATTTTCAAGAAATAAAATAATAAATGCTTGTTTATTATACTGATGCTAGATGACTTGGTAGAACATTTTCCCAAGGGAAAATGACAAACAAGGTTTTCAGGCTAATTTATGGTCCATGCCCTTTTTTGAAGTGAGATGGAATGCCTCGAAAGATAGGCAACACTTTTGCTGACCTTGCCAAGATATGGTCAGAAGAGCACAGGCTCATGGAAAAGATGCTCAAATGGTCCAGACTCACTTATTTATGTTTTTTTGTCAACTTTCTCCTGTAGCAAATGAGGTATAAGCAATGGCATTTTTCTTGTTTACCAATACAGAACTGGGATACTGAGATGATTATAAATATTCAAAGCTAGTGAAATGACACATGCAAACTAATTCATATGATAAAAGAAACTTCAGATAAAGCAATCAGATAAGAGATGAGGAAATTTAATTTTTAGAAAGCTCATTTGTTTATCACCAAACAAAATGAAAATGTTGTATTAAAGCACGCAGAAGGTGTACATCCTGTATAGACATGTCAGATTTATTTACATGATCAGGGAGTTATTCAAGGTATAAATTAATATAAGAACAAAGCACATAACTGCTAATGATTTACATGGAAGCTTACACACTACAATAAATGTAGACATAATATATTATGTCTGATCTCCAGGAAATCATTTATACGGGCCACTACAGCATGTCAGATAAACACTGAATACAATCCTAGTTCTGCAGTGCTGATTTTCACAATTGCTGATGCACAGTTTCCAGTTTCTAAAATGGGGTTCCTTCTGCTAGGAAGGCTTTCAAAGTATGGTTAGTGGTGTTCAGCAGATTCCATGTCAGAGATCTGGTGAATCTACTCTGAGTTCTAATTGAAGGAGCCATCCAATGTGCTGAATATGGCTCAGCATCTTGGATGGTTCCTTTACAATCTGTATTAAAATCTAGACTGGATTTACCAGATCTTTCACATGGAAGCCCATGGCAATGGCTGGTAAGGATGGATTAGAAGCCCTTTTGTGGGGGGGAGATGAAAGCTGGTTCAATTAAGATTCAGCTTCTTTTAGGAGAGTTCACAAGTGGAAGCACTGAATCTTTTGGGTCTCTCTGAGGTTAGTTTTAATAAAGTATGGCCCTTTTCACATGAGGTAATTAAAACGGGGCAGGGCGACCTCTAACGGGGGTCTTCTACACCTTGAAGAGTGCTGGGTCGTATATAATTTTTAAGTTCCACACCTCAATCCGCGCAGAGATGCCGCCAACTTGCAGTCGCGCGTGCTTTTCAAAAACCAGAAAAAATGTGGGTTTTTTTCCCCAAACCGCGCTACTGAGTTCTTGCTCGGTGGTGTAGAAGCGAAGATACGCGCTGATTCGCCCATGAGATCAATGGAGGGCGGGCTGTGGGCGTGGACAGCTTCAGCAGTTGGTCCCGCCCCACAAAGAACAGGACGGCGCCATTTTTTAATCCTTGGGAAGCGGTTAAGAGCTACAACAGGAAAAAAGGAAAAAGATTGCAGGTACGTAGTTTGGATTAAAATGAATATGTTTTTATCTTTATCAGTTTAAAATGAGTTTTGCATGTGGGCATGGAGCTGTTGGCGGTTTTGGAGGCTGGGGATATGCGGTTGGTGGGCTTTTATTTAGGGGGGTTCTGCTGAATGCCTTCTCCTTCCTCTTATCTGAATAAAAGACTGCCTGTTCTCTCCCCTGATCTGATGGCACGCATGTATCCCCCTTAATTATTTTTAAAATAGCCTTCATGTGTTGGCTGGCATGCTGAATGGGACCCACAATATTTTCCCTTCCCTTTACCCCGCCTGGAAAATCAACTCGTTCCTCATATAAAAGGCATATTGCTCCTTCAAAAACAACTTCAACATTACCTTCTGCAGGGAGAAATGGGACGTGCAGTCTTTCCTGTGGTGTAGGCACTCTAAAATCCATCTCTCTGCCCTGTGAGAGATGGAAAAAGTGGTCTTTTGGGTGGCAATTATAAAACACTTTTTACCAATCAGTTTTTCATTGCAGTTTCATTTTTTTGGGGAGGGGGGTTTCAAAGTTTATTTAATTTTTTTATTTATTATATTTTTAGGTTGCCTTTCTCCCGGAATTGGAACCCAAGGTCTGGAGAGCCACTCAGTGTCCGCCTCTGCTGCTTATATACCTCAGACGAAATAGATTTCAACTTGTTTTGAAACTGGAGATTTTTTAGGGGGGAGGGAAGAGCTCAAGGACCTAAATGCCAATAAAATAAGATTTAAAAAAAAACTTATTTTGAAATTGGAGTGCGTTTATTAGTGGGGGGGAATCTCAAGCTGAAATGCCTCCCCCATAAAAAAAATAAGCTAGAGATGGGGAATATAGACCCCTGCAGTTGTCTTTGGACTGCAGCTCCCATCATCCCACATAGGAGTTGTTGGGAATCGTAGTCCCAAAACTGACAAGCTCGCCCCCTCAACCTATCTAACTTCTATCTCAGCCAACGAGGGGGATTCATGTCCTCCCCTCCCCCAATTTCACTGGATGAAAGCTCCCAGAATTCCCCTGCTGGTTGGAGACGCTGGGTGTTGCAGTACAGCCCCAATCTGGAGGGCTGCGGGTACCCCCGCCCTTACAGGGTTCCCCATTTTCACCTCTCCGGGCTTCTCCCGCCGGGCTCTGCTGCCGTGGCCGCCTCCACTGCCTCCAGGTGCTCCCTATTGGATGAGCCGCGCCGCGTCGGGGGCTCCATTGGTTACCACGCCGCTCCATCTTTGGAAGACCCAGGAGACGTCACTGCCCTCTTCCCAAAGCATGCCGGGAAGTGTAGTTCTGGGCGGGGCAGGCATTGACAGTGCCACGGAGGCATCCAGAGCAGCGGGAAAAGGATGCATGCCCCTCTGCGGGTACAGGCGCCCCTCTGGCAGACTACAGCTCCCAGCAGCCCCAAACCAACTGCATAGGCCATGGAGAAGAATGCTGGGAGCTGCAGTCCAGTGTCTGGAGAGAGTGGCATTTGGTCACCCCTGAACTGAATCCCAGTGGGGAGGGAGGGTGGGTAGGTGGAACGGCCTCTGTTGCGAGTGACTCAACCGCTTCCCTCCCCAGCTAAAATGAAGGCGTACATCTCCAGAACTCAAACCCCTGTGTTCACAGTATCTTTCGGAGCAATGGGACCCTGGCAACGTTGGTCATCCCCTCTTCTTCCATTGCAAAACCAGCACAAAACAGCAGAAAGAGGAGCCAAGAAAAAACACTCAAGCACAAAAGTGATCTCTCCACAGAGGCTTCAAAGGAAGGGGGAGCAGAGGGACCTGGGTGGGAGGACCTAGGTGGGAGGACTTAGGTGACTGTGTGTGCATGCACACGTACGTAATGACGCACTGAACCATTTTTTTTTAAAGAAAACCTGCCAATCACAGGCTAAGGGGGCGAGGTAAGGAGACTAATGGGCGTGGCCATGAGAAGATAGTGTGGGTTTCTGGACACACACTAGCCCAGTTCACACTAGCAGCATATGGAACTTCATAATTTAAAATAGGTGGTAGCGCTGATACAGAAAAAAATGGCTGGAAACATCGCAGCGCGATTTCCTCGCCTCGTGTGAAAAAGGCCTATGACAAACAGGAAGTACACAAACTTCATAGCTAAAAACATTACTAATTGACTTTAAAGGTACATTCAAACTTATATACACACAATGCCTAAGCTCTGGCTAACTACAAGGAGAGGAGCAGTTCAGCTTGCTTGAGGGAGGAGGAAGAGAGAGAGAAGGAGAGAAGGAAGAGTCTGGAAGGGTTTTTTTTAGTCACATAGTGTGGTTGCTTAGATACCTCTCCAAAGTGGATGGCTGAACACACAGGAAAAATTTTAGAGAAAAAATGTATAGTAAAAGTATGGAGGGAACTCTTACTCTCTTAAAAGCCCCATTGAATCCTATTCTAGAGCATTCAATAGTTCAGTATGATGCTTTTAATGATTACTTCACAGACAAAATTTCTCAGATGAGAGGTGATTTAAATCCCATCACTGTAGCACAACTTGACAATAGGGTGTCCAGTGACTCTGTGAGTAGGCCACAAATTCCTACTCTGTGAGTAGGATCAGTTTCAGTTGGTGACTACCACTGATGTGGACAAGCTCATGGGGAAAGTAAAGAAGACAACTTGTCCTTTTGTTCCCTGTCTTTCTTGGCTGGTTGTCCAGAGAGGAGATGCAATTAAATCTTAATTACAGTACATAATTAAGGCATCTCACAGGGATGGAAGTTTTCCATTTTGTTTAAAAGAAATGGTAGTATGACTCCTTGGACCTTCTGGACTTAAACATTATAGACCACTGTCAATTTGTCCTTTATTGTGCAGGGCAATTGAGAAGACGGTTGCCTCTCAACTCCAGGAAGTCTAGGATGAAACAAATTATGTGGACCCATTTCAAACTGGCTTCAAAGCAGCATATAGGATACCGTCAGTACAGTATGAGACTTGTCTGGTTGCCTTGGGGGTGCGTCAGAATCTTTTCCTTTTTACCTGTGTTTTTGTCTACCCCATACTGTGTCTGTGGGACTCTGACAATTGGCTTTGGGTGGTGTCATTAAATAGGCTTTCATATGGCACATAGTGGGGGGGGGACAATATAAGTCTTTGCTTATCACCTTTAGCACCCTTTTTGTGTAAGGTAGGACTCTGAAACAGCCCCTTATAGGCACCTGGCCTGGAGGGTTGGGGAAGGAAGGTACTCTTGAAGTTAACACAGGATCTGGGCTCTCACTTATAGCATTTCATAGTTCAGGTTGGAGTCCCCTGGATTATTTTTCAATTATGGCTGGCAGGGAGCAACCAATAGTATTTTGGATTGTCCTCAGGTCTGAGGAGATTCACCCAAAGGAAGGCTGAGAAGGTTGTCAAGGGATTGACACCTGGGCCTCAGCTTGCACCCCCCTCTTGCTTCATTTCCAGGCCAATACAACTTAAATAGGATAGATCAAATAAAGCAGTTGCTATTTAACCCAATCTTCCATAGTCCATGTTTGGTTAACAAATACCATTTGCCTCAGTGGAAGAGGAATCCCACTAACAGGATCCCACCTATAATTTCGAAACATGGTTTTAGTGACGGAATTGTCCACACTATCAAGACAGGGCTTTTTTCCACTTGTACATTAGTAACATGTTCATAATGTCCTGCCAGTTATGATCTTTAGCAGTTTACACAAGCCAGAAGACTCCTGTGTAAAGTGAGAACCAATCTCTATTTTCCAAAACACTATATCTCTGATTTTAGTAATTATAGTTCTTTTTATTTTTAAAGACATTTGGAATAAGAGGACAAAACCTGGAACTAATAATCAAATTGTTAGGACTTGAACAAGGATTCCAAATGATTCCCTCATGAACCAAAGTCATTATTTAATAGTAGAGCTTTAATGCTCCAGAATCAAAGTGTATATGTGGGATCAAGTTTTTCAGAAATAATTAGTTCTTATCTTGTTAACATGAAGTTGCTTGCAATTTGGGGTTTTTCTTTGTGCCCCACTTCAATCAATCAATCAATCAATCAACTTCAATCTACATGTATGTATCTCCACCTCCTTTTTAGTCTGCAGGTATACAGTGGTGTTCTTTGTACGATCATCATCTTTTCAGTTACTGTCAATGTGAAATAGAGCTTATTAACAATCTAACTATACACAGAGTCAATGTGTATTAACTATCAAATTGCTCAATAAAAAAATCTATGGACGTTTTGCTTCTTAAAAAATCATAATGAAGAAAAAGAATCTGAATTTTGGAATTCCCCATTTCCCCATACGAAACCAGCTGGCCACTGTATCTGGCCACTGTTTTTCATTCTATTAGCTTATTTGATACGAGCTGTTATCTGTATAAAAATGAAAATCTAACTGAGTGGGCAGCTGGAGCTCTGGCAGCTGACTTCCTCAATCTCTTATTGAAAGAGAACCATGACCAGAAAAGTAAAATCCTTGGCAGTTTCTCTGTGTCAACAATAAGAACCTTACAAACAGTGATCTGGAGCAGGGTGGGAATCATCTTGAGGGTCACAAGTTGCCCACATGGACCTGGACCAACCAGAATAACTACAATGGTGAAATAAATGTATGTTTCTTTTTCCCCATCAGCACTATGTTGCCCAACATGGTGTGGAAAGAGAACCTGCTGTTCAGCATTCTACATCCTGCAACAGATGAAAAGCGGTGTCAATCTTCAGTATTACCTTACCTTTAAGTCAGTGCTCCAATCAGTGCAGTACTGTTTGTTTTGAGCAGAAGTGGCTTTCGAAGACATTATCATGTCTTAACACCTGAGATTCTTTAGCTAGAGATTCCAACAGTAGAAATTTGTCTGGTTGGGGAACTTGTGGCCATGCCAGATATTGGCCGTGCCAGCTGGAATTGTAGTGAAGTGGAGTGTAACTATGTCTGGAGGCCCACAGGTTTCTCTTCCCTCCACTGAATGTTTTGGGATCAAGTTAGTTCATGAACCACTTGAACCTCTTTCGACCTGCCTAAGTATTAAAGTCTCCTGGACAGGCATTTTCTTTTGGTAGCAACTATTAGGTTGATGGACATGATGGATGGATCTTTTCAGTGGTGGGTACTTGCTTGTGGAATTTGTTCCCTATGAGATTATCCATCCCCATTATCTTTCACAAATACTTTTAAAAGAAAATCTGTCTGCCTTCAGTTAAGGAAGGCTATGGACATAAGTTGTGTATTTAGAAGAAGCCCTGCCAGAAGACTGAAGAAGAAGAAACCTCTCTTTCCATACAGTGTGTACAGTAAGATGTCCCTCCTTCCCTGTCTTTGCCTTCTAGATCTCTGAGCTTCCCAAAACTCAGCTTTGCCTTTTCTTCCCCCCTAGATTTCTGAAGAAAATATTGAGTACACACAGGGGCTTTGTGTGTAGGGTTGAAAAATCTTAGGGACCTTGAGTCACTTAATTCTTTTTATAAGAAGGGAGGGAGAGAAAAAAATTCAAGGTGAGAGTGTTGCCTTGAAAGGTGAGTGTGTGTGTGTGTTTCCTCATTTGTTAGACTTTTTATTTGAATCATGCACTGAATGCAACTATGGTTGATGCTTAATGTACCATGCTTAACAACTTCACCAGTAGCTAGTCTCATGTTTAGTCCCTTTAAAGTCCTTACTTGACAACACTATTTGTGTTGGAAGCAGAAATTTCCTCCTCCAAGATCTGTCTTCCTTAAGCATAAGTACTTAATTGGAACCTGTCCCATCTTTCATGCTGAATTTTTACCTTTCATCTTGTTTGGTTTATGAATCCCTTGCTCCTGGCTATTTTATAATATTTATCTTTAATTACTAGTCCTGATTTTTGCATTTCACTTTCATATTTTGCTTCTGATATTGTAAGCTGCTTTAGAGATATAATTGTTTTTAATAATGGTCTAGAAGTATAGGAAAACAAATATGTAAAATAACCTTCCTGGATTGTCATAGTTGCACCCACCCTGTTATGTATAAAATTCAAGGCATGTGCAAAAGGGAAGGGAGAAAATGGAAGCCCTGAAATGTGTCTAAGATTTGTGGCAAACAAGAATGTCCAGTCTCAAATGCTGACCAGCTGGATCTTCTTAATCTTTCTGAAAACTTCTTAAATTATTTTTTTTACCCAACACTCAATTTGTTTTCTTTTCTTCTCCCTCTTCTTTATCTAGAAACTCACTTGAAAATTGAAGCGGTCAGTATTTTGAGCCTATTTTAGATTCCATAATCTCTCCAACACACTTGCAGATATGCATGTTTCTAAACTCCCTTGTCCAGGCATTATAGATTCTATAATCTTTCCAACATGGCTGGAGATAAACAATTTCCTTAACACCCTTGTTAAGGCATTAATTTTTTTCCCCTAAAAAAACAGCCATGCTGCAGCTCACGTTACCAAAAGCAGCTTTATATACACTTGCATGTATATGATTAGGTAATTTTGACAGTTTTTCTCTGGCCTTTTGGTTTTGTAATACATTTTTATGGCTCTAATCATCTTCTGCAAAGTACAGATGGTAAAAACCGAAGTATCTCCCACAAACAAATCACAAGTGAGTCCCCATTGCTTAGCTAAGGTAGGCAATTAAGATTGTCCAAAAATATTGTAGCCCAAAATAACATCAGAATGCTTTTCCCTTGGTAACAAGCATATGGAGTGTAAGATGGCATTAATATAGGCATGATTGTAGACAGTTTGATCAAACATGTACTGAGAAAAGAACATAAATAAGATGTCTGCTAATATACAGTCATGGCAATTCAGAAATAATGCTTTTTAAGGATGACATGTATAATTCCATATGTGGTCATGGTCAAAAGTTGCACTGTTCTAAATAGCTGTCTCTATGGCCTTTTCCGCACTGGGCTATTAAAACGGTGCACAGCGACCTCCAGCGGAGGTCTTCTGCACCGTAGAGTGGACTGGGGTGGACTACTTTTTGTAGTTCCAAACCTCAGTCCACTCCAGAGCAACCAGAACTGGTCGCGCAGCATGTTTTTTAAAAACCTCTTTTTAGAGGTTTTTAAAAAGCACGGAGCACGCGACTCCGTGTCGCTCCATCGCCATGCTCCGGCGCAAGTGCGTGCCTGCAGATCTGCCGGGGGCGAGCTTTAGGCTGGAGAGCTTCTCTGGTTGGTAGAGAGCCTCCACCAACCGGAAGCTGCCATTTTGGATGACGGAGCAGTGCAGAGCGATGAGCTCACACTGCTCCTTGTCCTGATGGACTCACCCAGATGAAGAAGAAAGCTGGTGAATCCCTTTTTTGCCCGTTTATTTTCACATATGCGGAAAGGGACTATGACTGTGTTCAGTCCCACTGCAATTCCCTGGTCTAGTTGAAGAAGTAGTACTAAGGCTGGATTCAAGTACTGTCGGTTGGTGAAATAGCATATATTCTGTGAAATATTGAAAGAGAAACAGCTGCAGCAAATATTTACCAAGAAATATAGGAGGCTGCCATATTCTGTACCAGACCACTGACTATTCTGCACTGCTAAGCCAGAATAGTACTGCCTATTCTATGCTACTAATGGTTTTCCAGGGTTCCAGACAGGATTATTTTCCAATTCTACTGCATAATGTCTGGGAACAAACCTTTATCATGCAAAGTTTACAGGTCTGAAGTGAAGCAGCAAATGACATCTTCTCACATCTTCTTCTAAACTCAGGAATATTATTTTAGGATACAGTATGAAGGAAAAAGTCCCACAAGCAGCTGTTCCTATCCCTGGCACTTTTTGAAAAACAAGAAATACAAATTAATTTTTTTAAAAAACATACCTCATGCATTTTCATTGTGTTGTTGTTGACTGCTGTCAAGTCAACTTCGACTTTCAGCGACCCTATGAAGGCAAGACATCTGTCACCCTACCATCAACTGCCTAGCTCAGGTTGTGTGGATTCAGGGGTGTGTCTTCCTTGATTGAGACTCTCCAGCTGTAATGCAGTCTTCCTCTTTTCCTATTGCCTTCTACCTTATCAAGCATTATGGTCTTTTCTAATTAGTAATGTCTTCTCACAATATAGCCAAAGCACAACAGCCTCAGTTTAGTCATTTTGACTTCTAGGGAACATTCAGGCTTGACTTGTTCTAGGACTCCTTAATTTTTCATTTTAGCAGTCCAGGGCATCCATAGAACTCTTCTCCAGCACCACAATTCAAACTGAGTTGATTTTCTTCCTATCAGCTTTCTTTACTGTCTCCCTTTCCCAATCATACATAGAAATGGGAAATATGATGCCATGGACAATCCTAACCTTAGTATGCAATGATGTATATTTACACTTTAGGATCTTGTCTAGTTCCTTCATACCTGCCCTTCAAAGTCCTAGTCTTCTTTTGATTTCTTGACTGCAGTCTGCATTCTGATTAATGATTGAGCCAAGGTATGGAAAATCTTGAACTGTTTCATTACATACAAGACCTGTTTCCTAAAGTATCTGCCTCATTCTAATTAATAGCAGGACTGATCATGAAAGTTTGGTCTACCACTGAGCTGAAGCTCCCATTCCTTGAGAAGGCAAAGTTCATAACAGTCTTCAAAAGGAAAGTTTATATTCAGTCCTAATATAGTTAACCAAATTAGCTTGTAAATGATTGCAAAGTATACTGATAGATATGTTAACCCAAAATGTGCGGGACCCTTGAGGTCCTCCAGCAATGACCACAACTCTGTGCAAAAATGGGGAATTAATTAGTTCTTATTAAGAAGGCTACAAGAGGTGGGGTAACTGGCAGGATCTTTCCACCAGTGTTTATGGGGTCTTTGCATGAGAACCAGCCAGTGACTCAAAAGTAAACTAAAAATGTGTTTTGAGGAATATTCAATCATGCAGCTGCACAAGATTCAAACAGTCACATACTCACACAAGAGCTAACTGAAGGAAAGGGTAGAAAAGGTTGATAGCAAAGTTTCAGGGTTTTGGCCAATAATTACTAATCCAGGAAAGTAGCAAAGAAATAGCAAGGTGGCTTAAACTTGCATATAAGGGCAGTACAAATCAGAATTCAAAGTGACATAGTGTCATTCAACAAGTGAAAATACTGTATTGAGCTGCTCAAAACGGAGGGTTTTTATATTAAACTTTGACCCAGAAGGTATGGATGTAAATGGCTGTCTAGTGTAGTAAACAAAGGAATACAATGAGATCTGGAATAGGCTGATGGCTTTAGCATGTAGATGACAAAGAGTTAATAGCTGGTTTGATAGTCTTGTACCATTTGGATGGAGGGAGAGATAAAGGAACAGATGTTGAGGGAAGAGGAAACAGGAATATACCAATCAACAGTTCCATATGAACATTGGAGACTCTTTTGTCTCATTGGTGGCTAGATGGGAGTTTGTTAGCACTTGAAAGTTTCTGGTAACTGTTCCACCTACGACCTAGATGAGCTTGTGAGGGACTTCTTTTGACCTGCATATCCACCCAGCTTGCTGATCATTCAGCCTGGCTTTCAGCCATAGCAGTGTTTGATTTATATCAATTAAGCCATATCAAATGTGGAGGTGTACAGCTACTAACAGTTAAGACTGTGCACATGCCTAGAAAGTCTACATTCATAAACATCTTCTGAATTCCACATCTGTTACACAAGTTGAGCCTTGTTCCAAGTTTTAATTTTATGGGATGTGATTGATCCTTCCTTCCTTCCTTCCTTCCTTCCTTCCTTCCTTCCTTCCTTCCTTCCTTCCTTCCTTCCTTCCCTCCCTCCCTCCTTCCGTGTGCTTCTTTATATAGTGTATATTGTATTCACTGCTTGAATGCATACCTTCTATTGACTGAAGTGTATTTAAGCAGTGTTTTGCATGCATTTGATATTTGTGTGAAAATGCACAAAACACTTTTCAAATGTACACTTTTTTTTTATCAAACCTGTCTCTTAACATGACAATTCCAAGTGGCAAACTACATTCATTCCAAGCACAGTCTGGGAAGTGTGGGCTGAAACAAATTAGAATAACTCTGTGTTGTTGGTACTCATGAGTAGCATGGTGATAGTAAAGTAGATAAATGTCTGGAAAAAGCAGAGTTTTTTTTTTTCAGCTGTGAAAAAGTCATATTCAATTTGTTAAAGATAACAAGAGGCAAATTATATTACAGAAAAAAGTATTCAAAGGGTATGGAAGATGGAAAAGTTGAGAATTAACAATGTAATTAATTTAGAGCCTTAGGTTACATAAATCGCTTGCAGTACCCCAGCAATGTATACTTTGGCCATTTCCATGCTACACTGTTATAGTGCTATTATTCCACTTTCAACATCTTGTGTTATTCTAGGGTTTGTAGTTTACTGAGGCCAAAGAGCTCTCTGGCTGAGAATTCTAAAGGCCCCTCCCTAAATTGCAAACCCCAGGATTCCATAGGATGCTGAAAGTGGAATAATAGCACGATAAGAAAGACTTAGATTTAAGTTTCTTTCCTTTGAAGTAAGCTTAATCCAGCTCCTATAGCATTTTAGTGTACTGAATGGTCTAATACACCATTCCCCAAAGACTCTTGTCTTGTGACAACTAGAATGGTTTCTCCCAGCTGCACTGGAATGAAGAGTTGGCGAAGCAATGCAGGCAATAAAATGCATCTGGCCACTACAGTAGGTCTTTGTTTGTGCATGAAATCTGAGAATGATATTACTATTTGAAGTTGATTGCTAGTATGCCTACATGCTCCTTCCAAGTGAAATTAGAGAATGTTGGCAGAGGCTCGAAGAGTGATAATGCAGCAGCTACTGTACTGATGCTACAAAATTATTACACAGTGATGACAGAGCAGGCATTCTGAATGAGTCATTTTTGTAAGTCATTAATGACCAGCTGTATCTGCTTTGGCTGCACTCTTCTATGGCTGAATCTTACAATAGATACAGTATTCTTAGTGGGTCTTTGCACACACAAGATGGTGTTTTTCTTGAGCACCTGTTATCTCTTGAAAGCAAAAGAGAAATACACTTACAAGATTTAAATCTTAATAAAAGCTGTATTATTTGGGAGAGTGCAGGTAAAGTCAGCTGAATCTAACTCAGAGACACTGTGCTTAGAAAGAGAAGAGCAGCTGTTGAGTTTTATTATATACCGACAATGTTTATACTACCATGACACAATGAGATTTTTCTGGCCTTTCACAGTCTAATGTACTCGATATCCATCACTGCCAAGGGCATGCCATTAGATTTATTAGTATAAATGTTGCATCAAAAGGCAGGCATTTGGGTTTTATGGAGATAATCCACCAAAATCTCATCAAATATGCTGCTAGAGACAAAGGTAGTCAAACATTAGGATTTTGTCTCAAAGGGTATGGCTAATTACAAGAAAAGATCATGCAAAGGGAAAGTAAATTTTGAGGGATCTGAGATGTGTTATCAAAACAATTACAAATTGCATAAATAATGGGGAGAGTTATAAACCTCATGTTTTACATGCAGTGTGCTCAAGCTCAAGTCTGCCCTTTTTGTTTCAGGAATCTTAGGCATCAGGTCTACAAAATACTTCTGTTTGAAATCACAGAGAGGTGCTGCCATTCAGAGTGGACAGTGCTGAACTTTGCAGACAAACGTCTACATGAATTACATGGACAGTGGCCACTTTCATATACTGTGATCAGTCAATATGTACAAGTAAGGTAATATTGTAACAACAGGTATTCCTTCAACAGGAAATCTTAAGCAATCTTTGAGAAAACAGCAGGTCTCTTCTGACGAACTACTGCCTCAAAAGTGAGTTTCTTATGGGTATGAAAATTCTCATACCTCATACAATTGCCCTGCTTTCAGGAGCTGGTCTTAATTTCAGTAAAAGAAACAGACTGGCATACTTGGAGTGAACATGGAAATGGACACGCAATACCTGCAAAATCAGTTTGTACATTAGATGATGTACTATGTTTAGGCAATACTTTTTCTACTCCTTATTGATCCAGCTGTAGGTAGAAATACAAGGAAATACAGAATCATTTGATGTGATTTCAGTACCTATATAGTTAAAGACATTGGGCACAGGAGGTAGACTAGAAGGTGAGAGGCATCTTTTTCATTTGCTTTGCCATTTATTTATTTATTTATTTATTTTAAATACAACCACAAGGGAGCAAGAAATCCAATCATATGTGGTTAGAATAAATATTATAACTTTAAGGAATTTACATAGTTCTGCTAATAAAGGATAATCACTGGAAAAGCAAAGAAGTTCCACTATGATTTAAAGGTTCTGTCAGAAATGGTCAACAGTGAACAACTGGAATGAAATCTAACATGGTAACTCATGTATAACAGGGATAAATGTGCTACAGTATATGTTTAGTAAGAGACTTCCACATCATTTCCCTCCTTAAGGTGTTCCGCTCTAGAGAGATGATAGAGGGTAGAATGAAGGAGCATGCTAGATGTTAAGAAGCTCCTGCCCATAACAAAATTCTAACTTTTTAACAACAACAACAACAACAATAATATTTATTTTTATCCCACCTCTCCCAATGGATCGAGGAGGCATTACAGCAATATATAAAATACATTAAAACATTAAAATGTACCCCATCCTCCCCACCCACCCACCCTTCTAACCCCCTAAAACACATTAACTATTAAAAACAAATCAAAAACAAGATTAAAAACAAGAGGACAGTTGATGAGAGGAGGTGGAACACTAGTCTGGGAAGGCCTGTCGGAAGAGGACAGTCTTGACTGCCTTTTTAAAGCAGTCAAGACTGGTAATATGTCGGGTCTCTTCATTAGTTAGTTTGGGAGCGATAGAAGAAAAGGTCCTCTGGGTAACTGCAGCCAACTTAGTTCTGATTGGCCGCAGTAAATTCCTCCCAGAGGACCTTAGTGTGCGAGGCGGATTGTATGGGAGAAGGCGATCCCGCAGGTAGGCTGGCCCCAAGCCATGTAGGGCTTAAAAGGTAATGACCAACACCTTGTACCATGCCCGGAAACTAATAGGCAGCCAATGAAGGGACTTTAAAATTGGTGTTATATGGTCAGTTTTAGGTCTTCCGGTGACCATCCTGGCTGCCATATTCTGAACTAATTGAAGCTTCTGGACTAAGCACATTGGTAGCCCTATGTAGAACGCATTGCAGAAGTCAAGCCGTGAAGTTACCAGCACATGTACCACTGTTTTTAGGTGTTCCAGGTACAGGAAGGGGCGCAGCTGGCGTATCAGCCGAAGCTGATAGCAGGCACTCCTGGCTGCCGCATCAATTTGAGCTGTCATCTGAAGCGGCGAATCCAAGAGCACCCCCAAGCTGCGGACACAGTCTTTCAGGGGAAGTGTGACCCCGTCTAGAACTGGTTGACAAACCTCCATACCTGGGCTTGGGCCCTTAACAGCGAGTACCTCCATCTTATCTGGATACAGCTTCAGTCTGTTTTTCCTCATCCAGTCCATTACTGCTTCAAGGCATACACTTAGAGGTGAGATGCCACCCTTAGTTGATGCTATTATCCGAGGCATGGAGAGATATATCTGGGTGTCATCAGCAAACTGATAGCACCTTGCTCCATGCCTCCTGATGATCTCTCCCAGCGGTTTCATGTAAATGTTAAATAGCATTGGGGACAGGACGGCACCCTGAGGGATGCCAGATCTGAGCTCCTTTTTCGAGGAGCAGCTGTCCCCAAGCATCACCATCTGGTATCTGACTGAGAGATAGGACTAGAACCACTTAAGTGTAGTGCCCCCGATCCCCAGCCCTCTCAAGCATTCCAGAAGGATACCATGGTCTATGGTATCGAAAGCCGCTGAGAGGTCCAAGAGTACCAGCAGGGTCACACTTCCCCTGTCGATACCTAGGCATAGATCATCCACTAAGGCGACCATGGCAGTCTCGACTCCATATCCTGCCCTGAAACCAGTTTGAAATGGATCTAGATAATCTGTTTCATCCAAGACATCTTGGAGCTGAAGGCCAACAGCCCTCTCGATCACCTTGCTTAGAAATGGTAGATGGGAGACTGGTCTGTAATTATTCATATCCAGGGGATCTAGGGAGGGCTTTTTTAGAAGCGGCTGTATAATCGCTTCTTTTAAACAAGCTGGAAAATTGCCCTCCCTGAAGGATGCATTAATAATATGTCTTAAGTGGTTCTTAATTGCAACTCCTCCCTGGACGACCAGCCATGAAGGGCAGGGATCAAGAGTGCAAGTTGTCCTTCTTACCTTTCCAAGGAGCTTGTCTACGTCCTCGGTACTCACTGACTGAAACTGATCCAGTATAATCCTGTTCACAGGGTCGCTGGACGCTCCATTTGTAACCTCTGCTATAACACCGGCATCTAAGTCGACTCTTATCTGAGAGATTTTATCTGCGAAATGACTATTCAAGGCATCACAGCAAGCTACGTTAGGTTCTAACAACGAGTTCAGGGGAGTGGGTAACTGAGTCAAATCCCTTATCACCCTGAACAGTTCTGCTGGACGAGAAGTCGCAGACGTAATACATGCAGAGAAGAAGGTCTTCTTTGCTGCATCTATTGCCACTCTGTAGGAATGAAGGAATTCTCTATAGTGTGTCCTGTCAGATAAGAGTCGAGATTTCGACCAGTTGCGGAACATAGAAAAGCTCAACATAGAAAAGTTCTTCAGACCCATTTTGTACATTTATTTTATTTTTATTTTTGCTTGGAATAGTCTTGAAATTTTGACAAATTACTGACGTGCGACCATTTCTTGTCTGAGATGCAAAGGAAGTAAGGCTGAAAGGAGATGCCATCACTGATTTGCCTAATGGAGGCCTGCACATTTACACAACCTATAAAGACAAAATGTATTCAAACAGGCATGAGGCTTGCCATTTGGTTGATTACCCACAGGTTAGCTATTTAACCTATTTTACAGGGAACTGCCATCTGTTTAAAGGCTAGAGCACAGAGTACAGACATTAGTTTGAAGGCATCTTGTATATGAAAGTTTATCTAATTCAAATCTGGCTTAAAGATAAATGAAAAAAAAAAGGCGAAGGGAGAACAGAGGCCTTGAAGTTGCCATCAACAGCATCTACATAACAAAACATTATATACTTAGATAAGAAATAGATAGAAAAGAGATAGATATTTATTGTGTGGTCACAGACCCAATAAATATATACTTATTTCATTCATTTATATCCTATCTTTCTCTCAGATCTGAAAGAGCTTACACCATAATTTTAAAATGCATCAGTAAGAGCACGACAAATTGTCATTTTTATAACATAGTTAAACATTTATATGCTGAGCACACTTTACTTAAAATAGCTTTAAACAACTCAATAGTAATAATGAAACTAGGTATAAGATTAAAACACAGTTAAATTAAAACCAGTTTCAATACACCACAATAATAATAAAGTTAAAAAAAAAATCAATCTTTAAAACATCAGTTAAAATCCTGTTTATGGCAGCATGTCAGTTACTGAAGGCTTGCCTGAAAAGAAATATAATTATAATTATTTTATATACCACCTTGTCCTCAGTCCTAGGTCTGCGGCCAGCCTAACCACTTTTTGAGAAAAAATTCATGATTAGAAGTAGCCATTATGAATGTCTTCTCTCCATCAGATATGCCCCTGAAGGGCCTTTCCTGCAGATGTCAAAGCTCAGAGTTGTTTTTATAGGACAACACAGTCTTTCATATCACTTGGACTCAAATTGTACAGGACCAAGTCATATTGGTAGTTGGTTATAGTTTTCCACATCATGCATTTTATTTCTGTTTCAATTATAGTAGTTATTTCTAAATTTGCACATAAATGTGTATTGCATCTCTATAAATGTTTTCTTTTTGGAAACACCAGTACATTTACACAAACCTATGTCCTCTTCAGTCTTCTTTTTTTTAGTGTTCCATAAATAACTGCCCTACCACCCCATGATCCAGTAAACTATTTCACATTCAGCTTTACCCTAATAGTG
The DNA here is from genome assembly GCA_948474755.1 of Ctenosaura bakeri. Lineage (NCBI taxonomy): Eukaryota > Metazoa > Chordata > Lepidosauria > Squamata > Iguanidae > Ctenosaura > Ctenosaura bakeri. The sequence goes on along the minus strand of CAOLHI010000513.1, from coordinate 223,727 downwards.
TGCTGGAAAAGGAACACATGGAGAAGTAATGCAGATGCTGAGTTAAACTATGCTTCTCACTCCATTCTTGTTTGTTTGTGCTTTCTATCGGAAAAAATAAGAATGCCATACTGTCTGTGAAAATGAAAGCACAATTTGAGAAATGAAATTTCCTTGGATTGTTTTTTTTTTTTTAATTGGGGGTGGGATAGTTTGAAGAACATCAGAGAACAAAAGAAAAAAAAATCTCAAAATGAAGAAACTAAAGAGCAGTACAATCTAAAACAAGTCCACAGTTCAACAAAAAACAGCACATCTGACAAATCCATTTTCATGGACCTTCTCCTTTTTCCACCTCTGGATCTGGTCTGTATGACTTCTGTGTCTGGTTTTGGAGGTTTGTTTTTTTTTAAGGTACATTTTGTGCACATTTTTCCTGTAGCATGCATTGTTTGCTTGCGTCTACCCATTGACTAAAACTTGTATGCATGCATTTTTGCAAAGTATACATATTAAAATGCATTTTTCCCAATATGTACATTTTATGGATATGTTTTTCAAAGTTCTAGAGCGTATGAATTGCTAAAAGCACAGTGTGTTTGGTCTCTATTTATAGGCAGTGTCAATGGGGGAATTTAAATAAATAATAAAAATCCCATGGAGTGGCTTCCTCACTCACCCATACATATGAAACATTTAAATTCTATCCAGAATATATTTATAGGGGGGATAGCCAAACTGACACATCAGTACCATCACTGCCTGCAATGAATTCAGAATTTTCATGTTTCAATATCATCTGCAATCAAGCAGAGTTTATAGGTACTTACAGTTCCCTAAAACAAGTGATAGGTTTGCCTTAGGGTCGCCGTTAAGTTGAAAATGATCTGAAGGCACACATCACCAACAGCAAAACATGTGGCCCTGTTTGGCCAAACATGTTAATGATTTTTTTAAACAAACAAACAAACAAACAAACAAACAGCTTAAAGCTTTAAGGAACATTTACAGTGACTTGTATATTTTTGGAAAAGACATGCAGGTACTGAGTAGTCAGCTTTTCTGTCCTTCATTCTATATATTTTAATTATTTTTGGAAGGGGACCTGCAGTGAATTTCATTAGCTACAATTTTCACAAGTTTATGGTCACAGAAGCGTTGAAAAATACAGCATTGTTAAGTGGAGTCCCTAAGAAATAATAAAACATTTCCCAGCCAGATGGCTCAGTCACGCTAAAGGAGTTGAGAGAATAAGGCTCTGCAAAATGGAGCAATTAAGAGAACTGCCAATAGGCATGCTACCTATCTTGCTTGTGACCTCCCAAATCCCGAGGTTACTGAGAGAATTTTTGAGGAGCTATACTTAAATGGAAAAAGAGTTGATTCTGCTTTTATTTATGCATTCAGGCATCCTATATTTAAATGGAGAAAGCTATAAATGTGATATAAAGCATTACAGTAAAGGTAGTTTTAATCATACAGCTTTACAGAATGGCCTGTATTATATATACTCAGAAAAGCTTGAAAGAAACTCAGTGAAATATCTGGATAGAAATAAGAATTCCCTGCAGAAGCTGGGTGTGTGATTAATTTCTTAGATTTGCATGCTGTGAATTCAAGCTTCACAGTTTGTCAAAGGAAAGGGACCATTAGGTGTGATTCATGAATTCTGAAAGTATTATTCATTTTGAGTGTATTGGATAGAGAAATTTTGTTGCAAAGAATCTGCTAAACTGGTGTTACATAGATGCTTAGGAATTTAATTATAAATCAATGTATGGAGTCAGCAGTTTGAGTCTATGAAAGATTCCTCCTCACCCTTGCCCCAGCAGTCTTGCAATGACGCATGAGATAGCCAGCCTCAATAGTTAAGATTTTGCTGTGCATCTCAAAAATTTAAATGATCAGTATTTCTAAAACCAAATAACCCACTGGAATTAAATTTAACATGGTATTTTTTATTACGTGAAAACCAGAGTGTTTGGGATATATCTGAAAAGGAATGTGAAAGTTATACACTATAGAAAATAAGAAAAATCTGAGGAACTAGGGGAAGGAATTGGACTTCAGTGTCCCTTTTCATCTTCAGGGATATGAGGAGCCATATGGAATAGATGCCTACTTTTTCAATACATTTCCACAGTGATAGGATTATGTTCCAGGAAATTGCTACAGACAGGGTCTCCCAGGCCAGGCAAGACTTTGCTGAGTAGCCAAACAGCTACTGTGCAGCTGTAGTAGTGGGGGAGTGACTATGGTGGCAGAACTTTAGTTAATTCTAAAGGAACTAGTATCGTGAAGAAATTATACCTTGACAACTCAATGATGAAACAATCCAAAATGAACCAAGAGATAGTGCTGGGGAATGAGACTTCCATGTAAGAAGGCACTGAGCCAGCTCCTGGGAAAGAGAAGAGCACAAGTATAAGTAAACCTGTATCTAATGATGTACGTGAACTCATGCCAAAAAGGTGATGAGTTGTAAAAGTAAAGCCTGAAGATGAACAACATTTGTAGTAGGGAAGTAGAACGTGAAAAGCTAGAAACTCTAAAACAAGAAATACAAGACATAGAAATAGGCACTCATGGTTTGAAGGAGCTGAAGTGGACTAGAAAGGGGACATTTTCGGACAGATAATTACGCAGTCTGTTATTTTTGAAATTCACTCAAAGAACTAACAAGATGGCATTAATAGTGAAGTGAAATGGAGCAGGGGATACAATGCAAAATCTGACTGAATAATATTAATAAGATTGTTTGGAAAACCTATCAACATGACTGTAATCCAAATTTATGTTCTCACTACAGAGGATCAAGAAATGAAGCAGTAGAGTGACTGACTAAATTTTCTAAAGTCAATGGAATGTTCATTGCAAATAAATTCTTCAGGCAACCAAAGAAATGACTATGTACAAGAACACCACCAGATGGTCAATATAAAAATAAAGTACACTATGTAGTTCGGAGCAAGATATGGAGAAAGACCAGGAACTTATTGTGATGCAGAGCATGAACTGCTAATATCTAAATTAAAGAAAAACTAAAGAGGCATAGTAAATCATTGCTCAAAAATACAACCTGAAGAAGATCTCTGTAGAATTTTAAGACCATATAAAAGAACAGATTTGCACCACAATTGCACAATTTGCACCACAACTGATAGGAAACCACAAAAACTTGAGGCAAAAACATTGTCTGGGAAGAATGAGAAAAGGGAGAAAAGTCTCATCAGATGACAGATCAGTCTCTTCAAACAGTAAAGGACAGCTGAGAAACAAAAGTAAAAGTTTACAGAAAAGGGGTCAGAAACCTGAACACAGCTGTTCAGCAACTTGTGTAAGAACAAACAGACCTCGGTTAATGAAGTAGACATGTTCTTGGACAAACCATGGTACCAGAGACAGAAATGACATGGGTTTCATAGGCAAGGAATACTCAGAGGTGGTTTTTCTAGTTTCTTCTTCTGAAAAATAGCCTACAGAAACTAGCTAAGTACTCACAAGAACTGACCCTGCTTAGCTTCCAAGATCAGATGGGATCTGATGCCTTTAATGTAAGGCATTATAATAATCAATATAAAGAAATAGAAGACAACAAAAAAGAACAAGAGACCTCTTCAAGAGGCCTCTACAAGATTCAAAGAGAAATGGGGCAATTCATTACATGGTCAGGTCAAAATAAAAAGATGATGAACATGATACACTAAGGAACGATATAATAGAAATAAAACAATGCAGATTGATTCATGGAGGAATATGGATAAATGGCATACCAATATTGTTGTTGTGAACTGTATAGATAGAATCCATTCCAATTCTGAACAAAATCTACCAACAAATACGGAAAAGAAAACAATGATGCATGTTGTCCTTATAAGGATTGTCGTTATGGAGGTACATGAGGTATGGCCAAGGTCAACCATGGAACCAAAGATCTCCAGTATTAGCACTTTGAATAGAATCATTGAGCTAAGGAAAAATCATGATTCTTAGAACTGGTCAATTCTTATAGTTTTTACTGTTAGACCCTTTCCGCACCTTACCTTCTGGCGCTGGGCTGCAGGGATCATGCAAGCAGCCTCTGGTGAGAAGCTCTCGTGTCCAGGGTGCTTCATCTCCGCATGAGCTGCCTGGTCGCATGAGAGACCCGCCTCTTCCTTCCTCAGCACAGCCTGGGAGTTTCTCAGGCTGCACTGAGGCAGGAAGCATGACTGGTGCAGCTCCGGAGGTTCCGCATGCCAGGTAAGTGCGCACGGGGCCCAGGAGAAATGCGTGATTGTGCACCATTTTTGGCTTCTAGCTGGAAATGAAAAGGTGCGTGACTGGCGCCTGCTGGCCCATGGAGATAGCTCACAATCACGTGATGCTCCAGGCCCTCTTTTGCATGGAAAATGCCATGCGAAAAGGGCCTTAGTAAAGACACTTTTGATTCTATGCAGTCTGAAAAAGAGCACTTCGAAGTGAAAGAACTTTCCTGTGTGTATAACTAGGAAAAGGGCCAGTGTTTGGCTTGATGATTACATGGAAATATGGATGATAGAGACATTGCTAAAGACACTGGGCTGAGTAAGACAGTCACATCATTTGGTACATGCTAGGGAGAGGAAGTGAAGTGTTGGAAGAAAGAATTGGATGTGTCAAACAAAACCTTACCTAGCTCTGATGGGCTAGCATGATATCCTTAGGTACAGTGCAGGATCCCATCCTATTAGTATTGTTGAAGATTCGGCTGCCAACATGGCAGCTTTTGTATGTGAAACAAGGAGGATCCTCCTTGCTCTCTGCCTCAGGCACCAAAATGGCTTCAGTCAACCCTACATAGAAATCAAAGCCTATAAACTAACCACCTTCCACAACAGATGATCTTAAGGAAAATTTCCTGTCTCTTTCACAAAAGGGTTAGTAAATCTCAGCTATCTGCTACTGGAGAGAAAATGCATGAACATTAATTCATCTTCACCACTAAATATCATTTTACCTATCTCTCTTTTCAACATTTAGGTATCAGTCTAGCAGCCAAATTCACTGCCATGCAAATGTCCCAATGAAGGGAAATACTTACTAAAAGAACTGTCAGGTTCTCTTGGAATCTTCCCACTAAAAATTCTTGTTCTGAGAGGAACCAATGTGTTTGATTCCTCTTCAGCAGCAGAATATCCTTTCTTTATGATTCAGTGCTCCAGATCTGAGACTGACATAGACTTCATAATCACCTTTGTGGAGATTCTACTGATCTGTGAACAATGCAAATTTCTCATGTGTTCTCTTACTGGCCTTCGGGTGGTTGTGAATGTATCTGGAGGCTAAGATCTGTCTATTTTGTGGGTTCCAGGTTATTTTGATTGCCAGGAAGCTATCACACTGAACTAATTTTAGGGCAACACAACAGGAAGGGTATGTTCCACTATCCCCCTGCCTCCCTCAAATGCTCTAAGCCTTGGTTCTTCATCTATCACAGCTTCCTTATTTGAATGTTGGCAAACCTTTCATTGCCCTAATATGTTACAGATATCATTTAAACAAGTAGTTTGATGGGAAACCATGAAATAATGAGACCAGGCAAAAACTTGGATAATAAAGGGCACTTTATTTAAGCTGACCTATTTAAAGATGCATTGGCTTGGAAGGGAGCAATAAGAGAAAGCAACATGATTCAGGTCTTGCTGAGGCAGGTGTCACCACATGACAATCTCCTCAGCCTTCCGATGGGCGAAACACCTCAGCCCTGAGGGCAATCCAAATTGCTTTGGTTGCTCCCCGGCTTGGCATAATTGGAAGGTGGACTGGAGGATTCTCATCCAAGCTGCAGGGCCCTACAGATGAGAGCCCGAGTCCCAGGTGAACCTAAAGAGTATGCAGGGATGCAGGGGGATGGGATGCAGGGCCCTAAAGAGAGAGTTCCAGTGCCCTATCCTACACCAATGGGGTACCAAGCGGTGAACACTGAAGTCTTATTCTCCCCTGGCAAAGGAAAACCTATTTAATATACCACCCCAAGCCAATTATTCCTATGCCATCAGTTACAGCAGTGGTTCTCAACCTGTGGGTCCCCAGATGTTCAAAAACTTCAGCTCCCAGAAGCCCTGAGCATTGACCATAGTGGCTGGGGCTTCTGGGAGCTGAAGTCCAAAAACATCTGGGGACCCACAGGTTGAGAACCACTGAGTTACAGTATAGGATAGGGAAAACACCCCCTCCCCAAAAAAAACCCCTGGTAACAGGAGGGAAAAAATTCTATCCAGGCTCAAACCAACCAGATAAACTCACACTGCACTGAGGGTGGGAGGGTGGGTTGAGTATACAATTCAGAATGACACATGTGAGGCGGACTAGCATAAAACAGTTCAGGCCCCACTCCGGCACGTGTTGTGATCCAGCGCTAAGTGCCAATCACAACCACACTCTGGTCTCTGACATGGAAACCATCAAATTTTTACTTTCCTCTGCAGTGACTGTGTTACGCAGGTCCAGGAAAGTATTATTTATGTATGTATTATTATTTTTTTGCATGGATATCTTGCCTTTCTTCCTTCAGTGAGCTCAAAGCAGTATTTATGGCTCTCCTCTTTTTCATCTTTTCCTCTGAACAACTCAAGTCAGGCTAAGAGAATATGAATGGCCTCCAAGATCACCAGATAAGTTTCACGTGGAACTTGGACCTGGAACTTCTAAGTCTTGGTCCAGCATTCTAATCATTACACCGCATTGGCTGTCAGTCTGACGTTAGGCTGAGGTCATGTCCCTGGACAAAGTTTCATCATGAGGAAAAAGAAGACAGTGGAATTGGAGCTATAGCCCCATGGCTTTACATCAAAAGATTCTTATCAATGGAAAGAGAAAGAATAGCTCATATTCCGCAGATTGGTTGGAGTCCCTGCTTGTGAAACTCTGCAAGCATATTTATAGAGCAGCCTGAATCACAGTGTAGGCTGGGAAGTATAAAATCACACTGACAGTAGTAAAGTGGTATAGGAAATTAATTTAGGCAGAATCAAATTATCCAGTCTGAATTTAAGCCAGATTCTGCCCTCAATTAAAATAGCATGACCCCTTAAAATCAATGGACGGAATTTGGCCAAACGTTGTTTGAACTCCTAATGGCATAGGACTTCATAATTAAGCATGGTCAGGACCTCAGTTTTGTTCATCATCCAAAGACGTATTAATGTACTTTCTACTTTAAAAAACAATCAATATATTATCTTTAAAATGCTGACTGCTATAGAAATGTTTCCAGTTTTCTAAAATGCACTTTCCTCTTAGTCAAGAATATATACCAATTCCTTACATTTTTAGATATTTGTTAGCTATTTCCACCCCACCCAAAATGTAATTGTCCAGTAACAAACTATCTGAATGGGGATATTAAGAGCTAAAACTGGCCTAATCCCAGTAAAAGAATTGAGAGCGCTTCAGCACTACTGGCAAAGCCCCATTTATCACTCCTGAGTACATAACACCTAGAATAACTGGAAATCTGCCATGCATTTTTCTTAAGAAAAAGGTTCCAGAAAGGGAGGCATTTTAATTGTTTTTTGTAAAAACCTAACTTGCTTTCCCTTTCCACACCTAAACTTGTTTTCTCCCCAGCCACAAACACACAAAGGTTAAATGGAAGTAATTATGTCTTTGTTATTTTCAAGTAAGCAACTTATCAGCAGGAATTTTATTCTACTGTATTATTCTGCTATAATAACTTACTAAACATATACACCAAACATATACATTTTACTAGATCTTGATATAAAGTGCTAGCAGTAATTTACTACTTTTATCTAATTGGAACATTAACAAAAATTGGAAGCTATTTCCTAATTATCATCTACATTGGTCTTGCTATTAATTTTATAGATTTTTAAGGCTTTGGGGACGCATATGGGTTAGCTGGCTGGACCATAAATGATCACTTTTTTGTTTAGAAACCAATTTAAGTGAAGATGTGTGCCATGCCCACAGGCCAACTGAGCTGAATTAATGAACATTAAATGAGTTGTTAAAGTTTTTTTACAAGCACATTCTGAAGCATGCCAAGCTCTGAACTACACATAGGCTCTGGAGCAATTTTACTCAACATGTAAAAGTCTGTGAATTATAGAAGCCTATTCTGGTCAATTCACTCATCCCTTTTCAAGGACAGAGAAATGAAGTTTTCTAATTCTGAATTTCAGTTTCTTTTCACTTCAAAGTAATATTGCTATCACCTTTTCACGAGATACATGCTTTATACTATGAATTTTTAAAAATTATTTTTTAACATGAACAATCTCATTTGCAATCAAACAAATGTACATAATGTAAAGAAAAACATAAAGAAAGAGAAGAAAAATAAAAACTACATAACTAATACACAATTATACTATAATAAAATAATACACAATATAATAATATTACTTTTCTTTTCATTATAGTCAAGATTGGGGGGGTGTCAAAGCCTTATTGTGTATTAGTTATATATCTTTTTTCTCTTTTTCTTCTCTTTCTTTGTACTTTTCTTAGAATATATATATATATATATATATATATATATGTACAGATCCAACCAAATAATCCTACTAAAATTACTAATAATCATATCCTCAAATCATTATGTTATTTTTCTTATTCCTCAAAAACCATGAATGGATCCCAGTCTTTCAAATGTCTTCAATTGGCTCGTTCTCTAGAACCATGTTAATTTGACCATTGGGGCCAACTCAGCCACCTTAACAATCCATTCTTCCATTCTTGCTGCTGCTTCAGTCTGAGTTTGAGCAAACAATATTCTTGTTGCTGTTGTCATATATCAAATAAGTATCCATATCTTTTTTCAGTTCTTTATTTGTAACACCCAACAATAACATTCCTGGTAACATTACAAAATCTACCTTTAGTCTTTTTTTTAGAGATGAGCCAAACAAATCCTCGAATTCTCAGAAGGATTAGAGATTTGCGAATCTGAATCCCTGTGCCAAAATAGGCAAACCAAATCTTTCAAGTTCAAGTTCAAGTTTATTGCATTTTAGCAGCCAGCCATTGCACAAAAATGAAAAAAATAAAATAAGATAAAATGAAAAAGGATAATCCAGCCAACCAATTTACGTGTAATACATAATCAACAATAAATAAATCATTTTCCATACCCCTCCTTGTTCTTTATGGCACGTAATTGTAAAAACCAAATCTTTTGAATCCATCAACCAAATAGTTTGTTGGAGACTGGGACGCCTGAAAACCTGGGACACCAGACACATAAGGGGAGATGGCAAGTAGATGAGTTTTTCCCTTGGAGTAATAATGGCCTTTGCTAACAATTTCAGAAATTACATCTGGGGTTGTATTCTAATATATTTAAATTGAACATTTAAAATATTTAAGTTCAGCACTATTTTCTGTGCTGATAATCAATGGCATATATAAATACTGGGGTCAGTGGGTCTGATGCCTATCAGAAGAAGTGGGGCAGAGGGCAGGGTCACACAATCTCATCCAGTGATTGCCACATGTAGGCCAGTGTACCTTCTTCCACAAAACCAGCGCCTGGTTGTAAACCTATAGCTAGAATAGGATGAGAAGTGAAATGTCTGCCATGGTTTCTCGTGAGTCACATGACAAACCACATATAGCAGAAACGAAAAATTGTTTTTAAAAATTGGTGCCTCCAAAGCCTACCAAAGGCCTGATTGGCTGGCAGGCCCCTGAGCATGTGAAAATCACAGCATAAAGTTGTGTGCATGCTCTGGAAGCTGCCTGTGCCCAGGTCAGCTGCCTGTGCCCACTTGACCAGACTGTGCCCGTTTGGGCTGCCTCCCTCTGCAAGGTAATAATCTCTGTTCTTTTGACTTGAGACTGAAAGGAAGGGATTGGGAATTATTGAGACTGGACTTGAAAGTCCCTTGTAGGACTTGAGACTGGACTTGAGGATAGAGAATTGAGACTGGACTAGAGGCTGGTGGTGTTGATGTTGTTTTTTGTTTAAGTGCCTTCCTTGTTGCAAGACTTGAGACTTGACTGGAAGGTACAGTCTTGAGATTTCAAGGACAGTTGAATGATTCCTTTGCATAGCTCCTTTGCAAAGCTCTTTCATACACAGTTCTGGGGTTTGCAGTTTTACAAGGTGTCACAGTCTTCTGTGCCAAAATGTGCTGGTGCATCATCTAACTACAAACCCCAGGATGCCATAAGGAGATATGCAAAGAAAATCGAGTTTTGACCTGGGTTATCTCTGTATTGTAGTATGTGGCCCTGTTTACACAGGCAGGAAAATATGGGATTAAGTCACATTTTCCTGCCTGTGTAGAAAGGACTTTCATGTCATTTTCAATCTGAGGAGATCCTGAGGCAAAACTATGACAATTGTCCTGGCCAGATTTCTTCAGAGGGAGGTTTGCCTTTGCCTAGGCTTTTGCTAAGGGTAGGAGAGTGTGTTTTGCCCAAGATTATCCTTCTTTCCCTTGTTTTTTAAACCCTTTAAAAAAAAAAAAATTCAGAAGAATTGAGATTTGTGAGATTCGTGGATTCCCAGAACCTTCCAGGGATTCGGATCCAGATTCAGATTCAGAAAATTCTGGCTTTGTCCAATCTCTAATTTTTTTTATTAACATATAAATCTTACACCAGTACTTTTTCACCTTCTTATAAGTCCACCACATATGACAAAAGAAGCCCTCCTTATTCCGACATCTCCAATATTGGTTTGAAACATTCTAAGATATTTTCAACAGCTTATTTGGGTTTAGATATCATCCATACATCATCTTAAACAGATTTTCTTTTAAATTATTGGACAAAGTAAATTATGTATCTTTGGAACACATTTTTCCCATACATCTATATGGACATTATGCTCCAAATCGGCCCAGCTTATCATGTGCTCTTGTACAGATTCATCTTCTCTCTCTATTTTCAAAAGCAATTTATACATCTTTAAAATTACATTGTCACTGTCATTATACAACTCTAAATAATACACATTTTTCTAACCTCTATGGTTTTATTAAGATATTATATTGTTATATTATATTAATATATTATTATATTATTACATTATAATATTATATATATATATATATATATATATATATATATATATATAATATTATATTAATTATATTAACATTAATTAATTATATTAACAATTATATTGTTATTAACATCAGTTAATAACTTGCTAACTTCCTAACATCTTCTCAACCATTTAAATGTCTCCTTCAGGGACCTCTTCCTCCAACATTTCAAACAGTTCTCTCACTCTCACCAAAGAGGATGTTATATGTTTTTCAACTGTATAAGTGGTTATCAAAACTTCTGGGACTATTCACTTTTTTTATGAGCAACAACAACTTATACTCTCTGCATTTTTCAGCACTCTTTTGGGAAATTCTTTAAACATAATTATTTCATTCTCATTTATTTTAAACCCTTTTTAAAAGTGCGTTCTCAATATTTCATCTGTAATGATTTTAAAAGAAATTATCACTTTTTTCCCACTGTGCATAATCAGAGTTTTGCCTATATATTGCTTCAATCTTCTCAAGTTATTCACCACCACTGCTTATAAGGCCCACCAAAGCTTTTAAAATTGTCTATTTTAAGTCAGTCAGCTCTTCCTGAATGGCTCTTACTCTAATCTGTGTTCCTTTTGATTTTAACTCCATCATCATAAATCTATTCTCTGTATTTTCTGAAATTCTACCATAAAATGTCTGTTCCCTTTGAAGTATCAGAGATTTCCTAATTATGTTTGTGTTTAATTGTTATGAGATTCTGAACTGTGATCTCTTTCCACTGCATTTTAGCAAGCTCTTTAAAATGGTTTACACTTCCAGTAATCTCTAAACATACATTCCAGTTTCTGCTCAAAATTCACCTTACTTCTTTCACATGTTTATTCAGATCTAACATCTGATAAGACATTTCAGATATTGAGGCTCAAATTTTAATGAGCACAGAGTCAGTTTTGTCTAGCTCAGCTTTGGACACTTTTCTGGTGGCCATGTTTATGATGTCATATAAATCACTCTTTGCCTAAAATCTGGCATCTGAGACAATATTTATTTCCCTTTTTCTGAAATATGGCTTCCAAATGGATCTTTTAATTGTCTGAATCTTGGTGATGCCAAATCTATTTTTTTATTTCCAGTTCAAATTGCTACTTAATTTAATCTTCCATTTTTGAGTGCTGTGCTATCTTTCAAGTACTTTGTCAATAGAGACTGTACTTCAGATATTTATGATGCAAACTGTTTGTACTCACTCAAGCATAATAAATCACCAACCAAGGGAGGTTTTGTTTCTCCATCCTTGTTCAGCATGTGCCATCCAAGGTCCTTTGATAATAATGTAAATCTTTGTTTGGAGAAGTTTCTGTCTAGCTGCCCTTAATAAATCGTTGTGATTTTCAGCTTTTCAGTGGGGAGTATTATAGTTTCCAGGGCACATATCTCTACCAGACAGCTCCCCAGCCCACTCCTGAGCTGGGGTGTTGTCTGAGATACTGAATTTCTGCCCTTGTGGATTTTTTCCATCTTTTTATTTGCTTTAAGATATTAATTGATCCTGTGAAGCCAGGAACTGCATGAAAAGTACGTTACTTACAGCTGGCCATCTATTTGAATGATATAGGCGCATGGGTATTGAGCCACAAAGGAACAGGAATTGAGTATTGAAACACAAAGGAACAGCATTTGGAAACATTATTTTTTTAAAATTGCAACTCTTCCAAACCCAGCAAAATGCTGGTTGAGGATTCTGTATTTTCCAGTCCAAAAAAGTAATTCTTCAGAAGAGTACCAGTTAACCTTGTTGGGAGTGGCAACCTTTGCATGCCTAATTAAATGGCTAGTTTGTTTGCATGTCTATTGTAAGCATATAGAGATAGCCTAGAGAGAACTTCCTGTTTGTTGGTTAACACCTCTTCCTCCAGCAAGTACACATTCCTTGTTCTTTAAAAGGTTCTCTTGCCATTTACTCCCTCCCTTTTGTCTTCGCCTTTTGACCTGAAAGCATGATCTGAGATTTCCCAACAGGGATCATTGGCAGCAAGCATGTGAGTGCTTAATTTTCTTCCTACCTTCTTCAAGAATTGAACCTGTATAGACTATGTACAAGATTTTGAGAGTAAACTCTTTTATATTTTTAATCAAATTGTTTTTGTGTTATTTTGAGCTAGATTAAGTGTGTTTGGGGTGGTGTTACAGAAGTGGGACTGATGATCTGTTCAACTTCCATTTTTGTGCAATTACTAAAATACTCTGCTGATTGAGAGTCTCATTACCAAGGTCTCTCAATATTCAAATATTTTTTCAATTTCCCCAACAAACCTCACCACTTCCTTTTTGGTAGGCTTTTGAACTATTAAACTGCTTAACAGGCAGAAATGAAACAAGTAAAACTCCCCCTTTCCCCCCAAAAAACCCTGACATGCAGTGATGGCAAAACCTAATCCAATGAAGCTACACCAGTAATACTGCTGTCAAAGAGAAAGGATGTGTGCAGAAACAAAGAGAATAACTCAAGAACATGAGAGTTCCCTACACAGATGGATTCCAGTTTGGGGAAACTAGTCTAAGCCTCTATGATAACTCTCCTGAAAAATCTGTTTCTCAGTTTTCCCACAACAATACCTACCTACCTACCTGCCATTGCCAAGATATATTTTGATTTGCAAATATTAGACTGATTGGGAGGATATTTATCTGTTTTCCTAGTTGCCTCTTAGGCCATTTCCACCCTACATTGCTATTATTCCACTTTCAACACCCTGTGGAATTCTGGAGTTTGTAGTTTACTGAGGTCTAGAGCTCTCTGTCTGAGAATTTTAACTGGCCCCCCTAAACTGCAAACCCCAGGATTCTATGGGATGTTGAAAGTGGAATAATAGCACTGTAACAGTATAGTGCAGAAATGACTGTAAGTCTGATTTTATGAGATTTTATTTTATTTTTTAAAATGACTTTGCTCCTGATGAAGGTTTTCTGGGATAAATGATGAATTAAAGGTCAGTGGAGGCCAACTATCACCAAAATCAGGGATTCACCACTTCACTGGACTCATATGCTATATTGTTGCTATATAGTCAATGGGAACACACACTTTTTGTACACTACAAAGAAAACACCTAAAGGTCATTGTCATACAGGAGTCATATAATATTATAAATATTATTAATATTGGGACTACTGTTTCCCCATTTTATATTTTAGGACCATCTGTAATACTCAGGAACTCATGGTAGGCTTAGGCCCTTTTCACACGGAGTTAAAAAAATGGTGTAAAGCGACCTCTGACGGAGGTCGTCTACACCATAATGTGGATTGGGGCAGACTACTTTTGTGTAGTTCCACACCCCAATCCGCGCAGGGGCGACCCGAAGTGGCGGCGCCGCGTGCTTTTTGAAAACCACTTGTCTTGTGGTTTTTAAAAAGCACGGGGTGTGTAGCCTTGTGCCGCCCCGTCGCAGCGCCCGGTGTGGATTTGCACGCGCATGCAAGTGCATGCCTGCAGACCGGCCGGAGGGCGGGCTTCTGCCTGGCGAGCTTCTCCGGTTGGCGGAGAGCCTCCGCCAGCCAGAAGCCGCCATTTTGGATGCCGCGGGATGCTGCAGGATGCCACCTCGTGTGGAGCAGTGAACTCGCGCTGCTCCACGTTGAGACAGCTCCAGGTAAGCTCCGTTTTGGTGTGTTTTCAGGTGTGGCTTCCTCTGCGTGTGAAAAGGGCCTTGGTTTCCTAGACTAGTAAGGATCACAGATAACGCACCAAAAATCATTAAGGCCTTACCATGACAGAAGTATGTCTCATGCATCTATCATTGAAATAAAGTCTGCTTGCATAGGGTACATTAAAGCACACAATACACAGAAGGAAACACTGTGTACTAAATTTATCCATTTATTTGACAAACAGACAGACCTGGAGTTAAAACACTCCCTTCAAGCAACCTTGGAAATAGGGTCACAATGCAACCTGACAAGACAGACTGGTCATCTAAGCACAATCTACCAAATCATCCAAGAAACATTTCTTGGCATCCAGATCTACTCCACTTGGTATCCTGTCTGTAGCAGTCCTTGATAATCCAAAAGACCATTCCATCCTTAAAGGTGGTTTAAAAATAATGTTAAATAAACAAAGGAAGAGAAAGTAGGAGAAGCCTGAACAAGAAATGTCTAAATTAAATATGTATCACTCTATTTTTGTAGGTTTTCCTCCCTTATAAACAAGAGCATCATTTATAATCTATGCAACAACCTAGATTTTTTAGTGAGACACAAGAAAACATGACTAACTTTCACAACTAGAGATGTTTTCACAGTGTAGTTCTGCATACATTATGAAAAAAATTGAACTTCTTTCCTTTCTGATGCCATACTCCTTTTTCATCAGTGATTTCGAGGAAAATAGGTATACTGACTTATTTCAGGCAATAAAAATATACAATTAATTGATTTTCAGGTCTTCATTTTCTTTAAAATCCCTTCAAGTTTACGGCCATTTCACCCGAACTTTCATTTATTTTATATAGATTTCTTGTTTACCAGCATTTTATTTTTCCACATAAAATTATCATATTGTAGTAATATGCACAAGGAGATTATTGGTTTAATCATGCATTTATCTAGCTAGCAAAGAAGATTTCATCACATTACTTTCAGATATGATTAGCATTAACAGTAGCCACAAAAAGCGGGCAACAGTACAAACTGTTTATTAAAACAGACAGTAACTGTACATGTTGAATGTTTATAAATCAGCATATTGACAGTGATCACAACTGAAGTTCACCTTTGGAAAGCACATTCTCATAAAGAACACGAACTAGTACCAGTATTCCTATAAAACTGGCATAAAAAACTGTCAAGAGCTGGTGGACTGTACTGGTCTCTGTGGGACTTAGAAGCTCCCTCGCATGTCCATTCTTTCAATATCTCCTCCATACCCACCACAATGCACCCCACACTCCTAGTTAATTTCTGGTCTACTTTCTGTTCATAAAAAGGCTGTTCCTGGACCTAAAACAGCCCAGGGGTGCAAAAATTCATGGCAGAATGAATTACCACCATTTGCCTCTGGGGGCATTTTAGGCAAAAATGATAGGAATATGGAATATGCTGTGCAGTTCATAAACCACATTTAAGTAGTTTTAAGTGATAGAAACACTGTTGAATGCTGTGTTATACTTGTTAAACAGAGAAGACACAGGATTTTAACCAATGCAAACATAAATCTGTTCCTCCTGCTGTTGTGGTAGAGATGATTTTTCTCCATCTTCTGTAAAACACCAAATGAAGTCTTATGTGATGTATGTGTCTCATGAGACTCTCTCTTCTCATGAGATTTAGTGTCAATAAGTCAATGTAAGGCTGGGCATCATTTTAAAAAGGTCTATTTGTTCCAGTGCAGCAAACCCTCTTTCCCTATGCAGTATGGGCTCATGCTATTTACCTCTTGTGGGGCTCACTGGGTTATTTTTGGTTGGCTTTTAGAATATCTCTTTTTATTCTCTGTTCCATAATGTTATTGGGTTCATTTGTTACCCCAAAATGTGGGTGACCTGCAGTGCTAGTACCTCTGTGTGACAGTGGAGAATAACTAGCTAGGAGGCCTGTGGCGGTGGGGTAACCTAACAAGATCATTTACACTAATGTTTACCAGTACTTCTGCAGGCAAGAACCAGCCAGAGATTCAAAAACAAGCTGAATTGTGTTTTATTGGGGGGAATGACACACACAAACAATTTCCAAACAGTCATCCAATCACACAAGGCTAACTGAAAGAAAAGGGAGGAATGTTTTAGATAGTGAGATTTCAGGGCATAGTGAGTGATCTAGAAGAATAGTGAAGAAGAAGTGATGTGGCTTAGACTTGCCTCTAAGGATAATATACAATCAGGTATCAGAACAGCAGAGTGGTCACCAGCAATCAGTATACTGCAAGTGGACTGGCCAAAACTAGGGGTTTATATACCCAATTTCTGCCTGGAGGGCATGGGTGTGAATGGCTCTCTGACAACAAAGGAGTTTGCAGAGTGGACAATAAAGTCCAGAATAGGCTAATGGACTTAGCATTAGGTGACAAAGGGCTAATGGTCGCCCTGATAGCTTGGTGCTTGTTGGACAGGTTTTGGGACAAATGAAGGGCTTGCTTGGTCAGAGGAAAAGGAGTTAAGACAGTAAGCAGGCTTGTAGGAATCTCCCACATGCTATTGTCCAAAAGGTCAAGTGGTTAAGGTAGGTGCAAACCTATTATCTCAGGAGTTTCCTAGTGATTTCCTGACTATGACCTGGCTACCCCTAGAGGGGTTTTCTGACCTAATTCGCAATGAACTCTTGTACAGTTCAGCCATACAGCCATAGCAGGGCATGTTTTATATCATTGCCAATTAATATATCTAGTCAATTAAACCATATAAATTGTAGAGGTGTATAGCCTCGTAGCACATTTGGCTTGATTTGTTATTTGCTATGTCATATATGAAGTGAAACGTGGCTCTAGGAGGGGAATGATTTTGGGAACACAGGTAAGTACCCTGAGAGATGTCTTTGATGAAGGTGGAAACAGTATCATAACACACCAGCAATTTAAAGCCAATTGCCCTGAGAGTGGGAAGCAATGAACACAGTGGGATCTGGTAGGTTTTCTTCTTTTTCTTCAAAAGTGTATTTTGGGAGGAAGAACTTGGTTCTGCTTCCATTTGTGAGTAAGTTATGGTAAACCCACCCCAGAGGTTATTCTGGGCCGGGCTTGGAGCCAGGGTGGTGTTGCTCTTATTTTGAAAGATTGTATCTGCTATTATAGCAGACCCACACTTATTTTGATTAATTGTGGAGCAGGTTTATTTCAATAAAGATGTGGCCTGTTTTAATCTAACTTGGTGACTCATCTCTTCATTCTAAGGCATGTGTGTAAATGTGAGGTAAGTACACAAACTACTTTCTCTTCAGCCCCTCCAAAGTTACTTTACCTTGTTTTTTGGCATTCAGACAAGGATTAGGACATAGGGCTGTAGTGAGATGGTGGTAAGGAGTAAAACTAAAGCAAGTCAACTGAGGAAGCTGTGTTCCTGAATGCTACTCAGTTCTTCCTTATTTCTGATCTGTTGAATTACTGCATTATTACTCTGACTGCCCTCTCTGAAGGAAGAAAGCTTACAGGGGCTGAAGTAAAGTGAGGAGGAAGGTGTGTGGAAGCAAGTTTGTGCTTCATGTGATACAATGCACGATGAATTCAAACAACATATATAATCCTTGTAACTAGGAGAGAGATTTTTTTTCTCCACAAAATTTTTTAATTCAGGTACCTTAATACAAAAATAGCAGGATATCTTTTCACATATTGTATTTGAATTAAACAAAATAGTTGTGAAAATAATTTGATGGGATAACATTTCTCAGCATCCCCAGATTGTGTGGTGACAATACAGCACAGCATAAAGTTCCTCTGTTCTAATATTATGACTTTTTTGATCCTTCCCAATTCTGCCATTCACTTTGGTAACTGGAAGAGATTAAGATACTTGGAGTTTAAATAAATCTTTGGACAATAAGCATTTATCCAAAAGATGAATCTGATCACTCAAGCTCATTTCAGAGCTTGCAAAGTTACTTTTAAAAGTAATTAATAATAATCATAGCTTTAAGCCCCTCCTCATTTATATTTGGATTTTTTCCCCAGAAACTTAACTTTTTACTTTCCCATTTCTCAGAAGTAAATAAATACTTATTTTCCTTTTCAATTACCCCTTACCAATATATCTGAATACTGTAACCCACTGGCCTAAGGTACAAAACACTCCCTTCCTTCTCACATTCTTTTACCTCAATGTATGATAAGCACACAATATATGATGAGTATAGGACATACTCAGAACATATGATAAAGTAACACCCAGTGCTACAGAATCAGCCAGCGTATCATATTCCTCCTCCACTGAGACCACATTCCTGTACAAAACGATAAGTAAAAAAACTAAATAACAACAACAACAACGCAATAATCTTGTCTCTGTTAAATTACAGTTTCTTGTTAGAAAGAAAGGAATTAATTACAAGTAACTCATTTTTGCAACTGATTTATTCTAAGCTCAGGAAAACAGATATTACATTAGTGGGCCTCCTTCCTGTCACCATGGGAAAATACAAGAAGAAAGTTGATTACAGCAGACAAAGGACTGGAGTGGTAAAGTCAAAATGATTAAAACCTGTCTTGATTTTCTAACAATGCTGATAAAACGTGAAGCATTTGAAATAGATTATCAGTGCCATAGTCTATTCACGTATGTCATATATATCTTAAAAATCAATTACAGTCTAAGCATCTTGTCCTCTTTTTGTTTTAATCTACTTATATCTTCAACTCTGACACTTAGATCCTTTACCTCCTTATACTGTCCCACTCTTTTTCTTGCATGCATGATTTCTGCCAGTATATTTTGTTCTTGCTTCTTTAGCTCTCCATTGTTGTGATGCAGATTCATTTACCTTTAAAAATATCAACATATTAATATTTAGATCAACAGGTATTTAAAATCAAATTTAAAATTTGAAACTGTATATGTATATGACCCACATGCAAGAGATGTTTTGAATATGTGGCAGCATGTAGTGGTATGAGGGGTTCTGCATCACCGAAATGAATGAGCATGCTCACCAACATATCCTGTAGCTGCACTGAATCATTCTGTTGTGCCAAAGAATTGTAGCACGGTCAGTTAAACCAGTCATAGCTCATCCCTCAGGAAGGATCCAAAAAGTCATTCCCGCAGACCTATGTAGGAAATACCCTGTCAATCTCTTTGAACCCTTTTACAAGGAACTTGACGTCACCATGCTACTATCAAAGAAAGCTGGAAGATGGTACCTTTCAGAAGACATTCTGTTGGATTGTATTGCTTTTCTGGGCTTTTAAATGTCTATTGCAACACCTTCCCATAGTGCAGAAGGAAAGAGACCCACTTTTTTTTCTTCTTCTGTCACCCATGAGAATGGTGTCAAGTTCTCCCCATTTTACATTCTTAGCCATTTTGAATAAAGCTCAATGAGTTCTGAGAAGACTAACATTTTTGAGGGGAGGTTTTCAGCTCAGTCATGATGAGGAAACAAGTGGAATTAGTATTATAGGTCTGTGCTCTGAAGTGTAATCATTGCAGAGTGCTGTTGGGAAGAAGAAGAAAAACGTAGGGGTAGTTTATCATGGTTCTATGATTGCTCTAATATTGAGAAAGAAAATTTCTCTATTGATGACTACTCTCTTTCCATGCTATAGCTGTAGGGAAAGGTCAGGGTCATCTATGATAATGTCAGGAGTACAGCTGTGGCAAATAAAATGACATTTTAATCAAGAGACACCAGAGCTGTTGCAGTTAAACTGGAGAATCTTTCAATCTGAGCATTAAAGGCTCTGCCATTCTCATTTTATCCAAGATTAAAATAAAGTTTCTCTGCTTCTGGAACATTTCAGCAAAATGAAAATCAGTGCCCACCTGCTTTCTCTAGGCAGCGTCTCATTTAAGTCAAATATGTACTTCCATGACTCACTGAACTCTTTCTTGTGTATTAAAGCCATAATATTTTCTTCATAAATTGTAAAGGTGCACGGACCAAAACAATGGAACAGCTAGTTCAAGGATAATCAAGCTAAAAAGTCTTTATTATTCTTGATAATACCAATGCTTATAGCATCTTTTGATTGTGAACATATTACTGTGTTTTTCTATTGCTATTCAGATTCTCTAGTGTTGGCTGCTCTGGATGGCTAATAGCAGCAAAGGGTTGTGTCAGGAGCACAAATTATTGCAAGAATCAGAGCTCGGAGAAATTATTTTTTGACTACCAGGTAAATGGGGAAGTCTGTAAATTGTAGTCCCAAAACTTACATTTTCTATCATTTTTCAGAACCACTTTACAAAGTTTAGTACAATCAGAGTTTAAAGAACTGTGTTATGCCCCAGTCCCAAGGACTCAGGTGCAAACACAGACAGAATCTTCCCCCACAGCCACAACACAACACAGCCAATGTAGATGAAAAAGAGAGAGTTCACGAGACTCAGAGTGTTTATATAGAGCAGATGTATTAGCTGGGGTAGGCTGTTGGCCCATATATACAGGGGAAGGGGCTGTTGCAAACAGCTGCTTTTACTGGTAGAAGCAACCTGTCCTACATTGGATCCCAGACTCATGTTTCTGTAAACCTTGACCCTTGCCTCCTGTGCTGATTTTGCTGCTGGATACTCCCTTTGCACTGTCACTCGGAATTTACTACTGACTTGAAACAACAAAAGGTAACTGGCTGACAAACTGTTGTGAATTGGGTCCTTGGCTGCTGCAGCAGACTCTGTTGGAGAGCTGTGAATACTGGCTGTCTGCTGGCATAGAACAAATTGTAGCTCGAAGATTAGGTCCATGAGGCAACTGAACACTACCATACTATTTGGAACACATTGATTCCATCAAGTTTCAGAAGCTAAGGAGAGTCAAGCCTCCCCAATAGTTGAATGGGTGACTTTCAGGCAATACCAGTGATCTGCAGGTAACATTTGATTTTCTACTTGAAATCCTGGCAAACCATTGCGATTCAGGACTGGAGATACTTGACTAGATAATCTAATGGTCTGACTCAACATTTTTCCTAATAGTTTGGGTATGAGTCATGAACATTCCATGTGGGGGAGGCACTGGTAGAGCCATCACACCAACAATGATCAAGTTAGCAGACCATGTAAAAGCCAAAGGCCATTTCTGCGCTAGAGGCCATTAGCACATTATACCGTTTAATGGTGGCATCACCATTCATGCAATGCTGTTGGGTTAGGGATGCTCTTTTCCACACCCTTCCCCCTTAAGTAGATGAGAAGTGGTATTGCCACTGCTGTTCCTTCTGCATTACAGCATTCTTGGCCATTCATGTGTCCTCCGTTCACCTGCCCCTGATTGCATGAAGATTATTTGGTGGTGGTGTTTTTTTTTTTTTTTTGGGAAGCTGTTCTAACACAGCAGTGTTGTAATATGCCAGTACACTATTACTTTTGCCCTATACTGTTTAAAAATGTGCTAAAAAAATTTAAAAAAAATTGTCTCAAAAGAGACATTTAAAATAAACAGGGAGAAATGATAGGAAGTTACCACACCATGGGAGTCACTGAGGGAGGGATGAGATGGACAGTCCCTCAGCCTTCCCACTGCTGGATCTGCCATAACAGGAAGAGCTATCAAGTGCTATAATGCACCTATAACACACTAGCCAAGTTCAACTCCCAACCTTATCTTATCTGCCAGCAAGGGAAGGAGGAGGAGGAGAAAGCAGCAGGGAGGGTCTAGAGCTATCAATTCAGTAGAACACAAAGCTGGAAGCCAAAATCAAAGCCAGTCCAAGGAGTCAAGAATACCAAAGTCTACAAGATGCAGAGCAGGAATGCAAGGGTCAAGGAGTGTGGATAGCAATTTTCCACAAGCAAAAGGCAAGCCACACTGATAGACTTAAATAGTAGGAAGAACAGGTGTCCTTAATTAGTGTCCTGTCTTCTAAATCTCAGCAAAACAGTTTCCTTCTGAACCGCCCTCTTTTGCCTCCTCTGTGACTGTGAACTGGGGGGCAAAGGTGAATCTAATTCATCACTGTTCCAGTCTCCCTCCAGCTGAAAAGTCTCCATCTCAGCTTGCCTTTCAGATGGTGGAGGCACCAGCAAGAGAGATTGCTCTATCACAGGTGCTGGCTGTAAGGTCTGTTTCTGGCAAGATAAATTGCTCTTCAACCTCTGATCCCTCATCTGCCACGCACACTATGACAGCTGATGGGATAGAAGTGCTATAGGAGAATCTTTTTTTTCTGGAAATAGAATATGATGATTTGGCAATGCTTGGGAACAGGATAATAGCTGGATAGCAATGATGTCATGCAGAAGCACAGCTCTTGGACCAGTAACAACCTGCTGCTTTAGCATTATAGTGACATAGTACAGAAAGGGCCAAAGATAAACCACAGAGAGGAAGCAGCATGAATGGCAAGACTATGTATCTTCCTGTTCACCACAGTCTAGAGAAACTAAATAGGTAATTAAGTGGGTAAAATGGGTGAAATGACAAGACACAAACTGAATTCACCTATGGAGAGCAATCCTATGGAGGAAGGAAGTTGGTAGAAGCAGTAATTTTTGGTGCCAACTCACATGGGGAAAGGGACAGATTTTTATATATTTTTACTTATTGCTCTAAGTGTGATGTTCCTTAACACACACAGTATTTCCTCTTTGTGGCATAAGCTATGGCTTTGTCACCACAGGAGGAATGGCTACATATGTAAAAAAAAAAAAAAGAGTTTCAAAGACTTGAAACAGCAGTTCAAAAGTTAGTTCAAAAATTACAGTCAAACTGAACAAATAGCCATGGGTGAAGAGATTAAACAAATATACATGGAATGTGTTTACATCTGGTATGAAAAGTCTCAAAATACTCCTTGTTTTTGCTTTTGAAAAAAAAAAAAAAAGGGAAAAAACGGAAATGTCTTGAGCTATATCCACTTCAGCCACAATGGCTGAACCTCCCTCGGTAGTTACAATCAGTGTTAATTGTGCTGTTTTGACAAAGGCAACATACAGTCAGAAGACAAATAATGCTGTATGGCTCAACAAAGGGAACGGAAAGACTTTGCTTCTATAACTGGAAACTGTTTGATTGCCTCATGCTGCTGAGCCTTGTTAACACTCCAGCTGTGTTTAATAGCGGCCACTCACAAGAACTGTTGTTCTTGCATGGAAACAAGTTGACTTGAGTACAGTATGTATTGACACTATAATCCAATCTATTTCTTTGGAAAGAAAATGAGCTCAAGTCATTAGCTTCTATCCTGTCCTCCCCAAGTCTGAAAGAAACACACAAACAGGGTTTATGAGGTTCTGTAGGAGATTTCTACAAGTCCATTGTAACTTGACTGAAGTCAATGCTGCTACCAAAGTACTGAAATATGTGCAGCCGAAACAATGCTATTCCACATGGCATTTAATGTTTGAAATTGGTGTTTTAACTGCTTCAGAACTGGATTCTAGGATTGTTTTTAGACTTTTAGGAGGTTTTAAAGAGTATTTTAATGTGTTTTGAGCATGTTTTTATCATAGTATTGTTTTAATTGGGTTTTTATTTGTTCATCACCTCAGAAGCCCTTGCCCTTTAATACTTTAAATTTAAATACATAAATAAATTCAACTGGCATCTGGCATATAAAGCAAAATAAGCAGCTGTGTGTTTGGCTGCAAATGAGAGAAAATTCACAAAGAACAAGTTCCAATATGGTCCCTACATTTGTGGAAACAGCTTCCATGGGAGCGAGGGCTACACCCCTCCTTCCACATAGAACCCAACGTGACTTTTGAAAAACAAAACTACTCTAATTGCTGAGAGTCTCTCTGGAAACATTTTCAGTGCTGGAGAAGACTGCTGGGCTTTGTCAAAAATGCTTAAGCTACTGTGACGATCGTGTTGGATTGAGGCCAATCTTCTTTGTACAAAATGACAGCAATAGCATCAAACATCCTGATAAATATCACATATCTTGATGGATGATGATGATGATGGCTCGTTCTGAGAGCAATTCCAGATGAACTGATAAAATATTTTAATGAAACAATCATGAGTAGGATCACAAGAGAACAATTACAAAAAGTGACACTACTTGGAATATGCCACATTATACCTTACTGATGACTTCATACTTCAATAGAATTGAAATCATTCATAGTCCAAAAATCCAGCCAGTAACATCTGGTAGACTGTGAAACTAATAATAATATCACAGCAAATACTGAAAAATAACTACAGAAATTAATACTGTCTATGCAAAGAAAAAAAAAGATGATACTGTTTGTCTTCTTAGCAGATCATGAAGCAAGATCATACGGATTGTATTAAGGAACACTGGATGCTATTCCACGGAATACATTGGAATCTATACAAATGTGTGTGCACACACATGTGTGTGTGCGTGGCAGAAGGAATGGCTGCATTATACATGACTATTAAAGGCACAGAAGTCCCATCTTTCCTTGTGTCTCCTAAACTTGGCTGTGAAATACATTTTGTGCTGCTATATTATACACAACCCTTAACATTTGTTTTCAGAGGAACAACTAGCCAAAAGATTGCACTATACCACAAATGATCTAGACTTGTTTTTAAAAAAGATAACTGCTGTGTAATGTTATTTTTATCCTGATAAACCTATTAGTACGTTCTGAAACAATTACCATTGCAAAGACAAATGTAAAGGAGCTATTAGGCTTTCCACATGGGTCTTTTTAATGGCTTCTTTTAATGATCCTGTGACACTTAAAACGATTTAGAATGCTTAGCATAAGAATATTTAGTTTTAGCTATTGAGTATTGCCCAAGATATATAATTATGTTTCAATATTTTTCAGTCTAAATGAACAGCTTTTTTTGGTGTTACATGCAAATATAGTTTACTTTCTTGTCAACTGCAAAGGTGAATTTGTAGTGTTTAAAATTTTAAAACAATATATGAAAGCTCTTTGGATTCATGGATACTTAAAATGAAATGACCTCCCTTTGTCCTACTATTAAAAACCACCTAGAAAATGAACTTAACTACTTTGCAATCAATATTTTTATTACAATCTTCAGAACAAAGCTTTATTAGAAACCATTCTAAAATTACAAGCAATTATTTATATAATTCGTGGGTCTGGTGTGGTATCACCACATTCTAAATCACTTCAGTAAATCTCATTGAATTAAATCTATACCTAAATTGCTACTTAGTTAGATGCCCTTTTCATATTTTCTAGTTCCTCGGCTGCATTAATTCAAGCAACCCATAGACAGCTGGGATAATGTTGAAATGACCTTTCCATAATTAGGGCGGAGGGAATCTCGTGGTAGATGGCTGCCTTAAGGGTAGAATCCTGACCTCTAGAAATGCCCCACTGATTTCCATTGTGCTTCCAAGTAGGCATGTGTAGAACTGCACAGATATATTTTACAGTAATGGGTAATGCTCTGGCATTGCAGTTTAGAACATCCAAGCAGAAAGAGGTGCAGATTACTTTAAAATAGTACCTCCTGCTGCCATTCATCCATGACTAATACTATGGTCTCATCTGGATCAAAGCTACTACACTATAACTACAGAAACTGGCAATTTGGGGGAAAAAAATACCAATCTCGATAGTGCCTACCTATTTGTGCAAGAAAATACATCCTGTTCTGATTTTTTTTTCTTAAAAGACTCTA
The DNA here is from genome assembly GCA_948474755.1 of Ctenosaura bakeri. Taxonomy (NCBI): domain Eukaryota; kingdom Metazoa; phylum Chordata; class Lepidosauria; order Squamata; family Iguanidae; genus Ctenosaura; species Ctenosaura bakeri. Next base: position 197,535 of record CAOLHI010000513.1, on the reverse strand, counting down.
CTACCTGATTTGATTTGATCTTTGAGATTCAACAGACAGAAACAGAAGTCCACAAAATGAAGGATGAGAATTCAACTAACTGTCCTCAATTATGATAAGAAACAAGAGAATAAACTTATTTCTTCTTCCAGGGCAGAGGAAGCTAGTTACCTCATGCCTGCCCAAGAAGATGAACCCTGTTTCTAAGATATGTACAGCACCTTGGGTAGCTACTTTAAAGATCAGATTAAAACCTGGAATGGATTCACCACTGACATGAGCATCACCAAACATCACTGCATCTTTGACAGAACAACCTGGGTAATTTTAAACACCTGTCTGTCCTGGATAGCAAGCAGATACCTCCCAAAGATCTGATAAAAAGGTTCTTTTCCCCCCCGCTTGTTTGTAACTAATTAAACCATCTAGCCTAATTCCTGTCAATATGATATAACACAGTATGTTTTCCTAAAGTTAATCAGTAGCTGAGAGAAACCAAGACAGGTAGAGGGACATACAGAAGAGTAGTCCGGATCCTTGTTTCCAAAATGCATGGTAGAGTTTCCAAGTTGGCTTGGGTGTCCTTCACAGAACAGTGAAGAATAGATGTTGCTTTCAGTGTCCAAAAAGTGTTTGTTGCCTGCCTTATTGGATTGTTCAGTGAGAACAGCTGAGTGGCTCCAACTAAGCTGCATGTCTGCCACGCCCCTCTCCCAACAGTATTGCAGTGCTGCTGTCCTCCAAGAAGGAACAAGATGAGGGGCAATAGTATCACAACCCATTTTACTTCCTTGAGGCACTGTATGAGATAAACCCTTGTCCTCATCACACACACGTCAGCAAACTGGATTGTCTATTAGATATCATTTCAACACTGGGGCAACATCCTGCATTACAGCTGAAAGAAGCAAGGTATCTCATGGTGCAGGACAGGTCATGTGGCAAATATACTTCTGTCTTCTAAAAGACAGGAAAGGCCAAATTCCATGTTTTTGTGTCCTAAGGCAGTTGCCTCACTTTGTCTAAAGACAAGAGTATTCCCTGAAGTCAGCAAAGGTGGGGTTGGGGGTTGGGGGTGGAATCTGGAGATGATGAATACTAGAATAGTTGTCTGAATGGAGCAGCAAGGTTATTAAGCTGAGATCATGATGAACATCTGGCAGTGTGTGCTGGAGGAAGTAGTGGGACAGGAGTGGAAGATAGTGGTAGAGGGAAGGCCATGTTGCTCAGCAATGGTGAAGGGATGAAGACAAAGTCATTAATGTTGTTACCAGCTGGGGAAGGCTGATGGCGTGACTAATCTGTTTCTGGCTGTGAGTAATCTGTTTCCCTAACTCCTGGATTCCAGGGAAGTCATTGGGGCCAAGCTTCTTTGGGGAAGATGCCTTGAAGAATCACCTATGCATAGGATAGGAAACTGCCTAAACCAGTCCTCCCAGAGCATCTAGCTCTGAACCCTCCCCCCATCAGGCACTGGAGAAATAGGTTACTCAGAGCTGACAGCCTTCTGCTCATGATGACAACAGCTATGTTTTACCTCTTTCACTGTCACTGTTTGAAACTGAAAAAAGTGGAAATGCTTGCATAATGGAACACAAGAGTACACCAATTGATTTCTGACCTTATTGGAACGTATGTACATGTGTCAACACAGTAACACATCCACTACATTCAGTGGTGCACCCGCCTAGATAAGTCTCAGAGCTTGAAAAAATTACTATGTTTTGGATTACTAAAATTGCCAAACAGTCCTGGGCAGCATAGCTAGTGGCCAGTCCTGAGAGCTATATTCCGAAAAGTAATTATTCCAAGCTCAGGAAGTGGATATAGCCTCTGAAGTGTTGCCTCTGAAATGGGGTGGTAGGTTCCATCTTAGGATAATACTGGGTTAAAATACAAGGAATGTTACCTCTTCCACCCCAACTTTCATTTACAGAATTTGTGTATCATCATGAGAGCTATGATAGGTTCTCATTAGGGTGGTTGTGAGTAAGTAATTACTTGAAGGCACACAACAACTACAAGAGCAACAACAATGGGACTTTTATTTTGTGCTGAAAAAGAGGATTATTTTTCCCATTGTTTTTACATCCAAAAAAGGAGTTTTTGTTTTGGCTAGGGCTGGATTCTTGAGCCCAAAGCTTAGTGTTGGCCTGTGAGTTATATTTAGATGTCTTCCCTAGTAGTATAATCTGCCAGACATCCTGGATTTAGAGATGTTGTGTTGCAATTACATGACATTTATAGCAGAGATGCCAAGAACCTGAGAGATCTTCATAAAAAGAATTACTAGCTATAACTCTACAGAAATAAACTGTTTCAAGACAATCCTTCTTTCATGAAATATTCTAAAGTCCATAAGGTAAAGGATTCTAATTTTTCATTTCATATTAATCTTATAATTTATGTGGATACTCTACACAACAGAGAACACTTTAAAAGATTGTGTTAATGTTCCTGATTTAAATAAATGGTTGTCCTTCTAAACTTTTTAATAACCTGGCCTAGAAATCTCTTGAGGAGTCTGATTCATTCTGAATACCTAAAAAAGTGATATGCTTTCCACCTTCAAAACTGATCAGAGGAAAACTATATTACAGAATCCTTGAGGTTGATATAAGCATTCTAGAGTTCAGGATTCTTGCTTGCTATAGTTGCTTGAGTCCCATACAGGGAGAAATGTGGTATGATACATACATCAATAAATGCATGCATGCACAGTTAGTGGGAGAAACTAAGGATCAAATGGCACACTGTGTTAAATGCACCATGCAGCTGAAATAATTTTTTAAACTTAAGGGCATGCAGCTCCATTCTAGACTAGCAGTACTCCATGTGTTTTTTTTTTTTTTTTTGGGGGGGGGGAAGGTATCTGAACTTGCTCCATCTCGCTTTTGATCTAAAACTGTGTCTTCAACCTCATGTGAGTTCAAATGAGGAAAAAAAAATTTCCATTGGTGCCAATGGTTACTCTCTTCCCCTCCTTTTAAAATGTGCAGTGGCAAGTTCATCTGTCTTATCTCTCTGGGTAAATTTTTAAAGTAAAAACTGGATGGGAGTGGAAAGTTTATTGTCCCCCACATACGGGCTTTGGTTTTGATTTGGACTAAGGCCACGTACAGTAAATTAAGATTTTTTTTTTAACCAACCAATCTTTAGCTGCACACTACCTGTTTAACATAGCTTACAGTGTGACTCTGAATGAGTTTTAATGTAGGATTTGACTCCTTTCAGATGCTGCAACTACCTTTCAGATCGTTTTTCACATAACGTACCTATATGTGCAGCTCAAATCAGCTTTTGTTTTGCTTGCACTGCTTATGTGAAAGTATTCATTACAATGAACTGAAAAGAAAAAGAAAAGTATTTTGATGTGAAAGAGCAGTCTGGAAATTCTCCTTGTTTAGAAGAGTGGCTCGCATACCACTGTACCACCTTGAAAATACTCAACCACAATTTGATCTGGGAAGCTAAGCAGTGCCATGCCTGATTAGTACCTGGATGAGAGACAATCGGGGAATACCAAGACAGGGTAGGAAAAGAATTCTAACAAAAACCCTGGAGGGCTACTGTGAGACAGAGTTGACAATACAAGATAAGATGGATCAATGGCCTGTCTCAGTATGAGGTGTCTCCCTGCTTTCTAATGTTCCCATGTACCTACACTGATTTCAGAAATAATGGCATTCAGAAATAACGGCTGCATTCTTAACTCACTTACCAGGGAAAATACAGTGGGAACAGATTCCAGGGAGATAACTGTAGCAGGAATAGCAAGAAACTTCCTGCAGTGATTTAAAGACCAAAGTATTCATTATGATATATACTTTCAGAGACTATAGTCCAGTTCATCAGGTGATCACTCAGTATGGGGCTCTGGGACAGAAGTCCATAAGTTGATTCAGTAGAATGAACAGAAAGAAACAATCTAAACAGTCCCATAAGAGAAGTAAATTGAGAGGCAGTCCTCTGAAAATGTCTATACAAACAGTATTCCTTGTTACTTTGTTGCAGGACAAACACCTCCTCAAATTCCTTCTTCTACACAACCATTAAAGATACAGAAACCCTGTCCAGTTTTCACCCTGGCAATCCTATCTTCAGTGATGAGGGTTCATTCCCTAGCTCACACGTTGCTTCTGCTGTTGCCTCCAGTAAATGATCCAGCTCCAGAGGTTATGTGCACTTTAAATGTCCCATAAAAACCTGAGCTGTGCTTTCGACACAAAAGCAATGGCATAGACCTGGGTAGTGCTTGCTGTCATGAAAGCTGTTGTACAGCAAGTGAGCAGTGCTTTGTAATCATGAAGTGTTCTATTGTGAAACTGCGCTATCCTTTGTAGGCATGAAAGTTCTTCCACTCTTAAGTAGGCATGAGCTGTGCTTTGTATGCTAGGTAGGAAAAGATTAATATTTTTAAGTCACACATCTGGTCCTGTCCACTTTGTATTGGCCCCGCCTAATTTGCCCTGTCTCCTGACCCATGCTAATAGCCCAACCCATTCCTGGAATGAGATACCCAAGGTGTTTCCTAAAATGAGATTCAGCAAAAAGTCCCAGTCCTGGGTCAAGGCAAAGAATAAAGGCAAGGGGGCTATGGCCATTTCCGCACTAGCCTGTTATAACGCAATGATTCCACTTTCAACATCCTCTGGAATCCTGGGGTTTGCAGTTGTGGGAGGGGCCGGCCGGCCCCTCCCGAAACTGCAAACCCCAGGATTCCAGAGGATGTTGAAAGTGGAATCATCGCGCTATAACAGGCTAGTGCGGAAATGGCCTATGTTTTCAGCTTTATATTGGAAATTCAGCTTTACATAACAATAATTGGAAGTAATCTATTTTGTGTCAAAGCAGATGGAGATTTTAGATGTTATGCACATTCTCCATCAGTATACAGAGCGGATATATAAAAGTTAAAGTTTATCTGTTTGTGCGTGTCAGGCAGAGAAGACCTCATATGATTGGCTGCCTGTGAAGATTATATAGAATCTTGAGGTTTGCAGTTTAGGGAAAGGCCTTTAGAATTCTCAGAGAGCAATTGGGCCTAGCTGGTTGCTATGGAGACGTGGTTGAGCAGTAAGGAGGAGGGCTTTGTATTCCCTTAGAAACTCAACCTCTGTATGTTAATAACTCTGAATACAAGTTGGGTTGGAGAATATGGGGAAAATCAGTCAACGGTGTTTGTCTTGAATAGGCTAGCTGGTTGCTTTGAGATGAGGCCTAGCACCAAGGATGAGGACAATGTATTTCCCTCAGGAACCCAACCTCTTTATGTTAATAACATAACATAACATAACATAACATAATGGATTGGGGAATATGGATAAAAGTTACAGGTACTGGACAAGACAATTTGGGGAATTAGAGACATCAAATCTCAAATCTTTCTAACAAGTATTTCCTATGAGAAAATAAAATCCTGGGCAACACTGGGTATACATGTGAGTATTCTATACAGAGTAAATCTCTGTAAGTGGGAAATTTTAAGTCCTCCAAGTAGATGAATTTCCTGACAAATACCTAAATCCTACCTTATATTCTGGTCTTCCTACAAACATCTTTCATATTTCTGTAATTACTGAAGATGGATATAACATAAAAGTGGAGAAGTGGTTAAAAGCCAGAAAACCCCCTCAGGCGTCTCTAGAGATACATTTTTTTCCACATCAGATAATATGTTTCATAAAAATAATCACTATTGTGCTAGAAAATGCTGATGCTGGCTACATGAAAACCAATACTAGTTTATAAATTTACCAGTGTTTAAACAAGCTAATAGTTTTGCTAGGCTATGCAATTCTTCTTCAATTTTATTTTCAATTATTTACAATTTTACTCTATGAAAGCAGACAGATCAATATTTTATGCCAATCCACAAACATGTCTAGCATTATAACTTGTACTGGGACACAGGTTTCTCAAAGCTGCTAAAGAAGAAGTACTTCCAGTCAATGGTTTCATTCCCATGGAAGTTAACAGGGCTGTCAACTTACAAAATGCTGCTGAGCCAATAATGCACTTTGGAACATGATGCCGTTTCATGTATGAGGAATTAGAGAGAGGTACCCACTTTTAGCCTGCTGCATATCATTTTGATTTTTAAAATATGTTTTTACTGTGGTTTTAATCATGACTTCTGTAAACTATTTTGGAAAATGTTTTTACACACTAACAGAAAAGTACAAGCATGGGTGTGTTACCAGGCCATATACCCCTTCTCCATGATCTGGTTTAATTGCCAAAAACATATATTTAATTGGCATAATAATAAATTATACACTGCTATGGTTGCATGTCCATGTTGCCTAATAGGAAGGACTGGCTGAACACGTGTGAAAACCAGGTCAGGCAGGACCTCAAGGCATAGTTAGGATATCGTCAGGGAATTCCAGTGACAATGGACTATCAAACAACTCAACCTTCAGAGACAATAGAACCCAAAATGAAACTAATTATCTTCAACCCTCTTCCCACTCCCCAGCAAGGTCTTCCTTTATCCCTTTTGTTGCCCAGCAGTCCAGGAGATATCAAAATTCTCATCAGCCCTTTGTCACCTAATGTTAAGACCATTAGTTCATTTGGGACCCTGTTGTGCTACTGGAGAACCATTAATACCTTTGCCCTGAACTTCAAGAAGGAATAAGGTATTTAAACCCCAACTTTGGACGAGCCAGTTCGTAGTACTTTTGGTGTACTGACAATCACTTTGCCACTCTGATTCCCAATTTGTACTACCCTTGGATTTATAATCTAAGCCACAATTGCTTCCTTGCATCTCTCTGGATTGGTAAATATAACCCACTTTGCCCTAAGCTCTCACCATTGCAAACTTTTCCTCCCTCTTCCTTCAGTTAGCTTTGTGTGATTGTGAGACTCCTTGGATCTTGTATATGTGTTATTGTTAATTCTCCCAATAAAACAAACAAGCTTACTTTTGAATCTCCAGCTTGTTTTTTTTTTGCTACATTAGTACTAGTATGCAAGGTATAAAAGGTCTTGTAAGATTACACCCCTCCCTTATGGCCTCCTCTTTAAACTAGTATTCCTCGCCATTTCATGGAGGCAGTGACATTGCAGGCTGGACCCCTGAATTACCCAAGTTTTGGGGTAACAGGTGTTATTTCTATATTGCTTCCTCAATTGTTAGAGGAACTACAAGCATGTCTAGCATGAGCATCATATAGCCTAATAGAGCCAGAATGCTCAAGGATTTATGCAACAACCTCTGGAATGGATTATTTATAATCAGGCACAAGTACCTATGGATGGGCAAGCTTATACAGTGCCTTATAGAAATGTAATCAAAGTTGTAATTTTGACACTAGAACAAGGAAAATATTGTGTTTCTGCAAGCATTAGAAACTCTTCATTAGCAAAATGACACACTTGATGCAACTCACTGAATCTTTGTTGCTGTAATGTGCTATCAAGTTGACTTTAAATCATTTAGATTTGGATTTATTCAGTGGAGGTTTGCCATTACCTTCCTCTTGAACTGAGAGAATGTGATTTGCTCTAGGGTTTTCACTGCTGAGAGGGGATTTGAACTCTGGTTTCCCAGACTCTTAATCCAACACTTAATCCACATTGGGGCTTATTGAAAATTGCATTACTTTTATAAAGCAGATTCATAGACAGTGCATTGTAAACTGTGAGCATTTTATGTATATATCCAAAGAGCAGAGCTCAGATTTAAAATAGTAGTAATACAGCCTTATGTCACATTAAACATCAGTAGACATATATTCTGTTTCTAACAAAAATGACCAAGTTGGGCACTTTAATAAATTTATTATAGTATTGGCCATGTGCAGCATAGACAATGAACGTGTGTGTGGGTACACATAAATGTGCATTTTAATAAATGCATATTTACACTCATAGTTTAATTTGTTTTAATAATTAATGTGTTTAGGGGGATAGAAGGGTTGGTGGGTGGGGAGGATGGGGTACATTTTAATGTTTTAATGTATTTATATATTCCTGTAATGCCGCCTCGATCCACTGGGAGAGGCAGGACAAAAATAAATATTATTATTATTGTTGTTGTTGTTGTTGATTTCAGAGGAAACACTGTTTGCAAAATGAGATTGTTAAAAAAATGAATACATAAAGAAAGTAGATGTATTGTTCATAAGTCAATCAATTTAAGTAAACCATTTTCAAGCACAGTACATCATTAGGCCTTTAAATGGATCTAAGTGTATCTACCAGATCTAAGTTGTGATTAAGTCCTGGTAAGGCTTCATGAAATTGTACCTACTATCATTTCTGTCTGTAGTTCACACACCCTTTCTTTGGCTGCACGATTCTCTTCGACACACGCTCTCCACAGAGGTTTCTCTATTTACTGTGAAAACTCTGTCAAACAAGGCAGTTATAGCCTGTAAACAAGGACAGTGCAACATTTGAGGGGAAGGAGTGCACATGCCTCCCTTTTCAGTAATAGATTTTCATCTTAGAAGTGCAGCATGTTATCAGCATAATTTTATGTAGTTTTCTACAGATGTCTTCCCAATATTGTTCCTTTTTATTATTATTATTATGAAGTGTATTGATTTTCCCTTTTGCCATTCTTGTATAAAACCACCATTAAAGTAACATGATTTGTTCTCATATAAAGCATCCTGGTGCACAAGCAGACTTCTTCTTTGTATGTAAAGAATATGGAATAGCAGTGTGCACAAAGGGTTGTTGCGTGAGGCAGTTCCCTTTGTGATTAAACAAATTCTACTGCTCAGCTGTTCGGGAGAGGAAGGAAGATTCATCTTCTCTCCTTCCTCCTTTGCTGACAGGCAGCTGATGGATGGAATTTTAATCTTATTTACAGGACTCTGTGCATTCAGCCCTAGCTGCTCTGCTCACAGTGATTTCGGTGATTTTATATTGCATCTTTTATATAAGTACCATTAGCTCACAACTCACTTTTTATTTTCTTTCTCCATGTTTTAAAATATTTAGAATTTTTTTTTAACCTAGAGATTGGCCTCTACAAAAAGGGTAGCCTTTTCCCTGCTTTCAGGAAAAGGTGTCAAGACACATCTTTTTAACCAGAGTTATTTGAATAGTTTCAAGATTTATTGCTGACTTTAATATTTTATTAAGCTGTCGCTGTTATCAGTTTTGATTTGTCAAACACCAACTCCTTTTTTGTTTTTACACAAATAAGATATAAAAATATCAAAAATCATTTAGGCAACCTATGGGTTACTTGATGCCCATATCTGTTCTAGCAATAATTTTTATTGATTTCTGCTACTGTATATGTGTACAAATTTCATTCAAAATGGAAATGCAAATTAATAGCATACCAAAATAAACCCAGAAAGTATCACAAGGCAGAAAAATCAATAGTGAAATATCCACAGAAAAATCTGATTTTGTTGTTGAATAAATTATCCACTCAACAGAGATTGTGACATTGCTCAACACTTTCCTAGAAGTTAGTCCTATTAAACTCAATGGGGATTACTTACATTCAAATCTTTTTATTCAATCAATACAGTAACAGTATAGATTACCTGTAAAGAGCAACAAAAACAAAAACAGAATCCTCCCAAAAGGGAGCTAAACCTAGAAAGGCCATAAAAGAAAGCATATAAATACATGTAAATATATGTAATCTTAGAAGATCATTATTTCTAATACTTTCTTATATAGTGTCTAATTTTCTCATACTATCACTTAATTTCTCATTTCCTATCTTAGGCCATTTCCGCACGACAACACTCTTCCGTGTCATCTCACTGCAGTCCCAGGTCCAGAAGGGATCATGTCAGCAACGCTCCCCTCTGCACCTGCTTGGTCCATGCGGAAGAGAATGCAATGGCACCATGTTTTCCTTCCACAGAGCAGCTGGGCTTTTTCCATTGCTGCGCTATGGAAGGAAGTGTTCCCAATGCGCTTCCACAGCTTCTGCATGGCCAGAACTGACGGGAATGCCACGCAATTGAGGACATGAAAAGGATTTTTCTCTGTTTTGCGAAAACTGTGCAAGCGCGACACTCTGTGACAGAATGGCAACAGGATGGCGATGACGTCATGTTGAAGTGTGACCTGCCGACCACTGCCATCCTGTATCAGAAATGAGACAGCCATGTTGTGAGGAAAGAGCCTTAGTTGTTTACACAGTTATTCGATTGAATTGAATTGAATGGGAATTACTTATAAGTAGACATACATTGGATTATGCTGCTCATCATTTATATGTAGAATTCACAAGGGAACAGTTACTCTCAATGCTTTTATATGATATCAATATATTTACTTATCTACTTATTTTTATTCAATATACTTATCTCCTGCTTTTCCTGCAATGAGTTCAAGGTGGCATGTGTGGCTGTCCTTCACTCTCAGGCCATTTCTGCACTACACTGTTAAAGTGCTATTACTCGACTTTCAACATCCTGTGGAATCCTGGGATTTGCAGTTTAGGGAGGGGCACTTAGAATTCGCAGCCAGAGAGCTCTTTGGCCTCAGCAAACTACAAAGCCCAGAATTCCACAGGGTGTTGAAAGTGGAATAATAGCACTATAACAGTGTAGTGTGGAAATGGTCTTGAGTAGCAGACTGACAGAAAGTGACTGATCACCAAGGAACAGCCAGTGAATTTTGTGGCTCAGTGAGGGGATTTGAACTTGGCTTTCTCAAGTTCCTGTTTGATAACCTAACCATAATACTACACTGGCTCTGACTAATCACTCCAGACAAGACATAAGAGTTTAGGCAATCTTCTGTTCCAGTCAGCTCTCTGGGTAATTCTTTTCGATCTTTCCCTCACAGGTATGCTGACCTTTTCTATGATAATGGTTTGGGACAGTGATTAAGCCACAAATTCTGCTTAACGATGGACATTTTCTTGCTTCATCTGAAAATATATCAAAACGTGGGAAATAAATGTATTGTGCACTTCTTCTGCACAGCTTCAGCTGCCTATATATACAGCTGTCTTGTCAATAATCATGACAATGACCAACTCTAGAAATAGAATTCACTGATCTGAAAGAACATATTTTTTAAAAAAATCTTAAAATAGTATCAGTTGCTTAGCGACAATATCTAAAATCTTCTAATGGTATTTCAAAATCAATATTAGACATGTCAAGAAATAAAACTAAAGAAAAGGGAATGCAGCAAATTACACAGTATCCTGTATTCCTATTTGGGAGCAACAGACCACATTTTAGTGACCCAGAGTGACTTCCTCTTAACATTGATTATGTTTTTCACTGATACTGCTCCTTCATTCCTTTTGCCCCATTTTCTTCTCTTGCTTATAAAACTCAGCTGCCAAGGATGGATTAGTAGGAGCCAATCATTTACTGCAGCTAAATTGTGGCACATTTCATCATTCTCCCTGGTGAAGATATGCATGCACATATCCACAGAGAACCAAAAGCATTCTGTGGGGGTTGGACAATTATCTGGGGGTAACATCAAGAAAGTCTAAACTAAGTTCTTTCTTTTGACATACTAATTTTAGACTTTCAGTAATTTCCTACCACTGCACATGATAAAAGCTTAACATATATGAGCCCAATTTTGAATCAATTTTGAATTTGCAATTTTGAATCAGGTTTTATTCCTTATACAAAGCTGGAATGATTCTGAGGTACCCAAGAGGAATCAGGAGGGAGAAGAAAACTTTGTGTCAGTTAGAACCAGCATAGCTAGGAATGCTAAAGAAGAGGGAAGACACATCTGTCTGTTGACCTCAGCAAGGTAATCTGCAACCTCTGGGGATGGGTGGGACTGCTCTATCTTGGAAGAGCAGGCTAGGAGGGTGGAAAAAACAAGCAGGGAGAGAAGAAAAAGTCAGCTTGGTTTTCCAAGTGAACTGGCTGGCTGGCTCAGTCAAGGCCCAGCAACCTTTCTTGTGGCCAGCATGCCAGAAGCAGTTGCAGGTTTTTGTCAAGTAGCCCAGTCAATGGATAAGACCCAAGAGCCATCACTGTTCCTAGATAATACAGAGGTTAACTCTTGGTCATCCAGTAACTATATCTAAGGGACCTAAAATTTTAATACCCTAAGATAATATTTACCATAGGGATTCTTTTGTCTTAGGTGAAGAAAGCCAGGGACTTGCAAAGGGCTGTGATGTAACTGTTCCTTTAGAGAGACCCTGCTTGGACAGAACCCAGTGTTGTAAGCCTGTGGGAAGAAAATGCTGAGTGAAACAACCAATAAAATTTCTTAGACCATAGAATCTTGTGTAGCTTTGTGGACTTCCAAGAACAAGAATAAGTGTTCCTGTTTTGGAAGATATCATATTTGTATGGCAATATGCAAGAAGAACAAGTTTCTTCTAAAGTATTTCCCAGATAGTGTCCTAAGAAGGACTGAGATGTTTTGACCAAACCTTCTTCTATAATGTAATGTAATAACATATGCTTGAAGAAAATACATTCCTAGAATGTAATGCATATTTATAGGAATTTTGCAATTCATTCATAACAATACAGTTGCCCTTCTACATTCTCTAGAGTTAGGGGTGCAGGAAGCTCAAAAAAGTGGAAAAATAGGAAATATCAAAATGTGTGTGTGTGTGTGTGTGTGTGTGTGTGTCTGTGTGTCTGTATGTCTGTCTGTAGGAAGGGGGCCAGGGCATGGTAGAGGGAATGGGCACCCCCAGGTCCAAATCAGATCAGAGAAAAGAGAGGGAAGGAGTGGGTTGGCATGATGGCCCTATATTTCCTCTCTCTCACCCATTTCTTTCTTTGGATACTATCTGCTGAATAAGAATATTGGCCTCAGATCAGAAGGATCAATATCCTTTTCAACCTAAATATCAGTAAATGAATTCTATAGATAAATACAAAACAAATAAATGTGAAGTATCTCATCCAGGTACTTGAAGTGGCATTGGGCAATTTGTACCTCTTCAGCTACTTTTTTTTTTAATAAAATGTGAACATATTATTTTTATTTTGTTTTGTTTTGATTTCCTTTCTGGTAATTCAAGTAACAGTAAGTGTCAAGGGCAGCCTTTTACAGAATCATTTTGCTTGGAAGTGATGGTCCAAGTGATGGTGTCACAATATCAATTCATTTGCAAATGCACGGCGAACAAGCGGAAGAAGGACAAATGCACGGACAAGTAAGGGTAAACTTTAACGTAGCATCATTTCCTGAAAAGCACATGTTGCAACAGTCAGAAGCACCAGATATCTATACTGAGACTGGCCAAATGTCTATTGTCTTTTCCTTGTCTCTTCTTGGTGTTCTGCTGTGCAGACTCAGTGGAAGTTGCCAGCATTTGTTACAGGACAAACTGAAAACACCAAGAAGTTGCACAGACACACTTATACTTACAGACATTAAATACATGAGAAAAACATGTGGACCCATACAAAACTAAAATGTGTCTGTGAAATCCTTTACAAAGGATGAAGATAGAGAAGAGCTCTGATAGCACTTAGATACAGCACCTTTATGTTTGGGACTTTCCTCTGTCATGCTGATGCTATGCATGATCAAACATGATTGGTTGAATGCATACAAGTAAGGAAGATTAAAGCAATCCTGCAAATAGCTTAGCACTGTTTTGGAATATCAATGCACACACTATATGCCGCTATTCTGTATTTCCTATTAAAAGCCCTGCCACAGTTCTTACTGATCTGTGGTACCTAAAAGCATTTGGCATTCAGCAGCAAATGTAATAAGCTCTGAGGTACAACCACAGTAAGATGAATAACATTACAATTGGGCAAAACTAGATGCAGGGGCATTTTCCCAGAAGAGACTCCGATTGACTGAAAGGATAAAGAAGCCAAAACATTTCCTCACATCACAAATGTGATTGCATTGACATTTTTCATTAAAGCTGTATAGTCAGCATATTCTAGCAAGAAGCATTTACTGATAGCAGTAGGCTTTGATCATGTCACAGAGGAAAATGAAGTCTCTGGAACTTGAGTGAGATTGAAATGAATGAAGTAGGTTTACAATCTAAAGGATTGTAAGGGAGGAATTTAGTAGGGAGAAAAACAAGAAATAGTTCTAAATCAAAGATAGACAAAACTAATTTGAGTATTTCACAAATTTCTTCTTTTCCTACTTAACTCCCCATCTAGATCTTTTCCAGAACTTACTGAAGCTGCAAAACTCGAGGGATATGTCAGTACCAGAGGTTTCCCTAGCACTTCCAAACCTCAATAGTACCAATATGTTATAGTGGTTAATATGATAGACAAGACAGGGAGAGCCGGATATAACTGATGATTAGGCACAAACCGTCACTGGTCTAAAAATAGAAAGATGTTACCATCTAGCAGCCTTTTGATAGCCAATGTTGTTGTTCTTAAGTACCCTCAAGTTAAATTAAGCTTATGACTATTCTATTATAGGGTTTTCTCAGGAAGGTTTATTCAAAGAAGGTTTACCATTGACTTCCTCTAAGGCCATTTCTACACAATGGGGCTGTCCCACTGGGAGGACAGGAAGGCAGAAGTCCACAGGTCGTGCTTCTGCACAATTCTATCATGGTCTCGCTGCCATCTTGTCTCCATGCAGGATATTTGTCAAATGGAAAAAAAATCCATTTGTGTCACTGCTGCCAGTGCAGAAGGGTTGGAAGCATGGTGGCGATGCTTTCATCCCCATCATAACAATGGAAACTGCCCAGCTGTACTGTGGAAGGAAGAGGCATGGCCATCATGCTCCCTTCCACAGGGAACTGATGAGAGGTGCAGAGGGGAGTGTTCCTATTGCACTCCTTTCTCTGTCAGGGCTGCAATGGAAGGACTCACATTAGCCCTGTCATGCAGAAGCAGCCTAAGGCTGCAAAATATGATTTGCCCACCTAGTGGGTTTCCATAGCTAAGCAGAGATTTGAATCCTAGTTACTTGGTTCAATATTCAAAGAGCTGCACAATGTGGTTCTCAATAGTCAATAACCCTAGCAAAAATATTAGTTTTGACGGCTTTTGGTGATGAATAGCTTTCACCAAAATAGAACCAAAAAAAAAAAACCCAAAAAAAAAAACAGTTTAATTAAAGTGGTGACAATTGAGAAAAGACAGGAAATATGGAACCTGATTTGAGGCCTATAACCCCATCCCATATGGGATGAAATTGACCAGAAGAGGAAATATAATGTATAAGGATATATTAACTAATTCTGTTCTTGAAGGAAACAACAAGCAGCATTCAAGACTTATTCAGCACAAAATTTGGACAGAAAATACAGAGTTCTAACACTCAACTACTGAATAGATGACAGCTATGTTAGATTACAAACTAAATATATGAACAGTTCATATACTTATTCATTAGATAAACTTTTGGATTAAGCCTGGCTTTTTAGGAGGGTCATTTCTTCTTCTACTATCTCTGATTTTTTCCATATCTGCCTCTTTCCATTCATACTGTGCTATGTTTTGTTCCTTCTCTTCATTCAATGTCATGTTCTTTAAATACATCCATCTGAAAGCTTTATAGATGCTGTTTCAACACCTATCCATTGTGTGTGTGCACATGTTGCTAGTCTCAATTACATAGTGTTAAATGCTATGTATAACTTATGTTACATCAGACCATGAGTCTATCTGCATATTGTTTACAGTACACTGAATGGCAAAGGCCTCCAGCATTTCAGTTAGAAGACTTTCCTGAAAATGCTGGAGAGAAGTCAGATATTGAAACTATGACTTTTAGTTGGGAAGTATGTGGTCTGTTATGTAGCCTTCCCCAGTGTCTGTGTGTAGAGAGAGTCATTGGATATCTGCCCAGTCAGTTCTCAAATGGTTGATTATCTTTGGCTCAATATAAACTTTTTGGTAATTCATAAATGTGAAAATGCCAGAGTTCAGAGAGTCATTCTGATACCATATTTTCAAAAAGCAAATTCTCCAGGTACATGGAAATTTCTGCTATTTCTGAAATTTTACATATAACTGTATCTATCATGGGTTTCCCAGACCATGGCACTGTATAGCTGTCTTTTTCCACTTATGTGTTAAGGAAAAGAGATGTCAGTGAGTGGGACAACAAAGTAGAAGTACAAGGGGTAAGCCAGATATCCCAACCAGGGCTTGAAATTGTTCCACCCTCCAGATGTTGGACTATAGCTCAGAACATTCCTCATCATCAGCTACGCTAGCTCTGGCGGATGAGAGTTGCTGTCCAACAACATCTGGATAGCTGCATGATTCCCATACTTGGTCTTCACCCTCATTCATAAATTCCATGAATGAGGCAGGGATATGATACAATGAAAACGTCATCTGGAAGCACTCCTATTTTACTAGTGGCCACAATATACAGTCAAAACACGCAGGAAGCTTGTAACTTTCTGTTCCTACTGTTTGTACGTGCTGAGTTTCTGCTACCTCTTTCTTTTTCATGGTTGTGCTTTTGGTGTTTGTTTTTTTAAACAGCATTTAGTGAGGAATTTTTGGTATCACTGTAAATTTTTTGTACCACTGTAATCTTGTATATTTCCTTTTATACTTCAGGTTTGTAAGTGAAGATAGGATATAAATCATTTAGTTAAATAAGGTCTTTGGTTGCCTCACTGTACCTGCTGGGTACTTGAGTACAGCTGTGCAAGATCTAACAGGCATTTTTCCAATAGGCTTCATCGTTCACCTTTGAAGTATCTATTCTTCAGTAAGGATAACTGATGGAACTGAGATTTGATTTGGAAATTTATTTTTTAGCTAGTTTCTCTGTACCTTCCGTGAATGCCATGCAACCTTCAGTATCTCCAACCCCACTACTCTGTAGTATTGTCATGAGAGACTGACTTTGTTCTTATGAAATTTAAAACAGGAATAGGCTGGTGAGCTTCATTTAACTTAACTTCCTTGAAGGCTGCATTGGCTGTTCAACAAATCTCACTTATCTGCATTTAGATGCTCCTAAGCCTTATACATACTGTGAACTGTCTCCTTGCAGACCCCCCTGAGAGCTGTGACCATATATTTGGGTCACTAGCAATAAATCTGTAATAATTTATTTATAAGATGAGTCTTTTGATCTGTAACATTTCAGAAATAGCAAGCACCTGCACAGAGATTGCTGCTGAGGTAGGTAATAACAAAAACAGTGAAAGCTAGATTTCCGAATTTTAAATGTCTCAGCTGACTGCCTTTCTACATTAACCTTCTGAACACTTCAATCTTGTAACAGCAGAGAACTATTCTTTATCTACTTGGTATTCTACTTACACTCATGAGACATCTTATCACCCCCATTCCATCCCTTCCCAAAGTCTGTGAATGTATAATTCCATATTATTTTGGACTGCATTACAAACAAACTGGATCGATCCTATAATGAGTTTTTGGTTTAGTTACATCTGGGATGCAATGTGCTTTGAGTCCCAGTCATAAGCATTAATCTTAGCATTATGTGGTAAGACATTAGTTGGTTTTTTATTATTATTATTGGATGGTCAAGGAACAATGGACAATGATTTTGAATCACTTGTTTCTAAGAGTTTCAACTGTAACCAAATATCTGAGAATTTTTCTTCTGGAGATAATAGCAGTACATTATACTGAATTCCACATATAAGAACAGGGGTGGGAGATGGGGGGTCAACTCACATGCTAAATGCTGAAGTCACAATTAAAATTGGTTCTCTCCAATATGTTTACTTAATTTTATAAATTCCCCTTTCTCTGCTCTTTCATTTAAATCCTGTTATAGGAAACATTTGGTGGTTGGTTAACAGATGTGAAAAGCAGGGTGGTTGCTGCTATTACCTTGAGCTCAGTTGAATTCAAAATAAGGCTTGGTGAGTAATAGATATCTATGATGAAGATGGGATAAGCAGTGTGAAGTGCAGCACTGTTTACGTATACTGGTAACATACATAAAGATGTTAGATTGTATTAACAATGAGAGAAGAGAGACTGGTCCAAGGCTGATGGCATGTGTGCAGTAAACTCTCTCTCTCTCTCTCTGTCACACACACACACGCACACACACACAGAGCAGACCTGGCATCAACACAAGGTATCTTCTGGTACTTGGTGGTACTCCAAAGTGCCCACTAAAATTGATTGTTGTTAACACCTCCCTGCTTTTAAAAATAGGAGCCAAATAAAGACATAGTGGGCTAGACAATCAGTGTCTCGATATCCCTGGCAAAATTCCATTTGGTAGTTCCAACTAGCATGTGTGTGTGTGTATATATGAGCCTTCAAATCACCTGCAGATGTATGGTGGCTCCATGAATTTCATAGGGTTTCCTTAAGCCAGGAATACTCAAAGATGGTTTTGTCAGTTCCTTCTTCTGAAATATAGCCAACAGCACCTGGTATTCATCGATGGTCTCCCATCCAAGTACCAATATAGCTGACCCTGACCCTGCTTAAGCTCCCAAAAGCAGATGCAGTCTGGTGCCTTTAGGGTATTTAGGCAGGCTCCAACTACCAGAGACCCATTGAATTAATAGGAACTTAAAGAGTTAGCACTTATGTATGTTCCATTGATTTAATGGTCATACTCTAGTTGTGACTAACAATTGGATTTAGTCTTCTTGTCAACAGTAATATACTTTTAATTGGGCATATTGTCCTAATATTTTTCTCACACTGGATTAAGGGACTACTGGGAGGCTGAAGTTGTTGCTCCTTTCAGCTATCCCTGCTGCCACACTGCTGTCCAAAGTCATCTGCTCCTGAGACTGCTAAGTGTTGCTTCTTATGATGCTATCTGATGGGAGTTTGGAAGAGTGAACGGGGTAATGTTTTTCAGAAGCCCTTATCTGGGCCTCAGAAAGCTGGTGTAAGCCATGCACATGATACACATATATGTTCTTGTATTCACAACTTCTTGCAGTATCCTATGTATACACATTATATAAATGTGTATGTAGGAGCTAAGTAATGAGGAAACTGATAATATGGTCTGAATAATTTTCATTGAATCTGAAACTTAATTGGAGAATTTTTGCCAAGCACAATTCATAATTTCCAGGGCAGAACAGTTTACATGCAGTCCTGCTTCAACCCAATGTTTGATATTGGAATTTTATGAAGTAAGATATTTTCTAGCGAAACATTAATTTACCTTTTTTTTAAAAAATAAATAAATAACCCTAATCCATGTCTCTTGCTGCACAGATCTTTCCAGGTAGCTATAAACTATTTTCAGTGGACTGTAGAGAGTGGCATGCACTTTTTTAAAGAATAAAGTTTTGCAGGAGTTACTAAATGTCACACCATATAATTAATGACCGTGTGTTCCTTAATGAAAAAAGATACCGCTGTATGAGCCCATAATTCTGCTGTTATACAGAATTGTCCTCAACAGTTGTGACAAATACCTTGAGGCAACATCATATCAGCATGCTCCAGTAAGCCACACTATTAAAATCAGTTAAAGCCCTTATCTAACTGGAATCGACACCTGTACTAAAAGCCAGCTTGACTACATGCACAGCATAATGTCATTAAAAAATTGTGCATTCAGCTACTGAATTATCCTGTATCATTTTACTGAGATAATGCAGTACTGTTAAGTCATTTCTTTCCATTGTCCCTGCACAAGGATGGACAACATTCAACAATATAATTTGCACCATAAATGTGGTTTTAATCTCAAAGTGACTAGATATTTGCATATAATAAATAAAATGCATGTAATTATTTAGCAATTTTTTTCATTCTGAAAACAGTTACCTTGGAAACTGAAAAGTTACAGATGAAGCCAGAAAGGTTACAGATGAACCATCATTCCCCCCTGCCTCATTTTTTTTCTTTTTGTTTCAGTCATTTTAACAATTTTGGTCTAGCACTATCTCACTGCAGATATGTGCTATGGATTCCATCTCAAGTATATAAACTTTTCAATACTGATTTTAGGAAGAAAATACATTCATTTTTAAAAAGCAGTTTCTATGGTATTATCTCAGAAAATAAAGAGAGTGAAGTTGAAACTATTTGAAACCTTTCAGGGAAAAACAAACTAACCTTGAGGTATTGTTATATTCAGATTACATATTTTCTAATTTAGTTAGATTTTTTTTCAATGTTATATACATTTTACATATTCTAGATTTTACTGTATTGATGCTCCTTTTCGAAATTTAATTTTACTTTTCCAAAGGGTGCCACCATCTCACAATGCAATCTTCTATACACATCTAGAGATGTACCTCTTTGTGTCCTTCACCCTCATTGGATGAGAACATGGAGATTTTTGTTTTTTCTGTGCAGAAAACGCTTTCCATACCATTTCTGTGCAGAAGTACCTGTGTTTTTTTTCTCTCTGTGCAGTAACTACTAATTTTTTCTGAAAGGAAAACATGTTTTCTATACTGAAATATACTACTATGTAGAAGTACATTCTTCTGTGCATAAAATGCATTTCTGCGCAGAAAGATCACATATTTCTGCAAAAAGGAAAGAAATGCAGTCCTTAAAGTAACTTTTCCAGTCTCTGAGTTCCTTCCATATGTTGCTCAATTACAGTTCCCTTCATCCTTGATCATTGGCAGTGCTACAGAAGCTTTAACTCATGGAAACTGAAATCCAGCAGTAACACAAGGGCTACATGTTCCCCACTTCTGTTATATAGGATCACATCCTCACTTGGGATAGCACTGTGGGTTACACAAAATAGAACAAATAAACCAACCAGAATTACACCAAACAGAAAAAAAATGTTCCCTCCCCCTGCTTCTTTTCTTCCTGATGGAGGAAGGTTCACTCAAAACCCTGTTAATGTGACATGCTTCACTATCCTTAAATAAAGGCAGAATACATATTATACAAATTCATTTTATATCTTGATGATCATTTAATAACACTTCACGAAAATCCAGCCTCTTACCAAAAAAAAAAAAAAGAGGGGAAGGGTGTTTAGCTGTTTCCATTCCTGTCTTTTTTTCTCTAATCCATATCACCTCTCTTCTTAAGATGTATGTTATATGTGTGTGCATGAGCCGGGGTGACTGTGTGATATAAAACAAGACCACCTCCCATAGCATAGCATACTGTCTTTGTATTCAGCCACTTTAACACTGAAAATGCCCCTTTCCTCTTACTGTTAATTAAAAGACCCAGCCACTGAGGTTTTATTACCTATATTTGTGTCTAACATGTTGGTTATCATCAAACTCTCCCAAGTGACCAACTGATAAGTAGCACAATGTTGTGTTTTGGATATGCAAGCTATGTTCTTGGCAATTATTTGCATGTGTCAGCCCCCTTAACTCAATCAAATAACCAGCCATTTTTTTTCCATTGTCACTATTGCTTCAGTGTAACCAAATGAATAGTGGGCTGGAGCATCTTCCCAATAAGGAAAACCTACAATGTTTGCTGCTTGTTTGACTTCAGAAAAAGAAATGTACTAAGGGAAACTAGTGCAGATAAATGAAACTACTAAGGTTGAATTTACAGATGTCACTTGAGTACATTTAAGTGACACTCTGATGATACAATAGCTAAGCTTTCTTCCACATTGAATATTTGTGAGGAAAAATTAATAATGAGAAATTGTATCTCGACTAATGAGAATTCATTAGTTTGTACATCATAAGCTAGGTTTCAGAGATTTTTTTTTCCTGGGGCAAATTTACATATAATCAAAGAGTTAGGAGGCATTTCATGTAATGAAGCATGAAATAATGTTGGCTCTCCTAAGATTAATTTCCCTGCATACATTGCGGCCTACTAATGTAAAGAAACAGACGGTGCATAATGACAGAGTCATCTGTGGAAGAGGTTTCAGCTGTCACACAGAAAAATGAAGTGACTTTTTCTGCTGTGCTTGCCATAAATTTGGGGAATCTAACAAAAATGACTACAGCCTTTCTTAAAAACCAGAATACCAGGAAATAACTAGTTTTTTTAATACTAAAGAGACAAAGATTGCAGTTATCACTGGATAAAATCAGCAAACAATAAAGCATGTACGGGAGTGCTGTAAAGAAAAAATTATGATGGTTTTGCTGATTTTTTTTTTGCAGTCAAATATAATATTGGTATGTAGTGGTTTAAGTGCTGGGCTATGACTCTGGAGCCCAGGGTTTAAGTCCCCACTTAGCCATGGAAACCCAATGGGTAACCTTGGACAAATTGTACTCTCTCAGAAAGGAAATGGAAAACTCCCTCTGAACAAATCTTGCCAGAAAAAACCCATGGTAGGGTTGCTTTAGGGTTGGGACTAGAAATCACACAACAACAAATGATGCAAGAAGGTATGTGATTTTTTTTTTAAAAAAAATGTATATTGGTCTTTATAGTCTCTCAATTTTAATGATTAACAAGCATAGACATTTCTGAACTCATTCATGAAAAAGGGATAGGTGAGCATGATGTCTAGCTCATGTTTTTGATATGAGTTTACCAAAATTTACAAATTCCTTTGGACGAGAAAGAATTTCAAATTAAACAAACCTTGGATATGGGAGAAAGTGAAATTGCTGATCACTTCATCAACAAGTAACTTTGGCCATTTCCACACTGGGCATTTAAAATGGTGCAGAGCGACCTCCGACGGAGGTCTTCTACACCCCAGAGTGGACTGGCGTGGACTACTTTTTGTAGTTCCACACCAGAATCCACTCAGGAGTGGCCGGAACTAGCCACGCTGCGTGTTTTTTAAAAACCTCTTTTTCGAGGTTTTTAAAAAGCATGGAGCACACAGCCCCATGCTGCTCTGTTGCCTGGCTCCAATGTGGATTTGCAGGCGCACGCAAGTGCATGCCTGCAGATCTGCCAGGGGTGGGCTTTCGGCTGGCAAGCTTCTCCGGTTGGTGGAGAGCCTCCACCAACCAAAAGCTGCCATTTGGGACACCGGAGTAATGTGAAGCAGCGAGCTCGTGCTGCTCCGCGTGGCGATGGACTTACTCGGCTGCCAGTAAGCTCTATTTTCGGGCATTTTTGGGTGTTTCTCCCCCCCACATGTGGAAAGGCCCTTTGTTTCTCTTCAAGAGATATCTTTATGATATCAAGAACACATGAGTTTGAATGGGTGAATTGAAGAAGGTGAAGCTTGAAAATAGCACCCTATTTTGTGTAAGTCCTGGATAGTACTTGGATGGGAGATCACCAATGAGTACCAGTTGCTGTAGGACACAATTTAGTGCAATAAATTAGCAAAACTTGAGCATTCCTTGTCAAAGAAAACATTATGAAATTCCTGCAGTGACAATAAATACACACACACACACATATGCATGCGCACTCACACACACACACACACACACACTATTCAAAAGAATTAGCTTCCTTGTTGGAGTCTATTGGAAAAGACTGTCTGTTTATTACTTAACACTGGCCTCTTTAAGGCAGCTTGAGGTCCTTCCCTCCAGGTACTTTAAAAGCACTTTAAAAGTCTACATGAGAATTATAAGATAAAATGTTTCCAGATGAGAAAAAACAAAACAGTTTGAAATCAATAAAGAAAAATATCCAATGGCTCACACATAGACAATTCCAGCTGAGATTTAAAGAAGATAAGAAGAATAAAGATCATGGAAAGTAATAAGTCACTTTCTGAATCATTGTTATGCAAAAATGAGAAGCGCTTGATGGCAAAGATATATGAATTTTTATTAGCAATTGAAATGGAAGAAGAACAGGTTAAAGAATACATGATTAATTGGGCAAGAAATTTGGACATTACCTTCATATGAATCTATGGGAAAAACTATGGACAAGGAAAGTAAAAATGTCTGCTGCTAAGTTCTTAAAGAAAATTACTATAAAATGATGTTTCATCATAAAAATTGGCAAAGATGTACAAAGAAATCAAAAATATTAAAAATATTGGAAATATCAAAATCAAACTGGGTCTTTTTTCATATGTGGTGGACATGTGATAAGGAACAATTCTGGAGTAAAAATTCAGAATTTGGTGCAAAACATTTGAAATGTTCAATTTCTAAAAAAAAAGGAATTGTCTTTGTTAGTATCTGGGATGAAGATTCTAATGTCAAGAAGAATCAGTAGAAAATCATACAATATATGCTACTTGCAGCAAAATTACACAAAATATTGGAAGAAGTTAGAAATCCCATCAATATCTGAATGGCTCAATAGACTGATGGAAATAGCAGAAATGGATAAACTGAAAACTAGATTAAAGGGTCGAACAAATGAGAACTTTCTAGCTCATTTGATATTTTTGGTTGATTATTTGAAAAAAACAGAGGGTCAAATAATGACATTAGGTTTTTAATATATTAAAAATAACAGTATTATTAAGTTCCAGGTAGCATGAGTATGTTATTATGAAATATTAGATTATCTTTGATTGTTAAATTTTTTCTTATAAAAATAATTATGCATGGTTGTAGTATATGTTTAAATTGATTATGACTAAGATTTTTAATAACTATTAGCTTTTTTTATATATATATTATTTTTATTAAACAACATCTATTAATTCACAATGCACATTTGTATTATCAAATTTACAATATAAAAACAAACTTACATATCGTGTATTTCATACAATCTGTACAATTCTCGTATAACTTCCTCTCACCTCTCAATAGAACTTCTATTTTTCTAACTTATCGTGATCTCAATAACCATATGTACTCTAATGTAGACTAGCTTCTTAACTACATGTATATATATATATATGTATATATATATGTATATGCATATATACAAATACGTATATAAAATATAAATCCAATTTAAATCGAGTCAGCATACACTTGTTCCACAATTCTTCCCCTATTCGTTCTCTATGTCTAATTTTCCTTTTATCATTGTCTTAATTGACCTCAGATTCTCCAATTTTTTTGTCTGTTTTTTATCTTGCAGACTAAGTGTAAGGTCTTCTAAAATGATAAATTCTAAAACTTTTTGTAACCATTCTTGTACATCCGGTATTTCCTCTTTTTTCCAATATCTTGCATACACAATCCTGGCTGCTGAGACCATATACAGAATTATATATTCATATCTAGTGTGTTTCTTATCAATCTGGTGCAGCATGTTCAAGAGATATATTTCAGGTGTCATAGGTATTTCTATTTTTAAGATTTCTATCATTAATCTGTGAATGTTTCTCCAGTAAACCTTTGCTTTGGGACATTTCCACCACATATGATAGAAAGTTCCAATATCTCGCGAGCATTTCCAACATGCTTTATTCTCTAATTTGTAAATGTTTGCCAATTTCGATGGGTCTAAATACCATCTGTGAAACATTTTGATGTAATTTTCTTTTAAATTCTGGGCTAAAGTAAATTTTTGTGTAATAGCCCAGCTTTTTTCCCAATGCTCTAAGTTTATTACATGACCAATATTCTGCGCCCAAACAATCATAGATTCTTTAACTTTCTCAGTTTCTAATTCCATATCTAGAAGGTATCTATAGAGATGTGATGTTAAATGTTCTCTTTTCTCAAATATTATTTTCTCCCATTCGTTCAATTTAAAGTTTGTCTCGATTCCTTCTATTTTTAAATCCATTTTGTACCTTTCTTTTAATTGCATGTATAGGAACCATTGACAATCCCAACCTTCTTCAGTCAATTCTTCTCTAGTCTTAATTCTTTGGTTTCCTCTGGTATCTATGATTATTAGGTCTTTGTATGTAAGCCATCTTCTGGATTTTTGTTCCGATCTCCCCATCAGCGCCTCTTGAGGTGAAATCCACAATGGCATTTTCGAATATATTTTCTTTCTCCAGTATCTCCAAATTCCGAATAATGGTTTCCTTATATAGTGATTAAGGAATTCTTTATCAACCTTTGTTTTATGGTACCAAAGGTAACCATGCCATCCAAATCTTAAATTTGGGCCTTCAAGGTTCAAAATTCTCTCATTTTTCAATTCTATCCAATCTTTGATCCAATTCATTCCATTTGCAAAAAAATATAGTCTTAGATCTGGAACATTACAGCCGCCTCTTTCTTTTCTATCTGTTAATATTTTCCATTTGATTCTTGGTTTTTTGGCCGCCCATATAAATTTCGATAAATCTTGTCTCCACTCTTTAAAGTACTTGAAATTCGTAATAATTGGGAGATTCTGAAATAAATAATTTATCTTTGGAAGGACCATCATTGTAATTGATGCCATTCTGCCCAATAATGAAAGGTTCAGTTTTGACCAATTTTGCATTTCTCTTCTAATCTCTCCCCATTTCTTGACATAATTGTTCTCAAATAGTGCATTATTTTGTTTAGAGATTATAACTCCTAGGTAATTAATCTTCTTCTCTTCTTTAATACCCGTTCTTTTTTCTATTAATTCTATTTCTTCCTTTCTCATATTTTTGGATATAAACTTTGTTTTCTCTTTATTAATTTTAAACCCCGCAATTTTTCCAAATTCTTCGCAAATTTCTAAAAATTTTGAAATACTCGATTCCGGATCTTCTAAAAATACTACCAAATCGTCAGCATATGCCCTTAATTTATAGTTATCTCCTTTTATTTTAGGTCCCTTGATCATATCATCTCTTCTTATCTTCCTTAGTAAGACTTCAAGCACCATAATAAATAATAAAGGGGAGAGTGGACAACCTTGACGAGTACCTTTCGTTATATTTATCGGATCAGCCTTATCTCCGAATAACTATTAGCTTTTTAAAGTTATGACATATAATAGGTGATATATGATTTATGACTTTATAATCTGACTTTCTGAGGATTATGTAGATAAGGATTTGATAATATTAACAGATTTAGTGATACCATCTAATTAAATATTAAATATGTTATTAAATAAGAAAGGAGATTTGTTGATTTTATATAGCATAATTCAACTATTTAGAACAAAATACAAGAGTAACTAGGTATTACATAGGTGAAAATGTATTTTTTAAAGGAAAGTTAAGTACAACTAAGATATTAGGAGCTGTTTGCAATAAGTGTGGGAACTAACTTTTAATTATATGTAATTCTTTTTGTAGATTAGTCTTAATAGATTAATGTTTTGTAGAAGTATTTTGTATTCTATTATGTCTTGTTGTTTTAAGTGGTTTAGTTTGTATTTCTTTGTAATGTCATTTTGATTTCATATAATAAATACATAATAAAGAGAAAAAAAGAACATAAAAAGGAAGATGAGATAGGACAGTAAAGAATTTAGCAGCATCTTTAAGACTAACTTATTTCAGCATGAATTTTTGTGGGTATCAATCCACTTCTTCAGATGCACTGCTGGAATTTAGTATTAAAAATGTGTGTATTTAAGCACAACTACATAGTTGTAACAGTTGGATAAGAATGCATTTCCTGATTGCATTTTTTCAGAATGCATTTATTACTGTTGGATCCCCCTCCCACAATTCTTTAATTGTGCTTAAATACCTGCATCTTTAATATCATATTCCAGCAGTGCATCTGAAAAAGATAATATGTCCCCAGGGAAGCTCATGCTGAAATAAAAAAGTAAGACTGGAGATTCACAGTTTTCAGTCCTCCTCTTTGCTGATGCTTGCCTTGTTTTCTCTCATGTCTTAAATCAGGTGTTTAAGCACAATTACATAATTGTGGAAGAGAGATGAGGGTTTTTTTTTTTATGAAAATAGGAGTTTTTACAGGTAGGTAAGCCCTGGGGCCCTAGTGGCTCAGAACTGTAAAACCATACAGTGCAAAAACTAAATCCAGAGAACATCTTCAGGTTTAAAGCTTCTTTATTGTAATATACAAATCTGCCTCAAAAATGTGAGGTGGGGGGGGATTTGAAAGGGAAACATCCAGAGGAGAAAAGGCATGCTATTTTGCATTTTAAATCGCAACCACAGAATCCATAGACCTGGAAGGGACCACAATTCTCATCTAATCCAAGCTGCTGCCATGCAGCAATACATAAGTAAAGGACTCCTGAGAGATGGCCATCCAGCTTCTATTTAAAGATCTCCAAAGAAGGGGAATCCACCACTTCTGAGACAGTCTGTTCCACTGTTGGACAACTCTTACTATCATGGAGTTCCTCATAACATTTGGGTGGAATCTCTTTTCCTGCAATTTGAATCCATTGGCTTGTGCTTCAGTCTCTGGAGCAGCTGAAAACAAGTTCATTCCATCCCTTCACATATTTAAAGATGGCTATCTTGTCACCACTTCATCTTCTTTTTCTTCCAACCTAAGTATAACCAGGTCCCACAGATTTCTTCATAAACTTTGTTTTCCAGAGTTTTGATCATCTCCATCCTCCTCCTCTTGACATATTCCAGCTTACCAATATCTTTTTTCAACTGTTGTGCCCAGAACACGACAGAGTATTCCAGGTGAAGTCTGACTAAAGTTGAACCAATTTAACTATATTCAGAAACCATAGATGTAAATGTATACAAGGACACTGGTTTTACAAAGAAATGTGAAAACACAAGTGAAAAGCACGGGTTTAATATTTCCATTCTGGACAGTGTTAGTCAATAATCAGCATGCATGCCCCTAGAGCCCTTTCAGATATCCATGTCACAATCACTGGAATGCAAATAGCCTGTATAAATTACCTACAATCTCATCTTCAGACCCCGGAGACTTTTAAAATTAAACTATTTTATGCATACATTTGAGAAGACATCTAAAAGTTGTTAGATCTAAATGTAAATGAGATGGTTGCATCCTAAAATGCAATTTCATCTAAAGTTCATGAAACTGAAATCTTTAAAAGTTCAGTTTAGTTCCTTAAAAAATGATCACTTTCTATTTTGCAATGAACAGTTTAATGCTAAACTCAAGAAGGTGACACAAATGTCTCTTAAATGTTGGACTCTGAATATTAAACATTCTTGTTAAGGAAAAACCTTTAGCCATGATAAATATACAGTAGGTATATTTATAGTTTAAATCTATCTAATATGTTGTCGTTGTGTGCCTCCAAGTTTTATCCACCTTATTACAATCCTAAAGTGAATCTATCATGAGGTTTTCTTGGCAACATTTATTCTGAAGGATTTGCCATGCCTTTCTCTAAGGCTAAAAGAGTGGGATTTGCCCAGTGGTTTTCCATGGTCAAGTGGGGATTTGAACCTTGGTCTCCAGAGTCCTAGTCCAACATCCAAATCACTTTACCACACTAGTTCTGTATGTAATATAGTTACATTCAAATGAACATGTATATTTTTTT
The DNA here is from genome assembly GCA_948474755.1 of Ctenosaura bakeri. Lineage (NCBI taxonomy): Eukaryota > Metazoa > Chordata > Lepidosauria > Squamata > Iguanidae > Ctenosaura > Ctenosaura bakeri. Next base: position 168,547 of record CAOLHI010000513.1, on the reverse strand, counting down.
CAAAAGTTTGAACACTATGGTTCTGTGGTAATTTACCTCTAGCTTTTCTATGTGTGACCTAAATCCAGTTACTAGTCCAATCTAGAGTAAATACATTGAACCAAATGTTAAATAGTAAATCAATAACTTGGTAAATTACACTGATTCATTGACTCAACGAGACCAGCAACTGAATTTAGCTATATGTATTATTATTGTATGAAGATGGCATCTTTTTTTCCACCTAAACTTGTATTCAGCAAGTTTTTTTTTTAAAAAAAAAACCCTAAGAAAAGACCGCCTCAAGTACCAGCACAAATGAAATTTGAGTCATTACTTAGGGTATTAGAAGTGACCCTACATCTTAGAAGTATGATTTACCTCACCTCACTTTTGTCAGTGAAAGAAAAAACTAGCAGTGGATTAAAACCAGATAGTGGAGGAAAGAACTCTGAAGTAACCAGGTTGCATGTGATTGCTATGAACAAAGTAAGTCTCTTATCCAGGAAGACCATTCCATGACTGGGGCACAAGACTCACACATAAAATGTGGAGATAATTCAACTGACCAGGAATGTACAGTCTGATTTTACGCTAATATATGTATACCCTATTTCATAAAAACACCACCGCCGAGATACCATTCCCTTGCAAAAATTTTATTAGGCAGAAAAATAATGTCAGAGAATCAGTGACTCCAGTGTGAGCACATGGCCTCTGATTCCTTTGCAGAACAAATCCTCCATGTGACAATAATGGCCCTGAAGATGCCTTTGACCTGCAATCCCCTCAGCCCTAGCCAATGGAGAGGGATTCTTGGAGTTACAGAAAAAACAAAAACAAAACAGAGGATTATAGTTGCCTATTTCTGGTCTGTATAACATTGAAGCTGATTTATTTGCTAGAGTTATGGCATCAGCAATATATGCCCCTTCTTCCCCTTTATAAAAGTATGCAGTATAAGTTTATGCCTTAATTACCATAGTCTTCAGAAATTAAATTGGATATCCCTCATTGTACCGTTGTAAATGAAATATATGTATAGTTCCCAATCTGGTTTCTTCACCTGAGCCATTCATTTAACCCAAATCAAATGCTGGTTTACAGTATTTTGCTCTTCCTGACATGAGAAAGCTTGTAATCCATCCAAATTTAGAGCTAATCTATGAGCTGCCATTATCACAAATATAATTTTAGGAAAGCATATTTTTCAAGATAGATAGATTTTTCTTTAAAAGATATATTTTCCTGCTTTCAGTCTGCCATATTAGTCCTTAAAGGTTGAGTACATAAAACTTGTATAGCTGCATAAAGCATTTTGATTCCTATGTTTATATGCTAATAAAATACAGTAAAAGCCAAATTTTCTATAGACTTTTAGAATACATTTGAAAAAATAGGATGGTAGTATTTTTTTAAGTTTCAGGTACAGTGAAGATTAGATTTGATATACATCTTTCATGCAGTCAAGTCACCTGTCTAAAAACCTTGGCAGCAGAGCTGAGGGAAAATATGATCTATAGATATATATATTAGTCATAGAGCGGCAGATGGAAAGGTGGAAAAGTAATAACGTATTATTCTATCACAGTAAGGGGGGTCAAAAAAGGCCTTGTGAAATATTACTCATATTTTGTTTGCAGTATAGTCTAGAAGTGGCAAAAAGCCTGTTAACAGTCAAGTTGAAAAATGCTAAAGCTGGTTTGCTGCTGGCATGCGTCAACACAATTGTCTTAGTTTCTAAAACTCTTGGAGATTTGGCTATGGGGAATATTACAACAAGCACCTGGCCTTCAGCATTTACCACCATGCCATGGACTATAATCCAGCAGACAATCTTAAAATCCCAGAATCTGTTCTAAGAACAACTGTTAGATCCTTGAATCCTTGGTGGAAATACTTTGCCTCTGTCCAGAAAGAAAAATACTTTTATGTATATGGAGAGTGCTTGTCCCTTACACGTGTGTATGTACGTGCCTTCAAATCACCTGTCGACTTAATGCCGACCAAGTACCGTACTGAAAGTCAAGCCAAAGCTCTTGTGCTAGCATCTGGCACTCTAGAGCATTGACACTTTCTCTTTTGCAAATTAAGCACTGGCAATGCATTCAATGAAGATAAATGATCTTATGTTCATGCTGCCTTTGGATACATTATTCATCCTGTCATTTTTCTTTTTCTTTTCATAAAAGCTGGTCTTAGAGTAAGCCTTCAAGGAAAGGAGACCAAAATAAAGCATTAAATGTATTTGTACATCTGGTTCGAGCTACTGTGTACATGTAGTTCATGATCATGGTATCTCCCCTCTCAGGTAAGTATGTGTTTAATGGGAGTAGAAAATGACCCACTAGTGAAGGAAGGACATATTTACATATTGAGACCTGGTGGCACAGTAGTTAAATACTGGTACCATAGCCACAAGGTTCTACCCTGCGGGGCTCCAGGTTGACTCAGCCTTCTGTTGTTTTGCAGATCGGTAAAATGAGTACCCAGCTTGTTGGGGGAAATTAGCTAGCATGTTGTAAACCATGTAAAGAGCACTTAGCTGATAAGCGGTATAGAAATACACATGCTACTGCTATTTATTCAGAATAAATTTTTTCCTTATTTATTCTCAGATTTTTTTTTAAAAAAAGGAGAACATTTCCACAATGATTTAAAAAAGAAGCAGCAGCAAATATTCCTGCCTCCAAAGCAAGGAAATTTAGACCACAGACTGATGTCTTCACCCCATGCCTCTAGTTATGGGTATATTGATATATCTTCTTGTATCCTAATTAGAGTCTCAAGTAAGAAGAAGAAGGTTGCTCCAGCTTTTGATCCTTAAACCAAAAATCTGGTTTAAAGCTGGAATTAAAGTAGCTAGGCTGTACCTCAAACAGTGGGGATGCAATTCTTCGTTAATTTCATTCTTGAAGAAAGCAATGAATAATTTAACTTAATTTCTTCCTGCTATGAGAAGTCTTCAAAAACTATGCAGTATTTATTCAACACAAAACTCATATGTTTTTGTTTGTTTGCAGTAAATAGTATTAACAGTGCAGGCAATGGCATTTTATGTGCAAGAAAGAATAATATTTGTGCACAGAAATATTATTTGGAGCATAGGAAATGCAGTTTTCTGCATAAGAAACTCTGTGCAATTTTACACAGAATAATTGCACCACTGTGAAGATTCTCATCAGTCTAATATTGTCTTTGTCAGGATTCCTCAACAACTGAGATTTTTCATTATATTTTGAATATTTTCACATACTTTTTCCATCAATACAAAAAAGCAATAAAATTTGAACTACATATCCTCCCATACAGAAATTTTGATGTGATGGTCCTGGTTTCCTGAGCTTCCGCTCCAGGTAAAAAAAGGAGAGGTACCCAACTCCCTGATATTCTGAACCATTACAATTTGATGCCAAATAACTGGAGGGAATGTGATAATTTACTTCCCAGAGTTAGATGTTTATGGGTGGAACATTTCCAGTACTATTTAGCACAGATTTCATTCACCTTGATGAAAATTTCCTTTTTCAGAGGAGGTTTGAATGAGACTGGAAAGCATTAACAGTAGATACAAGTAGAACAGACATTAAGGAAGGAATCTTTAGACATGAAGGTACAGAACAATAACAACTTTCAATGGAAGGGTGAAATTCTATTTGTAAGTTATACAGTGTTTGCAAGTGGAACATTATATGTCTGACTTACCCCTGGACTAAGGTCATTAATTGTAGCAAGACTAAATAAAATCATAGAATCATAAAGTTGGGAAAGACCATAAGGGTCATCAGGTCCAACCCCATGGCAATGCAGGAATACACAGTCAAAGCACTTGCAACAGATGCCCATCCAGCTTCTGTTTAAAATTCTCCAAGGAAGAAGACACTCTACTCCAAGGCAGCATATCCCACTGTTGAACTGCTGTTACTGCCAGGAAGTTTTTTCTAATGTTTAGGTGGAATTTCTTTTCCTGTAGTTTGAAGTCATTTTCCCCATATCTTAGTCTCTGGAGTAGCAGAAAACAAACTTGCTCTATCCTCTATATGACAACCCTTCTGATAGTTATACATAACTATCATGTCACCTTTTAACCTTCACTTCTCTGGGCTAAGCATACTCAAATCTCTAAGCTTATCCTTATAGGATATGGTTTCCAGGATCTTCACTATTTCGGTCACCCTCCCCTGGACACGTTCCAGCTTGTCAATACCCTTCCTGACACAGAAGAATACTGGACAAAGTATTTCAGGTGAGGAATGCACAGAACAGTTTCATTTAACCAGCAAGATAGTTAACTGTGCATAGGACTATGTTAAACTATGTTAGAAATCTACTGGGTTTTGGGGTATGTGCGTGTGCATGTGCGTGTTTACCCCTTTAATGTCCATGTTTTACTTTCCACCACCGCACTATGTAAGCAGTTCAGTGGCTTGTGACATTTATGTATAGTGTCACCATGTAAGAGGTTAAGGTTCAGTTGGGATGTATCAGTGTAACCATGCTTTGAGATATCCTAAGGGAATGATCTGTGATCCAAATTTCCTTGCTTTTGGGGTACAGGTCCAACCATGACTTTTTGTTTTAAACCAAGGGCATATTTCACTTTGAGAAATGAAAGACATGCATTGTTTGTATCATCTGAATGCTAATATACTGTAAATCATATAGCTGTCCACAGTTTAAATGTAATTTTTGTTAAGAAACATGCATAATCACAACATTGCCATTCGTCAAACTGTTTGGGTGATTTTGGGAGTCCTTTTTGGACAGACAAACAAAACACACACCATAACCTTTCTGAACTCTGTTCAGAACTAGTTCACATTGCTACAGCATCATCTGTGTAATCTAGTTATTTTCTGCTTCAATCTGTATAAATAACAAACATTTGAATTAAAAACCATATTTTCCTAAAACCTTCATTACCATTTTCTTCATTACTGAGTGGAAAATAATCTTAAAATCCAATCAGCTTTTAAAATATTGAATATTTGATACTGTTTTATTCACTTATAAGTATGTGGAGTGTATAAAGTATGTGGGCTTTATACACTCACTCACACATCCAACAAACATTTGTGGGAAGCAACATTAATTTCTGATTGTAGCCTGAAATAATGGGATAAGTAGTTGAGCATAATACATATATTTCAGTAAGTAGCAGACCAGTTGTCTTCCAATTTTGTCATTAACTTTTTCATAATTTTTCCATTTTCTAAAATGAACTCCTTAGCTCCATCTAGCACTTGTTGTCAGATGACTTGTCAAATATTTTTAATAAAGTGGATCTCTGTGCAGAGACAGGCACAGCAGAAAAACAGATACAGGGAGTGGGACTGTGCATATCTTTGCATAATGGAATGGCTCCCAAGATATACAGAAACAATCTTTTTTAGAAATCTCCGTCATATGTTCATACTTTGAACTGAAAAAGTGCAAAGGTGTCTGCACTGATGATACCTCCAAAAATTGGTAAAGGGTATACAGGCACCAGCTCCTAACAGGGAAAGAGTGAAATTACTTTTCCTTCAGATTTGGACCTAAAAGAGGAAAGGATTGGGGTTGGAGAATACTCAGGTCTTCCCAACAGGTATGCAAAGCCTTGCTTATCTTGTTCTCATGCATTCTTCCCCTCTTCACCTGTGAAAAGGCAAGATATTTCTGGCCTTCTTTTACAAGAATACTGACACAGGCAAGAATCATTTTTACATAAATTGTCCAATTGTACCATATTGTGATAGCTGATGTCTTCCTGCATGGAATTTTAAAAATCAGAAACATCACGTGAGTTGTTTATTTCTTTTTGGTTGATTGGGAAAGTCTTCTGTGCTTCCTGTTCGTGTCATTTTGTTTCACAAAGTAAAAAAACAACAACAGTAGTTTTGCATGAGAATGTTTGTGTGCAAAGTACAGAAGCCCTGTTGTCCTTGCACTGGAGGTGAAAAAAATGAGAAGCTAGAATGCATCCAGAGAAATGTGACTAAGATGATCAATTTCTCATAAAGAATGACTTAGAGAGTGGCTTGGAAAAGAGAGGACTGAAAATTGGCATGGTAGCAGTCTTTAAATATCTGAAGGGATGTCAGGTAGAAGCAAGTGAGCTTGTTTTCTGCTGATCCAGAGACTAGAATGAGAATTAGTGGATTCAGATTGCAAGAAAAGAGATTCCATCTAAATATTAGGAATAATTTCTATACTGTATAATTATTGTTTGACAGTGGAATAGACTGTCTCAGAAAGTTGTCTCTTCTTCTTCTTCTTCAAAAAAAAAAGATTGGATGGACATTTTGGGGAGTGCTTTAGTTGTGTGTTCCTGCAGAGCAGGGGTTTGGACTATATGGCCCATGTGGACCCTACTAACTTTGATTCTATGATTCTCACAGAGTCTGGCAATTTCTTAGCCGGCTGTCTCAAGACAGCTGTTCTCTTTCAGAAGGAAAAGTTTTTGACCTCAGTGTCTTACTTCTCAAGTTAATTCCAGTGCTTCCTCAGAGTTTAAGTGATTATAGGGACAGACAGAATCAAACCCAGCCAAATACATCTATAGCCATTTCTGTACTGCACTGTTTTAGTGTAGCTATTATTCCACTTTCAATGTCCTGTGGAATTCTGGAGTTTGTAGTTTACTGAGGCCAAAGAGCTCTCTGGCTGAGAATTCTAAATGCCCCTCCATACAGTGCAAACCCAAGGATTCCATAGGATGTTGAAAGTGGAATAATAGCACTATAACTGGGTAGTGCAGAAATGGCCTACGTCTCACTGAAAATGGTAGTATCAGAGATGTAGCCACTTATGCTTTGGAACCATGATGCAGATAATCCACACAGCATTGCTTTCAATACAATACCCACGAAAATGATTTCTCTGACCATCAACTGTGTGTGTATATGCGCACTTGTTGGGGAGAGCTGGTGACAGAGATTCCCTTTCTTGGTTGAGCACATGTTTGTCCAAGGATGGTGTTATAGTCCTATGATGGTAGGAGGATCCACTTATCACAAGATCTCAGCTGAGATGTTGGCCAAGATCTCATGCGACTAATTCAGTCTTGCAAGGCTTTGGTAGGCCTTCTATGGACTTGTCAGTCCCAGAGCTCAGCCAAATCTAGGATGTGGTGCAACCCATCCTCACTCTCTCTCATTCCTGTATATAATTGATGGGTCACTAATGGGGGTCCTGGAAGGATTTTTTTTCCAAGTCATTGAGCCAGCCCTGCTTAGCTTCCAAGATCAGATGGGATCTGGTGCTGTTAAGGTACTTAGTCTCCATGCTAGGATTAAGGGGAAAATAAAAAGAATGAAAATGTCTACAGCCTATGCTTTCTCTACCTCTAATTTTGCAAATTTCATGCAAAAATAAAACAAATGTTACACAACTCCCCCTTAAACTTTTTCATGCATCAACAACATTTGAAGCCACTGTTTTAAAGGAAATTCAATTCCAGGAATTACATATAATTAAAAGATATGTGAAATCTGATGTCTGGTTTCGAATGCTGCTTTAGTTTTACTCATTATATGCCAAATACTAATCTTTCAAAAGCTTTTCACATACCTCTTTAGAAAGAACCAAACGTCAGCTAAGACTTGTGCAGTTGCTTTTAAAACACAGTGGTGTGTGTGTGTGTGTGCGTGTGCGTGTGCGTGCGTGCATAATTTTTGTACAGCTTGGAACAATATGATGCATTTATTCCTGTCTTATTCCGTCTTCTCCTGAGGCTCTTTTATCTTATAGCATACAACTAAGAGAGAGAGTGCTACTCCATCACACAACTACCTAAAATAACAAATCAATTAAAGTGTAAGAATTAATGTAGCATTATGGAATGCAGCCATGTTAAAACAATACAACTAATTGACACAATGATTCTTTTAAAAAGGCTTTGGGATTCCCTAAAATAGTGATTCAAGGTGGGAGCACAAGAGTAACTATGCAGCAGTATTGATACCAACAGATCTGATGACATTATTTAAAGAAACCAGTGGAGGACAGCAGGGAAATTTGTGAAGCCACAGTGTCCTACATCGACAAATAGCCAATTTAACTTCCATTTAAAAAAATTAAAAGCCAGATGAAGTATATAGATGAACGGTGGGATGTTAACCCAAATTCACAATCTAAAGAGAAAGAAGTCCATCACTGAGAAAAGAATTGGTTGTAGGAGAGGTTCATCTTACAATACAAGCTTTGGTGTACTTCTGTACTTCAGCAACTCCTCAAATGGAATCCAGACAGTATTATCACAAGAAATAGTTTGGAATCTGACCCTTTTCCTCAGGAATATTATATTATCACTCAGCCACTTTGTTGCTTGTGATGCAAAGTCATTGCAGAATATACATAATAAAGGTACAAAACCACAAACAGATTATATGAAGTATAAAAGTATTTACAAATGAGTGGCATATGCAGCCCTAAAAACAACACTCATCCAAACTTCTGAACAACTCAAAGGATTGTTGCTAATACAAAGCAATACAGTAAGATGAAATAATCTAAAACATTCAGCCTAACTGATGGATTTTCACAAACTCTCTTGATGTTTCCTCGCTGCAAGGGCAAAAGCAAGCCACATTATAAGAAGCCCTACTGTGAACATCTTTCAGAAAAAATATTAATTTTTTTCCTATCCAAGCTCATCCATCAAAACTGTCAAACACTGAGACAAAAAGTTCTCTTTGGCAGAAATGTACAGTGGGCAATGGAAGAGATAGCAAGATTCTCAATATGTCCTGCTCCATGCATACATTTCTTCCAGGTCATGGGTGTTTTCAAATATCTGCCAGTCAGAACTGCTAGTGACATGATCTGGAAACACAATTCAGTAAATGCTTTCCTATCTGTGGAACAAATGAGGGTGATCTGGAAGTGACATCTATAGTCCCTTGATTGCCAGGGCTCATTTGGCTCCTCTGGCTGGCTAGGAAGGTAGTCCCTTTCTCTCATACCATCTATTAATAATAGAACACACAGAAAAATTGTCAGACCTACATTTAAATGTGTTTTTTTTTCAACTAGAGTACACCCACTAAATCAATGGGTACTTGATAAATCAACTGTTACATAATTGTCATTGATCCATTGGGTCTGCTCTATTTGGAACTAGCATTTAGAATTAAGCCTCAGTGAGGATGCATTCTATGAAACTCTGAACAACAGCTTCCAAAAACAATTTCAGCACTACAAAGTAGCAACAATCAACTGTTAAAGAATGGTAGGTGTTTACTGAAGATATTACATTATATTATATTAACAATGATCTTTCTTTTATAATTACTTGTAACATTCTGATATAAAATATTAATACAATGGATAAAACAATATAGAAATTGTGAATGTGTGATGCTATCTGGAGAGAACAGTACAGATACCGTAGGCAAATGAAGTTGCCCTTTCTCATAAGGCAACATGCATAAAAGGCACTAAGCTTAGAAATGGCTAGAAAGGTCTTGCCCCAGTGACTATGTATTAAACATGGTGGTCTTCAAATCATGGAGATATTCATACTCAATGCATAAATACTGAGGGCAAGGAAATGAGGTCCCCGGGAATATTATACAGTACAAATCAAAGTTGTTTTTCCTTTCTTGTTTGCTTTCCTTTTGTTTGTTTGTTTGTTTGGCTGGACTGTTGTTGGACTGTCATACCTTATCTTTTGTTATCTTTTCACTTTGTGGTGTCTTGAGATCTCCACATAAATGAACTGCAGGTAGTTTACTTTTCCTGTCAAGAAGATCCTGAAGATCTTTCACTTTACTGGTCAGCCTTCTGTTCTCTCTGTCTAGTTCCTGCTTTTCTGTTTCAAGGATTTTTCGTCTTTCCCAGTTCACTGCACTTTCTGAGTGTAATCTCTCCAACTAGAAAATATGAGGAGGGTTGGCAGAATATGTTAATTAAAAATGGTTTCTTTAAAAAAGAGAGAGAAGACTGTTAATCTAGCTTAATGAACAATAACATCGTGTTATCCATGTAATTGATACAATACACAGATAAATTAGGGTGCTCACATTTATACGAGTAGGCTTGCATACAGCTGTGAAGCGGATCAGTGACTCTCAAGATGTATTGGGTGCCATATAGCCATGACAGGCAGAATAGCTTAGAGAACTGTTAGTATGGTGTCTTATCTGAGGAACAGATGCATGTCTCCACTGCATTTTCTAAAGGCAGTGACCACTTTAGTCTGTTACAACAACATAAACAGTAATACCATGGCACCAAAAAATTAACAAATATATGGTTTTATGAACTATAGACCACTTCTTCTGGTGCATGATGTGTTATCCAGAATTTCAAGTATTTATGCAATACACATGGTATGTTTGCAGGGTAAGGGAATTATTGATTGTGACATCAAAGGGAAATTAAATACCAAAGCACATTAACAGTGACAATTGCATTAATGAAGAGGCTATTAACAGAATTCTTGCTGATAGTATAAACATTCCAGCACTACTAAGCGAATAATGTATATCTGTCATTCTGAATAACAGTCAGTGGCTACAATGGGTTATAGTTCATGAAAGCCAACACTATAGGAAATTAAGTAGTTGTTAACACTGTTAACTTATAGTGTATATGCATTTTTGTATGTACGTGTGAGCATGCGTCATCTCAACATTACCAGGTGAGACATCTCTCCCTACTCTCATGGTGAGCTGTCCCTTGTCTTCAAGGTGTCACAGGATTCTTTCTCAGCTTGTCTCTACAGTCAGACCTCAGCATTTGTGGGTTTCACTTTTGTGGATTTAATTATTCACAGATTATTTGCTGTCACCTCTGCTGCCTCCCTATGCCATTTTTAATAGAAACTGCAAGCCTCATGAGCCTGAGAAATTGTGAACATGGCTTGTAAGTCCCTCTTAAAAATGGTATGGGTCAGCTGTGGAAGTGGCAGTAAGCCCCACCAGCCACCGACTTCTGCCTTGTAAAGGAACCCTGATGCCTCAAAGGAATCCATGTCTGGTTGAATATGATGATCATACTATTTTGTGAGTTAAATATGGTTTGGAAGGGCCTAGAATTATTCACATTTTCCCACTTTCATGGGGGTCCTGTGCCCCTAACTCTAGCAAATGTGGAAGGGTGACCATATATATTTTTTTCATACAGATACATCACAGACACTCACATTTATGTCTTCTAGAGCAATGCTGCTCAAAGCAGTGGTCTCTGGACTGGTGCCAATCTCTGAACCGTTGACTGCTGGTCCCTGGCAGATATGCTGCAGGACCCAGAAAAGAGAGAAATAGTAGCAGTCTATGGGCACAAATATGGGCACTAGTCCCTGCCGTATGGGAAACATACTGGGGGAATTGCCAGCCTTGCACATCAGGTAGTCTCAGAAGTACTGTTCTAGAGGAGGAATAATCATTTTTGCCCATTTTCACCTGCTTTCATTCCATTCTTTTTACAAGTAACTTTGTAAACTATGTTTTAAAATATGCTTTGTGTCTCTTATTGAATGAATCAAATGAAGTAGTTGTGTTAGTTTATTACATAAAATCTTCTGGGAAAGCCCTGAAAGCTTTTATGGCCATTGTTATCTAATTCATTCTGCTGAGGGAAATGTGAGGAATGGAGACAAAACTCTAGTAAATTGTTTCTTGGATTAGCTGTAGTCTTGGGATAAGAATGGACTTTAGAAATATAAATGGAAATATGCTGTCCTTTAATCTTCAGACTTGGCAGGCTTCACAGTATTAATCAGTGTTCTACCGAGAAGAGCAAATAATCAACAAAACCCGCAATAATTACCAGATAGAGATGAGTATTCTGAGCAGTAAATCCACATATTTTGAGAATATCCAAGAGAAGGTTAAGTCAAGGATGCACCAAATTGTTTTCAACAATTCGGAGAAAAAAAAAGGCATGGTCCAAATAGATTGATCTTTCTGCAGCTGAAATCAGATAACAGGTAGCTCTTAAAAGCATTGAAAAGGTTGGAAATGACAAAAAAGAAAGTATGGTGTACAAAGAAGTAGAAAAAGCTGGAAAAGGATATAATGTGAATACTACTTCTTATAAATGTAGAAGGAAAAAAATAATCTAAGTTCAAAAATTATACAGTGGGCCCCTGGTATCCATTAGTGTTTTGTTTCAGGACCTTCCATGAATATCAAAATTTGATGGCAAAATAAAATTCTGCTTTCGGGATTTTTTTTTAATGTTTCAAGCCATGGTTGGTTAAATCAACAGATACAGAATCCACAGATATAGAGAGCTCGACTGTACATACTGATAAAAATGAAAACTTATAATACTCATTTATCATGCCCCCCACCCCCCAACATAAGCCTGAAAATGCTGAACTGGCTGCTTCTGTAGGCCAGAAAATTCCATCTCAAATTTGGATATGGACTCTGAACCCTCTCCCTGTGGGAGTGGCCCAAGGTTCAAGACTAACACAAAAAACAGGGCAAGTCCAAGGAAATTCTTGTCAATAACAGTCTCCTTGGGAGTAAGAAGCCTGCTTGTGAACTGTAGCTGAATTCAAACAGTAAGTAGTGATCAAATGTGTTGAAAAGGTTAGAAATGCTAAAAAGAAAGCATGATGCACCAAGAAATGGGGAAGGGGGGGGGAGATACTTCAAATAATATGCACTGATGTAGCTGTACTCTTTCCACACTGGGCTTACGAAGGCTAAATGGCTGACACTTGAGCTGTGGATGCCATTTCAGGCAATCTTACTGTAAAAACTGTACAACTGGTTCATTCAAATTGCTAAAAGCAATTGTCTAATCTTGTTTGCACAAGATTAGCTTTTGCATTCCTGGCTCTTGTTGATTACTCTGCCGTATATAATCTAAGATACCATACTGTTATTGTGTATACACTTTGCTGCAGTGTTGTATCTGCCCAGGAGACAGCCTGTTACTTTTTCCATTGTATGTATATACATGCTATCTTTTTATTTTTGAATGAAATAAACTTGTAAAAAAGATACTTCCAACAGTATTGACAATCACCTCTGGACTCCTTCTTGCCCACCTTGTTTTATTAGGATGAGCAGTGGGTGGTCAGTGGGGGTGTGTGTGCGTGCAGGAAATTGTCAATGTAACTTTATGTGGTAGGGTATTGCCAGTTAAAGAGATGATGATGTGGCAACTCCTTAAAAAAACCTCTCTTGACCTAGAGATTTATAACTATTAATAGATTACTCAACCTAAAAATGGTATTTGAGAAGGTAGAGACAGCACAAGCATAGAGACTCTTGGATGACACAGTATGCACACCAGTTTCAGTCCAGGTGCAGCTTTGTTTCTGGAGAGTAATCAGCCTTGGGATACCTGGTGAATGACCTTCCTTGGAAGATGGATGGAGGTCCTGACTTAAACATCCACACAGAGAATGTACAGACAAGGTCTGCTTGGGACTTCATGGCTACCACAACAACCACGGGGATGTCTCAGTACATCATTGCTCCAACACATGTGGCAGGATATACCTTAGAATTGATTTTTCCTATTGGGTGGAAGATGATCTAACTTTTTTGTGGGTATACAATAACCTGTTTGTCATGGTCAGATCACTTGCTTCTGAAGTTTGTATTAACTGTAGTGATGGTCTACATTCAGAAACTTATGGAATCTGAGATTCATGAGATCAAAGGTAGATCTCAGACTACTCCCAGGCTACACACCCATGTTCCAGATGATTTTCCAGTTGATAGACTTTTAGCAATTCTGTCAAGGCCCTGGAATGGAGAGATGGCAAAGATCATTGATGTGATTTCTCCTAAGAATCCAGTCCAGGGTTTGTGAAATCTTTATTTCATCTTGGTTTAGAGATGATCTCTAGGATGAAACAAGTTGGAGATGGCAGTGGCTTAGGTCAGAGGTCTAGAGGGCAAGTGGCATAGGTCACAGAGCAAATATGACTGTCCTTGAAGATGACTCTGAAACTTTAGTTAGTGGAAACTGCTATATCTAGACCGCTCACTGGAACTCCATTCATAAATTATGTAACACCAATTCTGAAGGAATTGCACTGGCTGTCAATATGCTTCCATTCTGCTGGTGATAATACTTAAGCCTTAATTGGCTTGAGACTTCCATACTTGAGGGAACACCTCTATATATGCCTGCCCAAGAACTAAGGGAAGTTGAGGGATCCTTCTTTACATTCCACTGGTGGGGGGACACATTATGGAAGGACATGGAAGAGGACTTTCTCTGCAGTGACACCCCAGTTGTGGAAGGTTAACTCAGCCTTCCATCCTTTCGCAGGTCGGTAAAATGAGTACCCCGCTTGTTGGGGGCATGTATAGATATGTTTTGAAATACATGCTATTTGTAAGTTGTTCGCCGCCTCAATCCATATGGAGAGGCGGGATACAAATAAATAAATAAAAATAAATAAATAAAAATAAAGAATACCCTCATCTTGGTAGCCCAATTGGCAATAACATTGATATCATTTTGGTGCCAAGTTAAAATTTGGCTTTTTCTTATAGCCTTTGGGCCTAATTGATTTTAGCTAGGCTGGTACACATGTTGTGGTTGTACTATTTTAAATTATCTAGTTTTTAATTGATAAAGTATTTACTATATTTTTACTTTGTTTAAATTATTGGTATTATATTATTGTTACCAATCTCTCTGCAGTCCTTTCTCACTATCTGCCTTCTGTTAGAGAGAAGCCTCAATTTTGCACCCTTTACCCCCTGCAACAATATTCCTTGAACTATGATTGGCTGGCATCAACCAGGCTTGCCCAGCTTTTCCCTTCACATCACCTTTTTCCCAGGGCGTGACCCAAGGTATGTCATAATATAAGTTAAAATAATGGATAATATAGAAAGTTAAACAAAAATAGACAATCATAGGAAAACATTAATTTAAGACAGTTAAAGGGGCAGTTATAACAATAATAATCTTAAAAAAAACAGTAATTAAACTGTCTCAGCCAATGAAAGGTCAAAGGTCTGGGTAAAGGTAAAAGGGTGGGTTCTTGGGTAAATAAGTTGGGGTAGAGAACTGTCCACTCACAGTCCAGGCAGTCAGCCAATAAATAGCTGATAAGGGGCAACACTTCCACAATGTGATTCCTTAATTTAATCTAGTAGGAAAACAGACTTGAAACAAATATGAAGCATAACAACATTCCCAGAAATATCCATAAATCAAAGCACAGTCACTACGATTCAAAGTCAGAGGTCAGAGACACAGCAGGAGAAGTGGTCAGTTAATCATTGACAAGTTCTGAAGGGGAATGGTTGAGCCTTTATAGGCTCACAGATAAATGCAGCTGATGCCTAATTAACTGCTGTCTGTTATATATTTGTTGAGATCTGCATGTATTTTCCTTTTGATGTCAATGATCAGCAAAAATGGGTATAGATGAGTTATCTTCTGCATCAGAAGAGACAGGGATCTCTGCTGGAGCTGCTGGCACTGCCCCCGGTTCTGTCTCTGGGATGGGTGGTACTGTTTCTACTGTTTCAGTCTCTGCATCAGAGTCTTTGTCTAGGTCCTGAAAGCAAGGCATGACAGAAGCAACCTAGCTTTTTGTGCAAAGGAATTGTTGCAGGGGCTGCCTATTCATCAGCCAGCATGAAATGCTGGGCTAGCAGGAGGCCATGCACAGTCGATAAGGCTTGCTTGTTTAGGGTGGAGCAGAAACATAGTCAGGAATCAGTCCAACGGTCCAGGAATACAGTGAGCAACTCAGTCAGACAGCCCAGGGTCAGAAGATCCAGGCAGGCAATGAGCAGGGAATTTAGAGTACACAAGGCAAGGGTCAGCAAAGAAATGAGTTGTTTCTGGCACTGAGTCACTGCCCTCTGCCTTACTTAAGAAAGCTGGAGCCAGCTGGCTCTCATTCCAACCTGATTAGCTGGTTCTTATCCCAGCTTGATTAGTTCCTGCTTGTCCTCCATCCAGGCTGTTGTTCATCTGGAGAAGCCAATTCTTAGCCTATGACAGGAATTCCACAGCCTGGGAGGAGCCACCAAGAATGTTCTCTCCCATGCCTTCATCAAATATGCCTGTGATGCTGGTGGGGCCAAGAGAAAAGCTTTTCCTTTAAAGATCTTAAAACTCTAGTAGGGTCACATCAGGATATAAGTTCTTCTAGGAAGTCCAGACCCAAGCTACATGAGGCTTTATATGTCATAAGCAACACTTTGAATTGTGCTGAAGGTAACTGCAGCCTATCTGGAAAGCGAATTATTGCTCCCTTTGAAGAAAGAAAAATCACCCTTTTAGATTGAAAAAGGGGCAGTTTAGGGTATCTGAAGCAGTCAGTAGGACTTATGTAGTCCCAGAATGGGAGAGGGGGCTCATGTAGCCACAACACTGTACTCCACCAAACCCCTGATCTTTACAAATCTATATAAAATATTTTTCATATTCGGATGAAAAGAAGTGATGTATTTTATTTTAGCTTGCTGAAGAAGACAATTTTTCTTGGGTCTTTGAAATTCTGAGGAGCGGCTCAAAGGTTATTAAGGTTATTCCGCCCCACTAAACCCTATGGCATCAAACTGTTGGCAAAACTATCTCCACTTTATTCTTCCAAGGGATTCTGTGTTGCAGGGGAAGTCTAGTGGGTACTGTGTGCAAGATTAGGCTATATGTTATATCAAATAGAGAAAGCAGAGGGAGTGGCGAAATGCAGCCAAATACTCCCCCCGTATTCCTCCAGTATCATCTTCGAAGTCCAAGAATGATAGTCTGAGGCCTACAACTAAGATGAAGGGGTTAGGAAATATTGGTTAGAGAGCTGATGATGGTTGCAATCGTTTTGTGAAGAGTCAATAAACATGCTATATTTCACTGAGTTTAGGTCAGTGGTTAAATTTTATTTTAATTAACTGTTTAAACAGCTCTGTCCATTCAGTTCAGCAGGAAACTGCCAACTAAGACTGAGACAATTTTGATAACCTAATCTACTTTTGATAAACTAATTTTTTTACTGGCCACACTAGTATACCAGTTTGTTATAGTGCAATTCTTTTAGTTCTAACCATTTTTACTGCTTTACATCACACAGAAACTTCCAAACATACTGCTAGTTGTTTCAATTCACCATTTTATTCTACATTATCGTTTTTTTCCCTTTATTAAACCATAGTGAAATGTTCAATTTTAATGTTAATGTTCTTTTTCTTTATTAATAAACAAGCAGCTGTAATGTGGCTTAAAGACTTACAACTCCAGGGGATTAAAAAGCCTTGTTAAAGGCAGCAGTACTATGCCGTAGGCTATCTTGCACAACTACCAGCCAAACAGCTGTTTCAAATTAGAAGAGTCCAACAAGGAAAAAATTAAAATACAATCAATGCAAGACTGTCAGCGTTCAGAAGGGCACTTCTGTAATTTCACTGGTTTAAAATGCAAGAATAGTAATTGTATATGCTTTACAATATTGTGCTGCTTTAAGTGAGTCATTCAAGGTGCATTCAGATGATACACGAAACATGGAGTAGGCTGCATGCTTAGTGTGCATAGGTTGTTATTTCTATTCAGCCTTTTCCATCAGATGTCATGTTAGTAGCTTTACATCATTGTTCTTCTCAGTTAAATCTTTTCTACCAGCTGGCTACATTTTTTTTCTATTTTCCATTTCTATTTCCAGTTTCATTTTTTAAAATATCCTACCTGCTGATCCATCTTCCAATTCCTGCTCCAGTCAAACGAACAGGGGGGGAAAAGCCTCTAGCCATGCATTGTTTTTAATATATAATGTCTAAAAGTGAGGATGGGTCTACCTATGCTGGCAATACTTTCAACATTTCTGTACGACCCTTCTTCCTCATTTTCTGTGTTTTCATCTCAATGCTCAAAGTGAGTAGATTTTCAACTACAGGAATGCTTTGTTATAGGAAAAAGGTGGGATGATAAAAACAACCAACCAACCAAAGCTTGGTTTGGTTTTAGATTGCATCCCCATGTTCAAGTAAATATGAGTACCAACCTTCTTCAAGTCACTCTGAACAACACAGAATATTCAGGACCAGAGGAGGCAAGGCCTTATAACACATATGGGCACTCAGGCTAGGTCTACTGTGTATGGCTCCATCAATACTTTTAGGCTAGGTCTACTGTGCATGGCTCCATCAATACTTTTAGCCCTCATGAATCTGGAGGAGTATGTGGATTTAGCATTGAACTGTTGGATTCCTCAGAAATGAGTACAGTTGGTGTTATTCATTGCTGTAATATCTTAGGTTTTAAATTTTGTTGCTGTTCTACTATTTAATGAATTTCACCTCTCTTTTTTTTGCTGTTCTACTGTTCATGATTTTTTCTATTGTCATTTATTTATTTATTTATTCATTCATTCATACATACATACATACAAACAAACAAACATAATATAAAGCTTCCCTGAATAACAAGATATAAGTAACAAATACCTTATTCTTTATTGCTTTTGGAGGCACAGGGAGGGACTGCTCCTTAAATTATTTGCAGCCCCTCCTAGACTCTTACAAATTCTTATTGCTTCAAGCTTTTAAACATATGCTAGGAATTCATAATTGATTAAGTAGAGAATTACAAATTTCCAGGCCAGAAAAATTAGTAGATAAACCTCACAAGTGGCTAAGGGAATCAATATGATTTGTTTCTAAAAGCACTCTTAACAGCTGTGACAAGCTTTTGTCAAAGCCAGATAAAAACAAAATCAGAGAATTAAACTACAGAATAATGCTTTGCATCAGTAATCAAAAGTAAGTCCCATTGTGTTCAATGGGATTACTCCGACTTAGGATATTTACGATTGGAGCTGTAAAGTACATACATATGCCTTTTCATATTAAATGCTTTCTGGTCAAAATTCTTCATGGTATGAATTCCACTTGTGGAGCTCCCCTATGGCTCCCTTGTCAATGCCTCCAGGACTCTCTGTTTCCTGGTGATAATCCCTTCCATGTCCATTTCATTGCTGGTGGAGAACAGAGGGGATCAGAGAAATGGCTGGATATGTCCTCATAACACGATCCAGACTGAGGATGTCTTCTGACTCCAGAGGTCTCCAGAGGTCTCAGCAGACAATGTCATTAGTATGTGTCTTTCTACGAGGACATAGGCAGACACGTCTCTCAACTGCCTCCATTCTCTACCAGCAATGGAATGGATGGGGGCAGGGGGGCTAGCTCACTGCAGCAGTGAGTCCTGTAGGACTTTGGCTGTTGTGAGAACAGGAAGGGAATATCAATCTCCAAAATGACTACACACACACACACATAAGGAAATGTAAGATGAACATTATTGTTCTGTTACAACATAGGGTTAATGAAAAGATAAGTTGTTTAGTGCAAAGCCATGGTTCATAGTAACAAAGACTGAAGTTGCCTTTAAATTTCCTCAGTAAATTTCATCAGTTGCATCCAGAATTAGACATACTTAGAGCAGAACTACTGAATTCAATGGGACTTAACTCTAGACACAAGTAATTTAAGCTCATTGATTTAAGTCTGCTCTGTGTATGATTAAGTTTGGATCCAGCCTCATAGTTAAAAGTACTGAAAAATGGAAAACTCCTCCCCACACTCACACACGTCGGGAAGTTAGAAGATGTACAGATCATTCTCTGGATTGTTCTAGCTATCAGTTTGATATGTAATTATATTCAAACACTCATAGTCACAGTGTTCATTAAACAGTCATAGCTGTATGTGGCTGTGAGCTCACAAAATAGTCATATGTGAACTTTACTCCGTTTTAAAAAGTCTTTTGAAGCTTAAAAAAAAGAGTCAAAATGAAACCTGGGTGTCAATTGGACACTGTGTGCACTTCTTTGATTTTTATAAATATATTATTCAAACTGGACAACCACAACCTGTAACAACAGAGAGGATGTAAGGAAAGAAGGCAATTACATATAGTTCCCTGAAGTACTGATTGGAATTCTATACCTTCTTACTCTTTAGCACTTCTTTAGCACTTACCTACTTTATCATTTAATTGTACTTTTTTTATTTTCCACATCCTTAAAAAACAAAAATCAATGAACTTACAATTGTGTTTTAGAAAGTGAGCAACTAACACTTCTCTAGTTCTGTCATTCTGAATATATGCTTATGTTCAATATCCTCTTAAGACTCTAATAGACTTTCTTATGTATTTTGCAGGAGCGCTCAATAGTATAAATAATATTGCTACTAAAACACATGAAGCAGGAAACAAAATTACTTCAAAGACAATCTCATGTGCATGAAAAGAACTCAAAGTTAAAATAAGTGGTATGTTTTAATGCATTTTTCAGAAGAGGTACTTTTCTAGCAGACTTATCTTTGAGGACACATCAGCTTCACTTGGTGCAGAATGAACAAGAATAGTTGAACAGGCCACAACTCTAGTGGCTACATCTGCAAAAGCTTGGCCTAGCATACACCTGTACACTGACATCCCCTCTCCCTTAGCCTATAGAAATCTATTGTTCAGCCCACTTCCAAGCTGTGTTTGAGACAACAGACTTGGGATTCCACATGTGTGGTTCTGTTGCCAACTGGAAGGGAGGCAGAATCAAGCATATGCAAGATTCTTTAAGTGCCTCCCCCCTTTCTAGGTCAGAAGGGGGGGAATCAAAATTTGAAATGAGCTCAGCTATGTATCCCCTGAAATTTCCATTAGTGAAGCTCAGAACCAGGACAGATATGATCAGGAGCTGTCTGCCTGCTGGCACTGATTTTATGTTATCAGAAGTGACTGAAATGAAGCCTCCAAGCTAACCTGGGAATCTGCCTGCCTATCCAGCCTCCTGGTTGGCTTGGCCTTCTACCCACTTCCAGAGTCTGCAAAAACCATGCAGTCTCCCATGAAAGGCAAGAAAGATGAACTACAAAAGATAGCACCCCTAGCAGCAATTGCTCCCATTGTAGATTGCAAACCTGCCCAGTAGTTGGAGGATGTCTTTAATTGTCATAGCACAGTATTTTATCCACACATACATGTTGTATTTAGCATACTTTTACTGTTGGCCATTAGAAGCTAACATGCCCTTAATCTGTACATCTGATTGTTGAGGCATACATCTGAGGAACTGCATCTAAGGAGGATAAAAAGAGTAATTGCAGGGAGTACACATCGTGTCAGTCTGGCTACCACTTTCAAGGAAAAGTGCTTAGGATAAGTGTACCATGTCTCCTGCATGTGGAGACATATGAAGATAATATTAAACTTTCATCTACATTCTATGAATTTTAATCATTATACTCACAGAATTTAGAAACAGGTATACATACCTCTGCTTGTAACTGCCAGATCTTCAAATCTCTTGGGGACCTGGCTTCAAAGTCTTTCTCTAAGTCTTCTAAATTTTTCCCCACATCAGTCTGATGCAAATCATTATGCATATGGAACTGAAAGACAGAGGTTAGTTTTGAACAATTATGGCATATGTTGCAACTAGTCTTAATACAAAGGCATATTCTCTAGATGGCCAAAACTGCTGTTGAATAAACTATAAATTGACTCTCCCTGAAAAACTGCTGTGGATTTTGCTAGGCCTTCAATTTCCACATAAGTGAATTCAACACTGCAGATTCAGTAATATTAGAATACAATTTTTGTATTAAAGGAAAGAAAAAAACAGATGCTTCATTCCCTTTATTTCCAGTTTTTGAGATTCGGGTATTATTGTTTATGTAGACAAAGTCGCACCATTGTGGATAAGGAAGAGATTTTATTGATGTACATTGCTTTGAAATATTTGGATAAAAGCAGTGTCACACACATTTGCAAATAACTAAAATAATATCATATATTCAAGCTTGGAGACATAGGCAGCAGATAGGACAAAAATCCTAATGGAATGCTGAATGACCATGGGAAGGGGACCAGAAAACCAGTTGGAGGGGAAAAACAGAAAAGTGAATTGTAGAGGAAGTATAACTGAAGTACTATACACTGGAATATTTCATACAGCATCATATTGTTGCAGGTCTTACTTATAAATTACTCACAGTAATGAGTCAGATTAAAAACATTTGCATACCTTTGGGTCCCACTCTAGGAGAAAGGTGGCATATAAACTAACTAACTAACTAACTAACTAAGTAAGTAATAGTGCTAAGATAGAGGTGCTTATTTCTATGTATCTTTATTGGATGGGATCCAGACTTTGCCTCTGAGAAACAGAAGGTTTTCCCCATCCATAGAAAGCTGCCACCCACCCAAAAAAAAAAAAAAATGTGCAGGAAGAATGAGGTATGAGGTAATTTTTATTTGCTTTCACCTCCCTCTGACATTCCCTATAGTCCAACAATGTATTTGAGTACTGAGAAGCTTGGCAACAGTGTAGTAGGAATGCTGAAGACCATATGAGAAGAGGAAAGGTGTAACAAGCAAGCCCTAAATTCAACTCATACTTTCTGAAATGATAATATAAATGAAGAAATGAAAATCAAATGGCCCATCCAGTGTCCTAGAAGGTGTAGCCAGTATAGCCAAGGGTGAGGAATGCTGGGGTGTGAAATCCAAGAAAACTTGGAAGGTTGAATGATGAAGGTTGAGTAATGTAAATGAGTGTTTAACAAATAAATAGTTCATTCAGCTTAAACAGTATTATGTGAGAAGAACAAAAACTATTCTCTGTCTCATTATATTTTCAGAAGGAAGAGGTGTTAAACTCACTAAATGTATGAAAAAATGTATGAAAAAAACATTGGCTTTACCTATGTACTATCATGTCAACTGTACTCACAATACAGGGTGATTGTGATGAAATGTGTCCTATAAATTACAGAGTAACAGTGGTACTCTTGATCCCTATGCAACATGTTTTGAAATATAAATGATACAAAAGTGTTTTGCAATGTTTAAGTGATTAATCGTTTTAAATTTCAAGTTTTGCATAGGTCACGAAGTTTGGGAAATGGTTTACTGGGGGAATTTCAATTTGTATTGAGTTAGGTACACCCATGGGAAGATAAATTATTGTACATTCTGGAAGCCCAAATACATTCAAAGAGGCAGTTGACAAGATTTTAAAAAAAAACCCACAATAATTTGTCCTATTGGATCTAATGGCTAAGAAGGCCAACTCTCTTGATTGATATTTAGCTGAAAAATGCATCCTTTCTGCTAGTTCTGAACAACCCAAGCAACTTTAATAACCAACGATGCCAAATAAGTTTCTGAAAATAACTACACTGAGTTCCTGGAAAAAGAAATTTCTTGCTTCTGCAAGCCCAATTACATTGCTCTTTACAAGCATTTCAGTACTTTGCCATATTCTGTATATTTTCATGTGGTTTAGGTTGATCACACTCCTTCTTTTTGTGGTTTTATTATCTAGCTACTAATTGCTGGGGAGCCACATAAAAAAGAAGACAGGGCTCATGTACCTCTAATAGTTGTGAGACAGAGAGAATTAAATTACTGTCTTGCATTTTATTGAATGGCTGGCTGGCTGGCTTGCTTTCTTTCTTTCTTTCTTTCTTTCTTTCTTTCTTTCTTTCTTTCTTTTTCTTTCCTTCTTTCTTTCTTTCTTTCAATTCACCTTTCCCCTAGAGGTGTGAAATTTCTGGAAGTTTGGAAGCTATGAGGAGAATTCCTTTTTCCACCATTTTTTTTAAATAGAGATTTTTAGAAAAAAATGGAAAAATGTAATGTTAGGATCCTTTACCAATTGGCAGACACTTTGGTACTTTAGGAATGTCAAATGTGTTATGCATAATTTGGTTCAGGGCACAATTGTCATGTTTCAAATATTAAAAGTACATTTTAATCTGAAAATAATTACACATTGAATTTACTTTTTAAATTTTCCCCCTTAGGGCCTTTCCACACTACACTGTTATAGTGCTATAGTGTTACATCCTATGAAACCCTGGGGTTTGCAGATTAGGGAGGGGCTTTAGACTTCTCAGATAGATAGCTCCTTAGCCTCCACCAGCTTGACACTTGACACCAGTTTCACCCCTATTACTGCTGCTGCCCAGTAGCTGTTGGCACATTTAGTGTGGATCCTTAGCAAAAGCCTATCTGACATGGAAGACCGTAACAGCAGCACTGTTGCCATCAGCATAGCTTGTTGTCTCACAAGAGCATGCAATTGCACTGCCGCGGAAAGGCAATACCATTGATGAGCGGCTCAAAAATCCTGAACAGAAAAACTTCATCACAGAGCAGGCATTCCCAAGAAGTATTTAACCTGATTCATCCCAACTGCTGTTGAGAACATCTCAAATTGATATTGCAAAACTAAACACAGGAAAGCTGGAACCCCTGATGTTCAACCCAAATGGGATTTTTAAAATCATTAGCATGCTTTTCTAGCTGTTGATTGGATTATGACAGACAAAACCAGCAGGGGTGGCAGTAGTAATAGATTACACAAACTGTGTTCAGAACCATATGTAAATGGTAAAAATTGTTTTAGGCGAAGGGATTATAGCAATTATTTCTTCTAATTTAATTTTAAATCTCCAAAGGGCAGCTGCTTTGGAGCATTCTGAACCAAAAGATCTGAAGCAAAACATGAGCTTTCATCTCTTAATTTGCCTCAATGACATCCTAACTTTGTAGGAAGCAAGAAGAGTGTTCACTAATTCCCACATGTGCTTCAAGGTTTCACAACAAGATATTTGGTTTGCATTTCAAACGGCAGTGCTGTGCCTCCATCTAACATAATGCTTTAATGGTACTTGAAACAACATAGTATTACGGAGACTCATTACCCTTACTTTCTAAATAATGCAGAAGTGACAGATAAAAATGCTTGGTCTTCATCATTTCAAGTTAAACTTGCTTGTTTGTTAGTTCAAGAAAACAACAATTAGCCATCTTCTTCTTTCTAACATACGGAGCTTTGACATTCCTTGGAGAGACTACTGTGGCTCTTGAAAATCTTGCCTCCTATCAAACAGCTGGCAAAATAATATTCTTCCTTTATTTCGGGTAACGTTTTTTCACATATGAAACAAAGTGACAGCCTTGAAGTCGGGAGAAATCTGACTTGCAGCAAAACAAGGATTTCAGAGAGATCACTGTGTTTCAGAATGGGAGCAGGGACAGAAAAACAGTTCTCCAAACACCTTGGGTAATTTCTTACACTTCCAGATCAATCAAATGTGAAGGCATGGTGGTGGATGGCCATGACTCATGTTACTTTGAGAATTCTTTCACTTTAGCACTGCACCTTCCGGTCATACAATGTAGTCCCTTTTTGTTGTTGTTTTGTTCTGTGTTTTGGAACAGTAGATGCTGAAACTGTGAGCTCACAAACATGAGAACCCCACCTCAAGACATTTCTCTACTATTACTGAAATTCTTTGGGAATCTATTCAAATTCTTTGGACTTCAGATTTTGCTTTCAGTGACATCTGGTACAAACTGAGTAATGCATAGATTCAAATAGACTCTTGTTTTGTTTTTGTTTTTAAAACCTTGGTCCCAGTGAACATATTTTGATTTCCCTTTAAAGTTTGCAGTAGTTCATCTCAGGAAAAACCCTACAAAGTTATTTCAAAGTTTTGCTGTTTGCAAAGATTTCATTGGAAGTAAGACAATGAGACAATTCTTTAATTTGATCAACACTTCTATTACAATAGGGATTTGATTGCTTTCTGAGCTGCTGTTGTTATTCAGCTATCTTGGCTGGATGAAATAAGTCTCCTAGTATTAGCCTTCCACAGAAAATGAATAGTGGAGATGGTGATTTTAAAAAATGTTCTGTGACACCAGCCCAGACAAATATTTTCATTTTCTGTCAGTGAATTTTCTGACAGAGAAAGCCCCCTGTACAGACACATTGTCTGTTTGCAGCAAACATCCTTCAAAAAGGAAAGAAAAAGCATTAAAAATATCTCCAGAGAACAAAAAACAAAGATACTGTTAAATTTAAACAGAAAAGAGCAAATGGGAGACAAAGACCATTTTTATTTATCAAAGGACAGCTGTAAAGGCCTGACTCTGAAACTAGCATATCCATTAATCAACCAACTGTTGGATACACTATAAGGCAACTCCAAATATGAACTGTAACACAGAAGAATGGAGGGATGGGTGGGCTGTACAGACTTTGAATAGGAGGACTGAACACACAGTATAGGAACTTTTAAATTGTTACATAGAAGAAGTAATTGTAGCAGGAACAACATATCACACTTGAAGTTAACTCAGGAGCACCTGTTCAAATTCCCTCTTGTGTATAATTACTCAAGCCTTAACCTCTGCATCCATCTGGCCATGCTATCCTCCAAAGCAGGTGACATTTTCTGCTTGAATTTTAGCCTGAATCCAGAAAACTGTGTGAAATTATAAATGGTGGAAAGAAGATAAGAGTTTGACTTTTATATGTTGGAATGGGGCACAGCCAGCAGTTAAGGCCCACTGCTCTATTAGAGAAAGATATTTGGCTTAGCCACCAAAAGGTTGATGCATGTACCAGAAGTAGGAGGGAAGATGGTGGGAAACTGGAATGTGAGAGAAGACCTAACAAAAAAGAAACAATAAAGAAGCAATTGAAGGCCGTTTCCACATTAGCATTTTAATATGGTGCAGAGCAACCTCCAACGGAGGTCTTCTGCACCATAGTGTGGACTGGCGTGGACTATTTTTTGTAGTTCCACACCTCAATACATGCAGGAGCAACCGGAGCTGGTCGCGCAGTGTGGTTTTTAAAAACCCCATCGCCCAGCTCAGAAGCAGATTTGCAGGCGTGCGCAAGTGCATGCCTGCAGATCTGCTGGGGGTGGGCTTCCAGCTGCCGAGCTTCTCTGGTTGGTGGAGAGCCTCCACCAACCGGAAGCCGCCATTTGGGATGCCAGAGGACTGTGGAGCAGCGAGCGCTGCTCTGCGTGGCGATGGACTCACCCAGCTGCTGGTAAGCTCTGTTTTCGGGCATTTTCGCCCATTCCCCCCTCCACATGTGGAAAGGGCCGAAGAGAGATGCAATCCAAGTGCCTGATACAAAGAAGTGAAGATCCTGTTTAGATTATCTATCTGCATTTTTTTCTCAAGTGTAATCATTCATAAGGCTTACTCTGCTACATCTTGTGGCCCCAATTGGTATGCAGAGATCCCTAGGGGTTGTCAAGGTTATTGAATGAAATTCCAGAATGCTCCTGAAGAATTGTAACATCCTGAAAGGAGTAAATACCACAAGGAAACCCCTAGGAAGAGCTGCTGACTGTGCCTATATTAAAGTAGCATTTTAAGAAGGAAAGAAAGGGTGAGGAAGTATGACCAGTATGCCAATGTTCTGGGGGTGTGGCTATCTGAAGTGTCAGTGCAGCCTGGAAGCAGGTTGATAGGCAACCAGAATAGCAGCTCAGGAGAGAAACCTAGTCCAGTAGTGTGTGGGAGGGACTTGTGGCTAAGAGAAAAAGTTATATAAAGCCAAGTACCTGTGGGTATTTGTTTCTTTTTGCGAGAGTCTACTAAGGAACTGGGGAGCAGAGTCCCTACTTCAGACAGAGAGTATGGTTCTTTTGGAAGATTTGGTTCTCAATGGAAGCCTAGTGAGAGACAGTATTGAACCTTAGTAGGATCTGGTCAGAGAGTGTGAGAATGGGGGTTAAGCCTTTGTTGAAAGTCTATCCAAAGTGCTGTTCTATGATAACTGTGCCTTTTATGAAACTCTAAAGATATAATAGAACTATTTCTAAGCAGGGAGTTACCTGTGTATTGTCTAAAAAGCGTACTGAGAAAATGTACCAACTTTGACCTGGATACAAAGTCTAACATGCTACTTTATTCTTACTGTTATCTTAATAAATGTTACAGTTTATCTTTGTAAACACTGACTCGACTGAGTTGTATACAGTTGATACAATAACAGAGGACGCACACTGCCATAAAATCAAAGAAATTGAGTCTGGCTCTTGAGCAAAAGCCTTTCTGACATGGGCAACCCATGTAGCACTTCATGTAGCACCCCTTACATCAGGAACAAAGCCTGAAGGAGATTTCAACTGAAATGCATAATGGGGAGACTTATAGATGAGTTCTGGTCTTCACAGGCATCATGCCAAAGGGCAAAAGTCACAACCAACTCAGCCAGTCACAGAAGAATGGAACATATGCCTTAAAGTGACACAGAGAAATTCAATTGTGGAATAGACTGCCTCTGGCTGTGATGGAGTCTCCTCATCTTGAGATCTTTAAATAGAAGTTCAATGGAGATCTTTCAGGAGTGTCATAGCTGTGTATTCCTGCATGGTAGGGGGCTGGACTAGATGGCCCTTGTGGCCCTTTCCAGTTCTAAGATTCTATTAATATAAAAAATTCTATTAATATAAAATCCCTAATTTGAAATGGTGGCTCTGGAGCTTCAAGTCCCATGAGGGTCATATAAGTCAATCTATATAAGGAACACAAAGATAAGATCCATCTTGTGGATAGAAGCAACAACACAAGAGAAGGATTTTTGAATTGTAACAAGTTGCACAGAAGCACAATAAAGATATCAGTAACACATGTGTGATATATTATATACAGAAGGAAGGTTTATGTCAGTCATGTGATTGGAAGCCATGGGTCTCAACAGTAAATTTCAGGATGATGAAAGTATACTTCAGAAGGGGACAAAAGTCATAGCCTGAGCATTCAAGAATAAGTGTCACCACTTAAGTCTCACCAGTGTCCAATTAAATACATTCACTTTTAGCACTGCGGCCTGGGCCACAGGTACCAAGAAAATATTGAGGAACAGAAAAGAGGCAATAGGCCTTAAAGCCACTACTCCATATTCATGAGATGTGACTGTTGCATTAAAGCCAGGATCACAAGATCATTGACTTTCCAAGTTAAAACTACTTGACAGGCTAGAACCTCAAAACCACCTGCCCATGAGGTATGCAAGGCAGTGAGAGTGCCCACTTTTGAGGGGCAACAGGTAAATAGTGATATTTATGATTGAGATAAACAATCACATGTCTCATGAAACGTAAGGATGAAGTTCTGGAAAAACTACAGAGCTATGTAGGTATGACAAGCCACATACTTCAGTACAAGTCACTCATTCTATCCATCAACTATGAGAGTTTATAGGGAAAAACAATTTGTGGACTTCCTAAAACCTATGGGATAGTGCACCAAAAGACCATATTGTCCATGCACAAGCAAAATGAGGTGGTTGAAAGAAAGAACTACAACTGTGATGATCAGCATATGGATGCATATTAACATAGTTTAAACTATGAAAAATACTGTGATGAGTGAATAATCACAGTTGTTTATTGACAAACTGACTCTATTTCTGTGCAGCAGAGAAAACTCCAAATGAGTTTTTCTCCATATGGCATGGAGAAAAACTCAGTGCTAGGAACAAAGTTTGGTTGTTTATAGCCAGGCAGAGAAATGTAGTGGACTACAAAGTATAGCAGTGGAGAGCATTCTTCTTGGATATGGTGAACATAACAAAGAATATGGAATTCATATACATACAAAGTGATTATCAATAACAGTATGACTTATACAAAGTGATTATCAATAACAGAATGACTTGAAGCATGCCCAGATGAGAATAGAACAAATGTATTAGAACCAGGAGAAAAAAAAACAAACACTAGGGCATGTACACTGATGGAAAAAGGAGTCTGTGGATATGCAGTAGAAAGCAACACATAGCCAACTGCAAACCAGGAACAATGCAACTGCACATGTTGAGCAGAGACAGTCAACTGTGAAAACAATGGCACATCTACTGCTTGTCCATCTTATACAGCTAACTTCTCCAGACTACCTGAGCCACTGTCCTAGTGAGACATTTCACATACTCCAGAAAGAGAAGCCAATGAATGAAGGCAGCTGGTGAAGACAGCAGTATAAGACCAGATCCAGTGTGAAAGGATGTTCCCAGAAATAAGAATAGGACTGCCATGAAAAATTTGTACCCGTAGTTCAACAGAAAACTACTGCAGATCAGGTGATGTACTTTGATTAAATGGGGACCAGTATGAAATTGTAAGAACATGAAATTAAAACGGAATACTGGTTGCCTGAAAGGAACTAAACAGCATAGTGCAATGTTACCAGACAATCAGAATACAGAAGGGTGATTGCTAAATTATTTTATAATGTCAAAGTTGCTAGGCCAGATATTGTAACACAGTAGACATTTTATGAGGAAGCACCAAGCCAGAAGTATTAGAATACCATGAAAAGACTCATGATGTGTTTTCTGAAGGCAATTTATACCTCAAATCACAGCTTTTTCCAACTTTTGGATGTGATCTAAAAAGGTAAGTGGGTGCAGATCCTGCTAGAGACAATTAGGATAAGGTCTAGCAGGAAACAGACTTTATAATGCAATCTGGAACAAAAGTACAATATATGACAGCAGGAAAAGTCAATAAAAATGTAATGTGGCTGTCGAAGTTGGTGCAGATCAAGAAGTGAATGGACCTAGACAAAGACAACAAGGATATATTGCACTTACACAGAGAAAATGAATCCCAGAAACAAGGACATACCAAGGCAAAACCAAGCATGTGAAGTGTATCTTTTTAAGAGGTTCATAGGAACAAGGTTTGTAATCCTGCAGTACTGTTCCACAGAAGAGATGCTGATATGTGTTTTACTAAAACTTTTACTAGGAGACTTTTCCAATAAACTGTTAAAAAAATGGGCCTACTGTTTTAGTTGCTTTCTGAAAAGGGATGGTAGAGTAAACAACAGCTACTCATTAAGACCCAGGCCCTTTTTGCACGCAGTTTTTTTTGCACGAGGACCCCTTGAGCGTTGCATGAATGGGAGCGTTGGTCCATACGACGCACTCCCACTCACGCGACGCTCATGAGCCTAAAGTGGGCCGCGCGCGCATTTTTTTATTTTTGGCTCTAAGCCGAAAATACTGCGTGGTCGCTCAATGCTCGCAGGGCCCTCGTGCACTTACCTGCGTGTGGTGCGCCGAACAAGCCGACCTGGTCGCGCTTCTTCCCTCAGCGCAGCCTGCAGCTCCCAGACTGCGCTGCAGAAGGAAGGGGCGGGGCACGAGTGCCATGGTCGCACTACAAGGAAGGTGATGCAGGAGGCAAAAAGGGCTGTCATGAGCAGCTTGCACAAGTGGCTGCTTGCGCGAGCACCGCTCCCCACTGCCGTGACAAGGTAAGGTGCAAAAAGGGCCTAAGTAATTGCATATGAACTTGAAAATCAATGCACGAGAAATTACAAATAATATTTGTGAAAGCCCAGAAAAGAAATTAAAACATACCTACTTATTCAAGCCACTGGTACCACTTCCTTGCTCAAATGAAATCCAGCAACTTGTAGAAACTGATTAGGATTTTATAGTTAAGGAGTATCACATCTTTCAAAGTATCTAGTGTTTATGTACCATGGAATCACTCAATAATATGATCCCCTTATCCCCTTGTCATTTATTATACAGGGAGTAATATTCAATTTACACCAGATATATTTTTAAAAGATAGATCTAACCCCTAAATAAATAAAAAATGATGTGGTTCTTAATGTTACAAGATGATTGTTGATATTACATAGTATCTGAAACTAGGCTAAAGCAGAGTAATAATTTCTAGCTGCACCTACATTTCCAATATCTTCTGCAACCAAAACAACAACTCAACATATTATTACCATATTCTCATTTTAAAATGTTTTGAAGAATACAACATCTAGCTCCTACAACTCAGACAAAACAAACAAACAAAAATGCCATCTTTTCTGTCTTTTTTCCTTAATGAGTTTTCTCACATATGAAAGGGGAGAAGCAACAGGAAAACATATGAGGGTTGCAAATGGAAGGTGTTTCAGCATTTCATAAAGTACCATGAGGCAGTGTGATTACACAGTAGAAGTTTTATCTAGTAACATCTCCACTCTCCATTTCCATTCAGTCTGATTTGCCAGTGGAAGGTGGCTATATTTTCCACTAGACTCTCTGGAGGAAAGCCTGCTATATCATCCCCCAAGAGAATTCCATATAACTGCTATTACAACTAGCTGTATAATCAAATCACAAAAGATGGGTTATTTTTGAGTAAAATATCATAATGAATAAATTTATTTTCTCCAGGAAAATAAAGGATCCATGTTATTTGCAAAAGGCATTTGCAAGTCTATACTGCACACAAGTGGTCAGTAAGAGAATATACATATTTCTTTGACTAGAGTTTTTTAAAAAATAGCAATGCTTTTCAGGGGAGCAGCAGAAGGCAACACATACTAAGATTTGACAGCCTAATTTCTTTATATGTCTGTTCAGAAGGAAGCCTCAGTCAGTTCAGTAAAACTTAGCCCCAGGTAAGCTGGTATAGGATTTCAACTAAAGGGAGTAATTAAACTTGACTTTGGCTATTATAACTAATATATGGGTGCATTAAGTGCCAAATTCAGCCACAACAGGGGAATCCTGAACTAGAGGGAGCAAGTGGATTGGGGCTTATTGCATGAGGACTCCACCTACAACAGAGGCTAAAAATTTTTGAATTTGGCCTTTTTTAAAACTCCTAAACTTGTTTCCAAATGTGTCAGCACAGAGACTTGACAAATTCACTGTGTTCTATCTACGTAGTGGCTTTAGCCTTGCACAGGAGCTTAGAGCTAAACGAAAGCATCCTTGTCTCCACCACTAGGGAAGAAAAAAAATACTGCTTTTCTTTCCCTGTTTGGGTTCCCAGACACTTCACAGCCAACAACGAATGTGTACCAGCACTTCTCTCTCTCCCTCTCCTCTCTTCTTTCCTTCCTTCCTTGCTTTTTTTTTTTTTTTTGGGTGGAGGCAACATTAAACATTTGAAAAAATGCAGCTCTGTGACTTTCCATCATTACATGTCCCCCGTAGAAATTATTTGTACTGTCTATGCCTGGTGAAGTAGTTTGTGAGCTTAGGAAGTTTGCACAATTTATTTTGCATTTTTTTGTTGGCCCAATGAAGAGATCACTGTAATGTGTATTTTGTGTTCTGTTATATTTTGCTGCTTGGCTAACACAGCTGTCTTCAGATACATAACTTGAACAAGTTTTTTTGGATTCTGTTTGAGTGTCTGCATTGTCCTTCCCATCTCACCTCATATAATGATGAGGGCTTGTTCTGGGTTTTTGTTCATTCATTGGATTTTTGTTCATTCATTCAACATCAGCAGCCAGGAAAAAGATGTTCCTTAAGGAAGTGGAACTTACTTCTGGTTGTTTCAGGACAACTCCCCAGTTCTACCAGTTCCTCTGTTCTGCGAGTATAAGACAGAACCCTGTTCTACACCCTGCTGGAAGACTTTTCAAAGGTATTTCGAATGAGGCACCCAGAGACTGTGATGGGAAGGAGGTCAGGAAAGCCGTATTGACTGAACGGAGTCACAATCACACTTTTCTAGATCCAATCTTAAAAGATTAATTCTGCTGCAAACATTGTTAACATATTATAATGCTGAGCTGCCCTGTATCTTCATTTGCACAGCTACCTCCTAATGTCTTTTTACATACTCTTTTCTCAACATACACAGGTATCTTAGATGAGAATGAGCAGATGTGGACAGACATAAAGCCACAGTACTGTGTGACATTGTACTCAAGTAATTATAGTATTAACGTTAGACATTCTCTGTGGTAAATTAGAAACCAGATGGTGTAAATGCAAGACAGAAAAAAGTCATAAAAAGCAATGTAATGGGGAATTTATCCTCCATTCTGCTTAAACACAATCAATGGGGGTGTTTGTGTTATTCTACACAAAAACTAAAATAAGAACTGTGTCCATGCATTTTTCTATTACCTCGATGACTGCTGTTTGTAACATACCTCCTTTCCCTGCTTGCTTCTTTGTAGCTCCTCGTATTTCCATTTCCATAGAGAGTTCTCTGATTTCACCTTCTCTATCTCTTTTTCCAGAGATGAACGGATCCTACAGTGTAACAGAAATGGTCACAGAACAGGACTTTAAAAGATTACAGTGTCTTTGGGATTATCTTGTTCGACCTAACCTGCTGCTGTAGCTGCATTAGCACAGAAAGAGTAAGGCTTTGAAATATGGTAGACAGCTCTATCCTGAATCTCAGTGAGCCAAAGCATGTGCAGTTTTGCTGATATTGTCCTAGTGGTTTCTGTTGGAATAAATCTGAGGTTGAAGCAGATGGCAATAAATTATTCACAATGTTGGAAAAGATTCATTTTCTGGGCTTTAATCCTATGCTACTTCCACAATATGTAAATAAAGAACAAGGCTAGTGACACTGAGTGAAACTAGAGGGAAAGGTGAACACACATTCCTTATTATTAACATGTACTCCTTCCTACAATCAGATATATGTGCCTCAACAAATGGACTTACCAATCACAAAACAAAGTGTGTTAAATGTAAGGTAGATGATGAAAAGGCACAGATTGAGGCAGCAGGGGAATCAAGTCTGCCTAAAACTAGGCAGAGGGAGCTGAGCCCCCTTTGAAATGATCAGGCAGAATTGGACCATCAAGAGTTTTATGTAGTTATGCACCCTTCAGGAAGTATCAGTCAGTAGTGTACAGAATGATCTTTATTTTGCTATGGGTTTCATGGTACTCAGATTATCACCTTCAGATGATGATGAAGATGATTGATTTGATGGGATGTATTGGGTTTTCATTGTCTTGTAAAACATACTGGAAGCAACAGTCACTAAGCCAGTGACGTATTCCCTTCACTGCAAAAACAGTTCTGGGTCCTTGAAAAAGTCACATGTTTTGGAAAACAGATATCTTTCACCATTTGGAGGGACATTTTTGGCAGAAAAAAAAGCATGATAAAATCATAATTGTTCCTTTCCATATGAATGTTGCCAAATGATGCTCATTCCACTAATTCCTGCTGGGACACAATGGCCATGAACCACACAGTGAGATCAAGGAGACTTAAAAGTGTGTCACTTTGATGGGTTCGTTCCATTGGATAATGACAAGAAACATAATTGCCTGTTTACAAAGAGGCGGGGATAGAATACAAACTTCTCAAGGTAATAATCTCATAACATTAAATAATGTTTCATTTCAATCAATACAGAATATCTATACTCTTTCTCTATGAGAAATAACTATTTCTTTAGTTTCTTGGCCTGCTGCTTATATTTTTTAATTTTAAAAATAAAAGAATTATTTTTCCACTATATGAATCTAACTACTTCTCTAATAGAAATCTACACTTGAAAAATTTTAATCATTTATTTATTTATTATAAAAAAATAATCACATGACTCCTAACCAAACAAGCATCAAGCAGATTCTTTAATATCTACTCATTAACTGGAGGGGGGAAATGTTTTCTCAGAAATCACTCAGTGGATGTTTTTATCTTTTCTCTATATTTTAATAGAACTTCCTGATCATGCTTCAGTGCAACCTTCAATGTGATCATCCAAATGCTGCAGGTAAGCAAATAGTGCAGTATAGTGAGCTGACTGTTGGACTGGGATTTTTGGAGACCAGGGTTTAAATATCTGCTCAGCCATGGAGACCCACTGAAGGACTTGAATGAAAGCACACTCTCTCACCCTGAGAGGAAGCCGGTAGCAAACCTTGTCTGTATAAATTGTGCCAAGAAAACCTCATGATAAGGTCACCATAACTCAGAGTGAACTTCAAGGCACCTAATAAAGCAAATGTTGCTGAAATCCATGTGTATGGATATAATCCCATTCCATTATGGAACTATTTCTAAATGAATGTGTGTAAACCCATGCTTTTGAGGAAATGAAAACTGGTTACTGGGCATTACTGCTGTACTCATGTACTGCCCCTTAAGATAATATTCTATCTGCAAATAAATCTTTCCTGTGTTATGTCTAGCTACTCACACACTTTTGGCACCTAATAAATATTTAGTATTACTAGCAACAGCTGCTACCAGTAAATGCCAGAATAAATTGCATTCAGTGCCACTCTCCTCTCTCAATAAAATGTTTTTAAAATGCTGCAAGAGAATCCCTGTAGCACAGTGATAACTAGGCAGAGTATTTGTAAAGACATTTTAGAAGATATGCCACAATTTCCCTAGGTCGCTCTCAACCACCCACTTGCAGAGATAACAAGACAGATACATCTAAGAGGAAAATATGAACCATGTCATGGGGAATTTGACACTGGGACTAGCCTTTCCATCACTGCAATGTACTTTCTAATTTGATTCTAAAATTGACTACTAGAAGACCTATGTTAAAGTATTTCTTGCAAAAATGTTTCCAGAAAAAGGAAATAAGCTTTAACTTACTTTTGCTCCTTCTGCAAAATTTTCTGTGATTCATAAAGATGCAAATGCAACACTGATGTATGTGCTGTTTCATCTTGCTGACAATGTGTTGATTTGTCTTTGCTAGTGTTAGAATTTTCCTGACAAAGTGGAGTGCATTTGCCTTCAGAATCAAGAATTTCAAGATTAATTCTCATATCCTGACGATCTCTTAAAGGATATCCACTTGCATAAACTTCCTGAAATGAAAAGGGTCCTTATTAGCAAAAGAGTAACTTGTGTAAGTTGTCTAGTACACTTCTGAAAAACTGAAATGATGTGATGACAGAATATTGAACTGTCAATATTGCACCATTCAATATTTAAGCAGAGCAAGCATGGTGTGGTAGTCTGAGCATTGGACTACAACCCTGGAGACTGGAGTTCAAATCTCCACTCAGCCATGGAAACTCACTGGGTGACCTGAGCAAGTCATACTTTCTCAGACTCAGAGGAAGGCAAGGGCAAACACCATCTGAAAAAGCCATGCCAAGAAAACCCTGTGATATCTTCACCGTAAGTCAGAAACAACTTGAAGGTACATGATAATAACAATAACAACAGCAACAACATTTTAATGGAAAGGAAGGGATAAGGGTTACAAACACGGAAAAATGTGGAGGCTGGTCTTCTGACAAATACAAACATCAGAAATATTAGAAACAACACCACACCATAACCTTATATGTGTCTACTTAGAAGCTAGCCAGGTTTGTGTTTGCTAGCAGGGCTTATTCCCAAACCTAAAGGCATAGAATTCCAGATCTGGTGTGTTTAAAAGTGTGGATATTTAGTTTTACTTATTTTTATTTTTCTAAGTCAAGTATGTATTTACCTGGCAGATCTTTTCTAATTCAAAAATCTTTTTGTTCTGGACAAGTTTAACAGAATCTTTCTCCAGAGGCTCTAAATGATCATTTTCCCTCCAACACAGTTCAGAAGAACCAAAGCTGCTTTTCCAAATGTTTTGAGTTCGCATTTCCTCCTTTTCAGCGAGCAAAGTTTCATTAATTTTTTTCAGGGTACTCAGCTCTTTCATGGACTCTTCCAGCTTAAGCTTCAGTTGCCTCCCCTCCTCACGGGCTTTATTTCTTTCGGCTCTTACTTTGCTCCATTTCTCCCGCCAGTTGGCAGTGCAGTCTGACCACCAACGCATGGTCTTCTCCATTTGGGCTGCCTTGGCCTTGGCTTCTTCAAGCTCCCGAAGTCGTAGTTCCTCACAGACTTCCCAGTCACTGCTGTTATATGTATATGGCTGATAGGACAAAGGGAGAAAGACTCTTGGAGATAATAAATTTGAACTGCATTTACTACATGTCCTTGCACTATCTCTTTTTTCCTTTTCATCAGGCTCCTTAGCTTGGTTTCCAGGAAAATGCTTCTCTTCCATTAAGTTGCAGACAGAGTCAAAATTCATGCCTCAGGATAATCCACTAACTTCCACACCTAAAGCAAGAAAAAGAATGACAGTTATAAACATTTTAAGCAAACATTTTTAAAAACGATTTTAAACAAGTGTAAACATTTTAATCAGACCAATAAGACCATTAATGAGACACTATTTAGTCCAATGCCAAGTCTCTGATTTATTTCACTGCATCTAAATCTAGACTCATCAACTTATATAATTGAAGTTAATTTACCTTTTGATGTAACAAACCTATTTAGAGAAGACAATAAATTATATACACTCAAGATCATTTCACACAGCTGCCCATGCCTTTCCTGTCACTCACTGGAATGGGATTTTTCTTCTTAGTGTCCTTGCAGCAAGATCTAAATGAAATTATGTATTTTTAAAAGATCCAGAGTTGTGTTTACCAACATTCTATTGTTAACCATGATCAATCATACTGATTGTTGCATACCATGGTCTATGTGGTAGTTACAAAGTCAGGTCTTTCAAAACTAGATGCATGTGAATCTTCATATGAGATGAATAGAGGTGAAGGCAAGCCTTCCTTTTATGAATAATGTGTTATTTATTTAACATGCCAGGCTAATCTAACCTCTCTCTCTCTCTCTCTCTCGATACAGTGGATGAAGGCAATGCTGTGGATGTAGTGTATCTTGATTTCAGTAAGGTCCCGCAGGATATTCGTGGAACCAAGGTAGTAATATGTGGGTTAGACAAAGCTACTATTAGATGGATTTGTAATTGGTTCACTGGCCAAATACAAAGGGTGCTCAGCAATGGCTCCACTTCATCCTGGATAGAAATGACTAGTGGAGTGCCACAGGGTTCTGTCCTAGGCCCAGTGCTATTCAACATCTTCATCAATGACTTCGATGATGGAATAGCGGGCCTACTCATCTGATTTGCAGGTGACACCAAAATTAGGAGGGATAACTAATACTCCAGAGGATAGGATCAGAGTTCCAACTGACCTTGACAGATTAGATTGCTGGGCCACAGGTAACAAAATGGATTTTAACAGGGAGAAATGTAGGGGACTACTCTTAGAAAGAAAGAATTAAATGCACATATATAGGATGGGTGACACCTGGCTTGAAAACAAGATATATGTAGTTGACCACAAGCTAAACATGAGTCAGCAATGTGATGTGGCAGCTAAAAAAGCCAATGCAATTCTGGCCTACATCAATAGGAGTATAGTGTTGAGATCAAGGGATGTAATAATACCACTCTATGCTGCTTTGGTTAGACCTCAACTGGAATCCTGTGTTCAGTTCTGGGCACCACAATCCCGGAAGGATATTGACAAACTGGAACATGTCTGGAGGAGAGTGACCAAAATGGTGAAGGGTCTGGAAGCCATGCCCTGTGAGAATTGGCTTAGGGAGCTAGGTATGTTTGCCTGATGAAAAGAAAGTTAAAAGGTGACATGAAAGCCAGGTTTAATATCTGAAGGGATGTCATATTGAAGATGGAGCAAGTCTGTTTTCTGCTGCTCCAGATATTAGGACATGGAGCAGTGGATTCAAACTACAGGAAAAGAGATTTCACCTAAACATCAAGAAGAACTTCCTGATGGTAAGAGCTGTTTGACAGAGGAATATGCTATCTTGGAGTGTGGTGGAGTCACCTTCTTTAGCGGTTTTGAAACAGAGGCTGGATGGCCATTTGCTGGGGCTGCTTTGAGTGTGTGTGTGTGTTCCTGCATGCCAGGGGCATGGACTGAATGGCCATTGTGATCTCTTCCAACTCAATGGTTCTATAATTCTATGATTAGAAGCTAGGGATATCCAGATTTGGATCAAATTCAGTACTTATAAAAATTGACTGCTTTTATTTGGACTGATTTCTGCTTTAATTCAAGTCCTGAATCGGAGAAATGCAAAGGGATGTGCTTTCTACTGTCATAACTGGGAATACAAAAATGTCTATAATCTTTGTCAGAATTGCATGAAATTGGCAGGCTTAGTATCCCCTCAGGAGAGGTTATGCCTGCCAAATTTTAGACAAATATTAATTTATTATTTGTTTATATCAATGAATATTACAATGTTTTGGGTTTTTTTGTTAAAACAATTTTTCATATAAGAAGTTATCTAAAAATGATATATTTCTGCATGATGACAGTCCATTG
Organism: Ctenosaura bakeri; assembly: GCA_948474755.1. Classification (NCBI taxonomy): domain Eukaryota; kingdom Metazoa; phylum Chordata; class Lepidosauria; order Squamata; family Iguanidae; genus Ctenosaura; species Ctenosaura bakeri. The sequence continues at coordinate 128,908 of CAOLHI010000513.1, read as the reverse complement.
CTTTGTTTCATTGCAGCCCCAGCAGGGAAAGGAGCATGCAGGAATGCTCCCCACTGCACCTCCCCAGGTAACTCTAGAAGGGAGCACACTGGCCCTGCCTCTTCCCTTCTGCACCACAGCTGGGCATTTGCTATTGCTGCGCTGGGGAGGGAGATATCACCAGTGTGCTTCAACCCTTTTGCATGGTCGGGAAGGTGGCAGCGCTGCCCAATGGTAGGCATAAAATGTATTTTTTCTGTTTTTCAAATACCGCACATGCATGATGCACGGGGACAAGATGGCAGCGGGAGTGTGATGATATTGTGCAGAAGCACAACCCACGGAACACTGCCATCATGTTCCAACTACAGGGCAGCCACGCCATGTGGAAAGCACTTTTATCTCCTTCTGTTCCTTCTGTTTATTGTGAAAAGAGTGAACTTTACTGAGGTTTCTCTATATTAATAAGCTTTCAAGATTTCATAAGAATAGATGCAGCAATTCACATGGAAGGGGAATCCAATTTTTTAGTTGGGAATAGCTTGCTTCTTCATTCCTCTCACTGATTTTAGGACAATTTGTATGAAAATGGCACATGCTATAGCAGTGTTCCCCAGGCTAGAAAGCTGAAAAATTTCAGAAGGGTAGGTTCACCACCTAAGATGTTGCAAAGCTTGAAATCCAGTTTGAGGCTTTTTAAAAGATGTCAACTATGGTGTTAATAAGGAGGAGGCACTGCTAAAATTACAGGAACAGACCACACGTATGTGAATACAAACACTAATCCAAATAAATATAATTTCTTTTATTCCTAGGAAAGTGAAAATGAAGTCATTCCCTAATAAACACATCATACACACACCTGAAACTACACTGCAGCAAAGCTAAACCTCTGACGAATAAAAGTGCAGTTTGTTTCTTTCTGGAATGATTGAATGAAAGAAAGAGCAAGAAAGAGGAACAAAGAAGGTAGAACTTGAAGCCATCCCACTGACTACTCGACAGGAGAAAAAACGGTTTCAGTGCTTTGCAACAATTTTGTAAGCTGAGAGAAAACAGGGAGCTCCTTGCTATTTTAAAATAAATACGAGTTCTTCCCCAAAGCACAATGATCAAGGACAGTTTAGTAACATGTAGTTTTGCAACATATAGTTTTGCAATGTTTTCCAAACAGTAATAAGTAACTGTCAAAATTAATTGTATGTAGAGGTAACAATCAGGAAGTACCTATTAAGAAATGTATACTATGTCTAAACACTACATGAAAGTATTGATTTCAGTTAATGCAGGCATGTATTTCTTTTCTTTTTTTAAAAAAATATTATCCACATCCATAAATTACATGATTACAATTTCTGTCTTTATGAAGAGCCCACACCCCAGAACATAGGATTTTTGGCATTTCATTCAGCAGATATAAAAGGAGAAGTTTTCCAGCCCTCAAATAGGGAACCTCCTTTATAATAAGGGATATCTGCCAGAACTCTAAGGAACATGATGTATGGCCCTCAAATAAGGACATCCCTGAGACACTTATAAAACCTAAAAATATATCCAAGGATTTCAAGGTGAACCTGTCAGTTACCTTGCCCCAATCTGTCCCTCTCTCTTGAATGTTTTCCACATTTTTGGCACCTTTCCAACACAAGGCTTCCTCTGCAGCAAGGATTTGCCAGTGTTGGCTTGAAAAGGAGAGAGCCCACCAATTCAAGATGCAGCAGCACTGTTCTGAATGACCCATCCAATTTGAATCTGATTGGCTCACTATCATAATCTGGAGACCATCAGAATGATAGTTTAACAAAATAGTCCATCCTGATATTTTTTTCCCCTCACTCTCAGTTTATAAATTAATCAGAACAGATGGTAATTTTATCTAAAGAGATTTATATTTCCTCTTAAAGAAACATCCTTCTTACAACTTAAAGCCCATGGTTTGCTTTATTTATAAGACAAAAATATTTCCAAGTTATAAGACCAAAACACAAAGGAAACAAGATCTCATGCATTATCTCCAACACCACCAATTCCTAATCCCAAACATAAATAAAACTAATCTATACTGCTTGGTTCTCCCACTGAGCTGATGGATTCAACAGTTGAGTTTACTGCTTGATTCTCCCACTGAGTCTGATGAATTCCACAGCTGAGTTTAGTTGACAGTATTCCCAGCCTGAAGACCACCTGGATGATTTAGGAGAGCTCAGAAGAGTCATATGCCCTGAAATGTTTCTGCTTGAGGCTGAGGGGGTGTGGGAGTTATAAGCTCATACATTTTTTTAAATTGTATATTACACACTTAGATAGACATGTTTAAGGATGACATCGTCACAAAACATATAAGTAGTTGTTAAGAACAATGTTTAATGTCAGACAATGCTATAATTAAAATTTAACTCATTTTCTCTCGGCACACCACTGCATAACCACATCCCAGGGTTCATACAGACATCTACCTAAGAGCTGTGATTTCCACAGTTTGTGACTGTGTATTCTTAGACCAATTTGTGTTCCAAGTGAGGTAAAAGGAAGGAAGGAAGGAAGGAAGGAAGGAAGGAAGGAAGGAAGGAAGAAAGAAAAGACAAAGTCTCAGAAGGTGCTAGGAAATATAGTACACTTTAATCAGAGTTATAAAATGCATGATCAGTTTCAGATTGCATTTTCTTATGGATATAGGAATAAAGCTTGTAAGAATTTGTTTGCTACTTCTTATAGTCTACCTTATCTTGTACCATGGAACACAAAGCTATATGCATATATGTGTATGCATATATATATATAGGTTCCAGGTAGTCTACCACTGAGATAAAAAGTGTCCCCAAATTTACTTGGCTTCAGTAGAGTGGCTAGATCATGTGCCTTCTGACCATTTCCTTGCTTACAATACATCTCTCAAAATGTTGGGCTTGAAATATGTTGAGCTTTCTATATCTCTAATATGATTTCATTTTTTTCCTGTTTTTCCTCTACTCTTGTGTTGTCTGTACCCTTTCAACCCAACTTTTGCTCAGAGGGTCAGACAGCTGCCTTGCTGTCACCTTTTCCCCAACATTACTTGTTATCTGTGCTGCTGGATAAAATACCCAAGATGTCACACATGAATAAATTATTATTATTTATAATTGGATGCATTCAAGAAAGGATTGTGATAATTTAAAAAAGAAAAATTAGAAGGTGAAGAAGAGGTTTCTTAGAGCAAATATCTGGAGAATGAATCTAAACCAAGCCAAATGGATGGGCTGTATAAATTTTTCTGTTAGGAATTGTTTATAATACAGTTAATATATTATCGTACAGATAATATATGAGCTAATTAGTTTTTTACCTGCACTTTCAGTGTACTTGAAAACATTCTACCTCTAGTATTACTCTTCAAGCTGAGTTCAGGAAAGGAAGAAGCACTAGAGATCACATTGCAAGCATACATTGGGTAATGTGGCATACCAAAGAACCTCAGGAGAATCATAGATTACAGCAAGCCTTTGATAGTATAGATCATCAAAAACTTTGGATCACTCTTAAAGAAATGAGTGTGCCACAACATTTGATTGTCTCAACGTGTAACCTGTACCCAGGATAAGGGGCTACTCACAGGACAGAATACAGAAAAACAGAATGGTTTCCAATTGGCATGTGGGTCAAGCAAGGCTGCATTTTATCACTCTGTCCTCTGTTTAACTTGTACATTGAACATATCACATGGAAAGCAGGATTAGATTCAGAGGAAGGAGGTGTGAAAGTGTGAAGGAACACCAACAGTTTAAGATGTGCAGATCACACCATACTATTAGCAGAAAATAACAAAGACTTTGAATGATTACAGAAGAAAGTCAAGGAATAAAGTGCAAAGGTAGAGTTACAGTTGAAAATTAAGACAACAAAAATAATGACCATGTATGATTTACATAATTTTAAAGCAGATGATGAAAATATTGAAATAGTTTTTAAAAATCCATTTTTTGGCTAATTCATTAATCAGAATGGGGAATGAAGTAAAGAAATCAGAAGAAGACTAGGGCTAAGAAGAAACTAGACAAAATTGTGAAGTGTCAAGATAGATAACTGAATACTAAAGTTAAGATTATCCATGCCATTATATTTCCAATTTCTATGTATGGTTGTGAAAGTTGGACAATGAAGAAAGATGACATTAAGAAAATCAACTCATTTGAAACATGGTGCTGGAGAAGAGTTCTACAGATACCATGGACTGCTAACAAGATAAAAAAATGGGTCACATTAATAATATAAATTTCTTGATTACCTAATATCTACAGGACAATAATAAACAGGTAGTCAATAATATATAGGGTTTCCTGCAATAACTGCCATTTTTCTCCTAAAGACAATCTGCAGATGAAATACACAAGGATAGATCTTGCATGTGCATTACAGTTCAGGTAACTGGTATGGGCTGATCCTCCTCACAGACTGTTTATGCAGTGCCAGGGTAACAACAACCTCAGCGCATTGGAACAGAAACACACCTAAAAGAAGGCTTGGGTTACAAAGAAAAGACAAAATCTGGATATAATTTTGTAAAATAGATAATAATTGACTTCAGAAGCAATTACTTGCATTCCTTAATCTCTTCTGAAGTGCAGCCAGTAAAATCATGTCTACTAACAATCTGATTTCATGCTTATTTTTCTTGCTAGATCCTTTACTAAGTATAAAAGGCTCCTGTAAATGAGCTTTGAAGAGAGGTTTGGCATATTCTGTAGCAAGGGACTGCCCACAAACCATCCATTATTTACATCATTATTTCTATTTAGTTTATGTTAAAGAGAAAAAAAATAGGAAAAAATAAGCACAGAAGATTTTTTCCTACACTGCAAGCCATTGGATTTCATTTCACTAAAGATCAGTCAATTAATTCTAAGAGGACAGACTTAGCTCTTTAAAATAATGGAAAATTTGACAACACTTTTAGATCCTAAGTCTAAATCCAGTTGTTAATTCCAAAAAGAGTATACCTATTGAACCAACTGAAACTTAGATAATTGTTACTTTAAGTCAGTACATCTACTCCTGTTGGAAGTTAACATTTGAATTTAGGAGCTAATGTTTGAGACAATAGAAATTAATACTGTTTAAAGCAATATGCTGCTATGTTTTTATTATGATTTATGCTAATACTACTGCTTACTACTGTGGCATTTGTACTTTTTGGCAACTCTTTCTTTCTAGGTAGTTTAGGTTTCTTTTTTAAAACAATTAAAAATGCAAAATAAAGATCATCGACAATGTATCTTCCACTTCTGGCCTGTATTCGACGATATCACTGTGCTAGCTCAAATCCAAGAACAATTTGAAATTTTCAGAGTATGTGCAAAGATGCTATCCAATACATTTTCTGTTAAGCAAGTTGCACCCCTGTTGGACATAAACTTGTGCAACAGTATACCTCTTGTACAACTGTTCTTGCACAGATTTTCACTCTGCTATGCTTGTGCCAGATTTAAGCCTCTGACTTCTTCCTGCAGTCTAGGCAGTATAGATAAAGGAAGCACACATAAGTTTTATATGAAGAACAAAGGTATACTCAGGAATGACCACTTTAAGCCATTTAGGAAGTGGTTTCCAAACAAAGCTAGCCCCAGTGTCTGTTCATTTTGGATTGTCTATGGTGAACTGGAGTCTCAAAACAATTTGGACATGTGTGTTCACCATGTGACCTTAAAGTCCACAGTTAACTGTGAGACTTTTAGAATCACACTTGCAAGGCAAGCACATGCAAAACACACACAAAGACAAACAGGAGGGAATATGGTTTGGACTGTACATCTGTTTCTGAGACCTAAATTACTGTATTCATTTTCTGAGCATGCCTATATCAACATATCAATGAAAAGAGTGCTGGGTGAACAGAATAAATTGGTATAGCCTATCAGCTATGGGACTTGACAATTCAGCTTAATGCTAGAATAGCTTCTAAGAAAAATAATTCCCAGTTGCATTTTTACTTTTAATTGTATTTGTAGAATAAGTTGCTAGGAAAAGCACTGATATGCAGTTGTTCAAATTCACCAGCCATCTGTGACTTTTAAGGTACTATATATATATATGCCTGGCTCATCTTTTCATGCTATCATGTGGTATTTATGAGGAAATTGCAGAGAACAGTTGATAACCAGTGACTATGCAATAGATGTGTGCTTTCTGAAAAAGCAACATAATAAAGTTGGCTGTTCCACATTCGCTAGTTAGGGGTTCAGGACCCCCCAAAAGGTGGAAAAATCGCAAAAATTAAGATGTGAGGGAGAAGAGGGGTGAGACATGGTAGAGAGAATGGGTACCAGGTCCAAACCAGGTCAGGGAAAGGAGAGGGAAAGGCAGAGGGTCAGCATATTAGCCCTATACGTCCTCTCTTGCCCATCTCCTTTCTTAGATGTAGGGGTCAGGTTGTGGTGCTGAGAAATTGGGCTAGGCCTCAGCTGGCAGGCAGTGGCTAATGGAAGAGGAGGACCAGAGGTGGGTTTTAAAGAGCTGTGTTTCCTGATCAGAGTCACCAAAGCGTCCTCAGAAGAGAAGTGCCTGAGGTGGGGTGGGGGGGCAGGTGTTGGAGAAAGTTGCAAATCATCCAATCCATGAAAGTTAAACTTGCAAATGCAAAGGGCTGACTGTATTGTAATCTCAGCAAGGCTGGTTCGTGATATTTTGCTGTCTGTGACAGAACAGCAAATGGTCACTAGAAGCAAAGTGCCACAAACAAGCCAACCAACCATTTCAGCACCTGGGGCAGAAAATATTACATCTACTTCTATTCATCTCTGGTATTAAAATAATAAATCAAATAGCTGATACTTTCTTGTCATCCAGACACTTCATTCTGAGCTTCACTTTGCCTAATTATCTGTCCCTGAGATTTAACTGCAGGTTATGAGGTAATGGTTGACCATCACCAGTATAAATGAACTGCAGTGTTTCTCCAGTAACTTTTATTTGAAGAAAGCAAGTGTCATAATGTCACTCCATTCATAATTTCCCTGCTGTGCTTCATTGGGCTCCACATTTGGGTGCATGATAATGACATACTGCATTCTTTATTGAATTAACTGTTGCCAAAGATCTGAGGGAAGAAATATGATGGTGGTGCACATACTGTACTTAGTAATAAATTATCTGTACTCAGGACAGGTCAAAGTCTATTAATGCTCTACATTTTTGTGCTATACAGTTTACTCCATGTGACTGCGGAATTGTACTTGCACTGCACTTTTGCAGGTTTTCTCTCCTAGAAGATGTAATCAGACAAGCAGACACAAAATTCATTCATTAAAATGCGAGGACAATCATCAAGCCCAAGAGATGTCTAAGGAGTATTTACTAGCTTTCTGAAGGCATCTAGTAGCAGACTGTGCTACACTTCTGTGAGTAGAAGGTTGTTGTTATTTTTTTGTTGTGGTCTTGGACAGGAAGAAGGCTGGAGAGGGAGAAGGATTTAATTGTGACACAGCTGTACCCTGATGTGGGTGTTTTAATCTTGATGCTTCATCTTTTGTGCCTGCTTGGTGTACACCATGGCAGTGGCCTTTGTCTAGTTGCAGTTCAACCAGTGGTTTGGGGTGGTGCCTGCAAGGCTGTGGCTGGATGCAGTTTTGAGCAGGCTATTAGCTTCTGGTTAAAAGGGTTTCAGCATGCAGCAGGTTTTCAGTATTCTTTTCTTGTCCTCTCTACCACTGTAGAGCTGACTGGTTCCATGTGCTAGTGGGCATTTTTGACCAGGTTAATTGGGTTGGGCAAAGTAAATGGAAATACATATCTACATATAGTTCCTATGTATATATAAGTACATAAAAATAAAGGGTCCTTTAAAAAAAAGGGGGGGCTGTGCCTAAACCTCCCCCACCAGTTTTGGCACAAACTGTAATGAAGGAATTGTCTGGTGGGACACAGAACATACTTTAAGTTTGATATGTTGGGCTTTAGAGAGCCCCCACCCTTCTTAAAAGGGTTTGGGGAGCTAGTAAAGCTCAAGGAGTAGTGGGGGTGCAATGGTCAGGTCTCAAGCAAGAAAGAAGCATCTCACAAACAAGAGGGCAAGTCAAAGTAATAGGTTCCAATAAACAGAACAAAAAAACCAGACAAGTATCCTCCCTCAAAATCTCATCTTTTTTCGATGACAAGAGGGTGGCAGCTTTGGCAAGTTTACCAGCTAGATTTATGAGTCTAGAGAAAACCAGTCGGGATGTGTTCTTAAGCTGAAGTTAACACAGGCCAGGCAAATGGATCATACCACCAAATTGACTGATGATCTTCCACATCTGTCAACTTTAGAGGAAAAGTTAGGTTTTCCATCAGATGATAAAAACAAGCAGGAACAACATATAGTGCCTATTCCACTCATCCTGGGATAGGCAACAGTCTGGAGGGCCAGCATTAATTTCCCTCTATAATCCATTGTCACCATGGGCTGCATCCCTAGCAGTGCTCTCAAATACCTCTCTCTTTTTCAAAATGTCCCTCTCAAAATAGCAACAAGAAGAAATTATGCATCACTTACTTTCACTATTTTTGGAAGGAATCATGACAACAATATAAATATTTAGGGTTCCGGGGACCTTTCTGTGTGGGTCTGGGGGTGTTGTTCTATGCTTTGGGGACTTTCTGCATGGTTTTTCAGAGAAAAAGCCCTGAATATTTCATCATCTACCTATCTACCTACCTATCTATCCCACCTACCTACCTACCTATCCTATCTATCTATCTATGCCCTGTGTTCAAATCTTTTTATTCAATCAGTGCAATAACAATATAAGTTGTCTATATAAAGCCACAAATAACAAACCTTTCCAAAAAGAGCTAAACCTAGAAAGTGCATAAAGAAAGCATATAAATCTGTATAGTCTTACAAGATCATTATTTCTAAGACCTTCTTATGTAATTTTTTAATTTCCTCATATTATCGCTTAACTTCTTGTATCCTATCTTAATTAATTACAAGATATTAATTATTAATTAATTATTAATATTAATTAATATTAATTAATTACAAAATATTTGATTACATAATTTTTTCCTCCTAAAATCCCTTCCCTTATTCTCTTTTCTTGTTCACATTGGTTATTCCATAGATAATATTTACCAACAATAAATTATTGAATACAATTCTACTGGTAGAACTCTACCTACTTGTAGTCTTCTTAAATCTGTTATACTATAGTTGCTTCCCAACTCAAGGTCATCTACCTTCTTCCTAGTATTTCCACTTTTGTTGAGTGGTCTCTCTCTTTAAATTATATTACATTTATTATTTTCCTTTTCTCAACTATTTTAATTGTTTAATTGTAGTACGACACCTATATTGTTTTCACTATATCTTTCCACCAATACATATGATTTAATCTCTCTGCTCATCCAGACCTTTTATCGCGCTCTTCTGTTGCCTAGTCTCCTTACAGATTTCTACTAATGGTACTGCTTATTTTTTTATTCCCCTTATGGCTAAGTTCCCCCATTTGGCTTCAAATGTTGGTAAAATTTGTTCCCAACCTTCTTTAAATTGTTCTATTCTGTTTTCTGTTAATGTGGTTGTCAATTTATCCATTTCTATTAAATCATATAGTTTTATTAACCTCTCATCCACTTCAGGTATTTCTGCTTGTTTCCATCTTTTCGTGTAAACCATTCTGGTTGCTGTGACCATGCGGATTAACAGCTTCCATTGTGATCTTTTTTTTAATTGTTGTATTCCATCAAATATATTTAACAAATATATTTCTGGATGCATCAGGAACTCTATTTGTAAAATTCTTAATATGTTGCTATGGATTTGTTTCCAAAATGTTTTTGCCTTTATACAAGTCCACCATAGGTGATAGAGAGTTCCTCTTTGATTACACTTCCAACAATTATTTTTATTAGTTTTGGTTATTCTTGCTATCTGGGCTGGGGTATAGTACTACCTAAAAAAGATTTTGTAATAGTTCTCCTTTAAAGATACACTTTTAAGTAATCTAGCTGTTTCTTTCCACGAATGTTCCCAGCTTTCTAGTTGAATTGGGCACCCAATATTCTGTACTCATTTTACCATGTTCTCTTTTATAATCTCAGCAGTGGCTGGTGGGCTTTGGAAGATTGGCAGGGGTTTCAGGGGCTACAATAGTGGGGTCAGTGGCCCTGCAAAACCCATAAGTCACAAGTTGCCGACTCCCACTAAATGGCAGCTTCTTCCTCATAACTGAAATAGCTATTTCTTCACAATGGACTAACAGCTTAAGTAACACAGTGGCTCCTAAAATCAGTTGCATTGAGCACTGTTAATCTGGCTTGTTTGTTCTTTGCAAACCACCACATTTTCTTGGAAGAGACTGGAAAGTTATTCAAATTAGAATTCAGTTGTATTTTGTGTTAGCTGTGGCTAAGCCAGTTTTAGACATGGACACACAATAGATGATTTCTCTTGAGTTTTCTCTTGTGTATCTAGAGAGGTTAGTAGCCTTTCAATTTAGTAGTTTATCTACCGAATACGCATTTTTTAAATGCAGTTAATTCTTCTCTTTCCATGGTCTCAATGACTTTGTGAAAGCAGACCAGAGATCAATAATGGTCACTTGATCACTGAATAATAACCACAGAATTTGTTCTGCTGGGACCCCTGCTGGTTGTGAGTTCAATACTGCTAGGCTCCAGGTTTACTCAGCCTTCCATCCTTCCACAGGTCGGTAAAATGAGTACCCAGCTTGTTGGGGGCAATGAGCTAACACATTGTAAACTGCTTAGATAGCACTAGTGGTATAGAAATACACATGCTATTGCTATTGCTGTAGATTGTCTGAAGTGTGGTGGTGATAATACCTTTGCATATTATCCCACTAGTTCCACCTGATGCCTACCAAATACGGTGGTTTGTAGGGGAAGAGAATAGGTTATCCAGAGTATATTAGCTGCCATATTTTATAAACAGCCAACATGGTTTGAAATTATGATGATTTATTCTTCCTATGGATTAACAGAAATTAACAGAACTAGACCAACTGCAAACAGGAAAGAGATTCTCATTATTCAGGTCTTCTCAGTCATGAAATACGAGATTGTAAGCTGTTGCCTGTCTGACTCAAATCAGGCATATAATTGTAATTACTTCCAGGAGGTTTGGAAATTGTAATAGAGCTGGCTTCTTAAATCAAATATATTTCAGATATACAAAATACTTTCTGTATTTATATAATCATCACATGCAAATAAGTGACTTAAATTATATGCTAGTGACAATTTTCCTAATATTTCATTTATTTCACCATCTACAGTATTTTCTGTTAAGATGGGTATCAGAAGAAGAAGTTAAAAACTTCTGTTATTGTCTTTTATATATAATTACTATTATTTATACATCTTTTCATATTAGGACCAGAAAGCCCAGATCTTTCAGCAACTGTACCACACCGAACATACCCAATCTTGTCATATTATGGAAACTAAGGAAGATTGGGCTAATAATGACTGCAATAGCCAGAAGAAACTGCAGTGTGCAGGAAGATGGCAGGAGGGGAAACTCTGTCTGCCACTGTGATGGAGCTGTTCACTAAAGAACCTCTTTTGCAGTGGTTGGGTCGGGGGGATGAACTTGTCTGGCAGCTGATTCTTGACTGAAAGACTTAAGATGCACAGATGTACATATGGTTGATGTTCACACCACTTCTCATGAGTGAGAAGTTTTGGGGGTGGTGCAGCGTTTTCTTGGGTTCAGTGTTTTGTTTTTCTTTTTTCTTTTTGGCAGGAAAGCCATGGGAAGCTAGTGGCATTTTCTAATATTTTTCTTTATTTGCAAATATACAATTTGAGTAGAATCCTTTGCCCACATCAGATCCCCAGGGAGAGGCAGCTCTGCAGGAAAACTCTTTCTCTGAGCTTGTAGAAGCCATAAGCTCAGCTCTGTGTCTCATTTGAAAACTGTAGCGTGTTCTCTGGTTCCTTTCATGGGCATCTAAATGTCATCTTTCTTAGTTACAGATTGGCAAAAAGGAGAAGGTATGTTTTTGCATCATTCAGAAAGTAATCTCCCTAACAGACGAGATATCTGGCAACTAGAGCAGGAAGAATATTTACAATCACTCTTACCTGTTATTTCTCACCTGTCCAAACCCCAGTCTTATAGAGATAGACAGAAAACAATGAAATATGTTTAACGGTTGACACAAATATTGCTGAGGAAAAAAGTAGCTATTTTGCAGAATATTGAAACAGTTAACTTTCAGCTAGTATATAAAGGAATGGCTTGGCTCTTGGCCGAGTGGCTTTGTGTAGATATGCGCCAAGCAAAGCCAGTTTGCAGGGAGGTTTTTCCCTAAAGCAACGGAGAGGCTTAAGTTGCCTGCCTGAATGAGGTTTTGGAATGTACAACCATTAATGGCCGCGCCCTTACGTGCTTGTCTGGAGGACCTCTGCAAACACGTGGAATAGGGTGGCAGAGAAAGGTCAAGCAAAGGTCAAATTATTTGATATCAAAAGTATATCTAGTGCTCTCACCAGACATATCATAACCGTGATAACACCCCCACCCCCTTGCCTCTACTTTCAGGATATAATTATTCTAAAAGCAGGTGCCATTTATGAAATCGTTTCCTAAAACATGACTGTATAAGTGTTGACATCTGAATGCTGAGTGTATTGTGTACGAAGTTGGATCTTCTTTCAAAAAAAGCCTATTGAGGTTGGCTATCACCTACAGTTTGCTTTGAAAAAATAAAAATAAATAAAATATTACTTTCATGATGCATACTTATAAATGAATTGAAGATCATGTACAGCTGGCATGAGCTAAACTGTTCATGGTCATCCAACAAGCATGTTGTTGAATTAAACTAATTCTGATGTTATCTGAAATTGGGAACATGTAAGCATTAAAAAGGAACATCTGGTAAGCCACAAGGAGTTTACAATTCTCCATCTATTACAGTCTAGTAGGGAATTCATATGCAAGTCATTTTGTTTCTTTACATTAGGCCACAAACTAGTTATTGCTGACTTAGAATTATCTCATCTGTACTTGATACAACATATGTGTAATAGAAGAATGTTCTGGTTGTTATTTTTGTTAAATAAGCTTGTTTACTAGTCTAACTTGATGAATGTGCTCTTTTTTAGAGAATTGTAGCATAATCTATCTCACCCCATGTGTGGACTTAATTTACAAAGCCAAGTATGTAAGAAGAAGTCCTATTGCTTCCTCAGTCTTAGTACATGGTGTAAAAGATTTTGTTCTGAAGGCTTTTCAGGGAAATCTGGACTCAATGGACAAAGTGAAAGACTTCCCTGATGTTCTTTATTAGCTAAGGTCTGCAAGTTATACCTACAACATTCCAGTTTACTTAGGGCAACACTGAGGATAAATAATCTGGACATTAATTCAAACAACTGTAAGTCAAAACAGATGTATACAACACAATCATTTATGTCTCAGAGATTTTGATTATAGTCAATATCTATATCAGGAATGGGAAAGATTTAGCCCACAAGGCACCCACAGCTTTGTAATTGGTCTCCCCCACTCCAAAAATTTTCCCATTTTTCCCTTCTAAATTTGACTTCTACATCCTAGCAAGTGTTGAGTAAGGTTGCCAGCATGAAAACTGGAAAGGGCTTGTTTACTTTTAATGGTTGTGTAGAAGAGGGAATTTCATCAGGCATGGCTTCTCACACAACCATGTAACAAGCAACATTGGCTGAAATTGTCTTCTTCTGTACAATCATTAAAGATATAGGAATTCTATCCAGTTTTCACTCTGGCAACCCTAGTATCCTATGCCAGCAGCCAGATGAGGATCACAGCTTTCCTATTATTATTATTATTATTATTATTATTATTATTATTACTATTATTATTATTATTATTATTATTATTATTATTATTATTATTATTATTATTATTTGCATCCCGCCTCTCCATATGGATCGAGGCGGTGAACAACTTACAAATAGCATGTATTTCGAAACTTTTCTATACATGCCCCCAACAAGCTGGGTACTCATTTTACTGACCTGTGAAAGGATGGAAGGCTGAGTCAACCTTGGAGCCGGGCAGGATCGAACTCACAATCTTGTGGCTTGCAGTACTGGCATTTAAACCACTGCGCCACCAGGGCTCTTTAAATTAAATTAAAGTCTTTATCAGCAGCCACAGACAAAGTTTACAATAGTTTCTCAGCCAATTACCATTTGTTGTTTCAGCAGTTCGAGTCAGTAATAAATTCAATTTAGTGACAATCCAAAAGGGTATTTAGTAGCAAAGTCAGCACACGAGGGGATGATCAAGGTTTCCAGAAAGACAAGTCAGAGGTCCAAACATAGGTTATGTTGCTTCCACTGGTGACACTAGTTGTCTGCAACAGAATTCCCTCCTCTGTATTTATGTGCTGATAGCCTCCTTCAGCTATTTGCCTAAATAGTGCATCTTCTGTATATGAATGCTATGAATCACATGAGCTCCCCCTTTTTTCACTGTCACTGGCTGCAGTAAGTATTGTACAATTCATGTCTCTGTGTTGTGGCTGTTGGGAAGAGTCCTGTCTGTGTTTGCACCTGAGTCCTGGAACTGGAAACTCCACTTTGTTTTGAACTCTCCCCTAGAATATTTAGGCCCAGGAGGGGCTTTTATTTAAACTAGGAAATGAACTGTAAATTGACTTCAGTTTCACTTGCTGATAAATAAAAGCCTCCTCTGGCTCTGAAACATCCAGAAGTATCCAGAACTATACAGAAATGTTTGGGATATGTTGAGTGGAAACAAGAGGGTATGTGTGAATGTGCATGTGTGTAGCAGCAGATAGGTGGAAATTTGGCCCACAGGGTACTGAAGGGAGCCAAAACAGCCCCTACTCCCTGGAGATTATCCACTCCTGCTTTACATACTTTTTCTCAAAACTTTTCACTTTCATTCTCAAAATGCTTGAGGTACCAAAAGAATAGAATAGATGACTGACTGGCTATACCAGGGACCAACTGTTGTCTGCAAATAAGGCCCCTTGTTTATATAGGCATTTATATTCAACTTCTCCTACTCTACCACCGCCACTAAAACCAATTCACAAAAACAGTTAAAACCAATAACACAAACACAACTTTCTAACAAAGAATAATAATGTTATTGCCTGCAAAAATGATTAATTCCTGCAGTATTTTCCATGCTGTATGGGATTTCTGTACACAGATTTCTGTACAGTTCCTGATCACTATTCATGTTTTAGGAAGCATTCCACAAAGAGCAAAGGAATATCCTTTCTGTCCATACTTGTTACTGAAGATTTTTAAACTGTTGACTGCATTCATGTTTATTGTTTTACATTAGACCTTGTTTAGTTGGTCTGCTGTTTAACATGAAGATCATAAAGATTTACATCCCTAACAACATATGCCAAGTGTTCTCTGAAATAATGGATGCTAGTAAGTAATGGGAACCAATGGTGGCTGGTGGCCCACATATCAGTGGGGTGGTGAATCTGCTCTGAGTTGAATCTGAACTCTGTAAGGGCTGTCTAAGGTGCTGAATTTACTGGTAGATAGGGGTTAGCACTTTGTATAGCTCCTTTATTTATTTATTTTTAATAAAAGCTTTATTGTTTAAAATACACATAAGAAAAAAAGAAAAGAAAACATAACAAATATACAAATATTTAACAAAACATAAAAACATAAAAGATACAAAAAAGAACAAAAAAACCCATTTATATATTGCTTCCACATTAATCTTTTCTTAACATTTATCTCGACTCTTATTTACTTATATATACATATTAGAATTGCTTTTTTATAGTACTTCCTACTTCAACTTTAGAGCGGATTACTCATTTTTCTACTTCAATCTTGGTCCTACAATCTTTTTTTTTTTGGATCTCTAATCCTTGAGTATTTTTCAGAAATCTATGTTCACCATTTTAATATTATTCCATGAATTCTTGTAATACTTTATTGTGTTTTCCCATTGTTTTATAAAACTTTCTTTACTCTCCCCTCTTAATATACAGCTCCTTTAAAGTTCAATGAACCTTACTACTTGCTATGTCAGCTATGGAAATTTCTAGTACTGCTGGCCTACTGTTTGAAAACAAAGTAGAAAGGGTAAAGCAGAAGATGAATTGTCCCCTCTCTCAAATGTTGAAAGCATGATGTGACAGAAAGTAAGAAGAACAAGCAAGATTTGAGAATAGGGAAAATAAAAACCTGGCCCCTATCTGCTGAAGGAGGCATCCGAGAGCCCTCAAAATGACACTAGGCTCCACTTCCTTTCCTTTGAGGATGCTTGATTTCAATGTTCATAGTACTTTCTAGAAGAAAGAACCTTGTGTACCCTCTCTTGTGTTCTTCCAGGTGGGTAACATGGTCCCATTATCTTCCTTGCACTCAGAAAATGTGTCCTAGTAGCACCCCCATTTCCCAGCTTTCCCATAATCTAATGGATGTAGAATCAGGTGGGTGTTCTTTAAAAATTACAGTTGAATCCTTTAGCAATTCAGAATTTACAAAAGAATGTCACCACTCCAGAATTGGTATTCATTTTTTTTTTAACTGTGGCATTGTCATTGCCTTTAATAATGGTGGTTCTGCATGCTGTATGTCCTGAATAAGGAGCCAAAACTGCCTTTTGAAATGGTAATCTGTTAGAAAGACAGTGCAGCTGTGTTCCAGATCCTGCTGTGCCTTCCAATATTTGTCTTGGCATAAGCTAATGTTCCCATTTAAACATTTATTTATTTCAAACACATCAGAAATATTTCCGCTTCATCCAAGAACCATTATATCATTCTCTGAGGAAAGGATGATAGCATCCATTTACTACATTTGAAAGGAAACAATGTGAGATGTATTCTCTGTAGCTGTTTCAAAATATTGTGACTTTCATCCCTCAAAAGCTTGCAAAACCTAATAGCAAGGTATGAACTATTAAACTGGGCTGTTGTCAGACCCTCACAGGATCAGGTTCAAAGTTTACTGAAAAGAGACATTGGAATGGTGTGTTACCATTATTTTGGAATGGGTAAGTCAGGGAAGAGGAATCAACTTGCAAAATGGCCTATGTTGTACATAGATAAAGGAAAACATATGAGAGAGCTTCAGTGTTACAGAAGCAATTTTCTGGCCAAATGTATGTCAGAAACAGATGTATTTATCTCTGTTTTAGACCAAGAGGCTTGCTAGTGTTTAATCTAATTGAGAAAGACTTTTCTTTGAATGTGGGCAGGCCCCACCTATTCAAACATTTTAGGATGCATCTTTGTCTTTGCAGTGTTTTGTAACTGTTGTAATGCAACATCAGGCTAAACCCAACTTGCTATTGTAAGGCATCTGTGATACCTTTCAATACCTCTCCTTTACCTATAAAGGTCATTAGTTGCTTTTCAACTATCCAAAATAAACAGTTGCTCATCTTTCTTTTCTTCTAGTGAGGTGGTTTGCTATTTTTGTTTTGTTTAACTATATGTGTTGAACTGGGAATGAAGCTTTTAAAAAGTACATTAAAAAAAGCAATGACAATCAGAAACAGCCCATGATTTCATTTTGACTTCATAGTCTCTATGTACAGTAACATTTTCCCCAAAAGGACATCACGACTTCTACTGATTACAGTGAATGTTAAGTTAAAAAGCTGTTTGTCTGCACTGTCTCCTCTAACATTGGTGGCAGATGCTCAAAAGATATAAATACAAATAATAACAAAAAAAAGATTATTTTTCTGATTATGAATACAGATTTATTTATTTTTTCAAACAGAAACAAACAAGACTTTAGGAAAGAGCACAAATGAAATCATGATTCTTTTTGCCAGACAATATAGAAAAATGCTAAGCAAAATTAGCATGTTATATATTTTAAAAGTTGAAAAGAATGTAATAGACTGTCAAAAGAGAAAGGTGAAATGGAAGGGAAATGAACTCTACTTAAATCCAATGTAATAAAACATTCAAAATCCTCTCTCTCATTTGCACCACATGATTATGTATCTTCCATTCATTCCTTATGCAAAAGCTAACACTAGTTGTTTTTTTAAAAAAAAAAAAGATATAAATGCAAACACTCTTTACCTTGTGGGTCTGTGGAGCTGGTCTTGCTTCGTAGTCCTACAGACATGTGTAAACAAGAACATTGCCTGCATCTTTTTTTCATCTGCTCAGCTCTGGGGGATGGCCAACAGGCTTAAGTCCAGCATTAAAGCCACTCCACACACTAAATGGAAAAGAGTCTCTCATTGGCTAGTCTTTATCAGAAACTAATACCACAGTACTTTTCTTTTGTAATACAAAGACATTCGGCCAAATTAAAACATTTGTCATTCCAGAATTCACTAACTTTGCTTCACCCTCCTTAATGCAGAGTATGATTACATCCCTGTTGCTTTTCATAGAGAATAAATCTGATAATTGGGAGGCAGGGACTCTTCTACACCACTATTCAGTCATCCTTCATTTCCCTCACTATATAAGGTGAATTCACACAACTACTTTTCCTTTTTGCTAATGAAAGCTGGGATATAAATGTGGAAGTACATCCTTGCACTTTAAATTATGAAGGAAAAACAAACATTTGCCAATATGGAAAGACATCATAGAAAGGCATGGTGGAGAAACTCTGATTGTCTTCAGTTCTCCCTCCATTATGTGTCAACTAAAGACAAGCAGATGTGACTAAAGCTTGTATGTTTATACCAAAATGTCTCATATTTTATAGCATCTTTATGTTTATAACATTCAGACAGTTTGTAATCTAGATGAATGATTTATGGCTGTTGCTGTTTGGGAGTGTTTTATGCATGCACACACTTTTACATATTACAAACATATGTTTCTAATTTGTAACCCATTCCCATACATGCACAACACTCATACAACTGTGGGGAAAGGCCATCCTTGCTTGTAGAATGGACTCCACTGGAGGTAGGAAGTACATCTTGGTGCTGGCACTGTGATATGGAACAATGGGGGCAAACTTTTGGATATTTCTACTGATGTAGACTCGAGGCAACTGACTTGGACTCAAGTCAGACTTAAGTTGCTTCATGACTCAGACTTACATGGCAATAAATGATGCACTGACTCAACCCAACTTGAGACTTGCATATTTTTAGTGACTGACTTGCTGCCCTTGGTTCAGTAACATTTCATCCAGAAACCTTACGACTTTGAACAATGCTTCAATTTCTTTTTGTCACATGACAATCTGTTTCAAGCCCAAAGGTGGGTGCATTTCTTAGAGCAGAATAGCAAATGGGTTAGGCAATGCTGTGAGCTGGGCTTGAGCCTACTCAACAGCCTGTCCCTGCTGCATATTGGGGGAGCCTTCTAAAACTTTTCCTAAGAGCAAAAGACAAGACTTGCCCCCCACAGTGCAGGGTGCATTTCTCAGAGGGGAACAGCAAATGTGAAAGCCAACAGGCTTAAGGAGGAAGGAGCCTTCCTTCTAAAACTTTTGAAGCTTCAATAACTGGAAGTAAGTAGGAACCTATTCCCCACTTCCAAAGCTGCAGACACTCGTGTGCCCATTGACAAAAAAGCCTCTAAGCTTTGTGAAGGGGAAGTAAGAAGGATTTGATGCTCAAGCTGCAGATGGCAAAATCACAAATGTGGAGGGTCAACTCTACTTATATGGTTAAAGTTGACTTTAACTTTGTCCAGGGATTCTGGAATATAGGTTGGGGTATAAAGTTGGCTTCCAGACTTGACATTTGACTTAAAAGTATCTTCAAGGATTTGAGACTTGAGTAGAAGACTTAAATATATCACTGGATGTTTCAGTCCACTCTGCCTGTTTACTTCCCTATTTATCTCATACCATCCAGCTGTCCCAATTTGGCAGAGATAATCCTGATTAATCCTCTGTCATCACACTTTAGCTGCTTTGAAAACACCCCAGTTTTTTCCCTCCCTCACCTACTTTCCCCTTTGGTTCTCAGCTTACTTTAATTGCTCTAAACCAAGTTCAGTGTGAAAAAGCAGCTTGTATTCAGTTCACTCAGCAAAGCGGGGGGACAGGAAAGGGCAGAATCTTGCCCCTTCCAGGAGGCTCAGGCTGCTGTAGTCTCTTCAGACTTTGACT
Organism: Ctenosaura bakeri; assembly: GCA_948474755.1. Taxonomy (NCBI): domain Eukaryota; kingdom Metazoa; phylum Chordata; class Lepidosauria; order Squamata; family Iguanidae; genus Ctenosaura; species Ctenosaura bakeri. The sequence goes on along the minus strand of CAOLHI010000513.1, from coordinate 108,901 downwards.
ATGGACTTAGGCCACTTTCTCACTTTTGTAATGATTGAATTTGAGAATCCAGAGCCCTACACAGCTGATGGCATGCACTTATGACAGGAAAGTAGTTGGTTATTTTTTGGCAATCTGCAATAGATTTTGTGAACCAGTGTAGTTAGATTGGTGGGCCAAAAGAGCCAAACATATTTATCTATAGCAGATAATGGGGTGAAAGAGAGGAAGTATGGTGAGCACCAGTATGCATCCCTTTGATGAAGAGGAGGTCTCCAGAATTGCCTTTTGGGTAATGGAGCTCAGAGAAGGGGATTACCTTTTAATTGGCTTGGGTCAGGTTATCACTTTAAGTCATGGAACATGGGAGAGAGGGTTTTCTCATCAAGACCAGCTGCCAGGTAACAAACCAGAGCAATCAAATTGCTTCTGGGATTCTGGTGTCTAACCCAAGGTTGGCAGAGGGAGAAATCAGGAAGGAACCCCCCCTGCTTCAGCAGATCCTACACTAGGCAGCTTCCCCTTCTCAGTTCATCTCAAGCCTTATGCTTGTTGTGCTTATTTCCATAATAGAGTAGCAATTTATGGCAATCTTGTCCAATCTAGTGCAGTCCAGACGTGTTGGACTATAATTCCAAATAATTCCACTTAACACTGGGCATGCTAGCTAGGAATGACAGAGGTTCTGGTCAGACACATCTGGAGAGCATCAGGTTGGGCAAGGCTGCTCTGTGGAGTTTGCTTCTCCCAAGAATGTGCAAATCTGCTCAACTATTGAAGCTGCACCTCCTCAGTACCTAGAAACCAATGACTCATGTCAAAATGGAAGAGTGAGGATAAAACACACAGCAAACAGGAAAGCTAAGGAGGTTGCCAATTTGAAGTTAAAAGACTTAACACATTTACCTGTTTTATGTTTTGTAAATATCTTATTTTCTATTCACGCTATATGAATAGAAAGAATGTTTATGCAAAGGCTATTGTAAGCTTCCTGCTTTCTTAGGCTTTAAAAAAGCAGAAGTCTTCTAAGGAACTATTGTTTCTGTCTCAGAATGCCATGAAAAATGTAGAAAATATTTTAAGATGACTGACATTACATAGAGATAGTAACATTACCAGCAAAATGTACCCAGGACCAGCAGAATATACCCAGTATATCCAAGTGGGACTGGGAAGGAATCTTGCCTGAAATCTCAGAAAGCCAATGCTGCCAGCAAGAAGTTTAATAATAATGGGCTAAATGGACCAATATTCTGACACAACATAAGGTCACTTCCTGTGATATAGTACATGTCTTTGCTTAGATATCCTACTTAATGTTGTTGTGCCCAATTTCATTACAGAAAACCTTGGCGTTGTATAAAAAGGGTGTCATAGAAGAAAATGGCGTATAGTATCTATTAATCTAATCTAGAATATTTGAAAAACAGGTTAGGTGAGCCTCTTGATTGGTTTAGAAGCAAATGGCATTCCTCCATAGGAGTGTGAGCCCAAATGCTGCCTTGAGCTCTTGTGACCTCACAGATCACTGTGACATGTCTGCCCTTGAATGGAGGCTATATAAAAAAAATACCTGTATACACAGCAATGTCTAACCTAGTAAAAATTGTACCAATGCATAGAAAATACTGTGTTTTCCCCCTTTTTTGCTATTTATGTGAAAAAGCTTTAAAAACTGAATAGTTTTTAAAGTCTTTCTTGAAGTAGAAGAAAACTGCTAAAATTACTTGTTCAAGAAAAACTTGGTGAAGAATTATATTCTTGATTTTAAGTAGCTTTCCCTTCTGCCTCTACATGAGTGTTACATGTTGTCATTAAATTGTCTGACTTGAAAAAATATATTTATTTTATCCTTTTACATGGTATTTTGTGCGGATAGTTATCTGAGGTTAGAATATCAGTTTACTCTCTGAAACCATATCTTTCACATTGAACTTTGCACTTTTGATCTGTTTTGAACAGCACATCTCTTAGATCTGCCTGGGGCTAAAACACTGAAGACACTTTTTAAGATTTGTACAATTTGGCTTATACAACACAATATGGTACAATTACGAAAAACATTCAAAGACAAGTTGAAGTTAAATGAAACAGTGTGCATTGATATGTCAAGAATTGTACAATATACATGCTAAATTCTCCACAGTGGAGATTTTGTTCTGAACAATTATAATTACAAACACCTAAAAAAAATAATTACGGTGGGGACTACAGAAAGGTATATCACCTCGTTCAACATTTTCCTTAAATTCTGTGAAGCTGAAAAGTTTTGTATTTGTCACAAACATCCATTTGCTAGAGAAGACAACTGGGCTTCAGTAAGACTTATTAGTCAAGCAGATGATTGGAATATAATGTTGATATTTCCAATTGCATGTTTTGATAGATGGATATTTTAACCACATCAGTGGATCTGCTCATCTCTTCTTTGCTGAGACAGGATGGATTTCCTTCTGTTCTGGCACATTTCATCTCTGGCTATGCGCCAGTGAGATTTTTTTACAAAGCAGCTCATATTAGCAGATCTTTGGTGGGAACATTAAGAGGAAGCAAGAGAAAAACTCTGGAGTCCCTTATTGCTGAGATCTAGCTCTAGGGCAGATACAAAGGGGGAAAAAATGATCAAAAATCACAGAAGACAAGAAAAAGGTACTTCATTTTCTCCAGAGGATTAAGCTAAGTCAAAACAGGTTTAAAACAGCAGAAGACAGCATTTCTGATACTGATGTAAATCTGTCATCATTTTTCATTTTTTATAAAGTATTTGTCCTTGCATTCAAAACAAAGACATGGTAGATTAAAGTATGGTATGTTAAAAATAGTGAAAGGACTGAAAGGAGACACCAGTTCCACGTACTTTATCGTGGTCAGTAACTTTTGTTTCATAAAAAGCCTAACACATTTTGGCCTTAATACCACTTGGCCTTCTTCAGGGGCTAGTCTAAAATTAAACAACTCAAACACAATGTTAATTTCTGATACTTGAAACTATGGATTGCTTTTATGGTTTTTGTGTAATTCAAGTACAAAGGGAATAGCTATATAGATGACTTTTCCAAAGTGCAGTCTTGCAAATCATCTTGCTTGCATTACTAATCTTTTTACATCACATAATTTAAAGGAAACTATTTGGCTCTAAAGATTAATGTAACTTCTAATTTGGGACAATTGTGGGCTTATTTGGTAACAGCTGAATAATTAAAATCATATGGCATCCTCCCACCCAGACAATGTATAAAACTGGGAATATTCGTGTTAAATCAAAAGGCCTAAGAAGCAGTATATAATAATTTTCTAACAAATCACGATATGTCACAGGTCAGCATCCCAGTGCCTTGACAGTGATGATTATCATGTCCCTTTTTAGTTTGGGACCAGGCCATTCCCTCTCCTCTTTCTTCACACACTGTGGAAGGAGATTGTAAACATCCACTTTGAATTTGGAATAAACTAGTTTCCTTAAACATCTGAATAGGGCAAACTGTTGTTAATTTATATAGTTCAGTCACAGTGAGAGCAAAATCACAGTTCCTCATAAGCTACATTTGGATGTAGCTTATGAAAGCAGTAAAGAAACTGAAAGCTGTGAATCTCTTCCCCTTGCATAGAAAGGAAAGGAAAGGAAATGTGATCAAGACTCTCCTCAGTTCATTCTCATAACATTAAACCAGAGACAGTAGATATGTGAGCCCCAGATGGGACAGAAGGGCCCACTCTATTACCATTCTTGAGAGAGGAGCGATCATTTGACATATCTAGTTATCAATCAATGAATAATTTTATTTATATACACCTTTCTTCCAAAAGTAGGACTCAAGGAGGCTTACAAAATAAGAATATACAAGTAAGACCATATATAGTTGCAAATATACCAAAGTTAAAATTTAAAATAATCTGTCTATAAAATTAAAATGGTATAAAACTTTCACTTGAAAGCATAGAGCAAAACTGTACAGCATTAAAACAGAAAACCCATCATATAAACCAATCAGTCAACAGATGCCTGCTGAAAGAGAAAAGTCTTCTCTTGTTGGTGGAAAGATGATAGCTAGCCTAGCATCCCAAGAAAGGAAGTTCAAGTGTTTAGAAACAGCTCCAGTGGCATAGGGACAGAGGAGTGAGTGAAGCAATGCACCCTGGGCAGCACTTTTTTAGGGGTGCCACAGCTCCTTGCCTGCTCCCCGTGTGTTGTTGCCCTGCCTCTGTGCACCATCAGCCTGCTCCTGCATGCCATTATCCTTACCCCTCCCCTCCGCCTGCCCCCCCACCCCTCCTCTGCTCATGCCAAGCTATGCCACTGAACAACTCTCTCCTGTGATCTTACCAAACATATCTGTGAAGTTGCTGGGATCAAGAGAATGGTCTCCCATGACAATCCTAGAGTTTGGGCAGACTCATATGAGAATATATGGCCCTACAGATAGCCCTACAGATAGCCTGAGCTGTTTAGGGTTTTATAGGTCACGATCAGCACCTTGAATTGTTCTAGGAAATGGACTGGCAGTCAGTGCAGGTGTTTCAACAAAGGAATTGTGTGGTCTCTGTAACTAGCTCCATTATCCATCTGACTGCACCCCCTATTTGTACTGTTTCTATTTGACTGCTCAGACAAGTAACTGAAAGTCAATTATGCACCTTTAAGAAATGGTGTTTGAGTTTGCTTGTTTCTATCTTCCTTTCTAATCCGTTTCCCCCTTTGTGTCATATACTTTAGAATTTAAAATTTAGGTCTATGTACGTAGGCAGGATCTGTCTTGTTTTTAATCTGAACAGTGTAGCATATTTTTAAGTATTTTTATATGATTAGTATAGTAATGAAACCTAAGCTTTCCTAGATGTGAATTATGTACTGTAGCATTGTCTCATTGTAGTGCTTGCAAAAGAATACTAAGCTAGAAAGATGAATGCTGGGCCTCACCCAACAACACATTTCCAAATGCGTCTGTTGTTGAAATGGAAAGCTACATACACACCCCTCCCTGACATAACATAAGATGACTTGCCAGCAGTTTCACGACCCCCCTGTGACTAATAGTGTAACAATTCATGTGCTACGAGGAAGAAATCAGAGTGGGAACAGCCGCAGTGAGATCATATCTTTTAGTAAAAGCTGAAAGAGATCCATGTGTGTCTAACTGGGCCAGAGATCTAAGAAGCTGAACAAAGCTATTTTAAAGTATATTCTAACATCTTTTCATGTTTAGGAAAATAATTACAAATTAATAGATAAAAGTCATGTCCAACACACACTGCAGGATAGATACTATAGGCTGGCCATGCTGTCTAAGGGATTCTGGCTGTTGTAGTCCAAAGATAAATTTTCCAGTCTCTAGTTAAAAATGGTCAAAAGTGGTAGGAAATCAAAATTACAAGATCTATCAAAAATAAAGAAGAATTTGACCTTTAGGGCAGTGTTGGATAAAAACTTTTAACAATAGGAAAAACATTACTTAGATTTTAAGTATTATTTTAAATATCAGATATTTAAGCTAAAATACTAATCTTTTATTTATATTTCAACACTTACATATCCAGTAAAACACAAATACCTGTATGGAAATGAACCAGGTGAAAGTATAGGATGGTTTGTGATCAGCTGCACTGATAGAGGACTGTTCTCGTGTCATAAAATTGTGGATAACATTAACTGCTTTGCAAAGCTTTCTTTTTTAAATTTCAGTTTTTCATTGTGCGAGTGTGAGTCTGTGTACCTTCAAGCTGCCTGTTGATTTATGATGTCTCCATGAATTTTATAGGGATTTTCTTAGGCGAAGAATACTGAGAGTTGATTTGCCAATGCTTTCTGATGTATAGCTGACAGCTCCTAGTATTCCTTGGTGGTTCCCCATCCAAGCACTAACTAGGGCTGTCCCTGCTTAGCTTCTGAGATTAGACAGCTCTGGTGCCTTCAAGGTTATTTAAGCCCCTCAGTTTTTCTGTATCCAGTGTTACTCTTTTAAGATTCCAGTTGTCTGAATATCGTCCATTGCTGCTTAAAGCTCTGCTTGGGAATGTGTTGGCCTGGAAACGACAGAGCCCTGTGTCCCTTTCCCCACTTTATTTGATGTATTAAAGTTGTGGTGCTCCCACTTAACCCAGAAGTCAGTGTCTGGCTTCTCTGTCTCATCACAATATACACTGTATGTTCTCAAACAGGACATGATTTCTGCCCTGTGCAGGAAAACCATGTGCAGTTCTGTGCAAATGAATCTTTCCCAACAAATTCCTGACAGTGCTTGAAAATGGCACGTCATCTGAAAATGGCACAGGAGCACTCATCTTATGGAGTGGGGAGAAAATTGCTAAATTATTCCTTCTTGCCCGTAGAAATGAAAGTAAAAATGAAGATTTACATCTTTAGTGTATGGTAAGCTGTGCGTGTTATTGGACATAGTGTCATATTGTTGGGAATTTTTCTGCTGCCAAGGGAAGAGTGGTTTCCTCTATGTCAAATTGGTACAGGTGTCATTGGTATGCTATTCTGTTGTTATGCAGCTAGACTCTGTAGTGATGTTTTTAACTGCTTTTGTTTTTTTGTTTTTTTACAGATTTTGGTGTAAGTGTTTATAGGATTCTAATGACGGGCCTTTCCACTTGTTACCGCAAATCTGCCCGTCCCTGAGTTTATAAAGCCAACGAAAAACAACTCAGAAAAATTGAGTAGGGTAAGAAGACTATTTTATTGTCAATTAAAAAATTACAATTAAAAAGGTCAATTGTACAATTGAGACTGACCAGGGTTTGTGTTCCCTATAAAAAATAAGTCAGTACTGAACACATTCTCATTTGAAATTTATATTCCCCTTGTCCTTTCAAAAATACACATTCGGATTCCATTGGTTGTAAAATATGTATGCAGACACATGCAAAACACTTCTAATCTTCAGGGTTGCATTATGGCTGTTCTCCCTTTTCAGAGAGTTAAAATCTTTATCTTAACAGAAGGACTTGCTCCATTGACACAAAAGATGCAATTTTTAAAACTGTTACAAAATTGTTGGTTCTTATCCGTCTGTCCAGCTCACATTGGTTAGTACACTTCTGGTAGCTCCTTATCTCTTTTTCATATCCTGTTACAAGGCACTTTTTCCGTCTGCTGTTCCCTTGGTTAGACTTAAAGGCACATATTCATTTATTCATCTTTTAAATCCATTTGCTAAAAAATACTAATTTTTCAACTGTCTAAAACAATTCTATTTAAAACAATTCATTATTTTATATTATACATTATTCCACTTTCAACATCCTGTGGAATTCCAGTGTTTGTAGTTTACTGAGGCCAAAAAGCTCTCTGGCTGAGAATTCTAAATACCCCTCCTGAAACTGCAAACCCCAGGATTCTATAGGATGTTGAAGGGGAATAAGAGCACTATAACAGTGTAGTGCGGGAAGGCCCAATGTTACATTTATATCAGCATTAGATAGCTGACAGGCAAGTGCATAATCTTTTCTTTTAATTTGCTAAATTGTGTCCTAGGGCTAGATATGGGGCATAAATTTCTTTGGTCCAAATTTGAATGCAAACTCACTTTACCCACATTTCCTTAACTAAATCATGAACCAAAATACCGTGGATATTTATATTTTCATGACTTTTTTCCATGCAGGTCTCTACTCCAAAAATGCATACAAAAATTATTATGCTAGGGGAAAATACTATTAAGTGCACATGTTGGGAGAAATTGCTTGCAAAAATGTGTACTTTAGGACTGTGCATAAAAAAAGCATGTTTATTTGGAGTATTGTGTATCATAATGTATGTGCCATTTTTGTGTCCCCCCCCCTTTTTTTTAAAAAAAATGCTGATTGATGTGGAAATAAGAAAAAAATGAACTTTTCCTCTTTCTCTGTTTTTAAGCTAGCATTCCAGGAATCTGTAGCATATTCTGTGTGAGCAACCAATATAGTTGGCACAAAGTGGCTGAGGGAAAAATTTAAATAAGGCGCCATATCAAGAATTGTCCTAACACTGTTAGTGACATTTAAATCCTATCAATTTTAATGGGACAAATGCTTTCTGGATTGTGGCCTAGATTTGAGCACACCTTGCTTCAGAAAACTTAACTGGTTTCTGCTTTTCAGCTATCCAGGTTCATGAATACAAATACTGACACCTGCAGCAATCTTTTAAAACGATCTCTGTATGCATGCACTGCTGGTAAAACAAAGGAAAAGAGAACAAAAACTCCTAAGATTATCAAAATCTATTTGCATTCTTACTGAAGCAGTTTCTTTGATAGTTTCTTTGGCCCTTTCCACACATTACCTGCTTGCGGAGGTGGGGGGTGCTGTTCGCGCAAGCAGCCTCTTGCGCGAGGCACTCGCATCGCTCCTCCGTTCTCCAGCAGCTGGTTTCCTGGTCGCGTGACCGTCGCGCAAGCGCCCTGCCTCTTCCTTCCGCAGTGCAGCCTGGGAGCTGTAGGCTGCGCTGGGGGAGGAAGCGCGACTGGCCTGGCTCGTCCGACGTACCGCACAGCAGGTAAGTGTGCGCAGGCCCTGGGAGCATTGTGCGACTGCGCACCATTTTCGGCTTAAAGCCGAAAATAAAAAGGTGTGCGTCCGCTCTGTGTCCGGCTCTTGACGTCGCGTAAATGAGAGTGCGTCATACGGACCGCCGCTCCCATTTACGCGAACCTCAAGGGGCCCTCTCACAATAGAAACTGTGGGGGAAAGGGCCATTGTTGTGCCCATGGATTTTTTATTTTTATTTATTTATTTGGTTATACCTAGAAAAAGTCTCCAGCTGCTTGAAAATAGTATTCTTAGTAAATAGTAGAGGGGTAAATAGTGTGATTGGAAATCCAGCTGAGTTAAATAATATCAGTAAAAATGGTTTTCATAAACTTCTACCAGTTTTATTCTTCATCAGCTACAAAACTTTAGTAAACCCCATGCAAAGGAAGAGATTGAATGGACCAACCTAGTCTCCTTTCTATGTTAGTTATTATTGTCATTATTACCCTAACTTTGGTTCTTTTTATATACAGGTAGAGGTCAAATCATTATTTTCTACTGGCTTGTCATTGTGCCACTAAGGAGAACGTACTACAGGGTTTTCCTGGCAAGATTGTTCAGAGGGGGTTTACCATTGTCTTTCTCTGAGCTCTTACTTACCCAAGATCAACAGGGGGCTTTCATCGCCAAGTGGGGATTTGAACCCTGGTCTCATTGAGTCCTAAGCCATTTCCACACTAGACTGTTATAGCGCTATGATTCCACTTTCAACATCCTATGGAATCCTGGGGTTTGCAGTTTAGGGAGCGACCAGCCGGCCCCTCCCAAAACTGCAAACCCTAGGATTCCATAGGATGTTGAAAGTGGAATCATAGTGCTATAACAGTCTACTGCGGAAATGGCTCTAGTCTGCACTCAGACTTTAGCATCCCACTATCTCTATGACTGCATGCTAGCCAAGTTTCTCTCTCTGTGTATAATAGTATTCACATATGAATAAAGGTGGGTGAATCTATAATAACAAAAAAGAATGTTTATCTTTTTAATCTTGAGAACTTGGTTTTACACATTTTTATACTTCTTAGGGCTACTGATTCATTGAAGATAGTTTGTGCCTTGTGATTTCAGTTCTTTCAAATCCAGTTATTTGGTTGGTCTTGTATTTACTGTACAGCTGAATTGAGTAATTCCCTTTAAAAATACCTTGGGCATGAATGAAATAAGAGTTTTAGCTCATAATTCATGACTGTTTTTTTCAATGGCTCCAGGTGTATTATTCCTTCAGGAAACAACTAGTCCAGGAGAAATTAAAAACTGGTATTTATTCACCTAAGGAACTGTAGAGGTTACTAAATCCAAATCCCTTTACAAGAACACTTGATCATGTCTACTAGTAAAGTATAGGTCTCTGGAGATAGCATATTTTATCCATATGGTGAAACAGAAAGAAATACAGGATGCAGCTGCAAAGATTATTTCGCTATGTAATTGTTTTTATTTTTGTAATTGTTTTTGTAGCCCATTTCCCCCACTATCTGAATGTAACAATAATGTTGAATGTAGCAGTATCTTGCTGAACCAAATTCAAATGCTTTACTTAAAGTAAGAAACATCACATCATCACAATAATGGCTTTTTAATTTTTAAGGAAGACACAATGTATTACTTGGATGTATTTTAACTCTCATCAAGACAGATGAAAACTTGCACAAAATGATATCTAATCCCATAGGAATTTCAATATATGCAGGGGATAGGATGTCCTTTGGCCATCAGAGATTTTAGAGGAAGGCTGGCAAAACTGAAGGTATCCTACAGTGCTTAAATACCAAGAGCCAGAAAATACAAGTTCATATGAGGTGGAATGTTTGTTTTGAGCTGTTACCAGGCCACCATTGGGGTAGGGGGGAGTAACCAACATAGTTTTTTGTCTTAAAAGGGCTACTGCTGATATTTCCAAATTCTAATCAACAAAACAAAAACTTTCTTTGAAACCCCAGATTAGAAAGGTCAGGTCATCAGCCTTACCTAATTACAGTCTGCAGGGTTGTGTTTTTTTAACAAGAGGAGGAGAGGAATTATTTATTATTTATTTATTAAAATATTTGTTTTCTTCCCTACATGAAGAAATCTCAGGGTAGCACATAAGTAAAATAAATATTAGCAGACTGAAACAATTTGAACAAGAAAAGTAATTCAGATCAGCTAAAACATATCAAACAAGTTGGCAAATTAAAACCGGTTAAAAAGATTTTTTTTAAAAAAAAATCAAAACCATGTGCATAAATATTATGGAGTGAACGAATTAGGTCCAACACCTTTGGTGGACAGCCATGTTTTTCACTTATCACCTAAATAATACCAGTGTCAGTGTCAGTTGGCCTCTAAAAGAAGGGCATTCCACAGCTGAGTGCCACATCTGAAAAGGCCCTCTCTTGTCTCTTCACACAGTGTATTGACTTCATGGTGGGGCATGGAAGAAGGCCCTTCCAAAACACCTTGGTTTTTGGGCAAGCATATAGAAGGAGAGGCATTCCTTCAAGTATTGAATCCAAGCTGTTTAGGGCTACAAATCCCATTGCAAGCATCTTGAGTTCAGATTGGAACCATAATTTCAGCACAATTCTATTAAGTGGTATTATATGATAGCTATATGATCTCCCAGCTGGCAATCAAGTTGTTGTGTGCCAGTGACCATCAGTTTGCTCCCCCCCACTTTAAGACACGTAAGGGTAGAATTGGTCAGGGACATGCCCAACTCCAGGAGATGATGGGATTTTTGTCTCTCCAGGGACATGGGAACCACATACTGGCTTTTGTTCATGTGGCTGCAACTTTTGCCATCATCAGTCCTTTCCCCTATTAGTCATGCAGGTGGAGCCAGGTGACAGTTTTATTTCCCATGCTAAGCTTATCCTTTTCAGCTGTAACGAATAAGATTGTGGCCAATTACCTTCCAAATATGTGCTAATATATCCTTATGAGAGCCAGGGTGGTATAGTGGTTTGAGCATTGGACTTGTTACCCTGATCTCTGGGGGTCCCGGGAGGGACACCTAAATAACCAAACAACAACACAACTTTGGGGATAATTAGGGTTCTGTCCTAGGCCCAGTGCTGTTCAATATTTTTATCAATGACCTGGATGAAGGAATAGAGGGCATGCTCATCAAATTTGCAGATGATACCAAACTGGGAGGGGTTGCTAATATGCCAGAGGACAGGATCAAAATTCAAAATGACCTGGATAGATTGGAGAGCTGGGCCAAGGCGAACAAAATGAAATTCAACAGAGAGAAGTGTAAGGTCCTACACTTAGGTAGAAAAAATGGAATACAGAAATATAGGATGGGGGACACGTGGCTGGACAGCAGTACGTGTGAAAGGGATCTAGGAGTCTTCATAGACCACAAGCTGAACATGAGTCAGCAGTGTGATGCGGCAGCCAAGAAAGCCAATGCAATTCTTGGCTGCATCAATAGAAGTATGGTGTCTAGATCAAGGGAGGTACTGGTACCACTCTACTTTGCTTTGGTTAGACCCCATCTTGAATACTGTGTCCAGTTCTGGGCACCCCAATTCAAGAGGGATATTGACAAGCTGGAGCAAGTCCAGAGGAGGGCAACCAAAATGGTGAGAGGTCTGGAAACCATGCCCTATGGGGATAAACTTAGAGAGCTGGGTATGTTTAGTCTGCAGAAGAGAAGGTTAAGAGGGGACATGATAGCCATGTTTAAGCATTTGAAGGGATGCCATGTAGAAGAAGGAGAGGGCTTGTTTTCTGCTGCTCCAGAGACCAGGACAAGGAGCAATGGATTCAAGCTGCAGGAAAGGAGATTCCACCTGAACCTCAGGAAGAACTTCCTGACAGTCAGGGCTGTCCGGCAGTGGAATGTGCTGCCTCGGAGTGTAGTGGAGTCTCCTTCCTTGGAGGTTTTCAAGCAGAGGCTTGATAGTCATCTGTTGGGAGTGCTTTGAGGGTGTTCCTGCATGGCAGGGGGTTGGACTGGATGGTCCCTGTGGTCTCTTCCAACTCTACATTTCTATGATTCTATGATTAGCTAGAGCACTCACTAAAGCTAGCAAGAGGCAGGGTAACTTAGCAGGATCTTGCAACCCAGCTTCTATGGGGTCAGGTCAATCAAGCAGCCAGACGGTTTAAAAGTAATAAAATGGATGTTTATTAAGTACAGACAAATATTAAAGACACCACAGTCACACAGATAACTAAGGAATCAGAGATTGATTTAGGAGTAGGGATTTTCAGAGGGAAATGGGTGATACGACACCTATCTTGTAGTCCTGGACCTTGAGAGCGAAGTTGGGGTGCGAAGAAGAAGCTCAGCGCATTTAGCTGAGGGGAGCTCACCAAGCAGAGCGGCAGCAAGGCTGGATGGAACTCGGGAGCGATCCGAGGAGGGTCTCGGAATCAGGAGGTTTTATAGGGTGAACTGTGACTGCAGGCCATACCTTATTCGGTGAGGACAATGTGTTTTAGGAGCGGGACAAAGCCTTGGAAAGGTCAGAATTTAGCATGATTGACTTAGAGCCGAATTAACAATAGTGTAGCCAGTATGCAAATGCGGAGTGCTTAGTCCAGCTTTGTCAGGTTACCTGCTTGGGGTAGGGAGCCTTTGTTAGTATCGTGCATAAGCAATGAGGTGTTTGCCGGAGAGGTCCCTGAAGCGACGAACCAGCTGTATCTGGCCTGCCTGGGTGGAGAATGGAATATCCAGCAATTATCGGCTGTGCCTGTTTATGTGCTTGTCCGGAGGCCTCACAAACACGTGGAGTGGGGTGGCAGAGGAAAGCCAAATTGTTTGATATCAAAGACCATTTCCGCACTACAGTGTTAAAGTGCTGCTATTCCACTATCAACCTCCTATGGAATTCTGGGGTTTGTAGTTTAGGGAAGGGCACTTCGAATTCTCAACTAAAGAGCTCTTTGGTCTCAGTAAACTACAAACCCCAGAATTTCACAGGGCGTTGAAAGTGGTATAGCAGCACTTTAACACTGTAGTGCGGAAATGGCCAAAGAGATATTGAGTGCTATCTCCGGGTAGGCCTGGACCTCAGTAACAGACTACAGCCCTGAGGACCAAGTTTTGATTTCATACTCAGTCATGGAAACCCTCTGGGTGACCTTGGGCACATCACACACTCTTAGCTCCCAGAAAATCCTGTGATAGGTTCACCTTAGGGTTACCATAAGTCAGAAATGACTTGGAGGCACACAACAACAATGCTCTTATAGTTCACCCTCACCCTGCTACTTATTGCTAGGGTTGGAAATGAGAGAAAAACAATTAGGCTTTCTTGATGGGCAGCCCTAGCTCTGGAAGTCCCTTTCCAAGATGGCCACTATGGTCCCCTCCTTGCTGTCCTTCTGTTGGCAGGCAAAGACCTTTTTAATATATATATCTATAAAATTCCGACAGACATTTAGAATTGAAATTTTTTTAAAAGGGGGCTTTAGAAAGGGCTGTATCAATTTTACAGAACTTTTTAAAATTGCTTTTATCCTGTTTAGGATAAAATTTATTGTGATTATTTAGTTTTATTTTAATATTATAAGTTTTTAGCTACATTGTACTTGTTTTAAATGGTAAACTACTATGAATCTCAATTTTGGGGAAAAGGAGGGGTATAAAATTAACCACCACCTTCACCACAACATCTGCTTTTTTGTCTACAGCAAGATAGCATTGGACAGTTTTAATGACAACATGCAATAATTTTCTACTGCAATAACAGCTTCTGCAAAGAAAAATGGCCTCTTATAAAGGGCAGCTCTTTGTGACAATCACCCTAAAAGACAATCAGAGCAAGTCACTTGTATGAAGCCATTGTCCTTTCAAGCAAATTTCCCATAGGTTGGTGCACCATCTGCTGGTTTTCTTTTCTGTTGCCCTGTTGTACTTACAGAAGTAATGGTGCAATGGGGCGGGCGGAGGGATAAGTCACAAGTCTTATTCCATCATATAGTGCCCATATATATTAGATCTCTAGGTAGAGGCTTCCTTGTCAGTTCTAAACAAGGTAAGCCAGGAAAATAATTCCTGACTGCATTTCATCTAGAAAACCAAGCTGGGTTTCCCATGGTATACAGGGTGTTTACAGGGTGCTTGGTCTACGGGAAGAAGGGCAGGACAGAAGACGGAAGGGGAAAGAATATAAACATGGAGTTCAGTGGTCAAATGTTGTTCAGTGGTCAAATAGGGATCAGGACATCAGGAAGGAGGCAGAGAGAAAAGAGATAAGATGGTGAGACAGGGAAAGTGGCAGATTCTGATAGTTGGAAGCTGAGTGGAGGAATTGGTGGGAAAGTGTCTGAGGGAAGAATTCAGGGAAAGTTGTTAAACTGACATTAAAACTAATTGTTACATTGAAATAATAATAAAAGCCAGATTACATATTGGATGTTTGAACATTCTCTGATTCAATAAACCTTTGTTGTGGTGTTTGTTTCACCTCTCTATCTGGGAACCATGCATCTAGAAGATTATATGAGATATTAGTTGTATAAATATAAAACAGAACCCAAATTAGAATACAGTCTCTTGTCCAGTGCTATAGCCATCTTATGACCCCAAATACCAAACCCAGTAGTGGTTTCAGGGGTAAGAGAAGCCCAGAACTGGTGTATGTGTGATCAACCCAGACAAGGGAGTCATCATAATTTCCATTTGTAGGGAATGATGTTTTTGCATCACAGCTCTGCCACATCTTTATGTCTTGTAATTCAGGTTTATATGGCATATGGAATAGACTTCCCCTCTAAAATTAACCAACTAAGTTAAGCTCTGTTTGAGCTTTCCTTGAAAGTGACTTTCAAAACTGTTCAACAAACTCCACATGTTTCAAAAAGAATCCTATTTGCTAGTGACTTTTCATCATTCTTGTTTTCTATTTTTAAATGTTAATTTCCTTGCAAATTCATAAAACTCTTCAAGCAAATCGTTGCTTTGAAGTGGCAATACCCTGTGACTCAGTGCCTCCTTCGAGACTTCATGTTGTCCATGATACAATCCACCAGGAGCAGAAGGTCAATGTGTGCCTTCATTTCAGTGATGGCAAGAAGCTTTGACACTTTGATCTTAGTAGGATTTCTTTCATTCCATGTCCTGATTACACACTGTGCCTCTCCATTGGTTTCACAGATTACAACAAAGAATGCTTTCTGTGATGAGCAGTTCAAAGGTTCCTAGCACTCGTTCTTCATTTCTGTCCTTCTTTGGTTCTATTTGTGCCTGATACCCTGATGATATCTCTAGCTGTTGTGCAGTGAGCTGTTTGTGGATGTCTGATGTGGCTCCAGCTGAGGGCCAGGTATCAACACTGTGACAACCTCCTCAGCCTTCCCTTGGGCAAAACATCTAAGCCCCAAGGACAATCCAAATATTATGGGTTGCTTCCTGGGCCAGCTTAATTGAAAGGTAACCCAGGGACTCCCACCCAAGCCCCAGGGCCCTACAAGTGAGTGCCTGAATCCCAGGTTATCCTTAAGGGTAAGTTCTGAATTATGGATCCTGGAATCCTTAATTCAGTTGCAGGTGTTGGGCCTGGCTTCTTGCTTCATATCCCTACACTTGGCAGGGATTTCTTTCTTCAGTAAGGTTAAAGGATTTGAAGATTCCTGTGCCACTGTGGAGAGGTGGAAGAGGATGAAACCTAGGAGGGCTGACAGCAGGAGGCCCATTACCTTCAAACATCAGGCTGGTCAGGCAGCTATTGGCCATGTGCCGGTCCGAGGAGGAGGCTGTGCTGTTCCATACAGGCTTCACTTTGGCATTTTTGGGAGCTTTTAGAGTCGTAGAGTTGGTTGCAGGATCCAGATCAGACCAGTCTGGTAGGGAGCTGCAGGTAGGATACATCTCTATTGGCACAGAGTCTGTCAGCATCAGGATTAGGCTGTTCTAGTGCAACAAGTTCAGGCTATTCATTTGTGGGCTATTGGGGTTCCTGACCCATGCCCAGTCAAAGTCCTGTCCAGGTTTTTAAATTTGTTACCACCCAGGCCAGGGTACCTTTTCATCCATCAGGATGGTTCCTCCCTTTCTAGGTTTCAATTGGTTGCAGTCCGTAGGGCTACGCTCCAGCAGATGGGTCTGCCACCTTGCGAATTTGGGAGCAATTCTTTCAGAATTGGAGCAGCCATCACAGCTGCTCAGTGGGTTTAGCAGTCAGGGACATCAAGAGGATAGGAAGATGGAAATTTGGGGTGTTCATGGCCTGCATACGGCTGGGCCTAGACATGCAGGAACAATAACACAAGTTTTGTTTAAGTTTTAGGGCTGAAGAAAGGGGGCAGCAGAAGGCAGTGGATGCAAACAGCATTGGATGTGGCAGGAGCACATGAGCTTGGAACAATGGCTACAGTGGAGCAAGGCAATGAAGGCTGTTGTCGCTAAGGTGACAGGGCGGCATTGGGAATAGTGTCAGATCAGCATGCAAACATATGGGGAGAGCAGCACGTGTGGTTCTGCAAAAAATGGCAAGGAAGTACGGTTTGCAGAAGACCAACATGCCAGGGCCCTGGGACTATGGTCCAGGGACATGGACTCCATGGCTGGATCAGATAGACTTTGAGTGGTGCCAGCTTCAAGTGGGGAGGCTGGTTGTCTGTTGGCTACAGCTGTGAAGAGTTGGTATAAGGCAGGAGCGGGGCTTGCCACTATCTGCCCTTTTGGTGGTTGGCATGGGTCCTGGAACTGGGATACGTTTCTGGTGCCTTCGAGCAGGATATAACTAATAACACCTCAGTTCAGCTCCTTGGGGTGCAGGGGTGTTACTGGCTGTGCACAGCTCAAGAGATGCACACACATCCCTGCACTCCAGGGTGATGGGTGGTTCTTTCCACCTGTTGCCAATTGGGTTTTGACAGCAGTTGGTGGTTTGGCTCATTGGTCAACAGGCAGGTTGGTTGATGCCTGGATCTGGACGCATGTGTAAACCAACCCTGGAACAGCTATAACCAATAAAGTTGTGGCCTTTATATTTTATAACCTCTGTGTGGTGTGGTTTTTTTGACAGCAGGTCTCAGCCCTGAGCATGCAAGATACTCTGTTTCATGATACACTGTTTCATGTCCCAGTACTAATGTCACTTACAACAACAGGCACACACTGAAAGTGGGTACAAAATGAAGGTGAATGTTTTTGTCACTTTTTAATAGTTTTTATATGTACATTTTGAGCACCTTCCATCTCATTGTAGGCATGTCAGCTAACAGTGGTAACTGGACAGCTGGTAAAGAACCTAGCTGTTCCCTCTGCAGCTTTCAGATTCCATGCTCAGCTGGGAGGCATATGCAGGCTCCTAACTGACTGTCAAACAGAGGAACTGGCAGAGAATTCATGGATTCTTAAGTCTTATTCTCACTGTTTGCCTCAAACAAAGGGAATGCACAATTACTTCCACAGTTCACAAGATTCCAACTTGAAAGCAACCACCCATACAGAGAAAGCTATTTCTCTCAGGAATGGAGAGTGTAAGAGAAAAAGTATGTGTTGTAAGTGATTCAAAGGAGAATGTTTCACTGAAGATGAAAACACATGGAGACACAACGTTAGCTTACAAAGTGCCATAGGGGAAATACTGACAACTCTTTTTCGACAACATGACTCCAAAAAGTATATAATTTCTCAAAGATGAAAGTGTTTATTACACTGTAATGTCTTACAGAAGTATTATGGAACCACTGGATAGTTTACAAAGATTTTGGAAGAAGATGGGAAATGGCTGTAACCAGAGGTCAGGTTTGTGTTGAAAGCAACCAAAAGCTGCCAGACATTTTTGGATATTCATGCAATTGATTGTAGATTAGAAATACATGATGATAGCTAATTCTTGTGGATGTTTTATCTGTTATATCTTCTATTTTTTTCTATCTCTTTTTAAATTGTTTATGGCCTATGGCCAATATCAAAACATCTGTCTATCTATATATCTGTCTATCTGAGCATTTCCATGCTAGTGCAACAAATCTTAACTCGTCTTTTGTTTTTTATTTCTCATATGTGTATAATGTTAACATCTTGTGTACTGTCATCTAAATTATTTTTTTGCTTCACTTTCAAAGTCACCTAGGATGCAACATATTAGAGAACATCTATAGAAATTGTTTTTTAAAAAGTGAGGGATCTGCTTCAGGGTTTACTTCAAACCCTAAAGGAGCAATCTAACATCATGAACCCATTTTGGGGATAAAGGTCAGCACCTTGGATAGTTCTTTTAAAGTTTGGATTAAAATCCATTGACTCTGGAACCACCAGTCTTCAGTACAGGATATAGAAAAATTTCCCATCTCCACCTCCACCTTCTCAGTACCTGTCATTGTGACTAGGGCCCATTAAGTAACTAGGGTAGTGTTCATGAAACTTAGGATAATCTTCACATAATACAACTTATAGACAAAAATACGGAAACCATGTAAATTTTACTTTGGTGGCAGGGGTAGGGAACATTACTGCATTAGAAATGCACTTCACCATCTGCTCTTGCATAAGAAATTCTGACCTACTAGACAGTCACAGTTTGGTCTTTGTGCAAGCTTTGTAGGCCAAGGGAACACACAAAACAAAATACTTTGCTGTTCAATATTCAGAAAAACATTCTTATCAACATAAATTGATAAGAATTTTATTTTAATCTGGTTTTTTTTACCAATTTCTTCATATTCTGAATTGAAAGAACTTGAACCCAAAAGAATTTGAACGAGGAAGAAATGGAAAGAGATGGATTTGCCCATCTAATTGCTGTCAGGATTAAAAATGGCTAGGGGAAAAAAAAGAAAGAAAATTGTCCTCCTGTAACTCCCCAGAAAGTGTGAGTCACTCTTAAAATAAGGCACACTGCCCTCACATGCTGTTTTCATTTTTTTTTTTTTTTTACAAAACCTTTTCTTCACTCAGAAGTGGAGCTCTCGTTACTTCTGGTTTCAGTGGGAGGGGTGGCGTAGCATCTGGAAGATCCCAAGGATGTAGAACCCCCCACAACCACCAAAGATATCCAAACCCTGATCTAAGATCTTGGATAGGAATTTCCATTCTTTCCCATGACACTGAGGTCCTTTTTGCCCTATGCTGTTATAGTGCTATGATTCTACTTTCAACCTCCTGTTGAATTCTGGGGTTTGTAGTTTCCTGAGGTCCAAGAGCTCTCTTGCTGAGAATTCTAAAGGCCCCTCCCTAAACTGTAAACCCCAGGATTCCATAGGATGTTGAAAGTAGAATAATAGCACTATAACAATGTAGTGCAGAATGGCCCTTAGGATGCTGCCTTTGAACCATATGGTTCTTCTCTACGGACAGTGTTGTCAGGGCTGATTAAAAATGGAAACAGACAGCAAGCAGAGGCTGGATAGATAATTTTTATGCTCAGAAAAACATTTTAAAGTATCTTTCTTACTCTTGCACAAAGCCTACACACTTGCTTCATTGAGGTACCGTTCAAGGCAATGGATGATTAGAGTCTGTGTATAGGCCACATTTCCACTGTTTTACCAGCAACATACATAGGTCTCCTATGCCGTGTTTTCCAGTTGGTTTTTTGCAGTTTCTATCTTCTATAAATTATCTTACCAGTTATGCGAAATAGAATTTACATGATGTAGAATTCAGGTACCATATTTGCCTGTGTATTAGATGCACCGGTGTATAAGACTCACCCCACTTTCCAAGAGGTCTTTTTCAGGAATTTTTTTTTTTTAGTACCCTGCCATAGGAAAGTAGGGGAATGAAAGGAGTGCTGCACCAGGCTTCCCTCCCTTTCTCTCTTCCTGTTCTGATTCAGGAGGGAGAACACCTTTCACTTCTCCTCCTTTTCCTATGCATGCTGCCTCGGCAGGGAGTTCCCCCTGCTGAAGCAAAACAAAAGGGAGGGGTGGAGGAAAGCTTACATGAGCAGTTCTTTACTCCCTCCCTTTCCTATGCATTTTGCCTCCTCAGGGAGTTCTCCCCACCCAGGCAAAATGCATAGGGAAGGGGATATGAAAGGAGTGGTCATGCAAGTGCTCCTTTCGCTCCCCTTCCCTTTCCTATGCATTTAACTCCAGTGGAAGTTACCCATATTTGATGGTGTATAAGACACATGGGCATATAAGACGCACCCCATTTTCAGATGGTATTTTTTAGGGAAAAGGCGTGTCTTTTACCCCAGCAAATACGGTATACAGAAATCTGCTTTACGCCTGCTTCTTACCTCAACGTGTCTCCTTAATTTTATCGGAAGCATTTTTCTTCCAAGGAAAATAACAAGATTTTGATAAAAGATATCAAGTTTAGAATTTGGGGGCAGAGAGGGAACAGAACTTATATCTAGTTATGTGTAATTTATGCCTAGTTTTATTGCTTGTACTAAGAATATTAAGGATGTTTCCTATTAGATCCACAAAAGTGAAAGATAACACATAGTAAAGGGCTTTCCCTCTTGACTTGCTTTTGTCTTTCAGTGTGATTAATACCTCATATTTCTATTTTTTTTTCTAGCAGCAGAGGGAAGATAGATCTCTAGCCAGCTTGGACAATTTCAAGATGACAGTGCTAAACATGTTTTATTTAAAACCTCAAGACATTGACAGTCTTGTTCATAGGCCAACAAAAAGATTATTTTGTTTCATAACTCAAATGCCAGAAGAGAGGTCAGTGAGTTCTTTAAGGCAAAGGGATTCTGGAAGGTTGAAGTATAAGTTGCATTTTAGCTTCAAAGTGATGCCTCGAGCTTCTAGAGAGAGTATCACAAAAAGCTAACTTTAGAAAAAGAAAGGCGCCAAAGCTGCTTTCCACAATAATGTAGGGTTGTAAAAGAAACATGCTTGCTGCCAGGTTTCCCCACATAATCTCAACCTTGTGTTCTCTATTATAAAGTTTTCAGTACTAGTTACATGTAACAGTGATGTACTGGGCTGTTAATGGTAACTGCTTCTGACATTTCTTTTTATCAACAAGCATCTTAGGCACTCTCAAACTATTTTTTCCTTCCAACAGTAGGCAAGTTTCCAAGTGAAAGCACTTCAGAAATTTGTAGCCCAAGGAAAACATGGTTAATACCAGCAATCAAGTTAGCAGATAGTTAATGTGCAAAAGTTTTCCCATTTCTTAACTATGTGCTGAATTGCAGCAATGCAGACTTTGCTGCATGGCTAGCTTAGTAGGTTTATGTTCAGAGATTTCTGTTGTACCAGAAATCTGACAGATGTGGTTGCTAGGACACAAAGACCCCTTTGCTGCAATGCATTGTCACTACTTCTGAATTCTTAGGTAATTAAATATTTAATCTGTTCTCACAGTGTTTTAATACGGTTAAAGGTATTATTTCAAAAAGAACAGTATTTAACCTTTTTTTTTCAGGAAAAAATGGTCTGGCCTCCCCTTCCTCAGCCATTCAGGGAGAGGCTTTTAGAATTCTCAGCCAGAGAGCAGTTTGGCCTCAGTAAACTCCAAACCCCAGAATTCCACAGGATGTTGAAAAGTGGTATAATAGCACTATAACAGTGTAGGGTGGAAATGACCCTCCCTCCTCCTCCTCCTCCTCCTCTTCCTCCTCCTCTTTTTAAAAGAGGTTACTCCAGCAAAATGTAATAGACATCTATCATGGGATACTTCACATTACAAAGAATGGTCACAAATATGTACAATCAACTCACTCTCATCATCATACATTATGTGCGGAAGTGTAGAGAGATTGTTATTATTTTAAAACCCCAAATGTACTGGGCCCACTTGGACTTAAGGTGCAATTTAGGATAACATACTCAAAAATGCTCTTAATGTTGTTGCTGTCCACCTTCAAGTCATTTCGGACTTATGGTGACCCTAAGGCAAGCTTATAATGGGGTTTTCTGTGCCTGAGAGTATGTGACATGCCTAAGATCACCAAGTGGGTTTCCACGGCTAAATAGGGAACTGAACTCTGGCTTTCAGGGTTATAGTCCAACACTCAAACCACTACACCAAACTGGCACTCAACATACCTGTCCTCTAATGTAAGAATTTGTTTCTGTTTGCTGTTATATCCCACAGAAACTGTATTTAGTGTTCAGTTTTATCCAAAGAGGCCCAAAAGTTAAGACAGAGCATGAAGCTGACTTATTCAGACAAACCACAGTAAATGAATTACATTTGTTCCAGGCCAGATATGGCCATTATCTGAAGAGGTCATTGCATTGTTGAAAGACGTTTCCACCTTCTGAAGTAGAAGGCACAATCCTTCTCCTTCCAGAACCCACTGCCTCCTTAAAAACCAGAAATCTGGGACACATGGATATATATATTTGGAGTAGGTTTCCAGAAACACAAAGGGTTTCAGGAAGAAGTGGTGGAAATTCTGGTTCTATAGCAAGTGTCAGATTTCAGCCACAATGGCCAACTATGATTAAAACTGAAGGAAAGGAGAAGGGTCAGGGAGTGCTCAAGCCAAAGTTGGGATTCATGCAGGTCTCCAGAAGTTATTATACTGTAAGTCCCAGCAGTGCTAGCCAGCATAGCCAATACTGAGGAATGCTGGAGGACTGCATGATTCCTTCTAATTTATATCAATAAAGGAGAATGTGTCTACATTCATCTGTGAACCTGTCTCCAACACATCTCCAAGACTTTGAAACCTAGATGCCTCCAGTCTTGTCATGAATGCTAAGGGGACATTAAGACTGTACTGCTTAGCTATTTCATTCTTTAAAAATGAATGCTGATTAATTTAAATCTGTCTGTAGTCTGCTGATCAACACATTTCAACAATACATCATTGATTAATGCATACCAGCTGTTAGGTAACCAACAGAGAGCAAGTTCAAGTCCAGCAGCACCACATGAACCAGATGCATAGTTAAGAAAACAATGTGCAGGGCGAAACTGAGCAGGATAAAAGGCTGAAGAAGCATTGGGTTGAAGAGAGAGAAAGGGGAGAGAAAAGCAGCAAGGAAGAATAGAGTGCAACAGAAGAGAATCATAGAATCATAGAAATGTAGAGTTGGAAGAGACCACACGGGCCATCCAGTCCAACCCCCTGCCATGCAGGAACATCCTCAAAGCACTCCCGACAGATGGCCATCTAGCCTCTGCTTAAAAACCTCCAAAGAAGGAGACTCCACTACACTCTGAGGTAGCATATTCCACTGCTGGACAGCCCTGACTGTCAGGAAGTTCTTCTTGAGGTTCAGGTGGAATCTCCTTTCCTGCAGCTTGAATCCATTGCTCCTTGTCCTTGTCTCAGGAGCAGCAGTAAACAAGCCCTCTCCTTCTTCTACATGGCATCCCTTCAAATATTTAAACATGGCTATCATGTCCCCTCTTAACCTTCTCTTCTGCAGACTAAACATACCCAGCTCTCTAAGTCTATCCTCATAGAGAGAAAGAACAGGGGAAAGACAAAAAGGCCCTGGATGATTAAGGAGAGGGAAAAGGCACCTAAGTGGGCAAAGAAGGGAAAGAACATCTAGCTGTGAAGCCACTATGAAGGTGGGTGGTGACAGGCAGCATGGTGTAGTGGTTGAGTTTTGGACTAGATTCTGGGAAACCAGGGTTCAGATCCTTACTCAGCAAGAGAAATCCACAGAGTGACTTGGACTCTCTCAGACATGGGTCCTTTCCACATGATGACAGTGTCCTGGCATGGGGACGTGAGAGGAGTGAAACTGTGACAATGCTTCCTCATGATGTTGTCACAGTCCTGCCCTTCTCACGTCACCAGCCAGTGCGATCGCAGGCTATATCATTGACGGAAAAACTCTGTCAATGACCCCTGATCATACAAACCTTCTGTTGCAGCTGGCCGTGAAGAAGGGCAGAAGCACGATCTATGCACTTCCTCCCCTACAGTAGCATGGGAAGAAGGTCGGTTAAAGTCTGGAAGAACAGAGCATATTCCTCATGCTCCCTTCTACAGGCAGTTGGTCATGTGCGGAGAGGAGCATGGGAAACATGCTCCCATCCCAGCAGTGCTTGCTGCCAGGATTGCAATAGGTCGATGTGTGAGAGCATCATCATGCAGAAAAGGTCTAAGGGACAGGCCATGGAAAATTCTTTCTGAATAAATTAAGAAAAAGAATGAAATATGGTGGTCATTATCAGAATCAGTTCAAGGGCACATAACAAAGTGGGAGTGGGAAGACTGCCTAATTTGTCAGGTGGGTAAAAGGAGAAAAAGATCATCAGTGTAGAGGGACTAAGGGGTTTCTGCACCACTGAAATGACATATTTTTGCAAGTTAAGCCATCGTTTGGTGTCGGATGGAATGAAACCTGAACCTATCTGCTTACGCATCATAAAAAAAAGAAAAGAAAAGAGGTGATTCAGTACCCCTGGAAAGGAAAAAAAAAGAAAAGAAATGACAGATATTTATAAATGTGTACATGCTAATGTATATGTATAGATGCAAATTTAGAGATCAAATAATGGAACAGAATACCGAATTTTAAATAGAAATATAGTACTTCTTACTACAGTGAAGATTGTGATAGAGTACTCATTATTATCTAAATATCATTATCATTATCAAGAGGTCTTTCTCATATGAACATTTAGCCCAGACTCTAAACATTTTCCTAACTCCACCACTGATCACATCTCTGCTAAATTTTAATAAGCTGGTGAGCAAGACTGAAGAAAGAGGGAATCATTTAATCCCAATGCATTTGCACAACAAACCTTTGTTAGCTCTGCTGACACAAGTCACTGTGTGTCATGCTGTCCCATCAGTGTACCAAAAATGTGAAACTATTTTAATGCATCAACATGAGTTTGATGTGGCTTTAATGGCCAAAATGAGTGGCAGTCCTGTTTGCTATTAGAACATTGGTGAAAATGGAAAGGTAATGATTTAGAATTTGAACTAGCTCTTCCATATTTATAATATATAAAAATTGCTTTAGAGATTTAGCATAATGGCAGAGTTTGTTGGGAATCATTCTATTAAGCTGAGATGGATACATTAGAAACCCACTCAGCTAAACCACTGCATTTATTAGCAGTATATAAATCACTTTAAGTCATCTTTAAACACATCTCATGGTTTTCATTTCCTCAAGCTGGCATGATTTAACAGCATGCAAAATGTATCATTCTAGAAAAAACAGATATATATTTTACATATATCTTCAGCACTATTACATTTTAATCGGTTGAGTACAGGAGCAATGGAAGTCAGAGAGTGGCATCTGTTTACTGTTTACTCCCAAATTCTCTATTCTACCCCATGACTTTGTGCAGCTTCTTCATGTTTAGCTATGTTATGACCCTTGGACAGTCCTCTAGTGAGGACTGCAAACTCCAGGTTCTCAGTAGGCTTCTTGAAGATTTCCATTCACTTTGAGCAAAACGAGTTTTTCTCAGTTTGTCCAGATAGCCAATCAGGACACAGCAATTTGTTTATTAATGAAGCTTATGTGGTATGAATGATGTCCCCATGTGATGACATTGCTGTATTCTCCTGAATAATTCATTTCCAGTGCAGTGTGAGAATTGCCTTGCTGTAAGAATCCAGAAATGGACACCACCAACGTGGCACTGGATTAAATGGGACTTTCCTTGTTGATTCCAGAGGAGAGGAAAACAGTAGAAACATTCAGGAAGCCAGTGAAAAGGTGAGTGAATGCTTCCCTCTGCTTTTTTAAAAAAAAAAATGTCCAGGTTCACACTAAAGCCAGGAACTGGCCTCTAATTTTATTTTCTGAGGGTGCCTGGGTGAATCCTGTATAGGAATTAAAATTAGAACCTAACTCTGATTTGATCAGGATAGCAAATATTGCCTGTGCTCCTCTCTCCTTTCTCTTTCCATTTTACAAAACTAAATCTCTCTCGTCCTTTCTCTCTCCTTTTTGTTATTACGGGACTGCAGACCCTGGAACCCCAAATCTGCTGTGAAACCTAAAGCAATATTTGTGGCTACTTCCATCAAAAGCTGGCATGACAATGAATCATAGGACCTTGCACAGCCAGCCCTTGCACCAGTCATTTGCTGGTGTTAAGAGCACAGAACCCTTGTAAATGTGGAAAAATCACAAATATCAAAATGTTTGGGCGTCTCTGTGGGAAAGGGGCTGAGGCATGGTGGGGAGAACAGACATCTGGAGTCCAAACCAAGTCAGGGAAAGGAGCAGGTCAGCATGGTGGCCCTATACAATAGGCCTTTGGTTTCTACTAGGGCTTGGTTCCTAGACCCCCAGTGGATACCAAAATTCATAGATGTTCAATCCCATTAAATACAATGGTATAGTAAAATGACATCTGTTATATAAAAGACAACATCAAAGTTTGCTTTTTGAATTTTTAGAAATATTTTCAAGCCTTGGTTGAATCTGTGGATACAGAATCTGCAGATATGGAGGGCATACTGTATTGCCTCTCTCTAATCCATCTCATACATTGGGTGTTGGGAGACACTGGGAGAGGGTTCATGGTGCTGAGAAATCAGGCTTAGCTGGCCAGGCAGCTGCTGGTGGAGGGGAACCCAAGGTGGGTTTTTAAAGGGCTGCATGGTCTGATTGAAATGGAGAGGAAAGGTTACCCCAGAAAAGTGGGGAGAAGGGTTGGAGAAACTACCAACAAATGTGGAGGGCTGGCTGTAATTGTTTTCTTTGCATCCATTTCCTCCTACCTAGGCAACTTTGGGACTGGAGTATATTGTTCCAACTGCCCCAAATATAATTTTTGTAAGACTAGAAATGGACTGCTTCAAAAATGGATTCCCTCAAAATGTACTTCAAATAGTTATAGGGACAGACTGAAAAAAATAAAGAAACATCAGAATTTGCATGGAGAAACAATTCTGGCTTGGGATGCCCCGTGATGGTTCTTAAAAAATCTCATGTAAAACACTATACGTGATGTATCTAGCCCAAGGGCACACCACAGAAAGTCCTGTTTTTATTTACTACTAGAACCCCTCTAAAGGAGAAAAAAGTACCAGATTTTGTTCTTTGAGAAACCAATTTTATTATGGAGATACACCTGGTGTTTGTTTCATTGCAAAGTATTTTCTGGTATTATAAGGAAATCTCATTCCTCAGTGTGTTTAAATCAACCCAGTATTTTTTCAAAATGAAATGTATACGTTCCTACCAGGCTCTTTGCATTATCCTGGAACTAGTAAACACAGCTATTGTTTCCTGGATACAGATTCCACAGAGACCAAGCAAGAGAAAAAAGGACAGTTGGCACCAAAACAAAATGATCCTAATGTTTAACTAGTATAACATTACTAAAGCAGTTTAGCACTTTGACTATAACTCATGAATAGTAAGAAGACTGAACTGAAATGGCTGAAAATCAATTTCTGAAATGTTATGCGAGTCAAGATGTGACACATGATTAGTGGGAGAGGGAGGAAGGAAGGCATGAGGGAGAGGAAGGGAAGGAAACAAGGGATATTTCAAGAAAGAATCTGATTGTAAACCTGAGAATATGCAGGTAAAATCAAAACAAAAAGAACTGTAAGGTCTTAATATTTCCAAAGACCTTTTTCTTTCTTTCTGGAGGAACCCTTAATTGGATTTTCTCAGCTACAAAAATATTCAAGCAGTCTGATGAGCACAAAACAATAGGTGCAACAGTTCCAAATGAAAAACAAACAAACTGGCTGACAGTAAAATGTAATGCAAACGTAGAAAGATAGTGACATCCAACAAGATGGGTAAATAACAAACAACAGCACACAATTCAGAGGTCATAAAAATCTGGAGTTGTCTAACTAAAAAGCATGAAGACTGGGGGGATGTGGGAGGAAAAAAGCACTGTCAAAAGAAGCAATTATAGCATCTTGGAGAGTTGAATACAGATACTAAAAGCTTCTCTTGAAAAAAAAAAACCCAAATAAATATGTTTTTAAAACTATTGACAGATTCTACTGAAGCAATAAAGGGCAAAGCCATAGGATGAAAATTCCATAACTAAGAGGCTACCAGAGAGATCCCTGTCCCTTACATTTGTTCATCTAGCTTTTTAAATGAGTGCACACATGGGTAGAGCTCCTGAAATTGGTATAAACATGATGGAAGAATGGTATACGTGCAGTTCACATTTTAGGTAACCTTGTCTCACTTTTCGCATGGCATTTTCAATGCAAAAGGGCCCCTCGAGTGTCGCGCACATGTGAGGAGCAGTCCACATGACGCACTCACATTTGCACGATGCTCCAGGGCCTGGCAGAGACCCTTTATACATTTATTTCATTTTCAGCTTGAAGCCGAAAATTGTGCGCGGTTACGCATCGCTCCGGGGCCCCGCACGCACATACCTTGTGTGCAGACCCTTGGGAGCTGGGCCGGTCGCACTTCCTGTCCAGTGCATCCTGGGAAGGTCCCAGGCTGCACTGCAAAAGGAAGAGGCGGGGCTCTCACGTGAGCAGGAAGCTCATGCAAAGTCAAAGGGCCCTAGACGTGAGAGCCTCTTTCCGGAGGCTGCTTGCGTGAGCCCTGTACCCCAGCACTGTGAAAAAGTAAGGTGCAAAAAGGGCTTCAGGCTCTTTAGGGACTTAATGTGTTAACAAACTACACTTTGAAAACAGCCTGAAAAGAAATGGGTAACTAATATAACTAACTGTGAGAAAGAGGTAGCACATATTAATATTTCTTGGCTTCACACAGTATTCTGGCGGCTATATCTTCCATGAATGTCCTAGCAGCCTCTAATGTATGCTGCATTTCAGTAATCAAATTTAGTAATAATTAGGGAGTGGGTTACTAAAGCTAAATCTTACCTTCACAAACAGACTCTTGCTTCTACAATGCCTCAGAAAGATCCAGTAGATGTTCTTCCTGTGTGCCCTCTATTCCTCTCTCTCTCTGGAAAAGCAACACCATCTTATGTGAAACAGAGTTTGTCAGACCACCTGAAAATCAATGGAAAAATATTGTATGATCCATCATTGTCCACTCTGTTGTAACCTAGATTTACTATTTCAGAAATCAATGAAATACTACAGTTTCAAGAAATATAATGCCAGAAAACAATGCTTGTGAAGATATTCACTACTTTAAAGACACAGTTCATAATTACTGATCCTTTAGTACTGTGATAAAACAAATTAAAAGCCAACTACCTCTCCAGAACAAGGATTCTGGGAAATCATATTCTGGACAGAGAGAGGTTCCATACTTGAAACAGAACCAGAACTTTTTGTACAACATATTTTAGAATCACAGAGTTGAGGTTTCATGGGCCATCAAGTCCAACCCCATGCTCAAGGATTCTTAGGAACCTCCAGACTCTTTTTAAAGATGCCAAAGAAGGAGACCCCATCACCTCTTTAGGCAATTGACTCCCTTGCTGAACTGTTCTTATTGTCAAGAAATTCCTTCTAATGTTCAGTCAAAATCTCTCCTGCTGTAACTTCAGACCATTAGATAGCGAATCAGAAAGCAAACCTTACACCTTCCTTTCTGGGACAGAAGAGTACAATTATGTTACCCCTCAGTCTTCTCTTCACCAACCTGAAAATACCCAGCTTCTCAACTTCTCCTCATATGTCTCATTCTCCATACCTCTTATCATCCTTGTTGCCCTTCTCTGAACCTTCTCCAGCTTGTCTACCTTAAAATGAGGTGCCCATAACTGAGTACAGTACTCCAGATGAGGCCTGACCAGAAGAGAACACAGTGGAACTATTACTTCCCTCCATTTTGAAACTGTGCTCCTAGGAATGTAGGCTAAATTAGCATTCACTCCTTTTGCTGCAGGATCTGTAATAATACCAAGGCCCTTTGTGCTACTGGGCCATGTATCCTCCATCCTATAGCTGTGCATTTGTGGCTTTAATGTAGAATTTTGCATTTGTCTTTATTGAATTTCATTTTATTAATTTCTGCCCATTTATTTACTTTATTGAGGTCCTTTTGAATACTATGCTATCTTCCAATGTGTTAGCCACCACTCCCAGTTTTGTGTCATCTGCAAACTGAATAAGGATTCTCTCCACTCCATTATCTAAGTCATTGATAAAAATGTTGAGGAGGGATGATCCTCAGAACCCTGAAGCAGTCAGCTTTAGACCTCTTTCCAATCTGAAGTGCAGCCATTTAATGACGACTCTTTGAGAATAGTTTTCCAGCCGACCGTAGATCCATCTGACAGTGTTCTCATTTATTCCACACTTAATGAGTTTGCGAACTCAAAATATCATGGGGGACTTTAGCAAATGTTTAAATCCAGATAACTAATAACAGCACTTTCCCGCATCTACTAAACTAGGGATCTGATAGGAAAAAAAAACATGTAAGATTAGTTTGGCAGCATTTGCTCTTGACAAAACCATGTGGGTTCTTATTTTGTCATCAAATTTCTTGCATACCAACTCCTGTATAATCCACTTCATTTGCAGACAGACTCCTGTATAATCCATTTTATTTTATTTTTTTCCTGGTATTTTGGCCAGGATGACTGGTCTGTAGTTTCCTGAATGTTCTTTTTTTGCCTTCTTCTGAGACAGGGACACTGTTTGCTCTTTGCCACCTCACCTCTTGGAGAACAGGTGACACGTCATCTATTATCCAAGAATGATGGAAGAATTAATGATGTCAAATTATCCAAGAAAGATGGAAGAATCAAGAATGATGCTGAGTGGAAATGGAAAACATGAGGCTGGTGAAAGGAAAAAAAATCCCTGGATACATTTTGGAAGAACAGTTTAGTGTGTCCAGATTGTTCAATTTTTTTTTAAAACTTTGCAAAGCTCATCTAACCTTGTTATTTCATTTCACATGTGCATATTTTTTTTATGTGCTGAATGTTTGCTGAAACATGCAGATCTGCTCTTCTTTTTCATGGTGCAGGAACCTATCCCTAGTCTTTCCATGCTATTCCTGCCTTTGGTATTAAATTTTCTGTTAGGCTAGTGATGTCTAAGAAAGCATCCTTTTCTTTAAGTGAGATATACCTGTATCCAAAGCAGGACACCTTTTCTCAGCAAGAGTGTCCTCTTTGCTCCCTGATACTGGAAAGAAAATGAAAGTAATATTATTGGGGGGCATATAATATAGGGGGATCCTTAGAAATAACGATAAATTAAAAAAGACTAACGCTTTTAGTTTCTTTATTGAATGTTTTATCTGTCTGGCTGTACCGTACCTATGCAGTACTACATTTCTGGTATGATGATTCTAAATAACAATATTTTTAAATTTTATTTTATTTTTAACAAAAACAAAAAACCACAGTACTTTCAAGTGGAAGACAGAACAATGGGCACACACATGGTTCCATCATATGCTAATTTATTTAGACTGGTGGTAGAGAAAGCTTAAAATTCTTTATAGATCTCATCAACTCTTTCCAGTTCATTATCAGATCCACTGTAATGGCATTCTTGAAGATGCATTAATTTCCTTCCTGGATATTCTTCTTACTATCAAAAGAATGAGACTTTTAACAGAACTTATTATAAACTAGCTGATGCCCATATCTATTTGAAATGGAATTCCTTCTATCCCAAAAGTACAAAAAATGGCATCATTTAAAATCTGGCATGCAGGATTCAAAGTATTTTCAGCAATGATACTTCTTAACAATAAAGAACCCAGAAACTAAAACATTATTTGAAGAATAAAGAAGATATACACCTCTTATCACTGACCATAGCATCTGCTGCATTCTCTTCGACTCTCCACAAAAAAAATGAAGTAGTAAAAATACTGATGCTATTTGTTGTTGATTAATGCTCATCATCTCCAAGCTATCACCTGGCAATTAAGGAAATCTACCCTTGACAGTTAATTCACCATATGTAACAAAAGCTATTGATAAGCCACCTATCTTTGTTTTCCATCAGCTGCCTAATCTAAAGAAGATGCTGGTTAACAGCAAAATCAAAACTCAAACTGAAAATCCTGGATGGTGTCTCTGTACAACCATTACTTGTGTTCCAAGTTGTGAATGGAATCACTCCAGCCCTCAATGATACCAAGACTGGCATAAGCCATTTGTGCTAAAGAAGACTTAATTGATGATTAACTGGTACAGCAGGGATTTCATATCAGAGAAAGCTCTCACATGTCTTTCAGGCACATGTGGTGGATCAGAGTCCCCAGAAGGAGCTGACCTAGAAGTATCCCACAGGATGGCACACTTTCTTTGGACAGTGCATGCCTTACCCTTCTGGTGGAAGACCCCAAGACTGTGTCTTTGACCAAGGCTTATACACCTGCACCCATGCTTCTAAAGCTGCTATAAGGGAAACATGATAGGAGGGAGAGAAGTCCCTTCATCTGTGAGGCACAGAACCTCAACTCTCTTATAAGGGAATGGGGATATCCCATGCCTAATTAATGAAGAATCTGGAGATGGTGGGATAGCCAGTGGCTGTAAGGATGTTTACACATAGAGTTGTCTTGGCTTGTTTACCTAAATGCTTATACTAAAGCAGACTCCATGTTGAACTAACCATAGTCCTCAAAGGTCCTCAAGCTAAAGGAAAGCAAGCCTGGACCTTCTGCTGTTTAAGGTGTATGGTGCTATTGTATGATCATTTGAGCTATTGAAATCATTTATTTCTTCACAAAACAACATTTTAAGTACCAGCACTGGTAAAATCTATTATAGTAAACAAAAACATTTTGCAGTTCCACCAATGTTATATATGTAAATGAATGTCAGCACCTCAGATGCAACATGCAATATGTCAAAATAAAATAAACCAGTGATCTTTGTGTGAGGTCTAGGAACCATAAATATACAATCATCATCAAGACGATAGAGCCACCTGTTCCTAGACATTTTAATTCTGAGGCATTAAACCTTTCAAACATCACAGCATTTCTTATACAGAAACACTCTAATCCAACAATGCTTGCAATAAGAGAACTTTTGGATTTACAACCTTATTACCCTGGTACTTTATGGCCTTAATGTGGAAGATCATATCACTCTTCCTTTTCATGCCATCCTATAAATTTTATCCTCATTTCTTAGCAATTCTATAACAGTCTGTAATGATTGCAGATCCCTGATCCATTCAATTCCCAGATCAACTCAGGCTCAAGGGTCTGCCAGAATAAAACACAGTATCACATACATCAAAACAATAGTTTACTGATTATGCAATGACGCTAAATGGGGTGGAGCAATAAAACCCAAGATAAGACAACATCCCTTGACTGATTGAAACAGTCTTTCATTATAACTGCTGTCCACCCTCAACAGACCAGTTTCCTGGCTTGTGCAGCCCTCAAGATGGGACCAGTTACCTGGTCTTTAAATATCGCTTCTCCTTTATTCTTGAAGGTGCTAACAGTTCCCCAAGCGGGGGGCGGGGGGAATCACTACATCCTAACTAGCAAAGGAACAGTTTCTCAGAATTCTAAGATGGAACATTCTTACCTATCCCTTCAGCATGATCTGATATTGGACAGCCTGCTACTGAAAGCTGCATTGTCACTACTTTTTGACTATAAGTCTGCTTGGTTAGCAAATGCCTTGTTATCCTATACATATAGGGTGAATATCAGAGCTACCTATACTCTGCCAGTTCTTCCAGTAATTCTAACTCACTACACTGTCACTGGATGCTGGCCACTGCTTTCATTCCAGCTGACCTCACCACCTCATAGTTCCCATTAGTTGGGTCTCATTAATAGTAACTACTACTTTCTTTACATATAATCTCATGTTTCTGACTGAAGGCAACTTGGTTTGGCTGCAAAAGTTATCATGTGGTGGTTCAGAATGATCTCAGTAAAAGTTTTTTTTTTTTTAAAAAAAAGGCTGAATCCAGCACAATCCTCTCCACTGGTAGTTTTACCACCCCATCTGTTTTTTACCCAGATCTCTCCTTCTCAAATGTATGATATTCAAACTCCCAAGTGATTAGCACTAATAACAGTTAATTACCAGATCTCGAGCATTCATTTTGAAATTTCTCCACAGAGAAACAAAACTTTGTACACCATCCACAATTAACACCTAAGCATAAGAATACCTTTAATTATTTTACTACTGGTATACTTTAGTTAATAAAGTATACGAGTTCCTATGCATTACTTCTCAAACAGAAAATTTAATCCTTGTTGTTATTGTTGCTATGAGTCTTCACATTGTTTCTGACTTATGGTGATCCTAAAGCAAACCTATCACAGGGGTTTCTTGGCAAAAATTGTTCGGCGGGGGTTTGTGTTTGCCTTCCTCTGAGCCTGAGAAAGTGTGACTTGCCCAGCGTTATCCAGCAGGTTTTCATGGCTAAGCAGGGGACTGAATCCTGGTTACCCGCTATCCGAGTCCAATGCTCAAATCACTATACCATGATGGCTCTCATGATAAGGCATTGCCATCACAATTCTCCTTACAGCACCAGGAGAAGCTACAACTGAAGGAACTTACACAGCCATCCTACACTACAAAAAATGAAGGAGTCCTCTTAATTTGGCACTTCTGTGTCTCTTTGGCTTCTTCTAACAATTCTTGATTTTGCAAAGATCTCACCCTCTCCTCTCTCACAACAGCTCAGAAAAACTTTTCCCACAGCACAACTATTGTAATTTAAGATATTAATTCATATGTGAGATAGACTGGTAGAACATACAGAAAGAGCATACCACAGTTAATGATCATAATGAAATATTTCCAAATACAGAGTTAAAAATAAGTACGTAAGTGAACACAGAAAGGAACAAGACAAAAGGCAAATGTACATACATATGAAATCACATAATTTATCTCAAAACTCTTAACTTAAATTTATCAGAATTAAATCGTAGAGTCTGGAAATGATATGGTCCCTCTGAAAACGAGGAGCAGTAAATGAAGACAAAAAGAACATTTAAAAGAATAGGGATGGGTTCATTCACCAGAAAAATGAAGAACAGTTTATCGTGTTTCAGTCACCTTTTTTCTTCAGAACTAACATGCACATGTTAAATAAAATAACAGATCTCGTAAGCCTTGCACAGATAAACAGAAACATTTTGAAGCTTTTAGGGACCAGCTGAAAACTTTGTCCAAAATGCATGAAGGAAGGATTATTTTCTTTCATCAACCTCTACTTTTTTTAAGATTTCCATTTTGGTGGCCAGATCTGTGTTTTGTTTTGTTCTTTTAATATGCAAGAGGTAGCTGATGGGTAGACTTACTTGCTGTCATCTTTTCTCCCTGTTTTGTTGTTCACAATACTTAGTAGGGGTTTTTGAAGGCAGCTGTGTTTTGATTTTTAACTTTTTAAAAACCTTCTAATCCTGAAAATTCCTCCATTTGTGGGGGGGGGGGCAGATTTTATAATTACTCCAGCATTTCACAGAAGAAGACAATACGCAGACCAATAATTACTAAAGCAGACACTGTAATGGAGTGGAACTATAAACAGTATTTTTCTCATTTTACAACTAGACTGATCCCAACCTATGTTAAATAAACCTGAGATAATTAAATATAACTTTTCTTATTTTTCTCTTCCACTCAATGTTAGATGAAAAAAACCAAAAACCAAAACTTTTTGCTGCCAGCTACTCATCTGTACCTTTGAGGTCATGGTTGTGGTCCTCCTGCTTATTTGTCTCTCAGATCCTGAGTCTCTGTCCTGCATTGCATCTCATACACAACACAAGAACTGAATGAATAAGATGCAAGACTGAAGAGAGACACAAGGATCTGTGAAATGGCAGGAATTCAAGTGTAGTGTCTGGCACAAATCCATGCCTCCTGCCATTTCATAGATCTTAGTGTATCTCTCCACCTTCGCAACTCATTTGTTCACTAACATGTGTTGTGTATAAGACACAAGGTTGGACAGAAACCAAGAATCTAAGAGACTGGGCCTATAAGGGACCTGATACTGTGTTTTAAAAAAATAAAAATTAAAAAATTAAAAAAAAATTAGTACTATATAAGAGATCTTCGGTGAGCCCTCCAGCCTCCCACTTCTACCTTCAAGGCAGTGGCTACAGCACTCCTGTTCCTTTGTTTATGGGCTGCCCAGAGATCAGCTGTACAGTACCATATCTTAAACATATGCAAAAACAAGAATTCCAAAATCTGAAAAAAATCTGAAATACTTCTTCTACTTCCATGCTTCTTGCACTCTGCTGCCCTCCTTTTCTTCTCCTTCCCCTCTTGTACCCCTGTGAAGGTAAATGATTCTGTATTGCAAATAGCATTGAACTTTTATGTGTGCAATGTACAGATAAGATATTTTCCATTACAATGGAATGTTGGAAATGGTCAAAAGTTATGGATTCTCCAGGCAGTCCTAATGATCAGATCTATTATCTTGCAGGGTTGCCAGGCCTTGATTACATCATACATAGAAAGCTGGCTAGAAGACCTAAACTGAGCTTGCTATGGAGGAGAAAATAGTCTTCAACTGGAAGAAGGCATAGTGTGTGTGTGTGTGTGTGTATGTGTGCGCGTGATCAATCAATCAAATCTAGGGTCTACTTTCTTGACACAGTCTGAGGGATAATCTAGATATCTTAGCCATTTTATATACTGTTAAACTGATACAGTCTTCCCTGTCTCCACACCCTCCCTTTTCACCATCATCTGTTTGTGGGTCTGTAGGCATGAGTGAATGGTGTGCTTTGGAATTGATGATATTTAGTGCTAAGTATGTAGGGTTGTAAAAGAAGATTGGGGTGCACAATATTGGGAAGGATCATGTGGTTTAGAGTGGATGATTAACATGGCTCTTCTGTAAAATAAAAAGCAATGAAAACCTCAAACAACAACTGCCCTGAACCCACACCCCCATGAACACCAACATTTTATAGGTGACAAGCAAAATACCTGCGACCAAGCAACATCAGAATGTGATCAAGATGGAAAAAGCTAGGACAGGCTGCAGCAGTTTGTTTGCCTGCCTGAGCCCACTGGGAAGGGCAAGATTCTGCCTCCTCCTCTCTTCTTTCTCCTGCTGAGTTACAGAGTGCAAACTATTTTTCCACTTTGAGCCTCAGTTTACAGTAAAAGAAACAAGCTGGGACAAAGGACAATTGGAAGGAGGAGAGGGAAACTGTGACATTTAAAAAGACAATGAAAAATTGAGACAACAGAAGATACTGAATCAGGACAGTGGAGTATATACTCTTGGTTTTTCCTCCTAAAAAGCCAGCTATCTCTTAGACCTTCTTGGCTTTCCTCTTAAAGTATAAGTACACCTCAGACTTTGATAAGCATTTGCTGTATTTGTTACAATAAGCAAACATTTTCTGAAATATTTCTCATGATTTTAAATAATCAAGGATTTAAGAATGACACTCAGAGAACTCTAGAGTAGAGCATCAGCTCATACTGGTAAAAGTTCTTTAGCAGAAGCAAAATATATTAAGATTTCTGGTTAACATTAAATCATTACTCAGCATCAGACCTTAGACATCAGTTATAATTAATCAGATGAAAATGTCTATTCTATTCCCACTACTGGGCTTAAAATAGTTTTATTTATTTTACGGAACGAATATCCAAGATGCTATTATAACCAGTTGTCTTGCCAGAAATATGACTGAGGAAGTTGAAGGTTTTTGTCCTATAGATTTACTGCTGGCAGGTTAAGATCCCGTTTTTATATTACAGAAAGCCAAATTTGGTTTTGGATATGGAGAAGAGGTAACTTTATTACATGCCTAGTTAATAAACCAAATTTCATGTATAGGTATTTCCAGTCCTTTGGAATGAAATCAATCATGCAAAGACAGTGGCCATTTCCTCACTACGCTCTTATAGCGCGATTATTCCACTTTCAACATCCTATGGAATCCTGGGGTTTGCAGTTTAGGGAGGGGCCAGCCGGATTCCATAGGATGTTGAAAGTGGAATAATCGCGTTATAAGAGGGTAGTGCGGAAATGGTCAGTCTGATGGCCAGGATGTTTTACAAGCATGTGTCCTATAAGTGGGCAGTTTCTGCCATAATTGGGATTCTCATTTTGCCAGGAAGAAGAAACCACTAGCATAGAACTGTACAAGATGAGTAACTGAGCTCCAACAACAGCTCCAACAGTGCAAACAACAGACCAAGATATCTGAAAGATCACCTCCTCCCATAAGAGCGTGCCCAAAATTTAAGAGCATTATCAAAGTCGCTACACATGTCCCATGGCCCTGTGAGGCTGCTTTCTTATTATTCTTTATTGAAAAATAATAATAATAAAGTAACAACAGTGACAAATAAAAATAGCCACAAACTATGTGACTATCTTTACATAACAGATTAAAATATAAAAAATATTTAAAAATATAAAAATATTGGTATACACTGAGAATTATTTTTCAGTATTCTGTACATTATACATGGAGTTGACATCACAATCTGTTTAGACGATTTATGCTAATTATTTATCATTAATTCTTTATAATCTTATCATTTTCAACATAAGTTACACTTAATCAAACACTTAAACAACCTCCAATTATAAACATGTATTGTACAAACACACTTCCTACTTCCCATTGCTGGGTTTATATCTGTACCTTAGTGACTATTTTCTCACTATTATTATTTGTTTTACATTGATTATCTGCCTTTTCCCTCCTTTTTTATGACTTAATTTTCCTTCTCTCTCTGAAACAAAGTAATAGAATAAATAGATTGAGCAGAGAATGTTAAACGATGAGCTGATTCCATATTGCCTTTCATGACTTTGTTTAACAGTTAATACTATTAACATTTCTGGTGTATTATTTCATCTCTTTTATTTATATATATGTAATTTCTCTGTACTGAAAAAAATTGATCATATTTTCCATCATTTAACAATTATAATGTTTCTATTTTTTCTCTCCATGTATTGCAGTATTGGATTCCATTCTTCCATTCATTATAGTCCCTATATATGTCCCACTGCCCTTTTCTAGATTGGCTGGGTACATGTGACAGGGACATCTCTGTAGTAGAATCCCAACTGTGGAACTATATCCTCAGGTTAAGTCATGGTGGCTAAATCCCTTCTGAGGCCCTTTCTGCATGACAACAGTGTCCTGGCATGGGGACATGAGAGCAGTGGGACTACGACAATACTTCCACATGATGTTGTTGCGGTCCCATCCTTCTCACATCATCAGCTAGCATGATCACAGCTTATATCATTGATGGAAAAACTCCATCAATGACCTCCAATCACGTGAGCTTTCCATTGCAGTTGGCCATGAAGAAGGGCTGGAAGTATGATCTACGTGCTTCCTTCCCTAGTGCAACATGGGAAAAAAGCCAGCTGCAATCCAGAAGGATGGAGCATGTCCCTCATGCCCCTTTCCATTGGCAGTCGGTCATGTGCAGAGAGAAGCACTGGGAACACACTCCCATCCCAGCAGAGGGTAGTGCTAGGATTGTAATCGGATGACACGAGAAAGCATCATCATGCAGAAAAGGCCTGAGTTTCCAGCTCAAAGTAAAAACTGTCCTGTTTTCTTCACTTTTGGCTCTTCAAATTAGAAGTGTCTGCTCTGTCAGTTTTCTTAGCTATTTGTCTTGATTTTAAAAAGAAGTTCAGATTGTTTTATATTTGTTTTTTAGCTTTTTTTTTTTTTTTACTGTTTTTAAAGTTGTGCTTCATTTCGAGGGCCTGGAAGATTAAATGTCTCGAATATATAACTAAAAAATTAAAAACTTAATAAATAAGGTTTCTTTCTTTGCTAGACTGCAAAATAAAACTGTACTGCAGCTACATTTATTATCATAATTAATGGGTTAAACTTTCTAGTTCACTTTTTATAAAGCTGTCTTAGGTTGCAGACCTATGGTTCCTATATTAAGCTGATCTGCAAAGGTGAAGAAAGTGCTGCACCAACCAAGGAAATATCCAAACTTGGACTTGGATGCTACTTTCCTCCCCATCTTGGAAAACTTGGAGCTCTTTTTTTTTCTTTGTGGAAACTTCGACAGGCTGAGCATATTGGAGGTGGGGGGATCAAGAGAGTCTTTGAATCCACAGAATCTAAACTTTACCAGCTTCCACACATGGTCCGGAATTTTCTGATATTTTCCTTCTGATCTCCTAATACAGGCTCATTAGCACTTTGGATAAGACAGTTCATCTATCTTTGGATTTCTCTCAGTGATAGAAATAATTATTCTTTTACAGGTGAATTTCTGTGACTTTCAACTGTATATTTGAAAACAGAAATGCACACGTTATCATGAAAGCCATAAAGATAAGAATGTAGATATGGAAAATAGGCTAGAAGAACTTGACTAAAATTTGTATTTATCATAACTATTATTTCATCCAAAAGTGTAATGGTTTATAATATATAAAACATCAAACATAAAGTTATTGTTACCTAAAACCTCTCCGTACACATTAAAAATGTTCCTGTTATAGGCTTTCAAGTCAACTCCAGCTTATGGTGATTTTACCGTACAGTTTTTTTGGCAAGATTCCTTCAGAGGAGGCTTGCCTTCATAGGTAGGAGTGTGACTTGCCAAAGGTCCTTCAATAGGTTCTATGGCTGAGTGGGTATCTGAACCCTAGTCTCATGGAGTCCTTATCTAATACTCAGACCAATTTGCTGAGAAAATCCTGTTTGGCTCATTTGGGTGATTCAGTATCTAGAAAATGAGTACCTATAGAGTCATTGGTCAATATTGGTGACCAACCATCCCTCCAAAAAACAGAACACAAACACTAAAACATATAGAAAGGGAAGAATTTTTTGTTGCTATCCAGGTGTTACCACAAGATGTCACTCTTACATAAAGAATGGAGAAACAAAGACTGTTCAGTTACCTAGTAAAACTAGCTGAACAAGCTTATTTCTTTTGTGATGACTTGGTTCAGAATTTGTCATACTACTCTGAAGACATCGTCTTATTTTATAAATGTGACTCACTGCAGATGAATAGATGGGAAGTAGAGCTGGCTGGAGAAATGGCCAAGATGACATATTGGAGAGGATGGAAGATTAGAACAAAACATTTTTATGATGGCAAAGTACAACAGAAAAGAATGAACTGCTATTGTATCGATAGCCCAAGAGTGGGCTATTGAAAATCCTTACTAGGAATGCAATGTAAAAGAATCTATTTGAGATGTCATTGTGCTGAAAACAGTTGTGATCTTTCCACTGCTTTCTCTCTTTTGCTGCAAATTTCACAATTGACAGTTTGGCCATGTAATGGATTATTGAGGGAGCCATCCTGACAGCCTGAAATACAGGCACAATCAAGAAGGATGAATCACTTCTCACCATGTATTTCATACTCTCTGCTTAAGCATTTTGTTCCAAACAATATGAAGACAAACTGAAATATAGGCCCTTTCCACACCGGCCTATTAAAACGGTGCAGAGCGACCTGCAACAGAGGTCTTCTGCACCATGGAGTGGACTGGAGTGGACTACTTTTTGTAGTTCCACGCCTCAGTCCGCTCCGGAGCGACGGGAACTGGTCGCGCAGTGTGCTTTTTAAAAACCTATTTTAAGAGGTTTTTAAAAAGTATAGAGCGTGCGACCCCGTGTCGCTCTGTCCCTGCGCTCCGGTGCAGATTTGCAGGCGTGCACTAGTGCGTGCCTGCAGATCTGCCGGGGGCAGGCTTTAGGCTGGCAAGCTTCTCCGGTTGGTGGAGAGCCTCCACCAACTGGAAGCCGCCATTTTGGACGCCGGAGCAGTGCGGAGCGACGAGCTCAAACTGCTCCTCATCTCGACGGACTTGCCTGGACCCACCAAAAAGCCGGTGAGTAGCGGCGGGGAGCGTTTACCTCGCCGCACGCGGAAAGGGCCATAGTTGGCAATTGCTTCTGTTCTAGGCATCTGTCTCCAGCAATGAGGACAAAAAAGAAGGCTAGCCAGGTGTTTCATTGAATTTGTGCTTCTTCTGTTGTCTTGCCCTTGATACAAATTTTAGAGTGACGTATACCTTGTATTAGCTTTCCTGCCAAAGATGAAAGGTATTGGTATTTACAAAAAATATCCCAGAGCGGTATTGGCCCAGGAATTGGTGCTGGTCTCCAAGCCATTGGCTGCTGGATCCTGAAAGTTTCTTCCAGTCAAGAAACAAACAAAATATAGCCAATGGGTACAAAGAATCTCTGGCACATTGAGGGAAAAAATGGCAGTTTCCCACATCCGATAACTTGACACTCTTTTAGAGGATCTTATTGCTCTTCTTTATACGACACATTAATATTTATTTCTGTATGACCACCCCTTTCACACAAAGTTTAATTATTAAATTATTAAATTATTATTATTACTATTATTATTAAACAAAGTTTAATCATTGTGCAGTTAAATGTACCTTATCTTTAAAATTCTCCATAAGCTCTGGTATTGCCATGTCGGAGTCAGCCTGCAGATGGCAGCAACTTGTTTGTAGGAAAATACAACACATCCTCCATGATTGCTGAATGGAATGTGATTTTGTGTGTAGGTTATAGGCACCTATAGAATATATATGCTCCATTCAATTTGACAGCAACTCTAGCACGTTATAGAGGGAATGAACCATACATCCATGAATGCACTTTGGAAGAAGCTTTTAAGTGGTGTGCAAGGTTCAAATATT
Organism: Ctenosaura bakeri; assembly: GCA_948474755.1. Classification (NCBI taxonomy): domain Eukaryota; kingdom Metazoa; phylum Chordata; class Lepidosauria; order Squamata; family Iguanidae; genus Ctenosaura; species Ctenosaura bakeri. The sequence goes on along the minus strand of CAOLHI010000513.1, from coordinate 66,059 downwards.
TTCCTTTGCTTACATAGGAGTATCTGGTGTCTATATGAAGCAGAATGCAGTGGGGCTTGTGCAACATGAGATTGTGGCCCAAACAGAAGAAATGACTTTAGATACTCTTGTAAGCTAAAAAAAAAAGGGGGGGGAATGTTTATTGTCTTAGGAAATCCGTTTTGGGATTGTAAAGGAGACGAAAGAATTTCACCCATCCTTGGCTACAAAGGCTGCTAAAAACTGGATCTCATGTGTGATTGTTGTGTTGTTGAGGTTGGAATCTCATGGATGCTCCTTCCAGACAACGGAAAACGAAACGGCCAACAAAGTTCTTGAGAGAAAGGACAAGTGGTGTCTGCGCATAAAAACGAAGCAAAGGGTTGAGAACAGGGGTCTTGAGGTCCTTCCCTAAACTACAAACCCCAAGATTCCATAGGGTGTTGAAAGTGCAATAATAGCACTATGGCCATTTCCGCACTACAGTGTTAAACTGCTGCTATTGCACTTTCAATGCCCTGTGGAATTCTGGGGTTTGTAGTTTACTGAGACCAAAGAGCTCTTTGGCTGGGAATTTGAAGTGCCCTTCCCTTAACTACAAACCCCAGAATTCAATAGGAGGTTGATAGTGGAGTAGCAGCACTTTCACACTGTAGTGCGGAAATGGCCAATAACAGGCTAGTGAGGAAATGGCCCCAGTCTCCCTCATTGACTGGCTACTACGGGGTCAGGGAATCGGCTGGCTTGGCTGAGCAGGAGCGTTGCCTGGCAACAGCCCCTGCCATTTTCAAACAGGCAAAGCCGACGTCCCAGCCTCCGCCGGCCTGGCGCATGCTCCCTGAAGCAGGCAGAGGTTGAGGGGTGTGCGCGTGGAGGCTCTGCTTCCCCTTCCGGCTGGCGGGGCGCTTCTTCCACCGGCTGCCACCGGTACCATGGGAGTGGGCAGGAAAGGGTGGCGGAGCCTCCTGTGGGCAGCAGGTATTTACGCCTCCCGGGTGGAGGGGCTTGTCCGGGGTGTGTGCGCGCGAAGGGAAGAGAAATCCCGCGCCAGCCAGAGTTGGGGGACTGAAAGCTGTCCTACCGAGAGGGGTTGGGAGGGGGCCGTGTGGGTGGGAGGGAGGGGACCCTTTCTCGGCCTCCTCTCCAGGGAGGAAGAAATGGCCGCGGGCCGCGTATGGGCTGCTCCTGCGGGAGGTGTGTTGGAAGGGAAGGAGGGTGCTCGGGGACCGGGGGGGCTGTCTCCAGAGGACCAGGCGCCTCCGAGCAGCCCCCGACCTCTCAGCGCTTCAGCCGGTAACCCTTCCGTTGGTTTCGGGCGCCCTGTTATTTCCCGAGCGTGGAGGCCGCGGCCCTTCTTCTCGCACAGGGCCAGAGTGCGGAGGCAAATGGTCCCGGGCAGCACCTGAGGTGCCAAAGCCAGCGAGCGAAGGTAGAAGCTGCCACTGCCTCAAATCAATGGCTGTCTTGCCTTCTTCTCCTTCAGGGAGCGGTAGGGATAAGGGTTGGCTGTGTTGCACAGCCGTTGGCCCTCAAATTGTTTTGAGATGCTACCATTCTGTATCGTTGGCCATGGAGGTTGGAGGCTGGTGGGACTTGTAGTGGAAACCACCTGAAGAGCCAAAAAATATCCTTTGCCTACAGGCAGCATACAGATGAGCCAGGAGGGATAGTGCTCTTATCTATGCTTGTTCCCACCCCCTCTCCCCTGTGCACTGCATGGAGCATTTGCACTAGTAGAGCACCTTAAAAAAAAAGTAGAACTAAAGGTAGCAGGGAGCAGCTGTGGTCTCATTTTGCTTATTCCCCCTCTCTTTAGGGAGGGGTAGGGGGATGGCAGTGCCATACTTACCTGCCTGTTCCCCTTCCCCATGGTTTACCGGAAAGATGATTTGGCCCAGTGAATCCAATCCTGTTGGCTGAGAGAGAGAGAGAGAGAGCGAGCATAAGATGGAAGCAAAGAAGCCTGTTCCTTCTGGGCAGTTAAGCTCTGCTTAATCCTTTCCATTATTTTGCTCAGAGAAAAGATGAATGACCAGGTAGAGCTTCCCTGAGAGAAAAGGCAGATCAGAAGTTGTGGGGGGCTGCACTTTGCAGTGGTAGATCTTACTGCCTTGAAGAATCAGCAGTTTCTCCTGTTGGAGAATTGGTCCCCAGGCTCTCTTGCTGGATTTCCCAAAAGAAGAATGCAATATAGCCAGAAGAGCTGCCACTGATTCTGCTTGTTCACTTGCCCTCTATCTTTGAGAGGAGGTATACAGTTAGAAGCAATGGGCAAATGTTAGTTCCAGTTGCTTACTTTGCTTCCCTGGGGGAATGACTAGAGTGACAATGACTACAGGTGCACCCCTGCTTATTTTTGACAGCTTTGGGAGCGGGGAAAAGATCTAGCAAGCTGCTATCACTTCTATTTGCTTGCCATTGTTCTGGTTGTTTTTTGTTTTTATTTGTGTTTTGTTTGTTTTTGACACCAAACCTTCAATTTTCTTCTTCATGGAGGGGGGAATTGCAAGTGAACACGTGAAATTTGGCAGCATTAGCTTCTTATCTGAGTAGTTGCTTTTATCTGCCTGAATATCTGTAGGGTCTATCTAGGCACAATGAAGTTTGGCACAGTGATCCTGTCTTTGCTGTTAGTTAGCAGTTTGACCCCCCACTTTCTATATTTCTTTCCTTCCAGAGGAAGAATGTCTGTCATATGTTCTGCATCTGGCCACTCATGTGTTCTTTATGAGTCCTCTTGCTTAGACAGCTGTTAGGACAGACTGAGGTGGGTGCCTCAGACAAATTTGGGGTGGCCTGAAAAGGCACCAGCTCAGTCAACTTATAATAATAGAACCATAGAGCTGGAACAGACCACAAGGGCTGCTGAGTCCATACCCATTCTGCCATGCAGGAATGCACAATCAAAACATTCTCAACAGATGGCCACCCAGCCTCTGTTTAAACACTTCCTCAGAAGGAGACCCCACCACATTGTGAGGCAGTGTATTCCACTGCTGAACTGGTCTTACGTTCAGGAAGTTCTTCCTGATGTTTAGATGGAAATCTGTTTTCCAGAAGTTTGAAGCCATTGCTCTGCATCCTAATCTCTGGAGCGGCAGAAAACAAGCTTGCTCCATCTTCCATATGATATCTCTTCAAATATTTAAACATAGCTATCATGTCAGCATTTGTGCCATCGTAGCTTGTCATTATACTTCCAGGAATAGGGAGAAGGTCTGGTAAGATTTTCTGCTTACCATAAATTGGCTGGATTCAGGGACAGTTCATCTTTATTTGATTGGGTGATGGTATTAATTGCTCTGCCTTGGGCAGCAAACTTTCTGAGTCTGTCCTATAAGCTTTCTGCACTAGGCTGTTACAGTGCTATTATCTAAACTGCAAACTTCAGGATTCCATAGGATGTTGAAAGTGGAATAATAGCACTATAACAGCCTAGTGCAGAAATGGCCCTAGTCACACTCACTCTCACTACAAAAGCAGTGTATCCAAAACTCTGGCCTTCCGGTTACCGCGGACTTCAGCTCCCAGAATCACTGACCATTGGCCCAAGGCAACTGGGGCTTCTGGGAGTTGAAGTTGAAAACACCTGGGCGACTAGAGTTTGAGAATCCTTGTAATAAAGGATCAGGGAATGGAAGCCGCTGGCTTGGCAGAGCAGGAGCGTTGCTCGGCAACGGCCCCTCCCACTTTCAAACAAGGAGAGCGGCTCTTCCTGCCTCGGCCGGCCTGGCGCATGCTCCGTGGGAAAGGAGGAGGTTGAGAGGTGTGCGTGTGTGGGCTCTGCTTCCCCTTCCGGCGGGCTGGGCGCTCCTTCCACCGGCTGCCGCCAGTACCATGAGAGTGGGAAGGAGAGGGCCGTGGAGCCTCCTGTGGGCAGCAGGTATTTGCGCCCCCCTCGGGATTGTGTGCTTTGTTTGGGGTGTGTGTGTGTGAGGTTAAGCCCAGAAAGCAGTTTACCGGGTGTGCGTGTGCGTGTGTGAAAGTGAGGGGAGGAAGGAGGACTCGTACACTGCAGTTGGAGCATTGAAAGCTGTTTTTTTAAAGAGTTGTGGTGGGAAGGGGGTTGCGTTGGAGCGAGGGGACCCTTTTCGGCCTCCTCTCTAGGGAGGAGGACGAGGCTGAAGGAAATGAGGAAGTGGCAGCGGGTCTATGGGCTATTACGGTAGGAAATGTGTTGGAAAGAGGAAGGGGTGGAGCTGGGGGCCTCCTCCAGGGGACGAGGCACAGACAGCATTTGTTTCTGATCTGAGTAGCTGCCTTTCTGCGCCTGAATACCTGCAGTGTATTTCTAGGCACAATAGTATTGTTTTGGAACAGTGATCTACCCTTTACTGTTACTGGCGGAATTAGAAGTTTTGAGTCGTTTGTCTCTTTCTTTGTTCCCAAAAGAAGAGTGTGCATTATCTGTCTTGCATGTGACCACTTGTTTATTTCTTATGTGGGCACCTGTCAGACATTTAGCATGACCACTCTCATAAAAAAGAGGAGTACCAAAATGTCCAAATGAAAAACTGTGTGGATCCTTTTAAGGTGTGCATTGGAAATCATTGATGCTTTATAACAAGGATTGGGAAAGTTGTAGTTTTCCAGGTGTTATACCACTTGTCATCCTTAATCATTGGTTACACTAGATGGGGCTGACTGTGGTGTTGCAGTCAGGCAGCACCCAGAGGGACACAGGTTCCCTACCTTTCTTTTAGATGTTACATCATGTGGAAGACGATTGCAGGAGTTAAGCATATTGATGCATTGGTGCATGTAACCCTCTATTATGTAGATCAGAACTTACTCTCTTTTTTTCTTTTGGTAGTTGCTGCTTTCATACTTGTAGATGCGTCTTATGTGGAAGACTTAGATGACTCGTAAGTATGCAGTGTCTCTGTTGTAAATTATGCCTTTAGAGATGTTTCTCTATATTGGAACATGGGCTGTATGTGGCCACCAGGCCCCTTCATTTTTTGTTTAAAAAAGGTTATTGTCCAAAGGTGTCCCCTAACGGAAATGTTAGGAGAGATTTCACTAAATTTTAGATCCTAGGAGGAACATGGGGACAGCAAATATCATGTGGCTCTCCTGTATGGGTCCAGTGGCCTTCCTGCTTGGGTTCAGGGTGACACTATAACAGCTGTCTGTAGCATACCTTTGTTTTATGTAATATGTGGAAGTGATTTTTCGTAACTTGACTTACTGTCAGCATACTTCATACATCACAGTCGTCAAAGGATATTTATGCCATTCTTATATGCTGTTCACATTTTAGCCTTGTCTGGAGTGGGCATAAAGTATAAAGGAAAATGTGAAAGAAATAAGGTATCTCATAAATGCAACAAGAATCATGAATGTGAATGTCATCATCTAGATACTGTTGCTAATATATTAATAGTACTATTAAAACATATCCAACAATTATACAAAAAATAAAACTATGTGCCCTGGCCCTAAGGTTGTTGCAGAGAGTCAGGATGAGTTAAAATGTTGTAATTCTTTTTCTTCCTCTTGGTTCTACATAGAAATTGTAGGCAGTACTTTTTTGTGGCAGTCTTTAACTTATGTTGAAAGAAGGAAAGCATTGCGCCAACATTTCCATTTAGCTTTCTGCTTCAGAAACTTTACTTATCAAGTTTATAGGCCATGAAGTAGTGTCTAAATTTTAAATCAGCAAAAATTTTAAATCAGCAGTTTGAAATTTACTAGAAAGCTACTTTAGTTCATATATTACAGTAAATCTCGCCTGACAGATTTTCCCTTCAGAAATAGTTCCAGCAGACTAATGATAATGCTGAAGAGGTCTAATACAGTAAATGTCACCTGAGGCAAAACTTAAGTTTATTCGTCCAGACTGTCATAGGCCTCAAGAAGTTATTCATGGAGGAACCTCATGTTAAGGGAGCAGGGGTCTATTAACAGCATCTTCTGCTTAGTTTGTATAGTGTAATATTGCAGAATGTTTAAGCCGAGGTCCTCAGTATCACTTCTGTCAGTTTAGTCAAGGAAGCTGTTTGACATTGGAGTGTCTAGTGCTCCCACGGAGAGTCCCTTGTTTCACAATTTCCAAGTGCAGCACACAGTTTAAATGGACTTTGATGTTATCAGGAACATTGAAAGGAAGATGTAATTCTAATGGATTGCAGTAATATTTCTTCCCAGTTGACTAATGGAATACCAGTATTTGGACCAGGCAAATCCCCTACTTTATATTGTGGCGTGATTGTAATGCATTGTAATACACTGATGATTTTCTCATGACTGCTTTGACATCAAAGACAAGCAAGTCGAGGGTAAGTGGGAAGTTAGACTTCCTAGGATCCAGGGAGTGGTTGGAGATCCAAAAGAGGAGAAATCTAGTTATCTATACTTCTATTTCTTTATAACTATATTTCATATTTTTTCACATATTACTAATGAAAGACATCCCACTGAATGTCTTTAGTTATTCTCATGAATCATTACCAACCATACTGGTGTCTACAAGGATCACACAATAGTAAATGGAGGAAGCACCTTGATTTGGATCTGAGGCAGGATTGGTTTCACTTCAGCAGTGAATTACTTAAGACTTCCTTGCTCTGGAAGACTCCATTTGTCAGGGGCGTAACTAGTTTGTCCAGAGACTTTTCTCCTCATTCACTGCATTAGGGGAAGTGGCCTTGGTTGTGGAATGACTGTGAGAATGCAAGAGACTAAAAAAATGACACTTTTACATTTTGGCAAAGATTCTGAAGCCATCTATGTATTTCAAGGCTTTCCTTACAAGTACAGAAACAAGGCTTTTGTAGGGTTATAAACATTTGAACAGTTTATATTACTTTATTCTACTTTAAAGTTTTGCTTGTTTGTCACAGATGAAAAGGAATTAATTGTATGTAGGTGCCCAAATGTGAACTGGTGGAAAACAGACTAGAATACTTAATATTTCTGTATGCCCAGCAGAAATCAAGGAGGCTGCCAGAAGAATGCTGGCTCCTACATGCCCTACGTAGAAATGCAGTGGGCCGATTGATGCGGATTGAGGAGGGCTGGTGCTTCCTCTCCTCCTTCTGTCAGTTCTTGCCAGGCTTGTTCATTTTTATCTTGCAGGCTAAAACTTTTGTGGCTTTATTTACAGGACTTTTGTATCCATCTTTCATCTACTCATGTCACTGAACTGCTTAAGGGCAAATAGGAGCAGGGTCTATTTGTTTTGTGTTAACTGCTTTATAAAGTAACTAATCTAGTTACTTAGTTAATTAAGTATATTTTTGCAATGATATTGTAGAATGAAAATGATATAATGTTCCATTCAGTCAAAAAATATATGGGTGAACTCTGCCTTTTTCGAATTTTATTATGCTATTACAATATATTGCATCTTTGTTGTTGTTGTGTGCCTACAAGTAGTCTCTGACTTATGATGACCCTAAGGTGAACCTGTTGCGAGATTTTCTTGGCAAGCTATGTTCAGAAGGGGTTTGCTTTTACCTTCCTCTGAGGACAAGAGAGTGTGACTTGTCCCAGATTACCCAGTGAAATTTCCATGATTGAGCGAGGATTCCAACCATGTGAGTCATAATCAAATGATTAAATAGCTATAACATGCTGACTCAACAAAGAGTGTGGTATTATACTAACAAGATTAATTTGTCATAATGTTTTGTAGCCTGTAAACCATCAGATGCAATGATATATCTAGTGTAGAAATGCCCCTGTCTGTGAAACCTTCTTCACTAGCTACACTTCTTTCCTAGGTTTAAAGAGAACCGTAAAGATGACATCTGGCTTGTAGATGTAAGTATGGCAGTTTAAAAGAATTTGGTTCTGTATGTAATTCTTTCTTGGTTTACTCTTTACAAAACATCTTCAGTTAACTTCTGTTTTTCTTAATATCCCATAGAAGGCAATTAAAATACAACACAATGACTTCTTATTAGTTTTAATAGTACACAAGGCTTTAGTTTATGTTGCTGTCTAATTTTTAGAAGAGGTATTGCATAGCAGAGAAATATGATGTTGTTCATTGTTGTGTGCCTTCAGTTCATTTCCTCCTTATGATGACCCTAAGGCAAACTTATAATGGCATTTTCATGACAAGGTTTGTTCAGAGGAGGGTTTGCCTTTGCCATTCTCTTTGAGAGAGTGACTTGCTATATTAACAGTAGTTTTATTGACAGTTACATAAGTTCTCTGTGTTGAGATATTCCAAGAATCACCTTGTTTCAGTTCAGTGCTTGCAGTTTTAATATATTTGTCTTGTATGTAGGAAGAAAAAAATGAATAAGTAAACTACCCTACCACACTCTGAAATAATCTCTGGAGGCCACTGTAATATAACATTGTTAAAGAAACAAATATATGAAATCTGTTGTCCTTTGCTTTACTTCCAGTTGTAAATTTCTTTAATCTCTTTGGCTGAGTGTTGCATTTAGAATGACTGTTTCTTACTTGAATCACTATTTAACTAGATGAATCAGGCACAGATTTGAAAAACTCGTTCTGTGATTTCCTGTGCTAAGGAAACGTGCCTAAATCCAGTTGCTTTTCCCAGCTGTAATAGTTCTATTGAATTAATGGCTGAACACAGACATACCTCAGTTAATAAAGCCTCCAAGAAAGAAGCTTATTTTAAAGTCTTTAGGTCTGCCCAGTTCTTCCTTCCACTTTGTCCATCTTAGTGGAAACTTTTTTAGCAGCATTAGCATAAGGAAGATGATGAAAGAGGGCTGGAAAAATACAGATGTTCAGCAGCATTATGGCTGCAGTAAATAATACAATTAACCTTCTGCTGGGAGGGAATGGGATTCCTCTCTAGCTGATCCTGCTGTAGTTGTGTGTGTCAGCCTACAACAGGTAATATGAAAACCATTCACCTCCTGAATCCCTTCTTGAACATGTGTTAACAGCAAAACGGAGTAAAAAGAGAGCAGGTAAGCCTGCATCACCAGCTACTCTCAATGTATTAAGAAAGGGTAGAGTGTGGAGACCAAAATGGAAATCATAAGGAAAATGAACATTGGCAAAAGACCATTCCCAGATGCATTTTGGAAGAAGTCCTGGTCTCTAGAAGGTTCAGAGTGTTTTTGTTTACGTATTCAAGGCTTCCCTGACCTTGTTGTGTCATTTCATTTGTGCATAGCTTTACTTCTGAAAAAAAGTATGTTGAAACATGTTCAAAGTACTCTTCTTTTCTGAGATATAGGGACCTGTCACCATTTTTTCCATGTTATTCCTGCCTCTGGGACAGAATTTTCTATTAAACGCAGAATTCCCAGGAACATACCTACTTTGTTAACTGAGATATACCTGTATTAAGTCATACCTTATGTAAATCCCATTGATTTAGTAGACTTTCTCTATTTAGGCTTCAGAATATACTGCTGAATAGCACTTTTGCGGATGTGATAATTTCCATCTGTCCAGATAAGTGAGCTCATGTCTGAGAACAAGTAGCTTATTTTATGGGTAAGCCCCTCCCTTACCATGACCTCCACATGCATGAATGTGAGGTCACATGAAGCGTTGTGTTCCATTATAGCCAGTGGATATAGTGAGCACATGACCACACTGTCATGGGCATGCACATGTCACATCCATTGACTATAATTGGATACAATGTTTTGCATTTTTTGTTTTACACGGGGGTTCTCAGAATGGAACCCCAGCATATATGGAGGCACACTGTAATGTCTTTTGAATTAGTTACTGCCACTTGAAAGTATCCTCTGCACTACTGCCTGGATTTGGCTGTCCAAATAGAAGTGGTACTACTGCAAAACAGTTATATCAGCTTCCAGTTGAGACAGGCTCTTCAGAATACCATGTTTGATCACAGTGTTTTAAATGATAGGTTATTATATAAAAATTAAACTGTTCTTCTTTAACTTGATGGAGGAGCACATTAGCAGAAAATGAGGCTCTCTGTTAGACTAAACTAATGATAGAAATGCTCGTTCAGTCTCCTCATTCTGACTTGTGATGGGTCTTCTGGAATAAGAAAGCTGAATTTGCAGAAGTCCCTTATGGAAGTTGTCTGAAAGTTCCAAGTGTATTTGTGACAAAATCTTTATAAAGTGGAGTAAGGAACATCTAGGTCTGTACAACTCAGTCTAAAAGTCCCATGATCCTTGACCACGCTGGCTAGAGCTGAAGAGAAATGGATTTGAACAGAATCTCAACAGCCACAGATTTCCTTCCCAAATTCTAAATACTCCTCTGACTGCTCATTTTTGGTTGTTTCTAGTTCTATGCCCCATGGTGTGGCCATTGCAAAAAACTGGAGCCAGTGTGGAATGAAGTTGGTAAAGAGCTGGGAAGCATTGGTTCTCCAGTTAAAGTTGGGAAGATGGATGCAACTTCTTACTCTAGTAAGTTCACTGTTGAAGCCTTCTTCTCTATATTAAAGTAATAATATTTGGGAGTTTTGGAAAAGCTAACTATATAAATACCAAACACAATAAACAAATTAGATATAATAAAAAAATTAGAAGCTTAGTGAGCAAATGGACAAGGCTCTGATTCATGGCAGGAAATAAGCAGTATGGGTTTCAAAGTGAAAAGTGTTTCATGAGATAGTATGTTCCTCTTATAATTCATGTGCTTCAGTAAAGTTATAACTTATGTGATTGGTACTGTATACCATATTTGCTTCCACAAAAATGTCAATGAAATATTTAGGAAATGTGATAAGCAAAGAAATATGATAAGTGTCTGACAAGCGATCAGAAGGTGAGCTGTGTTTCGGGGTCATCCTTGACTCTTTCACTATTTTTTAAGGCTTGTGTGAGCTTTTGTTTTTTTTGGTCATGTGCTGTCCCTGAGCACATAGTCTAAGAGGGCAGGGCTTCTGTTGTGTCATTGACTTGCTTTGCCAGTAGCTCCATATAACTTCTGGCTCAGTCTTTGGACCTCTGTCTTTCAGGAGAGAGCAGAAGGCAAGTTATATTTTGGTGGCAATTCTTGACTGTTTTTTCCTTTGAAGGTTTATATGGGAGATGTTGTTTGTTTTGCGTTGTGTGCTCTTCCTGGGTGCATGTTCTAAAGTGATGAAGCTGACTTGCTTGGTCACTCTGACTTGCTTGGGTGCAGAGCTAGTAGCCACTAGGTCTATATGACTGCTCCTTCAGTCTTTGAAGCTCAGTTTCTGAAGGCCAACAGTGTGCACCTTGTAGCACATGTAGTCATATCAGTCAAAATTATTACAGTCTGAAAAGCGTGGAGAAAACCACTGCAGGGATGGAGGAAGAAGGATCTGTCACTGCCTGCTGCAATGTGTAGACAATGCTTATCTTGCCAGAAAACCTCATTGACCACACTTGCAGCAAGTTCAAACTGCTGAATCTCTTGGAAGAGAAGTTCAATATACTGCACCTACATGTTGAAACTCTTCAGTACGTCAGAGAACAGGAGGGCTGTGTGGGACATGATCCTACAGAAGCAACAGGAACAAACTGCCAATATAAACAAAAAGGGCTATAACGCTGTGAATGCACCCTGGAGGACAGTCTCCATGAAGAACAGACAAGGGATTCAGAACCACTCTAACTAAGCAGTCGCTTCCTACATCTTCCTGAGGATAATGGTTGTGAAGAGGCATAAACAAGAGACCATAAGCATGAGACATTGCATGTCAGAGAAGGAGCCAACCTAACCACCAACTGCAGCAAGAAAAAAAAAAGGTAATGGTGGTAGGGGAATTCATTGTCAGGGGATGTATGCCACCCAGACGAGATGAATCAAGTTTGCTGTCTTCCTGGTGCATATATCCAGGAAATCACTGACAAGTTGCCAAAGCTCATTAAGAACACAAAGTAGTAGTACTCCTTTCTTTTGATTCATGTGACCACCAACAACACTACAAAGAACACTTTTAAGCAGATTACCTTGGGCTATAAAGCCCTGAGTAGGAAAGTATTCTCGCAGTTTCTACCAGTGAAAGATAGAGGACCACACAGGGACAGGAAGGTACTGTGGTGACTGACTGGTTACACATATGGTGTTGACAGGATGGTTTGGCTTCTGAGAACATTGTCTTCACTTCCTAGATGAAGGACTACAGACACCTCACAAAGACTGGAAATAATGTATTTGGCAAAAACATGGTAATTGCTGACAAGATGGCTTTAAACTAAATCTTTTGGAGGGAGTTGGACGTGATAGCTTAAACATCTGTCTAAAAGCAAGCTGTAAACACAAGGATGTGAATCGTAGAGGAGAAGCTGAGGGAGAGAATGGGAGCCCCAGTAAAACTCAAAAGGTATGATTAAAAGATGACATCGAGCAATGCTTTAGATGTCTATATACCAGTACACATTGTTTAGGAAACAAACAAGCCAAGCTTGAAGTCCTAGTGCAGGAAGGTAAATATGACTTTATAGGTATAACATAGAATTGATAAGATGACTTCCGTGATTGGAATATAACAGTTGAGGGGTATAATCTGTTCAAAAAGAATAGATAGAGAAGAAAAGGAGGGAGAACAGCATTATATGTCAAAGACAAACTCGCTTGTACAGAAATCCGTGCAGGTGATCGAATTGGGCCAGTGGAGAGCATTTGGGTAAAAATAAATGGAGGAAGAAATAAAAACAATATTGTGATTGGTCACTGGAGTCAAAGCATTTGGTACTTTGTGGGGGAGTGACCATATGATGCTAGAATTCAAGGTTGTGGGACAACAAATCATGACAAGGTGGTAGATGATGTTTTTCTGGAACAAATATCAGAATCTCTAAGAAGCAAGAACTGGTACTTTTGGAGGACTCCCAATTATCCTGATACCTATTTGGAGACTGGGTTTCCTAAGCATAGGTTCTCCAACAAATTCCTGGTGCATCTTGCATATAATTTACTTTTTCAAGTGGTGGAGGAAGGAACAAGCAATCTTAGACTTGATCCTAACTCATGAGGAAGAGTTGGTCACTGGAGTCAAAGCATTTCGTACTTTGTGGGGGAGTGACCATATGATGCTAGAATTCAAGGTTGTGGGACAAGCCAAGAAGGAATATAGTCAAATGTGAAGCTTCTGAGATATCTTAGAAAATAGATGAAATACCAGAGAACTGGATTTCAGCAAAGCATTTGATAAGGTTGGCCGACCAAACCCAAAGGGTGTTCACCAATGGCTGCTTTTCATCCTGGAGAGAGTGACTAGTGGAGTGCCACAGGGTTCTGTCCTGGGCCCAGTGCTATTCAGTATCTTCATCAGTGACTTGGATGAAGGCGTGGAGGGCATGCTGATCAAATTTGAAGATAACACCAAATTGGAAGGGGTTGCTAATACCCCAGAGGACGGGATCAAATTTCAAAATGACCTTGACAGATTGGAGAGCTGGACCAATGCTAACAAAATGAATTTCAACAGAGAGAAATGTACGGTTCTACACTTAGGCAGAAAAAATGGAATGCACAAATATAGGATGGGGGCGCACGGCTGGATAGCAGTTTGTGTGAACGGGATCTAGGAGTCTTGGTAGATTGCAAGCTGAACATGAATCAGCAGTTTGATGAGGCAGCCAAGAAAGCCAATGTGATTCATGGTTGTAGCAATAGGAGTATGGTGTCTAGATTGAGGGAGGTAATGGTACCACTCTATTCTGCATTGGTTAGACCTCATTTGGAATGCTGTGTCCAGTTCTGGGCACCTCAATTCAAGAAGGATATCAACAAGCTGGAATGTGTCCAGAGGAGGGTGACCAAAATGGTGAAGGGTCTGGAAGCCATGCCCTGTGAGGAATAGCTTAGGGAGCTGGGTATGTTTAGTCTGCAGAAGAGAAGGTTAAGAGGGGACATGATAGCCACGTTTAAATATCTGAAGGGATGTCATGTCGAGGCGGGAGAGGGCTTGTTTGCTGCTGCTCCAGAGACTAGGAGAAGGAGCAATGGATTCAACCTGCAGGAGAGGAGATTCCACTTGAACCTCAGGAAGAACTTCCTGGCATTCAGAGCTGTCTGACAGTGGAATATGCTGCCTTGGAGTGTGGTAGAATCTTCTCCTTTGGAGGTTTTTAAGCAGAGGCTGAGTGGCCATCCGTTGGGAATGCTTTGACGAGTGTTCCTGTGTAGCAGGAACTCAATGGCCCCGGCATCTCTTCCAGCTCTATGATTCTGTGATTCTAAGGCCCGCTATGGTATTTTTTAATAGCAAATTGACTAAATATGGAATAGATGGAAACACCATCAGATGGATCCATGGTTGGTTGGAAAAACATGGTCAAAGAGTTATCATCAGTGCTTGTGCTTCAAGTCAGGAGGAGGTCTTAAGTAGAATACTGGAGGGTTCTGTCCTGGGACTGATGTTCTTCAGTATTTTTATCAGTGGTTTAGATGGTGGGATAGAGGGAATCCATATCAAGTTTGCTGATAATACAAAACTGGAAGAGGTTCCTGACACATTGGAAAATAGGAACAGAATTCAAAAGGATCTTGATAAGCTAGAAAACATGGCTGAATATATAAAATGAAATTCAACATAGACAATTGCAAAACTTTACATTTAGGCCAAAAACATGTGAAAAGGACCTTGGGATTATTATTAATCGTAAATTGAACATAAGCCAGCAATATAATGCTATAGTAAGGAAGGCAAATGTTACCTTAGCTTGCATTAATAGAAGCATAGTTTCCAAGTAATAGTCCTCCCACTATATTCTGCACTGGTCAATACCTCATCTGGAGTACTGTGTTCAGTTCTGGGCACCTCATTTTAAGAAAGCTATAAACAAATTGGAGTGAAATCAGGGAAGGGCAACAAGGATGATAAGAGGTATGGAGAACACAGCATGAGGAGAGGTTGAGGAGCTGGGCATATTCAGGTTGGTGATGAGAAGGCTGAGGGATGATATGATTGCACTCTTTAAATAACTCAAAGGTTGTCCTAGAGAGGAGGGTGCAGGTTTGTTCTCTGCTGCCCCAGAGGACAGGACTGGATCTAATGGTCTGAAGTTACAGGAGTGTAGATTTTGATTGAACATTAGAAGAAACTTGACAATTAGAACAGTTTGGCATGGAGCCAATTTCCTAGAGATGTCTTCAGAGAGAGGGTGGACAGTTGTCTTCAGAGAGAGGGTGGACAGTTATCTGCTACAGTTACTCTAGCCAGAGATGCTTCATTGAGCTGTGGGTTGGACCTGATAGCCCATAAGGTTTCTTCTGACCCTATGATTCTGTATTGTTAATTGCACTATTCTTTCTTTAGGTGTTGCCTCTGAATTTGGAGTTCGAGGCTATCCAACAATTAAGCTGTAAGTTGAATTCTCCATCTTGTGTATGAACATGCTAATGTTCTTCTGTGGAGGCTGGTGTTCTGTTCTCTTCTGCTCCCTCACCCTTGCCTCTGCTGAAAGTTAACTGGTACTGTGAGAAGCAACCCACTGCTACTCAGCTGTCCACTTGTTACTTCCTGTGCAATACTGTTTTTGAAATATCTTGCAACATTGTGTTCACGAAATGTTCACAAAATGTACCTTTTCTTCCTTATTGTCTCTTGTTGGATATGTTGATTCATACAAAATATTTGATGTTTTTTTAGGCTAAAAGGTGACTTGGCATACAACTATAGAGGTCCCAGGACCAAAGACGATATTATTGAGTTTGCAAACAGAGTAGCAGGGTAAGTATTTATAGATGTATGAATTCAGTTCAGTCTAGCATGTAGAATGAGATCTGTTGGCAGTGTTTTGTAAAAGACAAGGAAAAAGAGGAATGTGGACAAATACTTCCGTGGCATCCACTGTATGAAAAGTATTTTGATATCATAATGTATGCGAGACCTCACTATTTGCCATATCTTATGTTCTGATGTCATAGTTATAAAAATGGAAGAGCTTTGTGAAGTCACACCTTGATTTTGATATGGAATATTGACAAGAACAATGTGTTTCATGAACCCTTGAAACTGTGAGAGCTAGCGGATTTTTCTTCTCCTTTGACCCCAGCTTCTTCTGTCTTGTCTTTATGGTTTCCTCTGCATAGTCTTAGATTGTCATCGTATGAGACCGTTCACATAACTGAAGCCATCAATTGTACAAACTTGACAAGAATTATGATTACGTGTAAGGATTTGCTACCAAAAGAAGTGTGATTATTAATAAGTTATCAGTATGTGTGTTTAATTTCAATGTCAGTCCTCGGTAATGCTGATATGAAAGTGTAGGAGTTATGGTTTCAGAATAGTTTTTCCATTAAACCTATAATACAATAATGAAAATAAAAAAATAATAAGAAACATCCAGTAGAGTCCAGAGCAGAAGGATGGCAGAATCTCACAGTGTTTCTTGATCTTTTAATTTTAAATATGTTTTTTTCTTGAAAAATAGCCTGACATGTTTTGGTGAGAAAAAAAAATTGTATGGCCTTCTTTGGGAAAAACCAGTACTGAAATTTGCCTACAGGAATTTTAGTAAAGCTCATCTCCAAATCTCACAAATAACAAGTAGCACTAGTTGCCTGTTTTTCATATAACCCATTTTTCAGCATCCTGAGATATATCTGCATTTTGCTTTCAGTGCCTAACTTAATTAACAATTGTTGATGAATAATTAATCAACTTTATCCAGACTTTCTTTTTCTATAGTTTAGCCTAAGTCATTGTTACCTAAAGTCGTGGTCCATAGACCAGTGTCAGTCATTGAGCTGCTGATTCCTGGTGAGTTTTCAGGAAAGAAAGAGTTATAGCTAATGGGTTTGAATATGTTAATATTCCCTGGCACACTGGGCAGAATATGGCTGTGATACCTGAAAGCTTTTTTTTTTTTAGTTTTAAATGACGATGAGACATGCCAGTAGCTAACCCCTGTTTATTAAGTTAGCACAATAAAGTTGATACATTTACTATGTACATATATCTTTATGAAATAGAATTATTTTAACTTGTTTGGCTGGCATCCAACTGTAAAATAAAACATGCAAATAAAAATAAATTTAAAGAAAAGATTGAAACCATAGGCTAGTTAATGTCCTGCTAGTTCTGTAACAGTAGAATCTTAGAAAAGTCACTGAGGAAGTTGCTCCATTGTTTTATCTTGCTAACAATGATCCTGTTTTTCTTCTGTTTTGCAGACCTGTTATCCGACCACTCCCTAGCCAGCAAATGTTTGAGCATGTGCAAAAGAGGCATCGTGTATTTTTTCTGTACGTCGGTGGGGAATCCCCATTGAAGGTCTGAAATATCACTAAATATATGCAATTTTAATTTTTGTATATTGTTCAGTAACCAGACTAATGTAAGTTTTAATATATATGCTTCCTAAAAATGTTCAAGTAGTGGGAATGTGAATCCTGAATATTTTGTACAGTTGTACTAATATACTTGAAATACAGGTTCAGTATAATGGAGTTCAAAATCGGTACAGTGTAAGGAGCTAAATACATTTTACTGGTAAGATAATAGATTGTGTCTTTTTATTTTCCTTTTTTTAAAAAATAAAATACTCTTTCAAGGTTAATAAGAGGAAACGTGCTGGCAAATTTTGATGTGGAATATTAAAATCATAGCATAAGTTGCAAATATACCTGAAGATTTGTAACAATTTGTCATAGTATGGTCAAGCTTTTGCATTATGATGTCCAGGAACAGTGGAGAAACACTTACTATCCTTGCAGTGGGCATTGGGGGAAAGGATCAAAATCCCATAGAAGTGTATATTAGAAATTTAGAGTCCTTTTTGATCCTCCCTGCCTGAGCCTATTCTTAGAAGAAGGAGCAATAACACAGTATGCAGAATTATGTTTTGTAACCTAGGAATATTTATAAAGATTGAAAAACTGTTTTAAACTATCCATTTGTATTTCCACAGGAAAAATACATAGAAGTTGCTTCCGAACTAATTGTTTATACATACTTTTTTTCTGCCTCAGAAGAGGTACTACCTGAGGTAATTATTTAACAATATGCTTGAGGTAACACTGATGATTCATGTTTTGCAGACAAAATGTGGCCACTACTATTGCTATGCTTATTACTTTACGTTTGTTGGACAAACTTTGTCATACAAATTTAGTTAGATCTTTGTCTCAATTTTTGAAGGGTGTATCACTACTTATAATTGGTATGTTCTGAAAGACAAAAAGGATTTTGGGAAGAAAGTGTACTGCATTTCAACAACAAGATCAAAATGCTTTTTCTAATCATTTTTTTAGTCGTGTTTAATCTGGAATAGTCATCTGTATTGTTATATCATGGAGCTGATATAGCAGTAAATAACATTGATATTATAAAAGTTAAATCTTATGAATATGGCTTCAGTGATGCCAGGTTTTTCTCATTAGTGTGAATTAAAGGAAAGAGACCTTAAAGAAAGGGAGATAACATAGTAGTTTCTGTTGTAAGTATTCTTAGTGACTCCGGTGTACCTTTAGGGTTTAATGCAGTGGCTGCTGAGAGTCTATTTTAATTTACTCAGAGGAATCATTCTATCTCTATGCTGTCTTGGGATCTCCCCTCTTTGTGATATATTTCTTAAAGTTTAGTCATTGTTGCATGTGTAATGTTTGGCATTTAACAGTCTTTTTTTTTTAACCATTTAGCCCCATTGGGTAATATATAGGCTTGTTTACTTAATGCAGATACTAGACAGATATATAAATAGAAATATGAATGAATTAAAGTGTTTGAAAGGCCCATTTTCAGTATATCCAAGAACATTTCTTTACTGTTTTTATATGCATACTGTAGATTTATTTTATATCTTCATTTGTCTCTCATAAAATCTTCCTAGGTTTTCCAAAATTGTGAGCGTTTAGAACAGTCTGCCTACATAATGGACCTTGGGCAATGTATTCAGAAAGCAATTTTAAATTATTTTATACTTTTGTTTTTTTTTAAGATGTTGTCTGAATGTAACACCCAAGGCAACCACCCATAGTAATAAAAACATTTATTAGAAGCCAATAATAAAAAGAAACTAAAAAGAACAGCATATACAATCAGCCCTCCACATTTGTGGGTTTCACTTTTGCTGATTTGATTATTCACAGATTATTTGCTGTCACCTCGGCTGCCTCCCTATACCATTTTTAATAGGGACTGCAAGCCTAGTGAGGTGGAGAAACTGGAAATGAGGCTTGTAAGTCCCTCTTAAAAATAGTGTGGGGCAGCAGTGGAGGTGGCAGTAAGTCCCACCAGCCACCCACCTCTGCCTTGTGAAGGAACCTTGATGCCTCAAAGGAATCAATGGTTGGTTGAATATGGTGATCATAATTTTTCTGTGTTAAATATGGTTTGGGAGGGCCCAGAATTATTCATGGTTTTTCCACTTTCACAGGGGTCCTGTGCCCCTAACCTTATCAAATGTGGAGGGATGACTGTATAATCAGTGAAAACTCACAACAGACAGTACATTAATACATGTTAAAATAAGCCATAAATTTAAAGATTGGATGACCAAAAGCTCATCTAATTTCTTTTGAAAAGTATTTGCCTGAAAAGACAACAACTAGGTAGAAAGTTCTACAGCAGTTTTATGGGGAGTGAATTCCTGGTGTTTGTTTTTATTTAGTTTCTTTTAATGTGTTCTGTGGTTTTGAAGTTTTGTCATCATTTCTGAACAAATGATAGAAGGATAGGAGGAAAAAATATGGATAAGATTGAGAAATTCAGATGCATGCAGGAAGCTTGTTTTGTGCTCCATTAAATGGTTTTATTCATCTTTTTTTCAATATCTTGCTCTTTCAGCATGTGACGCTCCCTGAAATGCCTGCTGTTCTTGTCTTTAAAGATGGAACTTACTTTGTATATGATGGTACGTTCAAGGGCATAAGAGATTAAGAGTAACAGTAATATGTCGCTAACATGCATAGGCTTTACTTTTATTTCTTTTAACAGCTTGAGATAACAGATGTGCATATTCTTTACTCTTCAAAACTGGCAAACTTTGTTTGGCAGCGGTTTACCCTTTCATGTTGAGGGATTCAGAAATGGTACCCAACTGTGATGGGCACAAGAGAAACACATGCCTCATTGCTTCTCCTTCAAATCAGATTCTTCCAGTTTCACCAGCATGTTTGGAAATGCTAAATTTTTTCATGGTACCTTTTAACACTAGCTGGTTCTTAAACGATAATTGATTAATAGGTTTGAAGAGCATAAGAGCTAACCAAGCTACTGAAATTGGTAATCTTTATCTCTTCTGCTGTTGTTTGAGTTATGGTTTGTTGAATGAGCAATGTTTCCTTTCAAAAAGTGCTATTAATGTTGATAATATCTAGTGTGATTTAGATACTGGCATTGCTTATAAAGATCTGGTAACTTGGCCTAGGTTATATTTTTCAAAGACTATTTAGAAAGATTATGTGCACATGAGTTTTAGTTTTATAGAAACTGCAATCAGATCTTTCCGCATATCATGATACCCATATATTATCTGAGAGCAGTCTGCTGCCTAAAACTGAGATAACTGAAAAACCAAACTTAAAGTAAAAGACAGGGTTTCCTGTGCTAAGCTGGATCATTGTTCATTTAGCAGAATGAAGAATTTTTTGTTTGTTTTTTTAAATTTTCAGCATGCAATTGAGTGTTGAATTTAGTCTGGAAGGAGGTCTGAAGGGTTAGTTTAAGTAGGCTGTCATCTCAGAATGATGCAATGTTTGCTTAACTCTCACTTTCAAATCTGCTTTATTTCCACTTCCAGCTTCAAATATTAAGAAAATAATGTGTCATGTATCTTCTGTATGTAAAACTCTTAGTATAATGTGCAGTACAGATATAACAGTGACTTATATGACATAGCTATTTTAGACTGTTCAGCTTCAACTGAATAACTCTGATCATCTGGATCTGATACTTCTGGGTAACATTGAAGAGTCACTGTTAACTAACTGGAGCCTCATCTGAAGTATTCAGTGCGAGATGTACTGAAAGACAGTTGTAAATCGTTCTCTTCCCACCACAGTCCTAACTAGGTGCAGTATGGAAGCAATGATATAAATTTGCTTAAATTAGCAGGGTTGATCTTAAATTATCGCCACTAAATAGGAGATTGAAAGAGCAAGTAGTTCCCTGTTGCTCCACTTTGTGTTTTATTTGGAATGAAGTGGATACATCAAGCCCAATCTCATCTGCAAATCCTTTCTTACATTGTGGTTCCATTCTATCTTCTTCATGTTTCCTATGCAGTCCTTATTTTCTCTGTCTCAGGTTCCCTTGTCTCCCTTGCTGCCAGCTGATCAGTTGCAATTCACAAGCCTTCTGGGCTGCCACTTAACAGCCAACTAATTCCCTTCTCCATGTTAACTCTCACTGTCTCTGTATTCTGTCACTGCCCATGTCCAGTCTTCCTTATTGAACTCTTTTGCATTTATCACTGTCATAAGGTTTTCTTTTTCTGATACATGTTGTACATCTGCAGTTATCTGTACCATGGATAGTAGTGGTTTGGCTACATACAGACTGATACTTGGAAACCAAGGGCTGAATTTTGTTCATTAATCCTAGTTAGAGTGGACTTGTTGAACTGATTGGTGAACGATGAGTCAAGATGTAGGTAAATCCAGTTATTTCCATGTATTACTGTAGTTGTGGCCAACAAAATTCAAGCTTGAATTTTCTCATAACATGTAATTTGGAAACAATAGCATAAATTGATATGAAAAACAAGTAAATGTCTTTCTACTCCAGTATTATTTTCTTTTCTTTTTTTTAAGAATATGAAGATGGTGATCTATCATCCTGGATAAGCAGAGAAAGATTTCAGGGGTATCTTAATGTAGATGGGTTTACACTCTATGAACTTGGAGACACAGGTAAATATGTTTTCAAACTTTAGTCATACTTTATATTTTTATGAAATGAGCTACAACGTAGAGATTTTTTTCCATCTCTCCAAGATCGTTCAGAGAGTTGTGTGAATATTTTTTTGAATCTTCATTTAATTATGCTAAGCACCCACAGTGTTTAGTGCTAAAAACTCATAGACAGAGTCCAGAAGTCTTTTCTCATGGAAGTGTAAAATGCTTAATTTTTTTTTTATGTGTGCTGCCTTTGAGGCTAGCAAAATTCTGTCATCCCCTCATTTGTGCAACAATGGTACTACTCCCAAGAAGGCTTTTACTGAAAATACAATTCATACCGTATTGGCTACCAAAACATGGCAGGCATTGTCTGAAATATAAAAATTGGGCAAATTCAGAAGAAAACGATTTGTAGCTCCAGATTGTATTTCTTCAGATGTTTCATTAGATAAAGCATTTAATAGCTAGGGATGAGCGAAGCTTCCATTTTCAATGGTTAGTCTAAAGGTTCTAAAGATAGCCAGCATGATGTAGTGATTTGAGCATTGGACTAGGACTCTAGGAGACCAGGATTTGAACCCTTTTTCAACCATAGAGACTTACTGAGTGACTAAGAGCACTTCACATTCTTTCAGACTAATAGGGGAAAGCAGTGGCAAAGCTCCTGTAGGTAAATCTTGCTAAGAAAACCCCAGAATAGGATCTCCATAAATCAGAGTTGACACAACGACAAAAAGTCTTAAGGGCAGTTAAGCTTATTTGTTTTATCAAATTGCTAGGTGTTCTGTGCTTCTGGGGACAGAGAATTAGAAACAATAAAGTTTTACTCTCCTATATAGTGGACTACCTAAACTCATTTCTGTATTTTGTTTTAGGAAAACTGGTGGCTATTGCAATTATTGATGATAAAAATACCTCTGCAGAACATACAAGGTATGCTAGTGGCCATTTCTGTATATTAAACACAAGTCACCATTTTGTAACTGGACACAGAACCTGATCCTGTATGAAACTATCTCTGCTCTGATTTGTCCATCGGTAGACTTTAAGCTCTATAGAAACTGATTAAGAACATAGCCAGAAAACAAATAATAGACTTGTTAATCCCAGTGAAAGAGATCTATTCAAACAATGGATTTACGTAAGTTTTAATTTATCAAGTTCTCATTGATTCAGTGGGGGTGTTTTCTGTTTGGGGCTAGCAATTGAACATAGCTCAACTGATGTGAGGAATGTGTTTCAAAGCACACTTGTAACTTGAACTAAGTGTTGCATCTGAGCATGATAATTTGTATTTTGGTACTTTAACTTGTGTATCAATGTCATGGCTAATATTTTTTTTTAATATGATGCATAACAGTACTGTCAGTGAATGTGTTATTGCTTTGAAACACAGACATAAAAGCCATTAGCTGAGCCGTTAAACTTCTATACATAGGCTGGGAAATACTATTTAAGAAAATGGTGTAAAACTGAGAGTGGGGAGCCTTCTTCCTCCTATAATATCTTTTTGGTGCCCCCTGTTTAAATTAATGCTAAAATTCAAAGAATATTGTTTGGAATTGTACTATCTACCAGGTATAAGAGAATTTGACTCACTTCAGATGTGAGTGCCATAACTTGTATTTGCTTTGTCTGTCTCAGTAAAGGAATGTTTACATAGTGGCAGGAAAACAATCAAAAGGTGGATCACCTGTCAGTGGTGAGCCTTTGGACCAGTTCAGATGTAATGGCCAGGCCTCAGGCTTTATTCTTGTGCCATTTCTTGTTAATCTTTTTGTACTTTTCGTCATTTTGATGTCTTACTAAACTATTATCATGTGGAAATCTTCTTTCCCCATCAGGTTGAAGTCTATTGTTCAGGATGTTGCTAGCAATTACAGAGACCATTTTAATAGGTACATGTTCATATTTTATAATTTATCATTTTCAGATTGTTCTGAAATGTGTGTGCATTAATGATGAAGTTAGAAGTTCTAGTAGTAGCAATGACTGTGAACCTTAGAAAGTTGGTTAGTGTTGGCTTATATTTTTAAAAAGCATTTAAATTTAAGAGAGGAGTGCAACTTCAGTGAAGTCTTATACAAGTATCCTCAAAAGTAAGTCCCATTGAGTTCAGTAGGCCTGCTCTTAGTTAAAGAGAGAATTGCAGTTAAATCTTCTGGTATTCTCCACATTCTGAAACCATGCCTCTTTAATCCTGCTGTTACTTATTTAGCTTGATATCCTACCTTTCTGTATATCTAATAAAAATAAAATATAACATTAAAAATGAACTAGCATACAAAAGAAGCACATAAAATTACAGATTGTTAATGCAGTCTGTTAAAATGGCAGTACTAGATACTAGATAAATCAGTTGAACTCAACATGTCAGTGGCTGAACAAATAAAAGCATATCTGCTGGGAGGCCACCAGAGAGGAGTTAAATGGCCTTTACTATTGAAGAGGTCTTGTCTTCTTGTTATCATTGTTATTAACTGCCACCAAGTCAGCTTCAAGTTATGGTGACTCTATGAATGAGATACCTCTAAGTTGCCCTATCATCAGCCTGCATCAGATCTTTCAGACTCAGGGCTGTGGCTTCCTTGATTGACTATCTATTTGTAATGTGATGTTTCTCTTTTCGTACTGCTTTCTACCTTACCAAGGATTATTGGCTTTTCTGTTGCCATGTCATATCCAAAATATGATAGTCTCAATTTAGTCATCTTGACTTCTAGGGAGAGTTCAAGTTTGATTTGCTCTAGGACCTATTTGTTTGTCTTTTTTAGCAATCCACTGTATCTGTAGAACTCTTCTCTAGCACCAAATGGGTTGATTTTCTTCCAGTCAGCTTTTCTCCCTATCCAGCATTCATAACCATACATATAAGTTTGAAGTATAATGCATGGACAGTCCTCACTTTAGTATTCAATCATATATCTTTACACATCAGAATCTTGTCTGAGTTCCTTCATAGCTGGCCTACCATCTACTAGTCTTTTACAGATTTCTTGATGACAGTCTCCATTATTATTAATGGCTGAGCCAACATATGGAAAATCTTGGAAGTATTTCGGTGTGTTTTAAAGTGTCCACAGTGTCATCTGCTTTAAAGTTATGTAAATCACCTGTGGTCATTGTTCTTCTTAACCTAATATTCAGCTGTAAACCTGCCTTTGTACTTTTTGCCTTGTCTTTCTTCAGTAATTTTTCCAGGTCTTTGCGATTTTCTGCTACTAGTATGATGTCATTTACATATCTTAATAATTGATGTTTCATCCTCCAGTTTTCATGCTTCCTTCCTCAGGGACTAAACTTGTTTTACATATGATATTTTCATGTGATATTTTCAATATATAAGTTAGAGTGATAAAATGCAGTCTTGCTTGACCCCCTTGCCAATTGGATACTATTCTGTTTCTCTGTATTCTGTCCTAACAGTAGTCTCTTGTCCTGCGTACAGGTTACATATCAGGACAATCAAATGTTGTTGTGCACCCATTTCTTTAAGACCAGTTTGTAGTTTTTCATGATCTACTTGTAGTTTATCATGATCTATTACACAAAGGCTTTGCTATAAGCTATAAAGTACAGGCTGATTTTCTTCTGAAATTCTTTAGTGCACTGGTTATTGCAATCACTGGAGTCCCCTTTCTTGCGGACTGGAATGTATACCGAGTGTTTCCAATCTGTGGACCATTGTTTTGTTTTCTGTATTTGTTGACAAATTTTGGTTAGAACTAGAGTAGGGATGTGTACACTTGAAAATCAATAAGTCTGGTCCTCAGAAGCTGAGGTTCATAAAGCACTGTCCGAAAAAGGAACAAATCCTTTTTTCAGAAAGTCTTCACTTTTTGCAGGAAAGGAGAAAGGAAGAGGGTGATGAAGAGGAGTTGTCACTGCTACCATCACATTGGCCTTATAGGATCTAGAACCTTTTCTAAGGAAAGGCTTGGAGACCAATGGAGGTGATGAAGAGGCACCCATAGAGTGAGGCAGTGGCAATCTGGTGGCAGCAGGGTCTGCTCCAAAAATCTCCTTCAGTGTCATCATCCTTCCCTGCCTTCCCCTCCAGAAGGATGATGACACTGAAAGATATTTTTAGCAGCACTGTCTATAGCATATATGTTTGGGGTTTCTAGAAATATTTGTGGTTTTTCCACTTTGACAAGTATCCTGAGTCCCAAACCTTCACGAAAGCTGGGGGCCTCTCTACCTCTTTGGTAAAACAAAATCCAGATATTCTCATGAATCAGGTCTTGATTCTCATGGATCATTTTTGTAGAGCTCTCTCCACTTCAGGAGGCTACTGTGTACTGCATGCTCAGCTTTTGTTTCCAGATTTCCTGTCCATAATAGTGTGTACTCAAAGGAATTTCTCTGTTGCCTCTTCCCACCACCATTGGCTTATGCCCTAGCTTTGCTCATAGGGTCACACATTGCTCCTTTGAGAGATCTACTTCTAATTTCAAAACTGGATAGAAAGTGGGCTCTTTCTCACTGAGGACATGTTCAAGTAACTAGCAAAATTACTAATGCTGCAGCGGAAAGTGCTCTTTATAATAGCACTTGATTTAATTACATTTGTGAGATGTACTCATCTTAATCATATTGGTTACTAATATACTCGCCATTGTCTACCATTTGAAAATACAATTACTTGGTTAGGGAGCAAGATTCCTTTTCATATTTTATTTTTTAGTGAAAATGCAGAATGGAAAATTTTCCACATCATATCAGTATATGCATTTATCCAGAGTTGTGCTGCATCGGTCCTTTATATGCAACTAGTTGCACTCATTCATATTTTTCTCAATTTGTAATGGAACTGATAAGAATCTAAAGATGCTATAGTTGTATCTCTGCAAAAGAAAGTTAAACTGTTGATGTAGGCTCTATCCAGGGACAGTTCCCTTTAGATGTGTACTCTGAAAGATAATGTTCTTTCATATATAGTCATTTGTTAAATATAAGGGAAGTATATACTGTTCTCTTCACATCTTTACTAATATTCCCATAAAAGAATTTCCAAATAAAATTTTGAATGTGTTTTAATATAACATTTAAACCCAGTATGTTGAAGCACCTGATATTATTGAGAGCACTCGAAATAATGCCTCATCCCACCCCAAAACCCCTCTGGTTTTCAGGTACGAGAACAAGAAGTCCAATCCTTGGTTTCAGTGCTGAAAGTTTATTTTGTCATTGCCTTTCTAAAAACAGTCCCTTGGTCCATAGGGATCTAGGACAGCGAAGTTCTAACAAACTGTTGCTACCCATGGGTTTATATAAATAAGGCAGATCCTTGGATGCTCTAAATTACTTGTGAGGCGAATGATCAAGAGACCTGACTTGGTTAAATATACTCTTGTGTCCTTTTATCTGGAACAGTGTTGTACTCAATACTAAAATTCTGTACTGAGAAAAAGCCAGATTTTCACAATTCCCCTGTTTGCATTCTTCATTGATATTGTTAGTCAAAGACAACGTAGAGCACTGAAATATTTCTCCCCCCTGGAAATATCTTTTCATCTTTTTGTGTGTGTGCGATTTAATTTTGTATTTACATTTTCCAGAAAGAAACACTACAAATGCATAAATGAGTATAGGTATTAAGAGAAAAATAGAAAAAAGAACAAATCTAAGTACACAAAAACCCTTTAAATTAGCATAAGAATTTAAAAGCAACAGAGGAAAGAAGAAGAGAAAACAAAAAAGAATTGACCTTGCCCTTCCTTTGGATAGAATATAGCCTACCCCCCATTCCAAGCTTCTCTCTTTAAAAATACAAATAAAAAACAAACAAACATAATCTTCTTCCCCAAATTCATTCTTTCTAAAAGAGAAAACACTACAGACTTTTTACTTATTTATTAATGTGTACATCCATATTCCTTCTTTCAGCTTCTGTTATATTCTCTTACAACATAGTTGCATAATAGAGAAACATTAAATCATCAATAATCTTAATACTGCTAAATAATAACATAAGTAATTTTTGTAAACACTGTTAACTGGCTTAACTGCTTCTTATTTTCACCCGATAATAATTCTGTGCGTGTCTGTATCCTAAAGATAGGACCATTTCCTAACTTTGCACCTTGGGAACGCGTACAATCTAAGTTCTTAAGATCAGTTTTTCATGTCCCTAAATGTGTATCCAATGCCATTTTACGGTTAGAGGCAGGCCTTCAGAGCATAGAAGCCAGAGTATGGATTTGCATATTTAATTACTGGGTTAGATTAAACTTTGTACCAATTGGGCTTGCACCTTTGGTTTTGGAAGACCAATTTCACTCTAAATGGAAACAGGCAGTTGTAACCAAATTGTCAATGCTGGGTCTGTCCCCCGATAGCTTATTTAGGATGGGCTATTGTTGGGGAAATTGAGAGACTTTGGTAATGAGACTCTCAATCAGCAGAGTAATTGCACAAAAACGGAAGTTGAACAGATCACCAGTCCCACTTCTTTAACTCCACCCCAAACACATTTAATCTAGCTCAAAATAAACACAAAAACAGTTTGGTTAAAAATAGAAAAGAGTTTACTCACAAAATCTTGTGCATGGTTTACACAGGTTCAATTCTTGAAGTAGGTAGGAAAAAAAATAAGCACTCACATGCTTGCTGCAAATAATCCCTGTTAGGAGACTCAGAGCATGCTTTCAGGTCAAAAGGCAAAGACAAAAGGAAGGAGTAAATGGCAAGAGAACCTTTTAAAAACAAAGAATGTGTACGTGCTGGAGGAAGAGGTGTTAACCAACAAACAGGAAGTTTTCTCTCTAGGCTGTCTCTCTATGCTTACAATAGACATGCAAACAAACTAGCCAGTTAATTAGGCATGCAAAGGTTACCGCTCGCAACAGCTATGACCAGGCTAAATCAGTCATTAAGCAATGTATCTTTGATATTGAACACCAAACAGATTTGGCCTGTTCTCCATCCTTTATTGCTAGTGAGCAGGACAAGTATCACATGTTGCCACGGGCCTATTTAAAAAATTTTAGAACTGCCCAAACATCGTTTGGCTTTTACTCTAGCACATTGCCATAGTCTTCCATCCGCTGTCCTTGAGAGATGATATAAAAAAATTCCCTATTTGGAGAGATACTGTCTGTGTGATTCCGGTCAGATTGAAATGGTTGAACACATGCTTTTTCAGTGTATGTTTTATAGAGATTTAAGACCTGATATAATTTCCCCAATTCTTCGGGAACACCCAGGCGGTTCTGAATCATTTTATACCTTCCTATTGTTATCAGATACGAACTCTGATATAACATATAAGGTTGTTAAATTCTGTGCTGCAGCTATGAGAGTAAGACAAAAGATGTTGACTAGTGAGTAGATGCATATTGTATATTTTGTAATCCTTGTGAGACTGTTATCCTTCAGTAGTACTGCATTTTTCACCAAGTTTATTACGCTGTTTTTATGCATTATTTATTCATGTTTTATGTTTACTTGTATCACTACTTAGGTTTTTGGCCCTTGGTACTGTTTTAATGTAATCTTTTTACTGGTCTATGGCCGTAACAAACAATATCTATCTATCTGTACCCTAAAGGCATCTGTACTTTTTTATATTCTAAAGATCATTACAAGATTCATAGACCAATCCATTTATCATCCTTAATCCATATCATGTTAACTTATGTTATCCAAATCATTTTAAATTTAATTCTCCACTTCACAGAAAGACATCCTTTTCTGATGCCTTCTCACATAACATTTTAAAAGCTTTGTCCTGAGAGCTCACTCTTATTAAAGACATATTTCCTTGTTCAATTTCACAGGGTAAATCAGCCTTCATGTACGACTCCAAAAAATCACAGTCTTGCAACAATATCCATTTATATCTTTTTGTTTTGTTTTGTTTTTGTTCAGCTTCCATAGAGATCTCAATTAACCTCTCCTTCTCCACTCCATAAGGCACTGTCTCCCTCTCATCAACCAAACCCCTTGGACTTAAATCCCCCTAAAACTGTAACTTTCCCCTTGAGCCCTGCTTCTCTTTCTTTTTGTTTGCTTCCCCCCCATCTTGTTTCATTTCTGTGTTCACTTTCATATCTTTCTCTGTATCTTCTTCCGTGTTTCTCCTTTTGTTTCAGTTTTCCTTGAATTCTTGCTTAACACTGTCAAACATGCATTTAAAGTTGTGATTTATTTGTTCCCTTATCCCTTGTAGAAGGCCCTCGAACTGCTCCATGGGAGGTTTTTTTTTTTCACTTAGTCTAAGCAATGATGGGATTGACCATTTGCTTCCCTGTTATCTGGCTAGAGGCTGCCAAAACAAACAGTGCCAGCTGATAACAGTCAGTTCTTTCTCAAACTGTAATTTCCTTTGTTTTTGTTTGCAGTGTCCAGTGTCTTTTTGCAAGTAAAATACAATTCATTCTGTTCAAAATCTCTTTCTAAAATGTCAACTCTAATTTTTAAATTCAATTGTTCTGGTCCTTTGGTGCAAATAGAGCAACTCAGCTCTTGATTGCAGTAAGAGTACAGCAGCAAGAGGCCCCTCTGATTCTGTCTTAATCAGGAGGTTTCTTCAGTTTCATGACTTCCAAAATTAATTTAATTTTTTTCTTTTAAGAAAGCAGGATCCCTGCGTAAGACCATCTGATCTTACAATCTAAATAGCTGCATTTCACAGCAAGGGCAAGATGTTGCTCCCTTGGTCCTTCCTGTTAACAGTAAAAACATATAATGGGAATTCCGAACCCAAATGGGTAATCCTCCAATCCCCTTTGTCCAGGGTGGAATGGGGTGGTAAAAACTCTTTGCTGTTAAAGCCAACCTGCCAGATGTTGAGTCCTGTCTTCTGAAGTTCAAGTAAACCATTCAGAAAGTACATATATTGACACAGCTGTTCAGTTACACAACTCTGTATGGGAGGAACAGATCTTAGAACAAAGCAGCAACAAGTGGGCAGGTTAGCTGTTCCCACCTGTACTTTACTTTTCCATAATCCCTGGGTTTAACCAGGTTTGGTGAAATCTTTGGTATAGAGCTTTTGCACCAGCAGTGAGTGGGAAGAAAGCCCTTGAAGGAAGAAAAGTTCTAGTCTGTTATATAACAGATACAGTAAAAGTTCAGTGGCTTTTACTCTTCCTTTTTGTTTTACCTCCTCTTATTTTATAATGTATGTAAATAAAACCATAGATAGTTGAGTGGTTAGCATCCAACTTTGCCTGTTCATGAACAGTTCCTTTGTTATAACAGATGTCAGTGGTAAAATAGAAGAAGGAATGTTTTTGTTTCTGTCCCCAGTTCCTTGGCTCCCACAATAATCAGCTTTGGAAGATTAAAGTATCCTTCAGATCACTATGGGAGGGAGAATTGGAAAAATAACCTTTTCCACTTACTTTATTGGAAACTTTGGGTGCAACTCCATTGTCATTATTCATTTTAAATTACATTGAACTGACAGTTTTGTGTTTTGTTAACAGGAACTTTCAGTTTGGCCACATGGATGGAAATGAGTATATTAATAGCTTACTAATGGAGTAAGTACATCTATTTTTGGTATTAGTTGATGACTGTGTGTGATGTAATTCCTGTTGTTTCAAAATTGTATTCGTCTACCTTCAATGTAAGTTTGGAAGTATTTACAGAAAGATGTAGAAGTTTTTAGATTCAAATCTACTAAGATATTCTGCATTGTGGCTATGTTCACAAGAATGGATTCTGTGTATATTTGCCCTTAGACTGAGTCACTTCAGAGTCACTTTTTCTGAAGAAAATGATCCCGAGAATTGACTGTACAGAAGTTACGTTGTTGTTGTAGTTTTATGATTTGTGTGGTTTGTCAAACTTATTTATATGCTTTTGTATAAGGGTCATCATTACAGAACAAATCCCTGTTTTCTCAAATGAATCTACTTAAAAAATTTTTTATAAAGTTTGTGCATGACTTTTCCATTAGATGGCAGTATAAGATAGCTGATGGAGAGGCACTAGAGCGAAGAACTGAAAATTAACCCAACAATCAAGTGTACTGTGAATTATGAGAATTATGCACTGTGGTGCAGGAACATATTGGCATCTCATAATTTGTGTGCTTGCTTGTGTGTGTGTGTGTCGATGCTTCAGTGAACTTGATGATTCTGCTGTTATCATTGTTAAGCTTTTGTAGTATACAGAGCTCTGAAATAGTTCTTGGGAGAAACCAGAGAGACACTTCCTAATTATATTCCATTTTGAATTCCTTAAGCAGAGAAATGATCTGGTCTGTTTGAGTCGTAAAGTCATAAAATAAGTTCAAATAAGGAAATAAAAAGTATAGTTCAGAGAATGATTTAAAATGAACAATTGAGTAGAGCCTGAATTAGCATAACAAAAAGGTTATCCAGTGTTATCAAACATCTCTAACCCTAACATAAAGAGATTGTGATGAGCAGTTTATAATATTTTTCCATAGAGATCAAACTGGACAAATGCATATATGTCTGTTAACATTTACATTAAAAAGTGTCCTGCCTGAGAGTTTAATCTCAACTACTTCTGTGAATTTTTCCATTAATGCATGACTCCAGAGCCGCCATTGTTCAGCTGAAGGTGAACAGGCCAACTTAGTTTCAAGCCTTCCAGCCAGATAGAAAAAAGGAAGCCCAGTGTTTTATAGCAGATTCCACTGTAG
Organism: Ctenosaura bakeri; assembly: GCA_948474755.1. NCBI lineage: Eukaryota > Metazoa > Chordata > Lepidosauria > Squamata > Iguanidae > Ctenosaura > Ctenosaura bakeri. Next base: position 33,757 of record CAOLHI010000513.1, on the reverse strand, counting down.
TATCTCAAATAAAGAGAAAATAAATCTATTTCTGGAAAAGTAATCTTTGATCAGAGGCAGAGTAATTGTGGTTTGGAACACTGACTAGGTGATAGCAAGGCAAGCTTGTCTCTGTTTGTATGGCTTATGGGAAAAAACACAGTAACTGTAAGGAGAGAGCGACACTTGACATATTACCAAGTAGCTGATGGAAGACATTGTTGGCCACAGCAGCAAGCTGCTTTAAACAGGCTGTAATCCCACCATCAGAAAAGCTGAAAGAACAACATTGGCAGGTTGGCTAGGGCTGATCCTAACTGGAATTGAACAAACTAGAAAACCCAGTTCTCCTGTCTGCATCAGTAAGTAAGCCTAAAGCTATTGGATAATATAGTTCAAGGGAGGCTCATTATTGCCTGTTATCCTGTCCTGAATCACATGACATTTTAAGCAGTACTTCACTTGTTTGGATTCAGTTACAGTAACTAGTTCATCATAGTTACCTGGTATATTCACATCAAGACAGTAAGACCTGTGTCAGATCCAAGGTAAAAGAACTACAGGTCACTGGCATACTAAAGGAATCACCTTGAAAACAAATATATATGTTGAACAAGATGAGACATTAGGCAAAATCTTGTAGGCCTCTTCGAAGCCTTTGAAACAATTAGCCATAAATGTCCTTTGTGATCTTCCTGCGAGAAGGGAGTTGAAACATAAGATCCATGAATTGGACTGTCCCACAGTCAAGGGTTCTCTGAGCACTTACATGTTCAAGAGATTGCAGTTTGTTCTTAATCCCACTTGCAGTTTGTTCTTAATCCCACTTGCAGAAGTCTGTCTATCTCAGTCTTTTTATTAACTGTATAGTGTTTTTTTTCAGATTTCTGAGTTATTTGGTTTTATGGTTTCAGTGATGTGAAAATCCCCAGTATTGTTGTACTGAACACATCCAATCAACAGTATTTCCTACCTCGTAAACCTGTAGAGAGCACTGAAGATATGGTCCAGTTCATTAATGAGATCTTAGAAGGCACTGCAGAAGTAAGTCTTTCACTATTACTCAAAATTCCTTAACGTTATTTTGAATTGAGAGCTTTTCGAAAGAGCTAATAATTCATCAGCAGTTGTGCTTCATTTGCATTGTCTTGCTTGAAGCTGTCTTCCAAATGAGCTTCTTGAAAATCAAAACCTGTAAACCTTTGCTACCATTCTAATATATACAGTGTGTCAGAGCAGTTAACAATAGTATATTCAGCCATGTCATTAGTTTAGTAACTACAGAAGAATTTTTCTGAGACAATGGGAGATTTGGGAGGAGAAAAGAAACTGAGCAGAAAAAGCTTTATCTGACTGAAGACATTTATATAGCCAAATGACAGCTAATTAAACATTAGATAAATTAAGAAATCAAAGAGTCTGTAAACAGTCTGTATGTCGCAAAATGACAATTCCTGAAAATGCAACACCATGAATCACCTGTAACATCATGTTCCATCTGGGCAAAGTAATTTTGCAGATTGGTCAAAAGAGTATTCTTTGGAAAGGAAGGAGTGCAAATGTTTCTGATCATGTTTAAAATACAAGTATTGTGAGATAACAGGACATCATACTCTCAGAAAACAATTTTTTCTTTGGGTTCTTTTGAAATGCATTATTAGTAAAGCTACATGGTGGAGAAGGGTGGATGAAAAGTGACATGTAGGTAAATAGTGCTAATGACTCCTTTTACTTTTCCAATTTCAGGCGCAGGGTGGAGATGGAATTCTTCAGCGAATCAGGAGAATAATTTATGATGCCAAGTCAACTGTAGGAGTAAGTAAAATAAAATGTACACTTAGACTGTCTGTGCATCAAATGTAAAATAGTACTACAGCTCTTGATGGGCATCCAAGTGAACCCATGGAGTTCTAGTCAAATGATTCTGCATGCTGAAGCTATTTTTTGAATTGTAAATAATGTTATCATTGTATAAAATGTGAGAAGACAAGTTGTTGGTAATCTTCTTATATTTATCATAACAAAACTGAATAGCTCATAACTATTGCAGGTTGGTATTAGACTCCTCTTGTTGACTCCCTCAAATCCAACTTTAATATGTAGTTGTACTTATTGTGTGTACAGCTACTGTATAATTGTGAATTTCCATGACTGATTGATATTTCCAGCAACTGCAAAGGTTGTGGAGATGTGCAAGGTACTGCAGTCAATTCATGCCCAAGCACCACCAGATCTTTTATGTGGGCAGAGGAGCATCTCCATACACAGCCAACTTTCCCAGAACTATCTGGGATGTTCTTGTTGCTGAACCATCAGAAATGCAAATTTCTAACATTGCAAAATTGAGTTATTTACATCTGTGTAGTTTTTCTTATGCAATTTGATTCTTGGGATGGCACGGAGGAGCAATCCACAACGATTCGGTATTAACTTGCTGATTTGCCAATATGTTGTATTCCCTCAGGTGTATCACAAAAGCTGTTCTGTGATGCTCAGTGATGCTTTCACATTAAACTTTCTAGTTAAGCAACTTGAGTCTTAGTTTTAAAAGGTGATAACTTGTACATAGAATTTGTCACTATGAACTTTAAATGATCACCTGGAGACATATAAATGAAATATTAAATATGAATTTGTACAATTTTTTTGTTTAGATTAGGAAAGCATCTCCCTCAAGATACTTTAAAATATTGTGACAATATCACTGATGGATAATTATTTCTCAACAGTCTGTTTTCAAGAGTTCTCCACTTTTGGGCTGCTTTCTTTTTGGACTGCCACTGGGTGTCATCAGCATCATGTGTTATGGAATCTGCACTGCTGACACTGATGGAGGATCAGATGAAGCAGAGACACCTAAGAAGGAGACAGGCAGGGATCTGACTGAGGAAGGCACTGAGGAAGAGCAAGAGGAGGAGAGCAGTGAAAGCCTTGTAGAACATCCAGATGAAGGGCAAGAACAGAAACCTCTATTGGAAAAGAAAAAAGACTAAATTGCTTTAATAAAAAGGGTTTTTTTCTGTTAAATTTCCAAATAGAGACTTATTTATTGAATTTAGTTATTTACCTGTGACCTTCAGAGAGGAGGACATTCTTGTTTTATGTGCATGTATTCACATTGCTTGGTTGGGAGGAGGTATAGTTAGGAGTCTTGATTTTAAAGCCTCTTACTACATTGACCCTACTGAAAAGAAATCAAATTAAGGAACGCACATGGATTATATTACATGGATGCACACTGCAGTTGGATTAAAACTGCTTTGCATCCTCTTCTGTCTACTTACACCTGTAGTTTTAAAAGAAAATTACCCATGTGACCAAAATAAATAAGTCTGATTCTCTCTTTTAAAAATATGGAAAGCAAATAAGTTACTCAGCCTAGAGTAACATCTGTAAATATTACTGAACTTTAGAAACCGTTAATGAGAATAATGCCTTGAGCATGTTACATTTATGTTTTTTTTATTTTTGTTAACTATAGTTTCCAAAAAGCAATACATCTTTTTTTTTTAAAGAAAAATCTAAATTTAAAATTTTCTGGCATTGAAATCTCTGAAGTAAAGACAAATATGTGGACCTGCCAGAATTGCTTTTGAAATACACGTTTCATAATTTGCTTGAGAATATTTCTCAGTCCATTTGATACTGCATTTTATTGGTCCAGCATGCTGTGTAACTAAAGAGTTACATCTATATTTAATATGCAAGAAAAATACTTTTTTTCTTTTGACTACTTGACAAATCTGAGGGGGTACAGTTGTTCATGGCAACATTCACAGAATGATTTCTCTGTTTGTGTATTGCATAGTTTACAACAATCTTTTCTGCAGTATGCCAAAATATTTTTCAAGTGGATTAAATCTTGCTTGCCACTCTCTCTCTCTTCTGCAAGTGAAAAATATTTACAAATATGTTACTGGTTTGTTACACTGACACCTGTAGCACTGTTAGCATTTATAGAAAAGAAGAGCATTTGTCTGTGTAATCCGTTTTCATTAGTTGTTAATCATATAAGTCATCTTTAATTCCCCCCATGACATTGAAAGAGACTAAGCTCTCTCCAGAGTTGAGATCTCAAGGGATAAGCCATATGATGCTGTTTGGAGTATTGATACTATGGTGATTACCATAGCAACGAACCCTATGCTGTTCATTTTCAGGACTAAGGCTATGTCATATTCAGTTAGAAAACTGAAAAATAAACATTATTATGCTTGTGGGTCATAGAACAATGGGTACAAAAGGCATATCTGCATTTGTACATCCTCAAAATACATTAAAAAAGTTTAAAATATTTGGTTAACTTCCACTATTATTCTTATGTAAGAATGTTAAATATTTGGTAGAAAGAGAAGTCTTGTAGCTGTAAAGCTATGCAACCTTCTAACACAGTCCAACCAAATTAGTTCTTTGTCTCATAAAATTTTGGTGATGGGAAGGAACTACATTGACATTTTGATGTGGTCATTTTGAAAGGAGAGGGTTTTTTTAAAACCAGTATCTCAATAAAATGATTTTTTTTTTCAAAATAGGAACTATGAGGAATGTAATGTCTGTAATACCTTTATTTGTGAATTGCTTTACCCAAAGAAAAAAATTACTGTATTTCATGTATAGTGCACAAAAACATTGCTGACAGTTTGACTGTATGAAGAAAGTTTGGTTCTGTTTTTTTTACTGAAATTAAATCAATTTTGGAATGTTGAAAGAGATTATAACATAAATTGCATTTTTGTTTACAGAAGTCTTGTTACAACTTATCTTTTGAAATTTATGTCTGTTCCAGTTATTGCAAACCTTCTGTTGAAAACTGAAGCCTAAAATGAACCTATTGTGAAGCATTTGGATTTCTGGGGTAGGACGGAGAGTTCCTCAGACTGTACTGTAATAGGAAGTATTTTGTTGTTGTCATTAATATTACATTTTTTTTTTACAGAATCAACTTTAAAGAATGTCAGTGCAAGAAATCTATTTCACATGCCTTCTAATTTTGTTCTCTCTATTTTATCTTTATTCTTTTAGTTACATCTAAGAGCAATGCTGCACAGTGGTTTTTCTAGTGCTGATTATGAGAATTTGTGCTTTCTAAATAACAATTTAAAAATTTCTCCTATAATCTATTATATTAAGCATATTTCAAGTTGTTCAGACAGTGATGTTGAACAGATAGACGTTTACCTTTTTGATTATGAAATCGTTTACTCCCTGAGGTTTACCAAAGTAAAATGTACTGCCCTTTTATTCCAGCTTCGTAACAGTGGTTAGGCAATGAGAAGCTTGTTGTATAAAACAAAATGACTATTTTTGATCATGTTCAAACAGAATATTACCTATTTTAACTTGAATTGGAAGTGCTCTGATTAACTGAAACTTTATTTAAACTTGTTGGATTTATCTACTGTAAATGTGTGTTTTCTACAATTAATAAACATTTAAAAGTGGAGTTTTTCTCCATCTCATAATACTGGTAACAAGTGTAAATCTAAGAAACTGTATAGTGAGAGACCCAGTACAAAAGCAAATACTTCTTCACAGAGTATGTGAACTGTGGATTTTGCTACCGCAAAATGTGGTTGGGACGACCAGCTTTAATGACTTTCCTTAGGAGAGTGAGGCAATCCATGAGCTGCTATATGCTTTATATGCTATTACGATATGTCTCTCTACCCACTGTTGTAAAACAGAAAGTGCCTATCGACCCTGTATCCTGCATGTGATTTTCCCAGAAGCATTGGGGAGTGAAGATGCTGATCTAGATGTCTGCTCCAATAGGGCTGTTTTTAGGTTTTTGTGTTTGCAATACATTAGACTATATTAGAAGGATTTGTATGTCAAACCTCATACAAATGCAGCACCAAGGAAAGACGCTTTTTCCTTACATCATGAAACTTCAAAAATCGTGTACCCCTTTATTTTTTTCACTTCTAAATGAAAAAGCCCTGAAATGTCAACCTTTCTTTTTAGGAACTTGACTCAGAACTGCGCACATGGTCTATCAGATTTCATAGAATCATTGACCTGGAAGAGACCACAATGACCCTTGAGCCCATCCCCCTGCCATTCAGGAACACACACTCAAAGCACCCCCAGCAAATGGCCATCCAACCTCTGTTTAAAAATCTCCAAAGAAAGTGACTGCACCACACTTTGAGGCAGGATATTCCACTGTGGATCAGTTCCTACCATTTTTCTGATGTTTAAGTGAAATCTCTTTTCCTGTAGTTTGAATATATTACTCTGTGTCCTAGTCTCTGGAGCAGCAGAAAACTAACTTGTTCATCTTTAACGTGACATCTTTTTGATTATTTAAATATTTTTGGCTATCGTCACCTCTTAACGTTCTTTTTGTCAGGCTAAACGTGCCTAACTCCTAAGCCATTCCTCATAGGGCATGGTTTTCAGACCCTTCATTACAGTCTTTGGACACATTCCAGTTTGTCAGATATCCTTGTGGTGCCCAGAACTGAACTCAGTATTCCAGAATGGTATTACTATTTCCCTTGATCTCAACACAATACTCCTATTGACGCAGCTTAGAATCACATTGGTTTTTTTTAACTGGTGCATCATACTGTTGACTCATGTTCAGTTTATGGTCTACTAAGACTCCTAGATCCATTTCACATGTACTGTTAAGCCAGGTATCACCCATTCTTTATCTGAGCATTTCATTCTTTCTTCCTAAATGTAGAACCCTACATTTCTCCCTGTTAAAATTCATTTTATTAGTTTTGGCCCAGCTCTTTAATCTGTCAAGGTCATTTTGAATTCTGATCCTGTCCTCTGGGGTATTAACTCTCTCTCCTAATTTGGTGTCATTGCAAATTTTATGAGCATTTCTTCTGTTACACCATCCATGTCATTGGAAAGATGTTGAATAGCACTGGGCCCAGGACAGAACCCACTAGTCACTTTTTTCCAGAATGAAGAGGAACCACTGGTGAGCAACCTTTTGAGTTTGGCTGGTCATCCAATTAGAAATTCACCTCACAGTAGCATTACTTAACCCACATTTTATTACTCAGCTTGCAAGAATATCATGGAGGCGCTTGTCAAAGGCCTTCCTGAAATCAAGATACTCTACATCCTCAGCATTCCCTTCATTCACCAAGCTATGTCTTCAACATCTACTCCAGTTAGCTGTTTGTTTTGATGGTCAGTAGTAGAACCATGCTTCTATACACTTGGCATAATATAATAAAAGTCATGTGCTAGGAATATTGGGAAATACCGATTTACCATCTCTTGGGACAGATTATTCTTTCTCTTTAGTGTTTTAGTGTTTCCTGGTAGTTCCTACCTGGGAGGTTCCATGTTGTGAAATTGATAGCAGAATTTTGATAAACCATGATAAAAGTGAACACCTACTCCTACTTCTGTATGTGCAGAAAGATTTTGCATTCTCAGATATGTGGTCCCTGTCTATGCAGAAGATCCAACTAGGATGATACCCAATTTTGTTCTTGTGCATAATCTTAATAGGTAACAGCGTTCCTAATGGTACAGAAAGGCAGGCTGAATTAAAGTTCATTATGAAATACATATTTATAAATTGCTCCCTATCAATGCTTTTGTAGTGGTGAACAGTAAAACAAATGGATTAATAAAACTTCACTGAATATATCGGAAAGGAAATGCGCATTTGAAGCCAAAGTTGTTTAAGAAAAGAGAGGACAGCAGTGTGGGTACATGCCAAAGGTTAAGGTCATTCTACAGAAAGCAAACTGAAGCACTTAAACACTGATTCTTGGGGACTGCAGCTGTATCCGACATCCACATAGAACTTCTAGGAGTACCTTCTCAAAAGACTTAAGTGTATTACGTAATGGGGGAAACCATGGGCCATTTCCACACTAGACTAGAGGCACCGGCCGGCGCCTCCTGAAACTGCAAACCCCAGGATTCCATAGGATGTTGAAAGTGGAATAATAGCACTATAACAGTCTAGTGCGGAAATGGCTCATGTCTTCAAACGAATTATTTAGACCACACTAGCACCAGACCCTTTAACCTGCTCAAGGAACCAACTCAGCCTTCAGTGAACATCTTATTGTCTGTTTTCAAGTAATTTCTGACTTAAGTTGCCTAAGGCAAACCTATTGTGAGTTTTCTTAAAATCTATTCAGAGGGAGTTTGCTGTTGCCATCCTCCTCAAGCAGTGTGACTTGCTCAAGGTTACCAAGTGGTAATTTGAGGTGATGTCCGAAACATTCTTCACAAGTTGCAGCGTATACAATCAGAGGCAAAATAATTCTATATGAATATATTTATTACGTAGAGTCACAAGCCACTGCAAACATTTCAAAAGATGTAAAAATGAATGAAAACAGTCATAAAACATGAATAATTGAGCTTGCAAGTCTACTTTGGGAACTATGGAACTATATTAAAGATGTGACACATGTAAAAACAGCCTGATAATGCATTGGTTTTATGTATAAAGGCAGATCCTTGGCATCAGTCAAACTGCTTTCATGAAAAAAAATTACCCCAAAATACATTCTGTGAGGATGTCATATATCTTAGTTGTGCCATGATATCTTAGTTGACCCTTATAACTTTCCCACGTATATTCATTAAAGTAATGGAGACTGAGGAATGGAAATAAAACAATATGCAGTAATTTAATGTATCATGCCTGTTATTGTGTTTGTGTATGTATATTTCTTATAAGAATACATATTTTGATAAAGATCCCAGAAGGGAAGCTGTCAATGCTACTACATAGAAATGTGTTTTGTATTAGTCTTTCTGACAGTACAAAAAGGAACCATGATACACCCTTTCAATAGGTCATAATCACCTGTCATCCTTAGCTACAAAAATATGTGGAGGGGAAGCAACTATTGGCACAACAGTTGTCAGATGTTTTGATATGTGAGTACATTCAAGTGTGGTGGTTAATCTCAGACTTCTGTTTTTGTAAACATGGAAATAGGCTGTATCTCTTCAGTTTGACTTGAATGTTTTCCCAGAGATTCTCAGGCTCTAGGCAGAATAGGACTGAATAGACCCAAGCTCCTAAAAGAAAATATCTTCTTTCCTTCTTAGGTCCACCTATTATTCCTTCATTTCCCTGTGTTATTTTTAAAAAGCAGAGCATGCTGGAGAATACCAGCTGTTGCAGGGTACATTCAGATGAAGGCAATGACAGACATCAGTCATGCAGGGATGAGGGGGTGATGGGAGTGATTCGTCCCAGGCAGCAATGTTTTTGGGATGTTCTGGCTTGTAGACATGCCCCTGTGTGTCATGACCACACCCCCACACACTGTGGCCACACATCATGCCCCCATGCACCATGCCCCCCTCCACACACTCCAAGCTCAGCTGCTGACAGACATCCTCTTTACAAACCTTGCCAAGCAATGCATATGATAGAGTCTCCATTAAGTCATATGTCAGAGTGGACTTGAAGGCATGTAGCAACAACAAAGCTAGTGACTTTGTTTCTTCCGTTTCCTCCCCCCACCCTTCATCTTTTAGCAGTAGAGGAGAGGTTCAATTTTTGTTGTGCCCTGTTACGCTTGATCATGTGGTAGTGTTGGTAAAAGACTGTAATTTAGAGAAAGTATGGCAAGGCATTTAATAGCTTTGTAAAGAGAAGAATAACGAAAGGAGAAGGTATGATTGCAAGAAAGCATGAGTGAATACAACAAATCATTGGAATAAAACTGCAGATCATTGGCATACTTAATGTATCATCCTGAAAGCAAATATATATGTTGAGCAAGATGAGCACTAGGCCAAACCTTGTAGGTTTCTTCAAAGCCTATGAATCAATTAGCAGTTAGCCAAAAGTGTCCTTTTTGATCTTCTTTCAAGAAAGGAGTTGAAACACTTCAGATCCATGAATTGGACTGCCCTGCAGTCAAGGGTCCTTTGGGCACTTGTATGTTCAGGAGATTGCAGTTTATTCTTCTTAACTCCACTTGCAGAAATCCAGAAATATATATAGCTCTTTATAATTTGCTCAGTGTCGTATTTTCTGCAGCAGGTAATACCTATTTGTTCTCCAGCCTTTTTAGGCTCACACACTACTGATTTTTCCCCTTGCTGCCTGTTTTATCTCCTGTTTTCTGCTGATTCTTGTTTAATAAGTGTTGGTTTGTTTTTTTCTTTTAATTTTTTTATGTAACTTTATTATTTATTTCCTCATCCTTGATAAACTGCCCAAAGAGCTATTCATTAGTAGATAGTATAAAATGCTGTCAAATGACTAAATCAAAAGAAATTCTTTTATTAAAAGCCCATTACATGACTGGTTGTTCCATGTATTTGGAATGGCATTTGGAATTTGTAGTAGCAGACATGGGCCCTGGTTGGTAGGAACTGGAAGCAGATGTTGTTTCCTTTTACAGAAACTGGAGTATCTTTACAGATTAGCAACGCATAGATGGATAATTTCCCATAATCCATGCAGTGCTTTCCCCCTATGATTTCCCCCCAGCAACAGATGGAAAGATGCATAATACACCTGTGTGTGTGTATCTGTGCCTTCAAGTTGCCTGTAGACTTATGGTGATCCCATGAATTTCACAGTGTTTCCTTAGGCAAGGAATACTCAGTGGTGGTTTCATCAGTTCCTTCTTCTGAAATATGACCTACATCACCGGACATTCATTGGTACTCTACAGGAGCTGACTATTCTTACCTTCCAAGATCAGATGGGATCTGGTGACTGCAGGGTATTTAGGCCCTGTTCCTTATTTTCCAGATCAACATTTCTTCCCCTGTCCCATGAGAACTATTTGTTGATGGATGAAAATCTCCTTTGGTGAATGTGGGAAAAGAGAGTGAATGGTGTGAGAACATAACTGCACTATAGTTTTCATACCATAATAATGCAAAAAGTTGAGAGAGACGCATAGCTGCTTCTGCCTAAATGAAGAAAATACAGTCATGAATATATAGTTTAGCTGTGATTATCCTAGACTCTCAGGTATTTCAGTCAAGGAAACAACAATCAATATTCTGTGTAACCTGCACTTCTAGCCAGGAAGATCTACAAAAGGCTCAGTTGTTAGGACATAAGATGCTGCTAGAGAAAGAGTTAAGAGGGGACAAAATAAGAAGGATAATGGCTCAATCTGTGTCTCCAGCAAAAAAGATCCAGTAAGCAAAGGATAAGAAAGTCAGCAGGAATAAATCGTCTGACCTGGTACAATGCCAGCGTGGTGTAGTTCTTCAAGTGTTGACTAGAACTAGGGAAGGCTATATTCTAATCCCTGCTGATCCATGAATTTGAAAGAGTAAAGTTGGACTCATCGCTCTTTATCAGCCTGACCTGTCTCACAGAGTGATTGCTTAGATAAAATGGGGAGGAGGAGAATCATGTATGCTCACTTGAAGAAAGGCAGGATGCACATGTACCCAGTAGGTAACTGAATTCATTATTTCACTATGAACAGATGACCACAGTGGAAGAATAATCTGGAAGGGGAACAGCCAGTTGAGGCTGGGGTTTTCAAGGCCAATGTGATGGTGGGTTTTAGTCTGGCATCCCAGCATGGCTTTACCATTCCCCTGATCTCAGAGCCACCAGCCTTGCTGAGAGGAGCTGCAATTGTTGAGATAATACACTATTGCATTTCTGTACACCCTGTACTAGAATTGAATGATAGGGATCAGATCCCAAAAGCTGCAATGTACCATAAGCTTAAATCTAACTTCATGCTAATGGACAACTGCTAACATAAGGAGAATCTTTTTGCCTCCACTTCTCTAGGACTTTCCCCAGCCCTCTGGGACAGGTTTTAGGGGAGTGCTGTGATATCGTGGGCTTTTTATAAAAAATGTCTTATATGTTAAGGTAATTTGGTTTTGTATGTATGGAATAATAAAGGTAATTAGGTAAGGAGTTAGTGGGAAGGAGGGAATAGAAGGAGAGTGAGTGGTAATTTGAAGGGATTTAAATAAGGATGCTGGTAGACAGTCTGGCAGCTGAGTTGGGAGCTGAGAGACTGGTGTGGAGTGTAGGGTGTATGGGAGCTGATTAGGTTTAAGACAGTCAGTCAGGTTTAGGCATTAAGCAGTGAAGATTAAGAGTCTGATTTAGTAATTTTTGTAAAGAATGAGTGAGTGAGAGTGAAATGTTTACTTCACAAGCATTACATTACTTAATTTGTTTTCTTATGTTCAATATCTATAAATAAAGTATTGTTTTTGTGTATCACACACACTGCTATATACTATATAGGCATAAAGACTGGGATCATTTCTGCATTACACTGTTATAATGCTACTATTCCACTGGAATAACGCCTATGGAATCCTGGAGTTTGCAGTTTAGGGAAGGGGATTTAGAATTCTTAGCCAGAGAGCTCTTTGGCCTCAGTAAACTATAAACCCCAGCATTCCACAGGATGCTGAAAGTGGAATAATAGCGCCATAATAGTGTTGGGTGAAAAGACCCTAGGTTCAGACATAGTGTTTGTGGTGGCAGCAGGGAACAGGAAGAACTGGCATCCACTTGAGATAAAAACTGCTTAGTATTCTGCGCAGGAACCATGAGGGAATGTAGTGGTTCCCCACAGTGGATTTCCATGACGAAAGCAGTTCCAGCAGTGAATGACATCATTGAATCTCACTTAGACCCACAACATTTAGGAAGATGTAGATATCAGGTGAGCCTGTCTGATTGAGACATCTCCCATTGAATTTGTTGTGGCTCTAGATAAAAAAGCCTGTTTGTAACATTACATAGTAGCTTTATATTGCAGAATTTGCCCCTCAAAAGTCACGTTTTAACATGTCATATAGAAATCTGTCAGATTATTCATGTTGCATTGTGTTCCCATTATAATACAGGGAAGAATATGATGGAACCAAGCTTAAGCACTTGCTTATCTTCTTGATTTCTGTCAACCATGTAACTGAATGGTTGCAATGACATGCAATATTACTTATCTAATGAGCCAATAAATTATCTCTGTAGGGTCTCAACATTTCATCACACTCAGTTGTGACCAAGACATACAAGCAGGAACTTAGTTGAGAGGACCCATAACTCTGGTATTTTCCAACCCTGACACAGGGATTTATTTCTCCCTGCCTTTCAGTTGTTTTAAAGTTTATATATTCTTATATAGAAGTGAAACTGTTGCTTTATTGGGAAGGCTTTTACCATTTTGAAACCTGTACCACTCTGACCATTGGTAGCTTCTACACCCCATTGACTGCCTCAAAATGGTGGAGACCCTGCCCATCATGATGCCAAGCAGAACCAACCATAGACCAAAGAGCACCTCAGATCTACTGTTTCTTCAGCGCTGACACACCATGTGCTCAGCTTTTGAATATCTTATATTTAGAACTGCCCTGTAAGCTGTTACATGACTACAGTGCATGCATAATTTGCTGATCCAGCATGATACAGTGGTTTAAGCATTCGATTATGAATCTGGAGAACAGGGCTCAAATCCCCACTCAGCCACAAAAACTTACTGGGTGACCTTGGACAAGTCATCCTCTCAGCCTCAGAGGAAGACAAGGACAAACCCTCTCTGAACAAATTTTGTCAAGAAAATTCATGATAGGTTTGCCTTGGGGTTGCCATATGTCAGAAGTGACTTGAACGAACCCAACAACAACAATATGCATAATTTATCTTCCCCATAGCTGGAAATAATGTTGTATACTACCATCTGTAGTGCTCTACCTGTATCCACATTATGTATAAACAAATAAAAAAGCACATTTTCTCTCAGCGTAGAGTAGTTCTAAAATGTTAAAGAATATGTTAATTGTGCTAAGGCACTGCAAGAAAGTGAAGTGCAGGCCAGTAGTAAACAGCACTGTGAGGTAGGTAACAGCCTAAGAAGGTCAATTCCAGTCCATTAATTCCAACAGATCACTGTTTTCTTTCAGTCAAAGCACAGCATCGGATAATTCCAAAGTTTTGAATTTTGAGTTGATGAAATATCACGCTGCGATCCTCCTGTCAGCCATCATCAACTGAAGCTATATTTCAAAATATACGTACTTACGGATGTTGGTAAATTGACCCCTCCTGCAAATTATAATTTCCAAAGGTTTACCCACACACTTCAGTCCATATAGATGAGTTCCTCAATCCAACTGTTAGTCCTAACTACAACCAACTCATTAAATCAATGAGAACTTGGTAAGTCATCTGCTTTGGTTAGGACTGGTAAATGGCTCAGAGTTCCTAAGTTCCCAAATGGAGTTAAATTGTATTGGTTTTTTGCAGCTGCTGAATGGATGGTTGAGGAGATAGCCTGTAACAGCAACACACCCAGGCCCTCATTCTTCCAAACTACTTTGTGCTCCAGGTGGTCACTGGTACCTGAATCTAACCTGGATGACACCCATTTTACTATTATTTGATGCTGGTTGCTCTCACAAGACAGATACTTTTTAAGTTTCAAGTTCAACTACAACTAGAGCTTGCCAGCTTCTATCAGCTACAGTTTAAAGTTCCTCTACTTCAGAACAAAAATATTATTAACTAGAATTAGCAGTTTTTCTGTATGGGCATGGACGGCACACAAAGATGCTTAGAAGATGGCTTAGATTAAATTTTCTTTATTGTTTTATAAAATTTTAGGTTATGCCAAGGATATACTTTGACAAGGATGTAAATATTTATTTGACAACAACACTGCTTCTTTCAGATCTATCAGAACAACTGATCTCCTTCACTGTTTGGCCCAAGCTTCTTTATTCTGAATGGCTGAAATGAAAATGATAGGGTTTTTTTTTTTTTTTTTTTGCACTAAGAAAGGAAATAGTTATTCAAGGTTGTTTCAGCTTATCAGGCAAACCTTCATGTATGCTGTCAATATAACACCTTTTCTTTTGGTCTTCGGTTCTGTGTGTGTGTGTGTGGGAGGATGTGTGTGTGTGTGCGTGGTACCTTGGGGGGCTTGTCAAGGTTCAATTTTCTGCAGGTAGACAGCTTACATTTACAGAGAAACTGCAGATCTGACTTTAAGAATTTGTGCTTCAGTTAACAAAGAATTCATTATCACCTCCATTCGCTGCACATCAAGGCAGATAAGCAATGACTGAATAATTTTCTCTTGACCTTCAGGGATAAACATATTCAAGCAAATTACTACTTTCCCTCCAGCCAAATGTTAATTTCTGTGATTAAAGTACTGCACACACCAATGTATCATTTTACCACTACTGTTGATCATATGTGCAATTGTTAGACGAGTAATTACCAGAGTGCTAATTAGAACATGGGGCATATATTTTTCAGAGTGAAAAAAAATTTTTTTTCCCTCTTGCTTCCCCCACGGATTCATTAGCAGGTGGTTGTGTGTGTGTGTGTGCGCGCGCGTGCGCGCCTAATGAGTCCATTAATTATTTACAAAATCTGGAAATAACAGCATTACCCACTTGTAACAGCAGGGAAAAAAAAAACCCTGCCCCAACCATTTTGTGAATGAAGAACAATATTTAAAGCAATGGTGCTTATTTTTCTGCCCTTGGCAAAACTCCTTTTGACAATACAATTGATATTTGTGGCTATTTTAAGATCAGTTTCTTATGTTATGATCCCTGCTTGAATGAGGTAGGAAAGTAGCTCTGTGTGGCATTTGGTCCATACAACAATTTATGTATGCTGAAAAAAATCACACCTTAAGGCAAAAAGTGGGGACGGATCATAGAAACAAATCACACAGCAGCATCAAGTTCTAATGGCATAACAATACCTATTGGCAGCAGCTAAACACATGGACTATCCCCTCCTCCCCCAAAATCACAAACAGTACAGATGGAATTGAGATTTGGAGTGCAAAAGAATGGTTTAATTCACAATATTTTAAGGGGTAGAAGGGTCCAAACAGAAGAATTGCCAGACATCTTTGCTTCCAGGAGTGCTTTCACTGATTTTGGTGGCCAGAAAGCAAGAGAAAGGTGGGGTGGGGAAGGAGAGATTTAAAAAAATTCAATTATATAAATTCATTCAATATTATTATTATTATTATTATTATTATTATTATTATTATTATGTGATTAGGATCCTAACAAACATGAAATCAAGTAAATTCACAGAATATCTCCACTCATTTCATCTGCCATCCCTAAATTACCTGCAGTCTTGAAAGGCTTTTGTGGGGAGATCATCCTGAACAATGTGGACTGGAATATAGAAGGGCTGTTTAGGATGTGATGGACAATTGCGCTGTAGTCTTGTGACAGCCTATTGAAAATGCGAATTGCTGCCCATGGAGGGCCCCAGGACAGGTGATTCACTCTTGGTTGTTCTTATGTATCTTCAAGTTGACTCTGACTTATGGCAATCTCATCATAAGGTTTCTCTTGAAAAAATTTAAGCAAAGGATGTTTGGCACTGTCTTCCCCTTAGGCTGTTTACTACATGTTATATACATGTTATCATCCATCATGGAACACAAGATAGCACATATCAGGCTCACAGTGTTCTCTTATCCATGTATTGGCCAGAGTAGATAGAAAGATCACTAGGCTCCTTGTTTGGCTGTCTGTTGGACACCTTATATGGGATGGGAATGAAAAGATTCTCCCTTAACCCAATTTCTAATTTAAAATTTCAAAGAATTACACACTGATCACTGGTAGGGCAAATAGGAGCTGCAGAATGTGGAAGTGAATCTCTACCCTTTCTCCTTCCTTGCAGAACCTACCAAAGCAAATCTATGAATACAGTCATCCCTCCACATTCGCAAGGGTTAGGGGCACAGGACCCTGGTGAAAGTGGAAAAACCGTGAATAATTCTAGACCTTCCCAAACCAACACACAAAACAATATGATCACCATATTTAACCCACCATGGATTTCTCTGAAGCATCAGAGTTCTTTCACAAGGCAGATATGGGGTGGATGGTGGGGCTTCACTGTCCACCTTCACTGCTGCCCCACACTTGCCCCACACCATTTTTAATAGGGACTTACAAGCCTCGTTCCCAGTTTCTTAGTCTCACTAGGCTTGCAGTCCCTATTAAAAATGGTGTAGGGAGGCAGCAGAGGTGACAGCAAATAATCTGTGAATAATCAAATCAGCAAAAATGAAACCCACAAATGTGGAGGGCTGACTATATTAGAAATGCCAGATTTAAAAACAAAAATAAATCATTTTTTTGCATATCATCCTTGCAAATGTACACTGCATAGGAAGCATTATTTTCCAGACTTTCATGGTAATAGCCAAATAGCTCTTTATGGAAGTATACAGATCTATATAGGCATGAATTGGCTTTTCCTATTGATTGCTTTCCAGAAAGTGGCAGCTGAAGTCCTGAAGGAAACTTCTCTATTAAACTGGCAAGCCCACGTGAATGTCATGCTTATAGCAACTATGTGTCCTATGATATAGTTTTATATTGGTATGTTCAGATGAGTGAATGGAAGGTGAAGGACCTTCGACAGTGGGATACAGTACTGATACCTTATTGGAAAAAGCCACAATTTCATTGATTGTAGCTGCAAAGGCTTGGTCTGGCCTGGAACGGCAGTTCCAGGCATTAGAAGGTTCCCCTTCTCAGCCAGTGAAAGCTTCAGCCTGTTAGTTATGGAAGAACATGGGATACCCCAGAGTATGATCCCATGAGCATATAAGCCCTTGTGTAGTTCCCCTATTTCAAGCTGCTCCTTGAAAAAGGAGCTTAAATCTGGCGTCCCTCAGGGCGCCGTCCTGTCCCCAATGCTATTTAACATCTACATGAAACCGCTGGGAGAGATCATCAGGAGGCATGGAGCAGGGTGCTATCAGTATGCTGATGACACCCAGATATATCTCTCCATGCCTCCTACAATAGCGTCAACTAAGGATGGCATCTCGCCTCTGAATGAATGCCTTGAAGCGGTAATGGACTGGATGAGAAAAACAGACTGAAGCTGAATCCAGATAAGACGGAGGTACTCGCTGTTAAGGGCTGTAGCCCAGGTATGGAGGTTTGTCAACCAGTTCTAGACAGGGTCACACTTCCCCTGAAAGACTGTGTCCGCAGCTTGGGGGTGCTCTTGGATTCACCGCTTCAGATGACAGCTCAAATTGATGTGGTGGCCAGGAGTGCCTGTTATCAGCTCTGGCTGATACGCCAGCTGCGCCCCTTCCTGGAGCTGGAACACCTAAAAACAGTGGTGCATGCGCTGGTAACTTCATGGCTTGACTTCTGCAATGCGCTCTACATAGGGCTACCCATGTGCTTAGTCCGGAAACTTCAATTAGTTCAGAATATGGCAGCCAGGTTGGTCACCGGAACATCTAAAACTGACCACATAACACCAATTTTGAAGTCTTTACACAGGCTGCCTATTAGTTTCCGGGCATAGTACAAGGTGTTGGTTCTTACCTTTAAAGCCCTTCATGGCTTGGGGCCAGCCTACCTGTAGGATCGCCTTCTCCCATATAATCCGCCCCACACACTAAGGTCCTCTGGGAAGAATTTACTACAGCCAGAACTAGGTTGGCTGCAGTTACCCAGAGGACTTTCGCTTCTGTCGCTCCCAAGTTATGGAATGGCCTGCTGGAAGAAACCCGGCATATTACCAGTCTTGACCGCTTTAAAAAAGCGGTCAAGATTGTTCTCTTCCGACAGGCCTTCCCAGACTAGTGTTCCACCGCCTCTCATCAACTGTCTTCTTGATTTTAATTTGTTTTTAATTTGTTTTAATAGTTAATGTGTTTTAGGGGGTTAGAAGTGTTGGTGGGGAGGATGGGTTACATTTTAGTGTTTTTAATGTATTTATATACTGTTGTAATGCCACCTCGATCCACTGGGAGAGGTGGGATAAAAATAAATTTTTTATTATTATTATTATTGTTATTGTTATTGTTGTTGTTGTTGTTGTTGTTGTTGTTGTTGTTGTTATTATTATTATTATTATTAGTCTAATAACCCTTGAGTTGGGCTATTCCTTGTAGTTTCACCCCAAATCCTTTATGGATATGAGGATATTGTGTACACAGGCCCTGTCTCCTCACAAACTGGATCCATCCAAAGGCCAAGACTGCCAAAGATATTGCATGAAAAATGAATATCACTAAACAGAGAAAATCTAAAAGCTTCACTGCTATATTATGCTGCCTGCAAGCCCCTGTAACAAAAGGGGTAGGAGACTGAATGCACATGGCATCCCAGGAAGAAGAGAAGGGCTCATTCTGCAGGACAACATCTTCCTGGCATGGGGATGTGAGAGGAGTGGGAGCGCAATGATGCATCTGCATGATGTCTTCATGGTCCCATCCTTCTTGCTTTGCCAGCTGGCATGATTGCGGGGTATGTCATTCAGGATAACCTCTGTCAGTGACCCCTGATTGCACGAGCCTTCTATCGCAGTTGGCTATGCAAGAGGGCTGGAAGCGAGTTCACACGCTTCCTTCCCCACTGCAGCATGGGAAAGGGGTCAGCTGCAGTGTGGAAGGACGAGGCTTGTCCCTCATGCTCCCTTCTGCAGGCAACCAGTCGGGTGTGGAAAGGAACACTGGGGACACACTTCCATCCCAGCAGAGGCACTGCCAGGATCGTAGTGGGATGACATGTGACAGCATCATCCTGCAGAAAGGGCCTTGATCTATAGTGTGTACTTTTGGGAGATCACTCTCTGGGTCAGCTGGTCAGCCCATGATTTTCTGGCTGGAAGAAACCTCATGGGAGCAAGCAGCACTGCCAGAAGAAGGTGGCGACTTGTTTATCCTTGTGTCTTCAGCAGAGTAAAACACAGCTGCCTAGGTAAAGCATCCATGCTTTAGAATGAAACAGATTGACTTCTCTGCTTTGATTTTCTTAATCTTAGTCCTAAAAACTTGTTGATGTTTTGCCAATGGGAGATGATATTTATGCTTAATTTTTTTTGGAAGCTTTAATGATGCTGATTTACGTTTCTAATTTTACATCTGCTCTTCATCAAGGTCACCATCAACTGTATGTGTGTATGTGTGCTAATGAGAATATAATAAATATAAAACTGGTGCTGTGATTGAGAAGCTTGATTAGGCACAAGGGCTAAAAATGTATCCAGTGGTTTTCTGTTTGTTAAGAAAGGGCACTTCTATGTCTGTATGATATGAATAAAACATAAACCATGTCATTAAAATGCATTGCTAACTATGCTTTCCTAGTATTGTCATCTATTCATGAATGCATTAAACTGAAAAGCTATTAATATTAATCACAGAAACGTTGCATCTTTACATTTCTATAAATGGATCAAACAGGTAATTTATTTTTTTTCTAAAAAGTTTTTATGGAAAAGGGAGCTTTCAAACTTTTCCTCCCAAAGACAGCACTCCTCTTATGACCATGATTGTCCTCGGGACTATTTGCTTTAAGAGATTTGGTGCTCTACAGTTAGGTGAAAAAAGAACAAAAATATAAGCATGTGTGGGGTGTGGGTGATATTTTACTAGTGAAAGCTGCACTTACCACACATAAAAACATTATAATAAAGGAGCTATTTTGTGGGATTAATTTTCCTGTACTGACCTCAGCTCTGAAATGTTGTTAAAGATACATAAGATTTTAAAGAAAAGTTAAAAAGTATTTGGCACAACTATGGCCCTTGCGAAAGGGGGCCTGGAGCCTCACATGATTGCCATGCGAAAGGGGGCCTGGAGCCTTGTGTGATTGCAAAGAGCAATCTGCATGACGCCCTTGCAATTACGCAAGGCTCCAGGGGTCGGCAGGCAACAATTGCACACCTTTGCATTTTCAGCTGAAAGCTGAAAATGCTGCGTGATCGTGCATTGCTCCCAGGCCCCACATGCACTTACGTGGTGTTGGGAGCCTTGGGAGCTGGGCCGGTTGCACTTCCTGTCTCAGTGCAGCCTGGGAAGGTCCCAGGCTGCACTGCAAAGGAAGAGGTGGGGCTCTCATGCGAGCAGGAAGCTCGTGCGGACCTGAAGAAGCAAGGAGGCGAGAGCATCTCAGAAGAGACTGCTTGTGCGATCACCACACCCCAGTGCCGAGAAAATGTAGAATGCAGAAAGGGCCTATATGTCTCAGATTTAAAGCTCAAGTACCTTCATGGAGAAATAGTATTTAAATCAAGTGTATTAGATGATTTTACATTTTTAAACCCTGATATTTGACCCTGATTCAAGCAGATGACAAAGAAACCAACATATAAGGGTTGAAAAAGTCACAGTACAGCCCTAAGCATTTGTTGTAGTGTGCCTTCAAGTTGTTTCCAACTTATGGAGACCTTAAGGTGAACCTATCATGAGATTTTCTGGGGCTGTGTGTGTATGACACACCCAAGGTCACCAGTGGGTTTCCATGGCTGAGTGGGGAACTGCATCTGGGTCACCAGCGTTGTAGTCCAATGCTCAAGTCACTACACCACTCTGACTCTCAGCCCTAAACATATCTACTCCAAATTAAGTCCCATTGATCAATGGGTCACCTTTGATCCTGTACAAGGAGAAAGCTGGGATATAAACACACTGGAAGTTGTTCAAAGTTTGCAGTTCAGATATATTACTCCTTTCACCTAATTCTCAAGAAGCATTTCTCTGTTAGACTGGTGCCTGGTAGCTATAACAGACTGGGTGAACAAATTGAAACTTAATGTGGACAAGACAACAGATGCTCCTGGTCAGAGCTGGGAATAGAGATTCAACCTGTGTTAGAGGGGGCTTCTTTCCTCCTGAAAACAGTTTGAGAGAACTTCTGGATTCAGCCCTAAGCCAGCTTGAAGTGGTGACCAGGTATGCATTTGCACAGTTAAAGCTAGTGAATCAACTGCACCTGTTCCTTGAGAAGTCAGATCTGGCCATGGTAACACACACCTTGGTTATACCGCATTTCACTCTGTACCCAAACTCAGATGAGCAAATTTACCAATTTTTAGATCTTCAAGTCCTAGGTCTAACTTACTTTCCAGCGTTCAGGGTCACTGGGGGCAGCAGGCTTGCATGCACACTCACATCCTGAGCACAAGCTTTAGCCCTATGTGGGTACAAGATACCTGAAAAGAACTAGTTAGTTTGCTATCCATAGGCTCAATGTTAGTCAGGTGGAGCAGACCCATTAAAATGAATGAGCCAGTGCTTGTGTAAATCCCATTGGTTTTAATTGGTTTGCTCTGTTTGGGATTAACCACTGTCCCAGGGCACGTCTGGCGAGGACATATGAAAAAGTATTATTGGTTTTGGAATCCTTTCTCACATTACGTTAGGATGGCCATCCTCTACTTTCCTTCTACCACCATTTGAATTAGACAAGGTTTTGCCAATGGACTGGTTGTTGCAGAAGGGTATTTTATTAGATGTGTGCACACAATTTTTATTCTCATTGTTGTATTTTAAATAGTTTAAATTGTTTTAAATCAGTTTTTTTAAAAAATAAGATAATTAATTTTTAAAAAAATTATTTTTATTATAATCACTTTTTAGCTCTGCATTGTTTCAGTCCTTGCTGTGAGTGCAGTTGTCTTGGATCCCATGTTGGGGGAAATGCACACAAAAATGTACTTGGAATGGAGACCATCAGGGTTGTGGTGCTATAGGCTATATTTCATAAGAAGGCAATAAAAAAAATATAGTAAACCACCTCTGACTATTACTTGCCTACGAAAACCCCATGAAATTCACAGAGATGCTATAAGATGACAGAAAAGTGAAGGTACATAGTCCCATAACAGCACAACCCATGGTTTGTTGCTAAATTGAGATGACAATTATAGTTCTGCCATTGTTTTTCCAGAATGTATAAAATGTACTCCCACTAAGTCTGTTATTTGGTCACTGAGAAGGGAAGTAACTCTATTTCGGTTACTGGAATTTCATGGTCTTTTTAAAATAAAAAGTAACTGAAACCAAACAACCAAGCAAGGGCTTCTGATGCTTGAATGTTTGTAGACCATCTAATAACGGCCCCTTATAATGATAAAAATTAAGCTAGTCAACCACTGATGAAAGAAGATATAGAGATGGCACTATTCCCACAGTTCAGGCAAAAGACAAATAAAGCCAAAGCAATTTGCAATACATGACAGTGATACATGAGCTCTAATATGTAGGACTATGAATTTGGATGGAAATATGGGTTGCATATCAGCCCCCCTCCCAATATCTGAAGAAGGCTCCCCAAGGTCTGAAGAAGGCTTTATAAGTACATTTGGCTGAATGCAATTACAAAGTTCTTGTGAGTAGGTTGGTTGAAAACTATTGATTCTCCTCATTATGCCACCTCAGTTGAGATTGTGATCTAGAACATGTCTAATATTTCCCTGGGACTGTGTTTTGCGAGTGTCAGACTGCGTTAAGCAGCTCCTGTGTCAGGCAGCTCCTTACCATGTTAATTCTTAGAAACTCCAGGGTTTCCCAGACTTTGAACAACACAACATAACTGTTGAACTACTTCTAATTACAGCCTGGCATTGGACTTAAGTTGAATAAGCTGACTCAAGGCTGACTGAAGCTGAGAATCTAGGTTACAACTATAAGACTTGTCAAAGGAAGCTTAAGAAAGTTTACCTGCAAATTGCGGAACCAGAACAAAACTTAAGACCACACCTTCCAATAAAACATCATGAAAATGTTACACAAAGCATAATAAACAGCAAAATTATAGTTCAATGAAACCTCTGTCAGTTATGGCAATCTGGAGTATAGTTCAGCCCAAGTAAGCAAACTTATAAAAATAAGGAAACACTCCAATATTACCAAGATTCAAAGGTAACAGGAGAAGAAGACAGCTCGTGATTTTCACTTGTATTACAACAAAATGTCTCAGCACCTTATTCAGTGTTTGTTTTTATATACTTGCTTACTTAGTTTCAAATAAACTTCTGTCATTCTCAATCACTACCATTATTTAGGAGAAGTTTGTTCTTACTGTTCATAAAGACTGGGTAAACATTCTAACAATGCATAGTGAATACACACATCCACTTGCATTCACTGACTCTGCTCCTTCTCTATACATATTCAATATAACTTCATGGACAGTCTAACTTCTGAAAGTGCCTAAGTGCATGAAAAATGTATAATCCCTTTAAGGCTTCTACTTATCACAGGATCCACAACACCATCCAAACTAGAGTGGGCTCCTTGAATCAGTGGGATTTATCTATGTGTTGACTCACCATTCAAGAATTCACTCAATAGCTCTACTTTAGTTGGGACTAACAATGAGATTCAGGCCTTATTGTCCTCCATTCTCCAACATTGCACAATTGAAAAGTGGTGCATGTGTGGCCAAGCAAAATCTAAGTGTGGCCAGGATGGTGAGAGTTAACCTGGAAGGACACACAAGCTCAGGGAGGTTGCAAAAGTTTGCTTTTGTCCGAGCCTACTGGGAAAGGCAAGACTCTGCCTCATCCTCTCCTCTACCCCTCCTGAGTTATCTGAATGCAAACTACTTCTGCACTTTGAACTCAGTATGAAGCAGTTGGAATAATGTGAGAACAAAGGGGGAAAGTGGGATAGGGAGAAATAAACTGGGATTTTTTAAAAGCAGCTAAACAAGTGAGATGGCAGAGGATTAACTGGGACTGTCTTTGCCAAACTGGGACAGTTGGAGGGTATGGTATTTTTGAAGTAAAGCAAGATCAAGGTGAAATGACTTTGCATATTGCTGTTCTCCTGTCTACATACAAACATTTAGAGCTCTGAAGTACACATCATTTGTTCTCCATGAGTGATAACTAACATAACAAGTACTTAACACCTATTCTCTTTTTTTTAACCCAAACATCACTAAAATGGTGAAAAAAATGGACATGGGAAGTGCCCATTTTTTTTGCACCATTTTAGTGATGTTTGGGTAAAAAAAGAGAATAGATGTTAACTACTTGTTATGTTAGTTATCACTCATGAGGAACAAATATGTGTTGTGCAAACTAACTTTTCTTTTCTTTTCTTCCTTTTTGTGGTAGAATCGAACATAATCTGAAGTCAGCATTAACTTTTGTTGGTAGGGAAAAAAACCTGGACATACCAGTGAAACTTGTTAGCTGAGCAAAATGTACCCGCTTCTAGTGATTAAAAAAAAAAAAAGATACCTTGTAAAATTTATTAAACATGACACCATTTGCAAGCAAACACACCTTGTCCTGATTAAGGCCTTTCCTTTTCTCACCAGACAATATCATTGCAGTAATAGTTCATCAGAGTCAATAATACCCAACAATAAAAAGGACCCAAATCTGCACAAGCAGTTTTTAAAACTTAGGCCCTTTTTGCACAGCATTTCCAATGCGAAAGGGCCCCTTGAGTGTTGCACAAATGTGAGGAGCAGTCCCCACGATGCACTCACATTTATGCAATGCTCAAGGGCCTGACATGGACCGCGCACACATTTTTTCATTTTTGGCTTGAAGCTGAAAATGCTGCGTGGTCGTGCATCACTCTGGGGCCCCATGCGCACTTACCTTATGTGCAGCCTCGGGAGTTGGGCTGGTTGTGCTTCCTGTCTCAGTGCAGCCTGGGAAGGTCCCAGGCTGCACTGCAAAAGGAAGAGGCGGAGCCCTCGTGTGAGCAGGAAGCTTGTGTGGAGCCAAAGGACCCAGGATGCGAAAACCTTTCTCCGGAGGCTGCTTGTGTGACCCCCACACCCCAGCACTGCGAAAAGTAGTGAAAATGGTCTTAGTCATTAATGTACAGCTAACATAGCTTTAATGACTGCAGAAGTGTTAATAGTACAATAATCAGGAGTCTGGAATTACCAGAAACAACAACAGCAAATCATACAGACCTTGCAGCCACAGCATAAGTTACTTCAAGGAGATGTGCATGAGCACAGGGCAAGGTCAAAATATTTTGTTGCTCAAGGCAAAGAAAAAGAAGGGACCATCTTCCTTTCTATACACAAAAGCAAACTGGGTTGCTAGTTGAATCTTTCCTCAGTGCTTGTGATGAGAGAGCATTTGCTACCAAAGCTGAAAATAACACATAGCAATCTGCACTGTGCACAGAGTTCACATGTAATACCATGCTGCTGCCTGCTAGCTTCTGCTGGATGAGGTGAGCACCTCATTTTGCTTAGCAGCAGAACTGGATCTGCATGGTCACAACATTTCACAGTTGCATGAGGAACTCGGAGGAAATGGTTACTTGGAGCACACAGACGCTGCTTTCTTGGTCATCTCAGACTGTGGAGGTAACAACTGAAAGTGGCGTTACCTGGAATAAATTACATTTCTGGTTAACAAAGCTGAAATACATTCACTTTTCTTATTAATAATAAAATGCACCTAAAACGAGTGATGTCTACTAATTGCATTTAATCACTTTTAAAAGGTTACTTGAAAAGGGCTTAGGCGTTTTAGAGCCAATTTAGAGGTTCCTTCCCAAATTTTATGTCATTTTCTTATTAATCCTGATGAGGTTTTTTTTTCCACAACAAGAAACAACAATGAAAACTGAACAAAAAGCAACAAGCAATGCAACAAGTAACATAGCAAGTTATTTTACTAACATTTTCATGAGCAACAAGTGCTAACTACATTTAAGATGGTGTAAGTAAAAGCAATTAATTACTAAAAACATAGGTTTCCAAGCTTTAGGTGACTTGTACTGCATGACACTCATTATTCATTAGAACATTTGCCTGCCAGGAGCCTCCAGCCAGCGGGCAAAAGTTGTATCTGGGAAGAGGGAGGCAGGATATGTGCCAGGAATAAAGCGCACAAGCATTTTCTTCTGGGGATGAAGGATGGGATGGGAGAGGTTTTATCACTTCATTTCACCTTGCCCCTTCTGGTTCTTGTCAGTGCCCATGCTCCCTTTGTTCAGGTGAAGTTTTCCTGGTTGCTTAGAGGAGGAGGCCTTTTTACTTACTCTGTTCTGAACATAGGGCAGGGCTTTCCAAACAGTGTGCTGTGACATGTTAGTGTGTCAACTGAAGTGTGTAGGTGTGTTGCCTACGATCTTGGAAATGTATGTTATTATTTATAAATCATATATTTTTAAAAATATATGAAAGGTTTTCATGAGGTATGTTGTGTCCCCATACATTTTGTTGTTACAATTCATATATGTGTCTGCATCTCTTATAAGGGGTCAGTTTGCTTGTAAAATTACTGTGTTACAAAATGATGCATGTCTAAAAAAATGTGTTACCAAAATGAAAAGTTTGGAACACTGTGATACAGGAGGAAGCAGTCTTGTTCTTTTCGGGTAGAGTTTGATTTCCTTTATTATAGATTTGGTCTTAACTGATATTACTGTGGCCAATAGCTCTCTCCCAGAGTCTACAATTTATTAATTCACCACATCAAATTGATATCTCCATGTGGCTAATATTAAAAATCATTCCATGTGTCTGGCAGGGTCACTGTAAGAGCACGTAGGCAGGAACAGCCAAGAGGCTGATGTCAGGAAAATTCCGGTCTGGCCAGTGACTTAATCTGTCATGTAGCCCCAAGGAGCTCTCCAGACAGTCCAACCATCAAGCACACAAAGGGGTTACCTGCCCCGAAATGGTAGCTTACAGAATCACAATCAATTTCCCAAGTGAGGGCAATTTCCACTCTGGCGATGCCTTTGTTCTACTCTGGCAGAAGCATTCACAAACCATCGTGGACCATCAAGCCGGAGATGTCCATCGTTGAGGGCTTTGATCTAGCCCCTTCCTCTGTTGTTCTCCCCGGGAAGAGAACTAGCCCTCCAGGTATATTTTTCCTATAAAAACCCCCTGTTTTAAGCAGTTCGGAGGATTGCTCTCACTTGTCTCCCGGCTTGCTGTCACTTTGTTTGCTGATCATCCCCCTCAGCCCCCACCTACGTGCTGGGTTTCACCGCTCTTCACTCTTCATCCTAATTTGACCTTCCTGGATGTCTGGATCAGCTGGAGTACTACCCTGAAAACACTCTCTAAAATCCCCTATCAATTTTCCTCCCTTTTTATTTTCTTTTAGACTCTGTGTGCGTGAGTGTGAACATGAGTAAGTGTGTAGTGACTGACTTTTTATAAAAATAAAATAAAAATAATTTATTAGACCTTTTGTTTGGATTTTGGTCTGGTCTGACCTGGTATACATTGGGTTTTAAGATCCTGCTGAGTTACCGTGCTTTTCACTCTGCCAACGTGTGCTCAAGCTAATTCTCTATTCCCCATATTATATTTGAGCATGGTGACAAGGATCTCCCTGAACTCAAAAAAACTGATTCAGTGACCAGGACCCCCAGGACCCCCGGAAATCAGGGTAACACTGAGCTGGCTATATTGTGTTATACCTGATTAATACCATTCTTAGAGGTTTAAACTTATTTGTCTGATTCATTCACATTTATTAGAAGCATGCAGGCATTTTGTACAATTTAGGGTTGGTGAGCACCTAGTGGCAAACTAAAGGTAATGTGTAGTTCCCAAGTCCAGAAGCTCAGAGAATGTTTTATTAAACAAACAAATACTTGGCCTTTCTCCCAAGATGAGATCCAAAACAACTTATGACAGAAGTTAAAACAACATTGCTAAAAAATATCTAGTAAAAAAACCATCAAACAATCAATCAGAACAGTAATGTAATTTTTTTTTTTAAAAAAACAACCCACTCAGACTGAAGGCCTGCTTAAAAAGAAAAGTCTTTGCCTGCTGGGAAAAGGTGAGTGGCAAAGAGGGCAATCAATCCTCCCTTGGCAAGGAGTTCCATAGCCTAGGAATAAACAACCAGAAAACTGTCTCCTGTGTCCTCATCGGATGAGCCTTTGAGGGTGGTGGGATTGAGAGAAAACCCTTCCCTGAAAATTTTTAGACTTGGACAGGCTCATTTCAGGAGCTATATGCTTTCAGATAGTCTGGACCTAAGCCATAATCAGCCCTCTGAATTGTGCCTAGTAATGGACTAGTGTAATGCCTAGAAATGCCTAAAAATGGGCCAGTGAAGCTGTTTCAACAGCAGAATTATATTCTCCCTATAACCAGTCTCAGTCTAATTTTTCTTACCCATTCAGAATTCTGTGGTACTGGATCTGGCTGGCATGGAAAGTCTTCTATATCAGCATAGATGTCGATTGGGAGATGTGCATCTAGCAAGTCCCTTCACTGATTCTGGTGTACTTGTTCCACCATTCCCAGATCATCACCACCCTCTCCTGTACAGAAGGTCCAGCAGCATGAGTAGGACCAGATACCATCTGGGGTAGACCCGTAATTGTCACAGTGGACATGAAGTCCTGAGCTACTGCCAAATGGTAGCCTCAGTAGAGATATTGAAGTCCCTCAGCATCACAAACCACAGAGGTTGCAACAGCGTCCTTGAGATCACCCCAGCAAGTGCAGGAAGGCAGACTGTTGAGCAGCAGGGTGAGTGGTACACAACATAATCACTAATCTGTCCCAGCCACCCACTTTCAAAAAAAACAAACTCAGACCCTGTAGATTGTGGTATAGGGCACTGGTCAGGGGGATTTTATCCCAATAGATCACTGCAACTCAACCTTCCTGTCCCCTAGTTCTTGCCTGCTGCTGCTAGTTGACAAAATTGACAGAGATTACCCCTGTCCCCTAGTCTCATCCAACCAAGTCTCTGTAATATATCCTAGGTCAGCATGTTTGTTCAGGATCAAATTCTGAATGGTGGCAGTTTTACCATTCACTAACCTGGCATTAAATGGCAGCATATTTAGCCTAGAGGGATTGCTGCCATGTTTCTCCAGATTGTTTGGAATGGAAGACAGTTTGGGAATGACCAATACTCCACTGTCAACTCATACCCCAGAATGGTGCAGTGGTCTCCCATTTCCGTCTCTCCCTCTACCCTGTATAATTTGGATGGCTGCTCCCTGAGCATCATTCCCTCCCTCGCTTTGTTGACAGCGTATCTCCACTCCCCAATTTCCTACTTTCTACTCACTTTCTGTGGAGAAGGCTCATAAAAGTGCTTTTCTAAATGGATGTTAATATATAGAGTGGATTCTATATGTTTTGATGTACTGTGTTTAGGCTATAAGAGGAATATTGCTAGAACTATCTTCTAAATGGAAATAATTGTTCCATTATATTTCAGCTAGGGATATACACTGCTTACTACACTTTGAAAATTAACTGAAGATGTACTGCTGTACTCAGTTTCTTTTCTGTCTTTTCCTTCTTTCTTTTCTTTTCTGCATCTGGGACAACTAATATTCCCTTAAGTATAGCAGCTTTCCTGACTTATATTGTTTTTCAACAAGTTGGCAAGGGAAATATTTTTTCAAAGGTCACATAGTAGAGAATGCAGGATTTATGAGTGTGTGTGTAGGGGAGGGAGTTGCAAACTATTTCAGAAACTGATATATGAATGGCATATACCGATAATTGGAAATATTTAACTCTGAAAGCTACTGTTTCCTCCAAAGCAGGGATTATAAATCGCTCCTAATGATGTTAAGCATGATCAATGACTCCCTATAGTAAGTGGTGATATTTAATATGGTTTGGCTTAGAATCTGTTGATTAAAAATCAGTAAGGGTTGGTGTGCATGATCAAAAATTAGCAATAGGTGGCCTGCATGCTGTTCAACAAAGGCAACCCAATGACTTATTCCTTTTCAGAAATGCCCTTGCCATGTATGCCATGCTTGATTTTAAAAGAAAACATCTAGCGCTGTAGTGAAGCAGGTCAGTGTGACCACGTTCTTAACAGTGGTTGATGTGGTTACCCATTTGGGAAAGTAGCAAGACTGTGAACAGCTCCTTGATTCCTCCCTCCTCCTCTCTCTTGCTTGTAGATATCATATTTGCCAAAGCTCAAATATTCTCAGTGTTGTTACAGCTACCTGGCTGATGTCAAGGTGATGGCAGATCATACATGTGTAAAGGAGATCATCAAAACACTTTGTGGGAATTCCAGCATATTTTTTTTTAAAAAAAAACCAAATAAAATGGCATGGGTATATATTTTAGGTGGTATGGCCAAAGATTTGAGCACAGAAAGAGCAGAATTGAAGGTGAAATGAGTAGAAATCAAAATAAGAAATGATGACTCCATGACACAGAAGCATAAGAGGGACCACTAAAACTAGGACATGAAGCCCTGAATACCTTCTTTGAGGTTTTGTCTGGCTGTACAGACAGCTAGAGATCTAATTGTTCACAGCTATCATGGCTAGAGATAACGGCCAATCTAATGGTTTGTAGAAAATGTACTAACCCAGCATCTGATTCATTTTTGGCCCTAACTGCAAGACTCTCCCATCGTATTTCATGCTGTGTAATAATGATATTATTTGTACCAAGATGATTAAGCCCCTTTCTGCATGATGTCACTGTCTCATTTCTGCCACAAAATGGCAGCGGTCAGCAGGTTGCGCTTCCGCACGATGTTGTCACCATCCCACTGCCATCCTGTCATGGAGCATTGCACTTGTGCAGTTTTTGCAAAACAGAAAAAATCCGTTTCGCGTCTGCCATCACATGGCGCTCCCATCACTTCTGGCCATGCAGAAGCTGCAGAAGCTCATTGGCAATGCTTCCTTCCATAGCTCAGCAATGGAAAAAGCCTGGCTGTGCTGCAGAAGGAAGACAGGGTGCCATTGCGTTCTCTTCCACATGGACTGAGCGGGTGCAGAGGGGAGCGTTGCCGACATGCTCCCTTCTGGATCTGGGACTGCAGCGATGATGCAGAAGAGCATCGTCGTGTGGAAATGGCCCAAATAAGAGATGTATGACAGATATTTACTAGAGCAACGTTTTATTAATTAACATTAACCAGACTGGAGGGGGACCTGTGTGCAAATCTGATTTTAAGAAGGCAAAGAGCCCAAATAAACAATCAGATCACTTCTTGGTCCATTTTAGACTTCCTGGGACTCAGAGCCTCTGCATGGGTGGGGATGAATTTAGATGGCCTGCCCCAAGAGGCATTGGGGGGTTTCTTGCTGTTTCATCAGATGATCCTGTCAAAAGGAGCCCCAGGCTGCTATGTCTCTAAAGCTCAGCACTTACACAGTGGTGCACACAGGCTCCCTTGTAATCAAGAAACCACAGTTTCTAGTGGCATACATGCCTGACCGGGAGGTGTATCCAGCATACACAGTTCCTAGGGCAAGCATGGAAATCGTGCCCCGACCTCCAAGGGCCACTTCCTCCTCCTTCTCCTCTACTGCTTCTGGCTTTGCTTTTTTTACACTTCTTGGCATTGACACCCAGGGCACATACTCTCCCCTAGATACGCTTTTGGTTTGATCTGTTTTTAGGATTATTTTATCCTATGTCTTTTCCTATTCCTACCACATTCTCTGTCCATTCTATTTATCTGATGAAGAAGATCCTTGCCTTTTAAATGTTATGCCAGACAGGTGCCATAGGATTCCGTTGTTTTAGTTTTGCTGCACAAATGAGTTACTTGTTTTCTCACTCAAAGGCTTATGTTGGTGCAAAAGGGACCAGTATGAGATTTCGTAGAGTGGGTAGACAAAACAGAGCAAAGTACCTTTAGTGATGTTGATGATAATCAAAACAATCTCTTCTCTCTCCAAGAACAGCTAGACACAGATAAAAGCATTCTGTGCGATGAAAAGTGAAAAGTAAATGGAAAAGCAAAAAGATACATTCTCAGTAATGGCTTCAAGAAACTATAGCAATATACTATAAGTCTACCTTCTGTTGAAAGGATAAACAAATTTTTAACTGTGTAATATTTTATAGTATAAAATGCAAAGTACTGAAGTTTGAGGCATAAGTGAGAGCTATCTGAATTTAGATCTTTGTTTGAGAGTGTTGTTGGACTGAACGACATGCACTGGCATTGTGCAATTGTTCCGTAAGCTGAACCATCAACAATGGAAAAAAGACAATCAAACAGCAACAGTCACCTTGGGGTTTAAGTTATAACTAGCAGTGAACAAACAAGCTTTCTGTTTCCCATTCCAAATGTTAAACTAAACAGAATTGCCCTCTCTGTTTATTTCACTCTCTCAACATATTTATTTGGTGTTTATACCATCTATGGTAAATAAAACTCCAGAC
The DNA here is from genome assembly GCA_948474755.1 of Ctenosaura bakeri. Lineage (NCBI taxonomy): Eukaryota > Metazoa > Chordata > Lepidosauria > Squamata > Iguanidae > Ctenosaura > Ctenosaura bakeri. The sequence goes on along the minus strand of CAOLHI010000513.1, from coordinate 925 downwards.
ATAATAACTCAGAAAAGACATTGTTCGATCAAAGAACTCTTTTAATAAGGAAGGAAATAGGTTTGTTTGTTTTTTTAAAAAAAGAAAGCATCCCAATATACGCTAATAGTGATTTCTCTGACTGTCAAGCCTTCATGTAGGCAAAATGGAACTGCTTGCACACAATAAGGTAGTATCATCAGACTTGGAGAAACCCAAGCTAAACAGATCAAAGGAAGTAAAAAGACCACTCTGTTCTTTGTTTACTTATCAGCTGCAGTACTGTGTTCAGTTTTGGGCACCTTAGTTTTAAAGGGCCTTCATCAAGCTGGAACTTGGGCCATTTCCGCACTACACTGTTATAGTGCTATTATTCCTCTTTCAACATCCTATGGAATTCTGGGGTTTGTAGTTTACTGAGGCCAAAGAGCTCTCCAGCTGGGAATTCCAAATGCCACCACCCAAACTGCAAACCCTGGGATTTTGTAGGAGGTGGAATAATAGCACTATAACAGTTAGTGTGGAAATGGCCTTGTTCAGAGGAGGACATGAGAGAAGGCAGATGATCTGGAAACTAAGCTTTATAGAGAACATTTAAGGAAATTGGGTATGCTTAGCTTGGAAGAGATTGAGAGGCAATATGATAGTCATCTTCAAATATTTGAATGGCTGACACATACATGAAGAAGCTTGTTTTCTGCTGCTCCAAAACACAGGCACCCAAACCAAGGGGTTCAATTTACAATTTACATGAAAGGATAGAATAATAGAGTTGAAAGATATCACAGAAGCCATCCAGTCCAACCCCCTGCTATGCAGGAACACACATCAAAGCACTTCCAACAGATGGCCATCCAGCCTCTGCTTAAAAACCTCCAGAGAAGGAGACTCCACTATACTCCGAGGCAGCAGATCCGACTGCCAGATAACTCTGACCATCAGGAAG